>JALAZF010000049.1:6221666-6843833 GCA_022829125.1 Lathyrus tuberosus
AGGGGGAGAAATAGCCAAGTGAGCCAAGAGTATCAAAGAGTACAAATGTCAAATGCTGCTAAAGTGATGTGATGCAGAAGTGCAGAAATTGAGGGGGAGCAACATTGAAAATTGTTACTGTTGAAGATGGTGCTGCAGCAGAGTTGTTGTGAAGGCTGCTGCTAGATGCTGAAGTAAAGATGCAGCTGTAGTTGAAGATAATATGTGCAGCTGTTTGAAGAGTGTAACTTGATTGCAGCTTAATGATATATGCCTGAAGTTGTTATGTGAGCAGCAGAGTTTTGTGAAGAAAAGATGTTACTGCTGATGCTGCTGCTTGGAGTTTCAAGTTTCAAGATTATTGATTGAAGTCTTTCTGCTGCTAAAGTCTCTGAAGGTGCAGAGTGCAGAGATTGTTTTAGCCAAAATTAGCCAAAGGGGGAGATTGTTAGTTCTTGGATTGGCTGGAATTTTGGTAAAACAAAGTATATTCAATGTTGATGTCAAGGTACTGATGTTGCAACATTGAAGTCTTAACACTGGGCTGTGTTAAGTATTAAATTGCTGAAGTTGGATGTCTGATGTCACATAGGCGATGTTGTAACATCAAATCTGTAGAATTAACAACAGCAGGATATGATGTTGTTAGGGTTGCGTGTTAGCTGGAATTGAGGAGAGCAAGCTGTCTCATTGGATACGAATATCTTGGGATAGATATTTTCTGCTGCATAGGAGATCTGGTGCAGATTTGTAAGAGATTTAAAAGGTTGAAGATTTAAAAAGATTTTAGGAGAAAATCTGTTTTAAATATTCAGTTTTAAATAACAAATCAGGTCAGATATTGTAGCAGGTCCAAGACCAATTCAAGGGGCTATATAAAGCGCACCAGTACTAGAGAAAAGTAATGAAGAGAGTGAGCTAAAGACTGAGAGTCGTTTTGTGTCTTCGTGCATGTTTTGTAAACCATTCTAGTGTGAATTGGTATTGTTGTGTTGAGTTGTTCTTGATCAAAGCTGTGAAGCAGAATCAAGTAGTGTTATTCAAAGTGTGTGATCTTTGAATTATATCACTGAAGTGTTTAGGGATTGAGTAGTGTTCTCATATCTAAGTGGTTTCTTAGGTAGAAAGTCACTAGTAGGAATTAAGATTAGGAGATTGTCAACTGGGTTGTTGAGTCTGTAATTTAATTCTACAAGTAGTGAATTTCATCCCTGGCTTGGTAGCCCCCAGACGTAGGTAGTTAGACCGAACTGGGTAAACAATTTGGAGTGTTATTCTGCTGTTTTATTTGTCCATTGTGCAGAGTGTGTTATTGTGACATCGCACTTAACATCACACGTTTGATACCAGAATTTCAATCATATTCAGAGGAATTTGGATTTGGAGGATGTGCTATTTCCTCCTAACCAGAGGGTGCCAAAATTAGGGTTTGACCTAAAATCAGTTTATCTCTGATTTTTTGGATAAAACTTGATCTCATGGTATTCCTCATGTTCTTAAGTGTATATGGATGGAAAATTGCTCATCAATTGGTTTCAGAAGGGTCTTAATTGATCAGTTGCTTGATAATCATGAAATTGGGGAAAAAGTCAACTGTGCAGTGAAAAAAGTCAACTCCTGACTTTTTAAGGTCAAATTCATGAAATTTATGTTATATATGTTCATTGGACAAGATTTGATCAGGAAATGATGAAGGAATAATGGAAAATCAAGAAATCACAAAACTGCCAAAAATAGAAACTTTAAAATATATATATATATATATGTATATATATATATATATATACATATATATATATGTATATATATATATATATATATATATATACACATATATATATATATATATACACATATATATATATATATATATATACACATATATATATATATATATATATATATATATATATATTTCAAATGTATGTATAACAATATACATACATTTAAAATATATATATATATATATATATATATATATATATATATATATATATATATATATATATATATATATATATTAACAAAACCATTTATATAACAATAATCATACAATTTACGAACATTTAAAAAATTAAATTTGCAAGTTGAAACCTATTATTAATCTTCACAAGGAAAATCAAGTAAACAAATTTTTAATAGCCTTATCTATTGTTTTTGTATGTGACTCAACTGTTTATAAAAACATGGTGGTAAACCAATATTTACAAGGGCTGAAAGTTTAAAAGTTTATATATATATATATATATATATATATATATATATATATATATATATATATATATATATATATATAAACAAATCGGGAACACTATATAACAGTATATATATATTTATATTAACAAAACCATTTATATTACAAATCTATAACAATATACATACATTTAATATATATATATATATATATATATATATATTAACAAAACCATTTATATTACAATAATCATACAATTCACGAACATTTAAAAAATTAAACTTGCAAGTTGAAACCTATTATTAATCTTCACAAGGAAAATCAAGTAAACAAATTTTTAATATTGTTTCCTAAGTTGATAAATCAAGTCAATTCACAGTGCATTACCTTAGAAAAAAGATCATTCACCTCAGTTTCCACAACATCAAAAACCACAAAAGAGATCATTCACCCCATCCTATTTTCAATGTTTCAAATAGAGTTCTCCGCAACCGATGTTGCAACTTACGAAAAAATCGTACTTCTAAAAAAACAACAATTGAAATTGTGGACCGATTACCTTCATTGGGTTCAAAGTCATGTCATCAAATAAGGTGCAAAATCATTCATCAATCCCAACTTTGCATCTATTCAAACTGCTATTGTTCCAAAAACAAGATCTGTTTATTAATAAGTATCTCTTTTTACAAAAACAAGAGAAGAAAAGTGAGATATAACTAAGCTAAAGTTTTCAAAACAGTAAATTAAGTTCCATGACCCCACTAAGATAAACACTTATACTTATTCATTACATGGAAAAACCCTAATTTTGACCATTTGCCAATCATGTGTAATCTCAGGGAATCTCACCTGAAGAGAAGCAATTCTGCAAGGATTGGATGACACTATTATTTCATGCGATTATTCCATCCTTCTTCTTCTTTCTCTGCTATGGTTTCATCCTTCTTCTTTTCTGATTCTTGCAACTTCTCACTAATTTGAGACTTTTCAAAATAAAAGTAAACATAATAAATTCATGAGACTAGATGAAGAAGATGAAGATTTGAGGAGTTTTTGGAGTTCAGAGAGAAAAACGATGAATATAATCGAAGTATAGCGACTTTGAATCAAGAAGGGAAAAAGGGTTTGGTGTTTGCGTAAATCTGAGAGGGAGAATAAGGGCTTCACAAAGCTGAGATTGGTTTTTGTTTTCATTATTTATTATATATATTTTTTAAATATTTAACTTAGAAATCTTTTATGGTTTTTTTAAATAGTTAATATTATATGTTTTAAATGTCTTATTAAGGAAAGTTTACTATAAAAGTAAATTTTATTTTTAGTTAATTTGTTAAAAATTAAAAATTGAATTTTAATTTTCTAAAATTTAAGTGTTCATCAATGTTTTCTTAAAAAAAAATTTTAATAGAATGATTTTAAAAAACAATTATTAAAAATAAAATTTAATTAAATTAAAAAGAATTATTAAATTTATGTGAGATATTGACTCTTATGCACTAATATGTGTAAAAAAAAACTCTTATGCACTAATACTGTAAAGTTTTTTTTGCACAAAATATAATTTTATTAATGTGTCCATAAAAAGATATCTCATTTTATTGGATAAAATCTTTACTTTCTCATTTAATTTTTATGCAGTTTTTATTTATTTAAATTTTACAGTTTCTTTTTTATATTTTTTAACAAGAGGTATAATAGATATTAATAATAAATTTTATTAATTTTTCAATAAACTTATATTGAAGTAATTTAATAACCACTTTCAAAAGGACCAACTTTTATTTTAAAATTGTCAGCATGTCTATAATAATGTTTTATTTATCTTAAAATAATTTTGTATCATTATTTTTTAATTAAATTTAAATAATAAATTATCAACTTCAATATTTATCTTTCTAAGAACATGCATTTTAAATTATGCTATGCATACTAAAAAATTATTTAGACTGTGTATGTATATTTATAATAGTTTTGTATATTAAAATAATAAACTATAAAAGCAATTAAATAGAGACCTTTAAATTAACGAATATTAAAATATTTTTATATAAACATTTAAGAGTTTTGAACTTTATTGAAAAGGGTGACTGGCTTAGTGGAAATTTATTAAAGACCTTTAAATTAAAATAAATAAATAAACAATTGTGATACAAAATAAAAATATTATTATAGTTATATATTATTATTTGTATAATTATATATTATTATAGTTATATATTATTTTATTATGTGTTAGAAGATTTTTAATATATATATATTTTTTTAATAATGTTTAGAGTAAAATATTTGTTTTTTAGTGTATAAGTTTTGGAGGGAAGATTGCCACCAAATATTTGGATAATGCTAAAATTTTATGCAACATTGAAGAAATGTAGCATTTTATTAGAATTAATGTAACAATCTAAAAATGTCCCCAAAAGTATTTTAGGGGACAATTATCAAACATTGCTATAGAAATAATATATTAACGCTCTAAAATCGTCCCCAAAAGTAGTTAATGGCACAATTAACCATCGTTGCCAAAAAAATAAAAGAGTGACATTTCAAAAACGTCCCCAAAACTATTTTAGGAAACAATTATCAAAGGTTGCAAATATATTTTTGGGAACAACCGTAAATTGTTGCCTATACCAATTTAAGGCAACAATTATTACATGTTCCCTAAAAAAGTGTTGCCAGAGACAACAAATGTTGTAGTGCTCCCTCATTTCTCACGATTCATCTACACCAAACTCTCTGATTTTCTCTTGGAATTCTTCAAGAACTCACTCATTGTTCTTCAGTTTTCTTCAGAGTTTTGCATCAAGCTTTTCCATCTTCATCCATAGTACATTGAGGTTGCGTAGATCTTCATTTTTTCCAACTGTTTCAATGGATTCTCACTGATTCAAAGCCTTTCTCAGCCTTTATTTGGCTCAAATCAAAGCTTAAGGATCAAGCGTGGTTCCTCTGGTCTTATTACAACCTTGGATTCAGCAGCTACAGGTTCAAGATTCTTCAATTTATTCTACTCGTTTTCTTATTCTTAAGCTCGTTTCATGTTGATATGAGCTCAATAGGAGCATTTGAATCCGGCTAGTTGATATGCTCCTTAGGTGCTTAGATCTGAAAATCTAGGGCTTACTTGTTGGTTTCGGTTCTCTATGTGTTGCTTGTTATTCGTGAATTTGGATGCTGAATATGGATTGTACATGAGCTCAGTGTTCTTTTGATATATTTTTTACGCATTTCTGGAACATTTGAGAGTTGCAGGTCGCCGGAGATGGCCGGAGAAGATGACCGGAGTCTTCTCCCGCCGGTAAGGTTTACGCTAGGGTTTTAGTTTCCAGTTTGAATCCTGACCGTTGATGTTGTTTGATCCAACGTGCGTGGTGTGTTTGATTTCCATAGATCTCGTGTGTGCATTTTACCATAACTATTATGCGTTTTCCTTTTAAACCATACGATTGAACTACCTTGCTTGTTTGATTTGATCCAATGCACCAAAACTTGCCAACACATTAAAATAGCGTGTGGTTTCTCACGTGCCTTCATTTTGGAATCAGAGGCTTGCATGTGCGTGTGTGTAAGGTAACTATCATGTGTTGGCATCCTCATCCATTAGATTGGTTCACTTTACTTGATGATCTGGTGTTGACTAGATGTGTGGCCCTGATTGCATCCTTATGGTAACTGCGCATACACCTAAACCCACACAATCACGCGTGTTGGACTGAACTCATATTTTTTTTCCACGCCCCCTCCTGTTAAGCCCAGTGGTTTTTCAACTTGAATTTTACTCACGCTGCACCCCCTTCCCATTTCTTTTGATTTTTTATTTTCTTTTCCACTATTGTTTTGATTTCTTATTTTTAAAAATACCAAATGACTTCTAAAAATCCTAAATAAATTCATGTGTGTTCTTTACACATTTAAATAATTTTATTTTATTTTTAATTCTGACTTTTTGATATTTTGCACATTATTTCATATTTTCTTTTCAATTTCTTTTTGAATGCTCTTATTCATTGATACTTAAACTTGCATGATTTCTTTCTCTCATCCCACATCATATTTTTGGTTCATTCTTTTTGTATTGATTAGATAACATCCTAAAGTGTCCAAAAATATTTTTCTGATTTTTTAAAGTCATCTTATATGGGATTTGTATGATCATCTTTACACTTCTTTTTGTGGCATTTCAATATGACTTTGTGCACTTCTTTGTGACACTTTTATCTTGAAGTTTGATGTTAAGTTTTAATATATGTTTAGACTCTGACTTAGGTTGATTAGAATCATATTTGCATAATTTTCATATGTGCTTTCATGTTGTTTTGATGCCTTGCATGTGAAGTTACCTTAGTGCATTTTCTTCCACTTCATTCTAGCATGTTTTGGTGAAGCATTTGTGCAAAAAATTTGTGATGGATTGTACATATTTTATAGGTCATTTGCATGATATTATAGGTCATCTTAGTTTCATTATAGGTCACTTTGATTTATGTTTTCATTTGATATGGATTTGTGTGTTATAATTTGAACTTTGACATGCTTTCATCTCCCATTTTTCCTTATGCTCTATGTGTGGCATGTATGCATTTGTTATGCCATCTTACATGTTTCATTTGCACTTCACCAATGATATGCTACTGCCCATCACTCATTTTAAATGATATGCATCTTTGATATGTAGCTTTGTGTGTCTTAGTGAACTTGTTTCTCATTCCTTTCTCTTTCTCATCTCTTCTTCTTATATCATTGCATCTATGAACTACATGATGATTCATAAGCTTTGTAAAACCATTCTTAAATGATATTGGTTCTGACTTTAACCTTTCATGAAGTATTAATGCATGATCACTTTGCATATCCACTCATTCTTCATCTAATTCTTTCATAATGCATTTCTTTGTGATTTAGGACATTGTTTGTGTGCATTTGATTTGTGTTTGATCTTACATCATTAGATGACATTCTTATGATGTGCATTCTGACTTTGTGCTCTCCTTAACCTTTAAGATGCTTTTACTTTGGTTATTGATTTGTTTAAGTCTTACTTGTTCATCTTAACTTGTTTCTTCACTTGTAAATAATTGTACTAACCATTTCAGGGGCTAATGGTAAGTCATGTGAGTGTGGATATGAATCCACATTCTAATTTCTTTTTTCATATTTTAATCATTCCATTTGTGTTGTTTAAGCATGTAATGATGCTTTGCTTTCATAATCTTCTTTCTTCCCTCTTAGAAACAACTTAACTTCCATCTTGGAAGTAAGTTGCTTTCTTTCTTTCTTCTTCTCCTTTCTTTTAGGATTAGGTTCCTTAAACCTCATTAACCATAGGATCACTAAGCATGCTAACACTAGGGTGAGTCTTAGTCCCCATTATATTTTCACCTTGGATCCGCTTTTGAGTCTTTCTTCTCTCATCTCAAAACAAAAAGTAAAAATACTTAATAAAGGCATAACTAATATTGTATTTGAGCCTTTCATGGGAGAATAAGATGGTGATGGGTTTTCTCTCACTCTCTTAGAATGTTTAGCATGCGTCCCGTCTGGGGACAATGTGCGAGGCATTCGATCTTACATGAAGGACTTAAATACAATGTGTGTTACAAAACACAAAATAATCAAAACACTTCTTTCTTAAAAGACAAAAACAAGCAATAACGTCTTTCCTTTGGGACCTCTTTTCTCATCTCACCCATTCTCAACGTATGAACGTGATTCTCCTCGTTCTCTCGCAAGAAGGTAACGCTTAAGTCTCCATACAGCGAGCTGCAACACCTGAGCTAGAACATTAGCCGTTCCCTAAAAAACACAAACAATCCATCCCTAGTGAGGGGAACTACGTCGCTGTGATTCTTATACTCCCGATGACATACGTAGGCAGTGGGGTAGGGCCCATTCGAGCACTTCTTTTATTTTCCCTACATTTGTTTCTCTTTCTCTCTCCTTTCCCTTTCCAGTTCTCCAGCTAGCAGTTCCTTCTCCATTATCCTTTCCTTACACCCTTTGAACGAGACAAGCAAGCGTGGATCCCATCGGGTACGATGGACGCGTGAGGGTGCTAATACCTTCCTCGCACGTAACCGACTCCCGAACCCAGTTCTCTTGGTTGTAAGACCATGCTCTTTCCTTTCCCTCAGGTTTACGTAGTGTTTCCTTTCCCTCTCTTGGGATAAATACACATTGCTGGCGACTCTGTTTCGGTGCCACTTTCGCGTTTGTACTTGGATGAAAATCCCGGGAGCGACAACAACTAACAAGAGTAATGCAATGAGACACCAACTAGACTCAATGCATGTGGTACCAATTTCGATCCCTGTTTCATGATCACAATTCCCGTCAGAACGTCTATCTAGTCGCTCACACTCCACATGGGCACACGACAATCGTGATTGGTCACACTCCACATGGGCACACAATCACCTCAATGACAACAACAACATCGATTCCTTTAAAAGGAATCTGGATAAACGCTCACACCCCACATGGGCACACGTCATCCCTCAACTCATGCAACATGTTATGCACCTTCAACTACATAATGCAAGAACGAAATAAATGCATAAACATAGCATATCATCAATACTCAACTCGCTATTTCACAACAACACACATACACCGATTCGAACATGCATCTTCATAACAATCCTCCAAAATACATCATCTAAAGAAATCATCAACGAAGCAATAGGAAGTCATGCGAAACAACAAGAAAACAACAAAGAAACAACAAAAATCACGCAGCAGTATTGTTGCGCCTCTTCGCACCGCCCGGCGGCGCACAGGCGTAGCTCCCCCCCCCTCAATTCTAACAAAATTTCAGTAGCGTTCCATGCTGTGCCTCCTGAGCACTGCCCGGCGCTACAATTCCACCGTCCGGCGCTACGAGCGCGTAGCAGATTTTCTGCAATCCAATTTTCTGCTACACTATACCCAATTACCTCCCCAAAACAGTCCTCATAGTGCACGAAAATCACATCCAATCTCAGCAATATTTAGCAACAATAACATGCATTATTTTATAGACAGCATCATGAACAAATCTTAACATCCTAAACATTCACATGAATTCAACCTAATGATTCCTACCCAAATACATACATCATCAGCCCCTTAAGAGATTAAAGAATTCCCACCCTTACCTTGTATTGATGAGCTTCCTTCTTCTCTAATGGAGTCACTCATTCACCTTGCCCTAGCCTCTGCTTCCCGTTCCCTTTTCTCTTTTCTTCAGAATTCGATCGATCACCAAAATGATTCTCTCTCTCTAATTTCCTCCTTTTCCTATTATGACCCTTAGACCCCAAATATGTTTTTCCCCCTTTATCCTTACTAGTCCTCATGAATGGACCACCTTGCCCTTGTCATCTCTCCACTCATATTATCAAATTTTAATTAAATAAAATAATTAAACTAATTATTTTAATTTTAATTAATTCCCACTAAATTATTTAATTTAATAATCACTTACTAACCACACCACATATTCCATCCCAATAGTCACACACCCTCCGATACTTTATTTTCTATAATTCTAAGGTCTCTACTCCATACTAAGGCAACCCAACCTCACCCAAAACACACATAATCATACACAAATACACAACATCATTCAATTTAATTATGAAAAATTAATTTAAAAAAATCGGGGTGTTACAGGAAGTACTAACTTAAAGACTTTGCCTCACACTCTCGCCCTATCGTCAAAAGCCACACCTAACAACCACGAGATTTTGCTATCGCTTACCCTTTTTAATTGGAAAGTGTATTTTAGAAGCTAATTAAATCCTAAATGATGCCTAAAGCGCTCTCGCTATTTTTAGGATCGGAGCCTAGTTTCTACTATCTGTTCTTTCCTCACACTCTCGCGCTATCGGTCCGAACTTAGCATATCCCTCACTTTCGTGTCGGAATAATAAAACTTGATGAATAGAAACTAAAACCAAAACTAGCATGCAATCACATAAAGTTGCGCCTATATTTTCTACAGAGTCCCATCGGTAACGGCGGTCCTCACACGCCGAACTCAAAAATATTTAGCATCTAAAATCAGATATCTGATACAAAAGTTTTTGGTCCTATATATAGAGCAAAGTGTCTGGTGTAACTTCCAAAACGTGCACAAGAAGTGGAGGGAAGATAGGGAAATAAAACTGCCCATGACAGTTGCAGTTTTCAAATTCTGCAACTGCGCAGCCATGGCGAACGCCATCAGGCCATGGCGAACGCCTTGGTCCTGGCCTTTTAATTGACGTGGCAGACAAGGTCATGGCGAATGCCATTCCTTGATGGCGAGTGTCATATCAGTAAAATGCAGAATCTTCACTTCTTTGCTGAATTTTCTTCTTCTTTTGCTCTTTTCCGATCTTTTGCCTGATTTTTCCACAAACGAAGCTATCAACTGCAAAACACATAAAACATGATTAAATGCTAATAAAACTCAAATAAAATGAACGAAACAAATGTGTAATAAGCCATAAGATATGATACGATTTCTCGTTATCAAACTCCCCCACACTAAAACTTTTGCTTGTCCTCAAGCAAACTCCCAACTTAATTAAAAACGGTGAGTGCAGCATCCGAAATTAAAACACGACACGACAATAAAACTGAGCACAACCAATAGACTTATGCTAAAAGATAGGTACTAGACTTCGACAAATAAGGACACCGTGATGTCACACATCCGCACTCGCGGACCAAGACTCCCCCCTATGCAATACTAATCCAAAGTGTACCATTATAACTCGACCTATATTCCTTGCCTCTTTTTCCCTCTTTTTTCATTCTCGCGCGATCACATTAAGCCAGTTATCCCTACATTTACATGGTAAGTGAACTTGTTAGTGTTTATGATCTCGATTTTTCAGTTTTTTACATCATTACTTCTTTTCTTTTTTTCTTTTCTTTTCGAATTTCCAGAATCCGATCTGTTGGGCTAAATGGCCGGGTGAGGGCCACCTAACTTAGAAGGAAATGAATTCTTTCATTCGCTTTCTACAATACAGCTCAAATGAAATTATTACCAAATTTATTTTTTTTCGAGATCACCACATATTTGCATCGGTTCATTACTTAGTATGTGTTCTTGGGATGGTGTTGACCGCTAACATAAACTACTCAAGAGACTACTATAGAAACTCAGAAATCAAGGTCTCGGCATAATGGTTATTTAGATCGGTACCGCATACTTAGGGAGTCTAGGGTGCTAAAACATTACCGACAATGTCAATACTTTCCCAAGTCTAAATAACAAAGCCTAAAGGTGAAAAAGTGTCATGCAATAGATTCGGATGAAAAAAAATCGTTGGGGTTGCTTTTTATCAATCTTAGGGGAATTTTTCTAACGAAAGGAAAAGGTAAAGTACAGTAAGACTCAATTACGCATAAACGACTCGACATAAAAGAAACTAACTAGAAAGCATGAAAATAATGAAAAATAAAGCAAGTAAAACTCCTCCCCCACACTTGAACCAAACATTGTCCCCAATGTTTTAGTACAAGGTGAATAAGGAGTGGAAGAACCTGGAATAATCAATGAGGACAGCCTCGGCCGCGGTGTCATTCAATACCTCTGCAAACGAAAGGGTTAGGAACATGCTGAACATACTCCCTCAAAGAAGTGACCTGCACCCTCACGCCCTCCATCTACTTAGTGAGATCCGCCATATCATGCTCGATACGCTCTGCAAAGTCAACCTGCTATTGGTTGGCAAGATCTACATCAACTCTGATATCCTCCTGCTGACACTATAAGTTCTGGAGCAGCAAGTCACGCTCCGCCTCCCTATCATACCGATACCGCAGTTCAGACAAAATATCATCCATACTGGTTCGGATAGCAACATAGTCGTACTCCTCTCGAGGCTGTTAGGTACCTGAAACTTGGTCAGAAATAGTGGGTGCAGTGTGTGCTATGTGCGCTCTATGACTCGGACCTGGGATGTCAGCATTGGCACGGGGGCCAGGCTGGTGTGCAAATCCAAAGGTCTCAGAAAAGGCCCTATTAACAGCTTCGTCATCTAAGTTCGGGGCCTCTGTATCAAATAGCCAATTTGTGCTAACGCGTATATTAATGCGCGAAGCACATGGTAAATCAACATTCCTCTCCTCCCTATTCCTGATCATGAGCCTATACTTGCCGCTTGGCACATTCTTGATAAGTCGCATATTGCAATAGTAATCTAAGTCAACATAAGGGCGGCTAATCCTTCGAGGGCATCCAACTGAGGTTCTAGTCCTAAAGCCATAACAATGGAGGTAATCACGCCTCCTACACAAATGTGACCACCAGACCGACTAGCAACAAAAGAAAGGTGAGTCAATAAGAAAGGTGTGGGATTGACCTTTGTCTCCAATAATGCATAGTGAATGAAAAATAAGTCTTTAGAATTCACATTCCCCGTGTTTTCTCTCCCAAAGATGGTATTTGCAAGAACGCGATAGAAGTACCTAATCGCTAGGTTGTGAATGAAAGTGGCCTTTAGACCTTCCCATTAGGTAACGGTTTTGCTAGTGATTTGGTACCAGAAGCCTAA
This sequence comes from Lathyrus tuberosus, assembly GCA_022829125.1. NCBI lineage: Eukaryota > Viridiplantae > Streptophyta > Magnoliopsida > Fabales > Fabaceae > Lathyrus > Lathyrus tuberosus. Next base: position 6,234,369 of record JALAZF010000049.1, read on the forward strand.
GGCATTGGCTTCCCACTCGCTTTTGAGCGGTGCCAGGCAAGCATACTCTTCCCCACTCGAAAACTGAAAAATATCTCCTATTCTCTCTACTGGATGCGAGTAATCTCTATTAAGCATCCTAAAATTCACGGTGCCAATGGTACGGGACAGGTCATGCAAGTATTGGAACGAACTCAAAAACTCATAGGTTAGTCTAGCAAAAGTATGGCTCGGAGTAGAGAAAAAGTGAGACAAACCTACATTATTCAGCATCCAGTTGATGTTGTCAAATAATCCTAGTGCAGGGACAGTATCTATGTGAGCATAACGTGTGGCTTCGACAGGTCTCTTATAGATTTTGTGAAAAACAACCCTCTGTCTCTCGCCAATGATACCTTTGGGAAATTCAATTCCCGTGTAATCAATGTCGTGAGCAACTCTAGGAGGCATTGTGAATTTTTTCGGAAAAGTTTGGAGGGTTTAGAAACTAGAACAGAGAGAAAGAGTTTGAGAATGTTATTGATGATGATGAAGAATGATGTTTGGATGGTTTAAATAGAAGGATAAAGGGTATATGAGTGGTTAGGGGTTAATGGGATAATTAATGGGTAGTTATGTGGGTGGTTATTGATGTGTAGGGAAGTCGGAAGGGTTTCAATTGAAATCCGTGTGTTTTCTGCAATAGAATATGTGCAGAAAAATTTGCAACTTCCGTCTTCATGGAGAACGCCATTAAGCACATGGCAAACGCCATGTGTTTAACGTTGAAAATTTGAAATTTAAGAGACGGATGGCGAACGCCATCATGCTATGGCTAACGCCATTAAGCAAAAATGCGCAGAATTCATTTTTTTAGCTGAGAAACAATCTGTTTTTGGATTTTCGATAATTAAAACACACATAATACATCCGTTTAATTGCAGAATGAGATTAAGATTGCAGAAAAAATAAACATTAAAATTTATGAAATAAAAAAAGAAGCATAAACGGGAAATAACATTAATTCAAAAACTATAACATCATGTCTTTGCCGACGAATAGACAATACAAAGAATGCAAATTACAATTGAATGGAAATACAATAAAAACCAGAATAAACTAAATCATAAAAACAATAAGAACTCCATCGGTACAGATCATAGCATCACTTGCTAAAGTGCCTAGTGAAAGAATGGACTTGCTGGAATAAATGGTCAAACTGTTCATTAGCAACGTCCATGAACCCAATGAGGTCCCCTTGGATGGAAGTAATCTCATCCCTAAGGGTGTCCACTTGGCACTGTAGAGCACCAATGGCAGTAGCATAATCTACACGAGCTCCAGAGACATGTGAAGTGGCATCAGGGGGATTAGCATCAGGTATCTCATAAGGCTGTGGGCTCTGGGGTGGTGTTGGTGATTCACTCTCTTCCTCAAGGTCATAAAGCCAATTGTTCCTATTATGCACGTTTGTCCTCTCGTGGTTAGGCAAGGTAAAGTTATGGGCCGCTTTGTCATCAATTAGGAATTCAAACTCGGCTGGTCCTAGGTTAGCCAACATACCACTGTTAAAACAGAAATCCAGGTGCATCGGATGGATGCCTCCATAAGCACGGGTGCTGTTAAGTTGGTAATGAAAACCTATTGCCTCAAAGATCATGGTTACTAAACCTCCATCAAGGATAGGACCATCGGCTGCCTGAGCAATGCGGTTCAAGCTAGCCAACATAAAGGAAGCAGCATTCACAGGCCTTCCCTGTGAAGCACAGTACATAATGAATAATTCATCTTTGGAAACAGAGGTGATATTTTCTTCTTAACAAAACAGGGTGTGAGCCAAAATCTTATGGAAGTACCTAAAAGCAGGGTTATGTATGTTACTAGAGAACACAATGTTAGGTTCTGGATGGTAGTTACCAGTAATGGTCCCCCAAAAGTAGTCAAGGTCAAGGACGGTAAAAGCATCATCAAGTGTCACTGATTGGGCATCAGGTCCATTAGGAAACTCTAACAAGTTAGCCATCTCGTGGTGGGTAAAATAGTGTTTGGTGTTAAACAGCCTGAATGTAGCCAAGCCTCAGTCAAATCCAAGACCTCGGCTAGGATCATAATACAATGAGCTAAGAAACTCTAGGGTCAGCATACGGTAAGGAATATATTTGTGCCTCACACCAACGTTCACCCAACTAATCCGGTCGAGCAGGTACAACACGTTGTCCCTCAATCCTAAGATGGTTAAGGTACGACCATCAGGGTAAATAGGGAGTGCCAATTCCCTTTGAACCAGAATGTCAAATATGCGTCTCTGAGCATCATCCCTAAATACAATCTCCACGTCAGCATTGTGATCCATACTCTGAGTCAGTGAAAGCTATCCTAAGCTAAGCTAGCCTGAAAATAGACAAAGAGTACACTATCAATGAACTGTACCGCGAAGGTGTCAAAAATAAAAAACAAAAAGGTAGAAATAATAATAGTAGTAATAATAATAATAATAATAATAATAATAATAGTAATAACATAATAACAAACAGACACAGGAACCGTTAATAAAGAAAGAAAAAAAATATAAAAAGAAAAAGGGGTAAATTCTAAAAATCTAAGAGTCGTGGGTTGCCTCCCACGCAGCGCTTGTTTAATGTCTTTAGCTCGACATCAGGGTCGAACTAGTCTTTCGAAAGAGCAGGTAGCTCCTCTAACTTATAACTTACGCATAAATCTTTGTTTTCTATGTTATGGTAGTATTTTAGTCTCTGCCCATTAACAATGAAGGTCTCGTCAGATTTCCCTTTTATTTCCACTGCTCCGCTTGGGAGAACTCTTACAACTTCGAAAGGTCCAGACCACCGGGAACAAAGTTTACCAGGGAACAGCTTTAGTCGAGAGTTAAAAAGGAGAACTATGTCGCCTTAGTTGAACTCTCGTCTGGCTATTCGTCTGTCATGCCACTGTTTGGTTTTTTCCTTATATATTCGGGAATTTTCATACGCATCCAACCAAAGTTCCTCTAGCTCATGGATGTCGAGAATTCTTTTCTCTCCTGCCTCCGTATAGTTCATATTCAGGGTCTTAATGGCCCAATAAGCCTTATGCTCAAGTTCGACAGGCAGATGACATGACTTGCCGTAAACTAGTTTGAATGGGGTGGTTCCAATCGAAGTTTTGTAAGTTGTTCTATAAGCCCATAGAGCTTCATGAAGTTTTGCAGACCAATCCTTCCTAGAGGTCGCAACTATTTTCTCTAATATTTGCTTGATCTCTCTATTAGAAACCTCCATTTGTCCACTCGTCTGAGGGTGATATGATGTTGCTACTCGATGTCGCACTCCATATTTAAGCAATAGATTCCCAAAAATATTCCAGATAAAGTGGGATACACCGTCGCTAATGACAACTCTTGGCACACCGAATCTCGGAAATATTATATTCTTAAAGAGTCTTATGACTACTCGTGCATCGTTTGTAGGAGAAGTTATTTCTTTGATCCACTATGAAACATAATCGACTGCAACGAGTATATATTTGTTGCCAAAGGATGACAGAAAAGGGCCCATGAAATCTATTCCCCGAACATCAAAGACTTCTACTTCTAAAATACCTCTTAGTGGCATCTCACTGCGTCTAGAAATGTTACCAGTGCGTTAGCATCGGTCGCAATTTGTGACAGCGACGTGGACGTCCTTCCAAAGGCTAGGCCAGATTGTAAAATATTTACGCAAGTCTTTGAAATGCTTGCATGCCCTCCATAGGGTGCAGAGTGGCAATGGGATCTAACATCTTCAACTTCAGACTCAGGGACACATCGACAGAAAATTCCATCGGCGCCTCACTTGAAAAGTAGGGGCTCATCCCAATAATAGTGTTTGAGATCATGGAAGAATTTTTTCTTTTGTTGGTAGGATAAATCTGGTGGAAGTAGTCCAGCTGCTAGGAAATTTACAAAGTCATCGTACCACGGCAGTGTGGTCTTTGAGCATATTGATTCCACCACTTCATCCGTTTCTGCGTCATAATAAATTGAAGAGCATTCACTCGTTTTGCTTTCGTTTTCTAACTGGGCTACAAGTCTATCGTATGGAAAATCATCATTGATGGGGACTCGCTCAGGTTCTTGATCCTCAATTCTAGAAAGTTGATCCGCTACTACGTTCTCGGTTCCTTTCTTATCTTTGATTTCCATATCAAACTGTTGTAGAAGCAAGATACATCTTAAAATTCTTGGCTTAGCATCCTTCTTATTCAACAGATACCTAATCGCGGCGTGATCGATATAGACAACTATTTTTACTCCCACTAAATAAGAACGGAATTTATCTAAAGCGAACACGATGGCTAGGAGTTCTTTTTCTGTGGTAGCATAGTTCATTTGTGCACTGTCTAAGGTTCTACTAGCATATTATATGGCATGAAGCCTTTTATCCTTTCTTTGTCCTAAGACAACACCAACAACATAGTCACTAGCATCACACATTATTTCGAATGGTATACTTCAATCGTGCGGTTGCATAATAGGTACAATTATGAGAGCCTTTTTCAAATGTTCGAATGCTTTCAAGAAATCCTCATCAAAAATAAATTCAGCATCTTTCATTAATAAGCCCGTTAGTGGTTTAGTTATCTTAGAGAAATCTTTAATGAATTGTCGGTAGAACCCGGCGTGTCCTAGAAAACTTTGAATTTCTATAACTGTTTTCAGAGGTTGAAGGTTTTATATGATTTCTATTTTTGCTTTATCTACTTCAATTCCCCGATTAGATATTACATGTCTAAGCACAATTCCTTCTCTGACCATGAAATGGCATTTCTCCCAATTCAGCATTAAATTTACTTTAACGCATTGTTCGAGTACCATTTCCAGGTTCAATAAACATCCTTCAAAAATCCCCCCATAGACAGAGAAGTCATCCATGAATACTTCCATTATATTGTCTATAAAGTTAACAAAAATCACCATCATGCATCTCTGAAAGGTTGCGGGAGCATTACACAGTCCAAACGGCATTCGTCTGAAGGCAAACGTACCATAAAGGCAGGTAAATATAGTCTTTTATTGATCGTCGGGATGGATAGGAAAATTCCTGAATATCCGTCTAAATAGCAGAAGTGAGAATGTTTGGCCAATCGTTCAAGCATTTGATCTATAAAGGGTAAAGGAAAATGATCTTTTCGAGTGGCTTTGTTCAGCTTTCTAGAGTCTATGCACATTCTCCATCCAGTTTGAGTTCTCTTGGCAATGGATTCACCTTTTTCATTGCTAACAATCGTAACACCTCCCTTCTTTGGCATGACGTGCACAAGACTAACCCAGTTACTGTCCGATATCGGGTATATGATTCCTACTTCTAGTAGCTTTTGTACCTCTTTTTAACTACATCGCTTACGATAGGATTTATCCTTCTTTGGGGCTCCCTAGAGGTCTTACAATCTTCTTCTAGCATAATGTGATGCATGCATATAGAGGGACTTATTCCTTTAAGGTCCGAAATGTTGTACCCCAACACTTTATGATACTTCCTCAGAACATGCAGAAGCTTTTCGGTCACTATTTGTCCCAAGTCGGTGTTAACTATCACTGGTTATTCTAGTTCGGTGTCTAGGAACTCATATCTTATATTTTTGGGTAGTGTCTTAAGTTTTACAGAAGGTTTCTTCGAGCATGGTATTGGATCGGGTGTTAGTGCTAAGCATTCCCTTAGACTGTCATCGACTTATGGCTCACGCCAATTATCATCTTCGAGTATAGGAGGTGCTGGAATCTTTAGTATTTCCGTATACTTGAATGACTTCATATCCACTTCTTTTACGCATTCGTCGATGACGTCGAGAAAACAACATGAATCATCTATAGCAGGAGCTTTCAAGAATTAGGCCAGAATAAATTCGACCTTCTCTTCACCAACTTCAAAAGTTAGCTTTCCTTTCTTGACATCAATTATCGCTCCGGCTGTAGCTAAAAAATGTCTTCCCAGAATAATAGGAATGTTGGAATCCTCATTAATATCCATTACCACAAAATCAGTAGGAATGTAGAATTGTCCTATACGAACGGGCACGTTCTCTAGCATACCTATAGGAAGTTTAACAGAACAGTCCGCTAATTATAAAGACATTTTTGTTGGTCGCAATTCTCCTAATTCGAGCTTTTTACAGGTGGATAAGGGCATTATACTTACACTGGCTCCTAAATCGCATAGAGCATTGTCTATGACGTACTTGCCGATTACGCAAGGTATCGAGAAACTACCTGGGTCTTTCAGTTTAGGAGGCATGTTATTTTGGATGATAGCGCTACACTCAGCAGTGAGTATAACAGTCTCGTTATCCTCGAGCTTCTTCTTATTTGACAGGATTTTTTTTTAAAGAATTTAGCATACGAAGGCATTTGTGTTATAGCTTCTGTGAAAGGTATGGTAATATTGAGTTATTTCAGAAGCTCCATAAACTTTTTGAATTGTCCTTCATTTTTAGGCTTAGCAAGCCTTTGCGGATAAGGTATTGGTGGTTTATATGCCGGTGGAGGCACATAAGGTGTTTCTTTGTCTTCGGTCTCTTCACTTTTGTCATTTTTGTCATCTTTCGGTTCCTTTACCAGGATTCTGATACATGGTAGGGTTTTGAAGCCTTGGATCCACTAGTCCATCTAGTTCGGTTCTGCTTCAGAATGTAATAGCATTAGCATGTCCTTTTAGGTTTGATTGTGGTTGTCTAGGAAATGTTCTCGCGAACAAGCAACACGCTCGTAAGGTCGTATTTTTTCCAGATGTGACAGTTAGCTGCTGGGGACATGGTTCCCTAAAGTGAGTCAAGCCTAGTTTAGTGGATTTGTGCTAGTTTAGATTTGTTTATTTTCTTTCTTTTTCTTTATTTTCCTTTATCTTATTGGATTATTATCATTATTGCTTATCTGTTGTTGCTTATCATGGTCTTATTATGGATGATCCAGTTGCTTAAGACACATTGTGAGATAGGCTCAAAACCTGAGTCTTGAGGCAAAAAATAAGATAGGACGTTGGTTGCATAGTGTTGGCCTGCCAGATGTACTTGTCTTGTTGGGGTAACATGAAAATCAAACTTAGAGTAGATCCTCTTGAGGATATTGTTGTCTGGAAAATGATTCACCGATGGCGGCAATATTTTACTGTCTTTTAGAACCCGAAACACCAATGGTTGCGTACTGTTGGCTTATCGAGCATACTTGTCTTGTTGGGTTAACGCGAAAACCACTTCTAGAGTAGATTCACTTGGAGGTATTGTCGTCTAGAAAGTAATTTTACTAATGGGGGCAATGTTCTCAAGCAGAATTTGTGACTCTAGGAACCTTTAAACCCTATAGCCACTTTAATCAATGTGTGGAAAGAAATTCTGAGAATCTGTACCTGGACTTGTTTGGAATCAATTGACTCCATAAACCATTGCATGACATTCCATTTTTGCATTGTATTACAAAAAAACTTAGCATTTATTTTACTTTCCAGGGAATCAGAGAACTAAGGCCGTGAGCATTTGAAGAAAGAATGGGTTCAGAAAGAAAAGTACTTTGCCTCTCAAGTTTAAATTTCCAAAAGTGGAAAGTTTAATATCTTTGAGCACCAAATTAACCAGTAGTAGTGAAGAAGCTTTGGTGGGAAGCTATGGGAAAATAATTAGGTTGTTAGCATATAACATGAATGTAGGGGCTCTTGTATCCCTGACTCAGATTTACGACCCTGCTCTTCATTGCTTCACCTTCCAGGATTTCTAGTTGGCTCCCATTATAGAAGAGTTTGAGAGAATTGTGGGTCATTATTTGAAGGATCATAGTCTATTTACCAATTTGTAAGAAACTCCTTCGGTAGAAATGATCGCTTCAGCGTTGTATATTCCTAAGAAGGATGTAGTAGAGAATTTGGAAATCAGAGGGGCAGTATGAGGGTTTACAAGGAAGTTCTTGAAATCTAAAGCCTTAATGCTAGAAAAAGCTAGAGATTAGAGAGCATTCAACGTTGTTATAGCCTTGCTCATCTATGTATTTTTCTTATTCCCAAATATCGACGACTTCGTAGATCTTCCCATTATCAACATTTTCTTGGGAAAAAATCTAGTCCCTACTCTTCTTGCAGATGTGCAATACCACCTTCACGTTCGACACGAGAAGAAAAAAGGCATAGTCATGTGTTGTGCTCCTCTCTTGTACACATGACTCATGTCTCATATGCCTCAAGAAGGCCCATTCACTTCAAAAGATCTCAAGTGGTCTCAAAAGTTGGCCTCCCTTTCTTCCAAATTTGTCATCTGGTACAACTGGGATTGGGAAGTAGAAAACATCATTTTGAGCCATGGAGACTTCCCTAATGTACCTCTTATTGGGTCCCGAGGTTGTACCGACTACAACCCAATTCTATCACTGAGACAACTTGGATACCTAATGGAGGGTCCCCCTGAAGAGCAACTAGTGAAAGCTTTCATCCTTCATGACATGGGAGCAGAAGACCTAATAATGCTAAGAAAGACCGGGAGAGCATAGGGGAGAGTTAACTACAAATGGAAGAGTGAACTGAGAAAAAGGAACTGTGTGGCCAAAGAACCTTACTGTCGATAGGTGAAGGATCGCGCCCAACAAATCAAGCACCTCTACAGCTTTGAAATCCATCTTCCAACTCATAAGCCTGACCCTACTCACATTCTTATTGAAGAAGCAAATAAGCTCAAGGAAATTATCTCTAAGCTGAAAAAAGAGAATGAAGAGCTATATTTAAATCTTCAACGGGTAACTCACGACAGAAATGAGTTGAAGTTTGAACTCAACCAATAGAAAGGGTTGCTAAAAGAGAAGGAAACTGAGGTTGAAAACGAGCAGAATAAGAGACAAAGAGTTAAAGACTGCCTATTAAGGGAAAAACTTCATCTCGACAATAAAAATCAAGAGCTTAAAGATTTGAGACGAAGTAATACCGAATGGAATGTTCTTTGGAATAAGACCTTGGAAAGCCGGAAAAAGATAATGCTAGGATTAAAGGCTCAAATCCAAGAACTCATCGAGCTACTACGGGGAGCCCAAGCTCATGCCACTCGTCTCCAAGAAGAGATGGAGCAGACTGCCAGGAATCCTCAGGCTAACCTTAACGAGGCCTTGGCATAAGTGAGGAACCTTATAGCTTGCATCCAAAAATTCAAGGCAGGCGGTGAGTAGCAGAAAGCAAGGGTCCGAAAATTGAAGAGCCAGTTACTATAAGAAGTAAAATATACTCTCCATGCGCGCCTAGAAGCTAGAACGTGGTATACAAAATATGAACAAGTAGTTGGAATCATCGAGGAGTTCGCCGCCAATGGGTTGCAGTCGATGTTCCGAAGATTGTTCATAAATCAAAGTAATGGCCATCTTTGTTTTAACCTTTCACCCTGCCCAGGTGAAACAGATGTTTTGATAGGGCTCACTTTCTGTAAATATCCCTCTTCGCTTCGCCCAAAGCGATAGAGTTTTGTTTTATAGGGCTGTAGTTTCAAGAATCGACAAAATCATAAATAAATAAATAAACGTCGTTCTGTAATTTCCGCATTTATTGCTGTTTTCTCTTTTCGTTTTTCAGAAAATGGTAATCCTTAAAAACAATTCAAATAATAAAAACAAGCAGTAAAAAAAATATACACTGCACACACTCTTGCATTTTCTCTATCTCTTCTAAACACAAATCATCAACGCCATGCAGATTGCTTATTTTAAACCCCGTTGAAACATACGATCTAATGCCTTCTCCTAACTTTGAATTCCCGGTATTTGAGGCTGAAGAAGAAGATGACAAAGAAATTCCAGAGGAGATCTCCTGATTACTCAAACAAGAAGAAAGGTCAATTAAACCTCACAAAGAGCCGTTGGAAACGGTCAACTTGGGCTCAGAGGAAGAGAGAAAAGAGGTCAAGATTGGGGCCCTTCTCAGTCTAGCTGTCAAAGAAAGTTTGACAAAGCTTCTCAAAGAGTTTCCCGATGTATTCGCTTGGTCCTATCAGGATATGCCAGGGTTGGATACCAGCATCGTGGAACGTCATCTACCATTGCGATCAGAATGTCCGCCAGTAAAACAGAGGTTGAGACAAACTCACCCAGACATGGCCATCAAAATCAAAGAGGAAGTACAGAAACAGATTGACGCGGGTTTCCTCGCCACATCAGAATATCCTCAATGGTTAGCCAACATCGTACCAGTTCTGAAAAAGGACGGAAAGGTCAGAATGTGTGTGGATTACAGGGATCTAAACAAGGCTAGTCCAAAGGACGACTTTCCTTTACCACACATTGACATGCTGGTTGACAGTACAATAAAGTTCAAAGTCTTCTCCTTCATGGATGGATTCTTGGGCTATAATCAGATAAAAATGGTGTCGAAAGACATGGAGAAAACTTCCTTCATCACCCCATGGGGCACTTTTTGTTACAAGGTAATGCCATTCGATTTGAAGAACGTCGGGGCAACCTATCAAAGGGCCATGACTACTCTGTTTCATGACATGATACATAAGGAAATCGAGTATATGTCGATGACATGATTGCCAAATCTAGAACAGAGGAGGAACATGTGACCCACCTGTCAAAACTATTTGAGCAGTTGAGAAAGTATAAACTCCGCTTGAATCCCAACAAATGCATATTCGGTGTCCGTTCAGGGAAACTTTTAGGGTTCATCGTCAGCCAGAAAGGAATTGAGATTGATCCTGACAAAGTCAAGGCCATTCAAGAAATGCCTTCCCCAAGGACTGAAAAACAAGTCAGGGGATTCCTGGGATGTTTGAACTACATCTCCAGATTCATATTCCTTATGAACGCGACATGCGCGCCGATCTTCAAATTACTCAAAAAGAATCAGGACTGCGTTTGGATAGAAGATTTCCAAACCGCCTTCAACAGTATCAAGGAATACCTGTTGAACCCACCGATTCTATCACCTCCAGTGGAGGGGAGACCGTTGATCATCTACCTAACATTATTGGAAGACTCAATGGGTTGTGTACTTGTCCAACAGGACGAGACCAAAAGGAAAGAATCTGCCATTTACTATTTGAGCAAGAAATTCACCGATTGCGAGACTCGGTATATTATGCTTGAGAAAACTTGTTGTGCTCTGGCTTGGGCAGCCAAACGTCTTCGCCAATATATGATTCGTCACACTACTTGGTTAATCTCCAAAATGGATCCAATCAAGTATGACTTTGAAAAGCCTGCTCTCACTGGAAGGATAGCCTGTTGGCACATGTTGTTATCAGAATACGACATCAAGTACCATGTTCAGAAAGCCATCAAAGGAAGTGTTTTAGCTGATCATTTGGCTCATCAACCGATTGACGATTAGGAATCAGTCGAATTTGACTTCCCAGACAAAGATGTCATGTATCTAAAAATGAAATACTGCGATGAACCACTACCCAATGAAGGGCCAGAACCAGTTTCCCAATGGGGACTAATCTTTGACGGAGCTGTCAATCACTATTGAAACGGAATTGGGGAAATCATCATAACACCTCAGGGTACCCACATTCCTTTCACTGCCAGATTGGCATTCAAATGTACAAATAATGAGGCCGAATACGAAGCTTGTATCAGGGGTCTCGAAGAAGCGATCGACTTAAAGATAAAGAACTTGGAGGTATATGGCGATTCAGCCCTTGTTATCAATCAAATCAAAGGAGATTGGAACACATACCAATCAGGACTGATTCCTTACAAAGATTACGCAAGAAGGTTGTTACCATTCTTCAACAGAATTGAGTTTCATCATATCCCTCGTGAAGAGAATCACATGGCTGATGCATTAGCCACCCTCTCTTCCATGATTAGTGTAGGTTAATGGAACGACTTACCTAAGATTGACGTAATGCGCCTTGAACGGCCCGCTTACATCTTCACGATTGAAGCAGTCATAGACGATAAACCTTAGTATCACGATATCAAATGCTTTCTTCAGAAACAAGAGTACCCTCCTGGGGCATCCAGAAAGGACCGAAAGACCCTCAGAAGAATAGCAAGCAGCTTCTTTCTGAGCGGTGATACACTCTATAAGAGAAACTTCGACATGGTCTTGCTCCGATGTGTAGACAGACCAGAAGCCAACATGCTTATAAAAGAAATTCATGAAGGATCCTTTGGCACTCATGCCAATGGACACACAATGGCGAGATAAATTCTAAGGGCAGGGTACTACTGGTTGACCATGGAATCCGACTGCTACAAGTACATGAGGAAGTGTTACAAGTGTCAGATATACTCAGACAAAATCCATGTACCGCCAACGCATCTCAAAGTTCTCTCTTCCCCGTGGCCTTTTTCCATATGGGGAATCGACATGATTGGCATGATCGAACCCAAGGCTTCGAACGGACATCGGTTCATCCTGGTAGCCATTGATTACTTCACCAAGTGAGTCGAAGCAGTGTCATACGCCAATGTAACCCGACAAGTGGTGGCCTGATTTATTAAAAACAATCTCATCTGCCGTTATGGCTTTCTAAGCCAGATCATTACTGATAATGGATCCAACTTGAACAATAAGATGATGAAAGAGTTATGCGCTGAGTTTAAGATCGAACACCATAACTCATCTCCCTACCGGCCTAAGATGAACGAAGCGGTAGAAGCTGCTAACAAGAACATCAAGAAGATTGTTCAAAAGATGGTTGTAACCTATAAAGATTGGCACGAGATGCTACCCTTTGCTCTTCACGGTTATTGTACATCTGTCCGCACTTCAACAGGGGCAACCCCTTTCTCTCTAGTATATGGCATGGAGGCAGTGCTCCCCAAAGAAGTAGAGATCCCATCAATCCGGATATTGATGGAAGCTAAGCTAACAGAAGCTGAATGGTGTCAAAGTCGACACGATGAACTAAATCTGATCGAAGAAAAATGAATAACGGCTCTATGCTACTATCAGTTGTATCAACAGAGAATAAAGAAGGCGTTCGACAAAAAGGTCCGACCTCGCATCTTCAAGAAAGGAGACCTCGTGCTCAAAAAGATACAATCATTCCTCACTGATTCGCGGGGCAAATGGACTTTGAATTATGACAACCCCTATGTGGTCAAGAAAGCTTTCTCAGGCGGCGCCTTGAGACTCGCAACCATGGATGGAGAGGAATTTTCCTACCCCACAAATGTTGACGTAGTCAAGAAATACTTTGCCTAAAAAAAACGTCTCGGGGGATTGAAAACCCGAAAGGGCGGTCCAGGAAAAAATTAGAGGCATAATCAAAAATCATCCCGGTGGATTGGAAATCTCAGAGTACAATCCAGGCTAAAGTTAGGGATAATGGCAAGTAACTATGTTCAACAGGGGCAAATCCCTCAGTAGTAGTTACACCATCCGAGGAAAACTCCAGTCAAGGTCATCTTTGACAGAAGCTCAAGATGTCCAGAATTCAAAGTTGGTAGAAGAATAGTGGTCGTTATGTTTCAATGTAGCCCTCTTTCCCTTAAATTACCATTTTCTAAACTTTGTAAATACTCTATGGAATCACGCACTTGGCTGATTTCCATCCTATCAATAAAATTTGAGCCCTGGTGCTTTTGTTTACAATTCTTATTTGTTTTAGCTTTACAGAACAACGTTTTAATGTGATTAACGATTCTTGAAATAAAACAAAAATGAATTTACTTGTTAAAACTTTTTCTACTTTCAAAATAAAGATGGCAATTTCTTTTGACTGTTGAACATCGAAAGCACATCGATCGCTTCTCCAGAAGTAATCGAGCTTCATAGTGCAGAATCAAAGTACTCCTTCTTAGCCAGTACACCTGAATGAAGGACCAACTGTGTCACAGACCAGGTTTCGTCTGACACCCTCGGCAGAGTTCTCATATCCAAAGCCCGACCAACGTAGCCCCCAACAGGGACTATCCCTCCTAAGCAAGGCAGAATTGCTATTTTCTGAACCAGCGATACTTTTCATCTCCCGCTGTGGCCAAGTATCCAGTCGTGTTCATCCATTAGTTTGTATGTCGTGTCAGTTTTGTCAGCATATACATACATACATCATGCATTATTGATTTACATTCATATTTATATTGCATCACTATCACTCTAGTCGGTCTTGTTCCCTAGTGATAAATGTCTTTTCAACCGAGTTGTCAGTTCTTTCCTCGTCGGGAAAGGTGGCGTCTGACCAACCGCTCCTCCACTTTGCTGCTGGATTGAAGTGGGTCCCTTGACCACTTTGATAACTTGAACCTCTGAAAGGCCAGAGAACCTTCAGCCAACGCCATTCTTCGCCATTGAAGATGATGTCTCGCTTTCCCGAATTAAGGAAAATCTCCAGAGAAAGCCTCTTAATCAGAGATTCGGCAATGCAACCGTTTTTCTCCAAAAAATACGCTGACGAAAAGGTCATCAGCACCTCAAAATTGGATCACATCATATGGCATTTCTCCGAGAAGATCCCGAGAAACGTATGATGTAATATCCCCAAACAGAAAGCAGTTTCTCAAGAGACTCGTTTTCCCCCAGTAGAGCCTAATAATGGCGTCTCCAATAGAGAAGTTTGTACACCTTTACAACTCAGACGACTGCGTTCCCTAGCAAGTCTGACATCAAATTTTTTTCCATCAAATGGCATCTCTCCCGGGAAATTTGGCGAGAAGTTTGAGGAAAAAAACGCTACGAACAACGTCCCTTGTCAAGAAAGTTTATTGACAAAAGAAACTGAGACCAGATCCTTGGTAGGAAACCAGGATCGAGGGGAAGTTTATTTCAGAAACTAAGACTAGTTCCTTGGTAGGAAACCAGGATCGAGGGGAAGTTTGTTTCAGAAACTGAGACCAGTTCCTTGGTAGGAAACCAGGATCGAGGGGAAGTTTATTTCAGAAACTGAGACCAATTCCTTGGTAGGAAACCAGGATCAAGGGGAAGTTTTACCTTTTCTAAGTATCATTGCTTAGCAAAAGAATATGAATGCGTAAGCTACCATTCATGACCACCATCAAAATTTCGGGTATTCCGATATTTAATCCTCTTGCACCCCGAATGCCCGAATACTTTCGCCATTTACACCTTCGGGTCCAAGAAGATTAAATAGGGGCATCTGTCATACCCCAAATTTTGACCACTAAGATTCCCCATCATTGTGCAAATCATCATCACAATATGGATGAACCATCATACCTCATTAGTCTCCCCAAAGATGGGTGAGCATTCACTACAACCAAGACTTAGGGTTTCAAGCCCTCTCAGAGCCTTAGACAAAGGATCAATCAAGGAATGATATGATCTTCAACTTGTCTAACCTCTCAAACATCCACAATGGATCAAGAGGACTCCCACATCAAGAATCAAACACAATGCTACAACATTCCAAGTGGATCAAGCCTCAAGATCGCCAGTGTCACCAAATTAGGGTTTTGGTCGACCAAGGCCTCCAGACGGAAATTTTCCTCTGGGCATGAGCCAAAGGCTTCAAAGCACAACCTAATATGTTCCAAGGGACGTCATGAACCCAATCATCAAGTCAATTTTTGCCTCAGGGGATGCATTCAAAAAAATCAGGAATTAGGGTTTCTTGACCTAATTCACCCCTAAGTTGACTTTTGGGACAAAACATGAGACAAGGCCTCAAGAGAGGATTTGAGGGTCTCTAAAACACTGCATTGGTCCATTTGTAACAATGGATTGATCCAAGAAGCTTGATCAACAAGTTTCAAATTCATCAGAACCACAATTAGGGTTTTGCGGGAAAAGTCAACTGTGCCTTTGACTTTTGACTCAGGCATGCTCCCAAACCTTGGAACATGATCCAATACACCCTATAACACCTATGAAATTAATCCATCAATTTTTATTTAGGTCAAGGACTTGATTTCATAGAGGATCGCACAGTTTGGAGTTCATCTGACAAAAAGTCAACTGTGCACAAAAGTCAACTTTGACTTTTTGAGATTTTTCACAATTATGGTTATTTGACCCTAAAATGATGTTAATATGTGATTGGGATCATCATTCATCAAGAAAAATCAAGAAAAGTGGGATAACTTGTAAAAGGGGTAACCATAAAAAACTTAGAAATTTTCTAAGTTATGGAACAAAGTGGCTAGGGTACCAACTTCCAAGGATCATAACTTGAGATCCAAGCAACCATTTGGGCTGATCCAAAGATGGATTTGTAGCTCTCATGGCATACTTTAAAAGTTTCAACTACACCTCATTCCAATTCATCATGGATTTTGAGTTATGGTTGGATCAAAGTGGCTGAAAACATGAAATGCCACTTTTTCCAACACTTAGTGAAATTTTCACTAAGTCAGAATCTGTCTTGCTTTTTTTCCAAAAGTAGGGGGATTTTTCACTTGGATCCAAAAGGTATCAAGACAAACTATGATCACACATGTGTTGTATCATATAAGAACTTTCCAAAATGGCCAAGAACCCCATCAAACTCAACCTGAGCTAAGAGTTATGACAATGGCAACATGCCTTAATGTAACTGTCATAACAAGGTAGATTTGTGCATTTTGCTCGATTTAGGAAATTTGTGCAAATGACAAATAAGTTTATCTATCTGAACACCTCAGGGGGAGACCAAGGAGGGACAAACACTGATCCATCAGCCTCCCAAGTCCTTGGAACCAAAAGTAGCATGCCAAACCTATAAATGCCTAAAAGAGGGACAAGACTCCAATTTTGGTTTGGAGCATTTAATGGATGCACCAAGGTGACATGGACTGAGCCCTCTCCAACTGAATTCAGTCAAGACTTATCCAAGAACTAGGGAACCAGGAGCCTGTGCTCTAACCTCTAGTCAATGGCTAGAGAAGACTTGGATTCCTATTGATCAACATTTGCCAAACTTCTGCAGCAGTTGCCATTCACTATTTCTTGCAAAACAAACTTGCTCTACTATAAATAGAGCTCATTTGTACTCAGTTTGAGTACACCAAAGCCATCAAATAGATGTTTTCCTCAAAACCTCTTCCTTCATTCCAAAATTGCCTTCCAAAGCAAGTCACTATCAGGTTTTGAGTTTGAGAGCTATTCCAACCAAACTAATCACACACACACACACCTCATAAACATCATATAGAAGTGATCCAAACACTCACATAACATCTGTAACACCAAAATCACTTGCCAACTGCTCAAGTTCTTGACAGAGGTGCAATTGAGGCACCATTTCAAGTTTCAACTTGTTTCAAACCACTCCAAGCATTCAGACACATCACTTGGCACCTAAGGAAGCTGTGCAAATCATTGGAACCAGCTTGCAACACCTCTAACACAAAACACGATCACCATCTGCAAGAGGTAAGCCTGAGCTCTTCTAACTCTATGACCCATGCATTTTTTGCTGCACAATAATTTGGCTATATGTTCATAATCATGCATAGAGTGTTTACCCTCTATCAATTGCTTTGTTTGAATCGAGTATGGAATTTCTGAGCCTTCATGCAAATTTTAGGGTTCTTGAGGTTTCTCTTTCATTTCTTATTCCATGCTTAAAATAAATGAAATTAAAGACCATAGACATGATCGTGAGGTGAAAACGAGCAGATTGATATGTAGATTGCATGATATCAACAAATATTCAGTGAGATTGGATAGAAAATGCAAATCTGCAGAAACAGAGGGTGGCGCGTGTTCTTGCCATGTTCTTGGCGCCTTTTTTGAAAATTCAAATATTTGAATTTTGTGATTTTATTTAATTGATTCAAAAATTAATTTCTCTTTGGTTTTTAATGATTTTGAGTTGATTCTTTTTTTAATAATTCACAAAAATGCTAAAATATTTTATTTTACCAAAAAATCCCAAAAATATTAATTATTTCATATACTTGATATTTTTACAAAGAATTAATATTTTATTTGTTTTTCAACATTTAAAATGTTTTTTCTCCCTTGATTTTCCAAACTTAATTGATTTTCAATCATTTTGTGGATATAAACATGATTTTTCAAACATTAATCCAAGATCACAACTTGTTTTCATACATGTTTGATAATTTTGATCATTTTAATTAAGTTTTTATTTAATTAAAATACATTTTGAAATTAATTTAGGGTTTTGATCTTAATCACCCTAAACAAATCATTTTCAAACTCTTTGGGCCTCTAATAGAGTGTAAGTCCCAATCCTTTTGTAAATAAACCAATTGTGGGCCTCACTTATTGTATAAGTCCCTCTGAATAATTTTAAGTGAATGGCGCGATCGTCGCTTTCTCAACAAAAACAATTGGGCCTCTCCTTGAGCTATAAGATCCATTTCTTTTTCTAAAAAAACACTTTGGGCATCTAATAGTGTAAGACCCAACCCTTTTTTAAAACCAAAATAATTTGGGCCTCAGTGTATTGTATAAGTCCCGATACCGTAAAAAAAGTTCGACACAATCGTCACCTTTTTAACAAAAATCATTTGGGCCTCTCCTCGAGCTATAAGTCCCAATTTCTTTTTCTTAAAATTCTTTGGGCCTCTAATAGAGTGTAAGACCCAACCCTTTTTTTAAACCAAAATAATTTAGACCTCAGTGTATTGTATAAGTCCCGATATCGTCAAAAAAGTTCCGCACGATCGTCGCCTTTTAACAAAAATCATTTGGGCCTCTCCTTGAGCTGTAAGCCCCACCACTTGTACAAAAATAAATTTTTAGGCCTCTAATAGAGTGTAATACCCAATCCCCTTTTAACCAAAACCTTTTTGGGCCTCAGACATTGATAAGTCCCTCTGCATTAAAAGAAAAATATCGGCGCGATCGCCATTTCAAAATCAAATCATCTGGGCCTCCCCTCGTGTTGTAAGCCCCTTTTCTTTTCTTTTCAAAATCTCTGGGCCTCTAATAGAGTGTAAGACCCATCCCCTTGTACATAAAAACTTTTTGGGCCTCACTTATTGTATAAGTCCCTCTGTACAGTTTTTTAAACAACGGTGTAATCATTATTAAAACTTGGGCCTCTTCTTGAGCTGTAAGCCCCAACAATCTTTTCAAAACACTTTCTCCTTTGATTTTGAATTCATAATGTTATCAAAACTTTCTTTGTTGAACTAACCAAACAGCATGGAAGCTCTACAACGGGTAAGTGTTTATCCGCTTTCCTTTACCGCTTTCATATATATATATATATATATATATATATATATATATAACTGTATTGTAGGGTTGTTTCACTGTAAGTCTTCTTTCACATCCTTTTATATACTTGTCACATATCCACCGTGTAATACTAGTATAGTTATTTAGAGTTTTCCCCGGCAACTACGTCTAGCACTAGGTAAAGCCATGTTGGTCACTCTTAAATACAAACAAAACTAGATCCACCGTAGGATTCCAGATACAGTATTCCCTCTTCTTGGGGTTAAACAATATGGAACAAAGAGAAAGGCAGTATTCTCGGTGAACCTTTTCTCAGACTGTCACCCTTAGAAATTGTCAAAGAAACTCTATCTCCCCAGAGATGATCTTTTCTCCGTGAATGGCATCTCTTGAGTTTCTTCCAAATTCTCGAACTTTCCTGGAATGATCTCTTCTCTGTGAATTGCATTTCTTGAACTTCTCTTGGTTTGGGGACCCACAGGCTTCCTAAAAGCATCCCCGCCTCCTCTTGGGCGTTGTACAAGGACCCTTTAGCTTCTTAGAAGTTCTCATGCCTTCTCTTGGGCTTAATACAAGGACCCTGACGACCTCTTAAAGGTATAAGACAGAACTTAGTCATCCTTTGCTAGAGCAGTCTTTCCCGCGTTAAAACTCCAGCCGTTGTAGGATTGATACTCATCCCTTAATGCTCGTGCCTCCTCTTGGGCATTGTATAATAGATAAAATTCTAGACTTGGACAGTCTAAGACCCTTGAGTCTCAAAGACATTCTCAAGTTCCTTCCAAACATAGGAAGAAACCCTAGTCTCTCCCATGAGAGTTCCCCACACTTGGACCCGCTTCAGGATCTCCAGAATCCACAGCGGTAAGGCAGCCTCCTCTTGGGCTTTGTACAAATGATTCTCCCTAGCAGAGCTAACCATTTTAGACTCTCTTGTTGAGTCAGTCACTTTTTTAGCCTCTATCTCGGGCTTCGTACGAGATAGAAAAACACTCTCTTGTTGAGTATAAAAGACTCTCTTGTTGAGTTAACCATTTTTAGCCTCCGTCTTGGGCTTTGTACAAGACATATAAAACACTCTCTTGTTGAGTATAAAAGACTCTCTTGTTGAGTCAATCTCCTTTTAGCCTCCATCTCGGGCTCCGTACGAGATAGAAAAACACTCTCTTGTTGAGTATAAAAGACTCTCTTGTTGAGTCGACCACTTTTAGCCTCCGTCTTGGGCTTTGTACAAGACATATAAAACACTCTCTTGTTGAGTATAAAAGGCTCTCTTGTTGAGTCAATCTCCTTTTAGCCTCAATCTTGGGCTTCGTACGAGACAGCAAATCACTCTCTTGTTGAGTATAAAAGACTCTCTTGCTGAGTCAATCAACCTTCAGACTCTCTTGTTGAGTCAACCTTTTTTAGCCTCCGTCTTGGGCTTTATACAGGACAGACAAAAGTACTCTCTTGTTGAGTCAAACCCTTTCAGCCTCCATCTTGGGCTTTATACAAGATACATTCTCCTCAACGGAGTCAAAATCCCTTTTAGCCTCAACCTTGGGCTTTGTACAAGACAGAAATAACATTTTCCTCCGGAAAAGTCAAACTTCCCGCCTCCTCTTAGGCTTTGTATAAAGAAAACCCCGGTTGAGTCAATCAACTTTTTAGCATCAAATTTGTGTCGTGCTCACAGCATACAAACATCAACAACTCCTCTTTAGAGATGACAAATTCTCTCTCAGCCAAAAACCCTTTAGTTTCACATCTTGGGCTTTGAACAAGATATAAACCACCTTTAGCTTCACGTCTTGGGCTTTGAACAAGACACCAAAACACCTCTTTCCTCCCATAGAATAGGAGGAACTACGATCGCTCTGATTTCCCTGTTTCGGGAATACGTAGGCATAAGATTGCAAAATCTTAGCGAGCATACTAATCAAAAACCCAAAATCTCGTACCTTCACACATCAATCAAAAAGCATCAGACCTAACATCTTACCAATAGCCTAGACACTATTTTCAAGCAAATAACTCTAAAAGACGAACCCCCCTCTTGATAGCATCTGTAAACTAACAGTTTTGACTGTTTAATCTCAGTTTGCAAGCAGGGTTAATTGGAGACATCTATTACCCTTCCTTAATCAGCTCAATAGGATAAAAAATGAATCGAACTGTAGTTCCAAAGCGATAATGATTCGAAACCACAAAAATCGCACTACAGAAAAAATGGCGACCACAGTGGGAGCTCTTCTTTCTTACAGTTTTAGGTAGAAACCTTGAACAAGTCATTTTCACTGTGGCCGCCACAGAAAAAATGGCGACCACAGTGGGAGGCATTCTTTCTTGCATTCCCAAGGGATGAAACCTTAAGTTCTTGAGGTATCACAGAAATGGAGACTCTGCTGGGGAGTCATTGTCTGTATAGCATCATAAGACTAGAGGTCTAGGATGATTAAGACAAATATATATACTGCTTTTCCTAATTGATATCTGTGTTTATTTTTCTGATAATGGGAATGCGTGTGATGCCGCATGTGGAAAGATTGAGTATATACCTAAGATAGGGGATGGCATTATACGGGTAGTCTTACGGGGAGTGAATCCCAGTTAAGAGTCCCCGGTCAACCATCAGACTCAGTGGAGACTCCCTTTGCAGATACATTTCCTATACGACTTCGTTTGTTGAAAGTAGTGTGGTCGATTGGGTTATCTGAGAAGCTGAGGTTTTTAGTATACTGAAACCATTTTGTAGTGTGGAAGCTATCGGGAATAGTTGTCACGCGATCCTACTCTCATTTGAGATCACTCTAAGATACATCAGTTCGCTGGCGATCCGCTTGCTGTTGGTATCCCAATAGGGGTCAATGATTTTGCGGACAGGTACAAAAAATCACCAGTATAAACCTTTGGGGATGGGTAGAGCCTTGACTTCATGACACCGACCCTTTGACCCCATGTTTTTTCTATGTTTTTGTGTGTTGCATTCATACATTAATTTAAAAAACATTAGAAAAAAAACATTAAAAAAACAAAGAAAAATCTTCTCTTCTAGTCTCACTTTTTCAAATTAAACTGAGACAATGATTGCAAATGTCAGATAAAGAGATTGCGCTAATGGATTTTGGTAGAAGGAAAACTCACAAGTACACCTTCAAGGTTCCAAAACTAAAGGATTTAAAAGGGTCTGGCGAGAATGATCACCAACCCCAAGGCTTTCAGAGCCAAGTATGGAGGACTACTATCTCTGTTAAGGGTTCATGTAATCGAAGGAATCCTGTCCACACTAATCCAGTTCTACGATCCGGTCTATCACTGTTTCAAATTCCCAGATTATCAGCTAGCACCAAGACTGGAGGAGTACTCTCACCTGACTGATTTGCATATTACTGACCAAGTTTCCTTTTCTGGACTGAACGAAATTCCAAAGGATCAAACCATTGCGAGAGCAATCTATTTGGACGAGTCAAAGGTCAGGACTCACATGGCCACTAAGGGGGGAATCCAGGTTTGCCAGCCCAGTTTTTGACAAAGAAAGCTCTATACTTTGCTAGTATAGAGAATGTGGCCGCTTTCGAGAGCATCTTTGTTTTGCTCACCTACGGGTTATTTTTGTTTCCCAACATCGATAACTTTGTAGATATCAATGCCATTAAGGTTTTTCTGATTGGAAACCCTGTACCGACCTTGCTCGCAGATATTTATCATTCGGTACACTTAAGGAATTTATACAGTGGAGGAATGATCACATGTTGTGTACCCCTGCTATACAAATGGTTCACTTCCCACTTACCCAAGTCAGCTGCATTTTGGGATCAAAAGAATACTTTACGTTGGTCGCAGAGAATCATGGCTCTTACCAACTCTGACATAGACTGGTACAATCGAATCTATGACGGGGTCAGAATCATTGACCGTTGTGGAAACTTCCCTAATGTACCCCTCATACGAACTAAAGAAGGAATCAACTATCACCCAGTTTTAGTTCGTCGTCAATTTGGATACCCGATGAGACATGTCCCGCGTAATGTTCATCTGGAAGGTTTTTTCTTCAAGGAAGGAGAAAATGACAGGGCACTAAAGATAGAAATAGTGCATGCTTGGAAACACGTTCATAGGAAAGGAAGAGAGTCTCTAGGAAAACCAGACTGTGTCTCGATGGAGCCTTATCTCCACTGGGTACAAACTAGAGCTCTCAAGCTGAGGATGCCTTACCCTCGTCAGGAAGTTCTTCCATTAAGGGACTCTGTCCTTTATTTTATGTCTGAGACGGAAAAACTTCAAGTGACTCTCAACAAAGTTCAGCAGGAGAAGAGGTCTTGGAGGAACAACTACCGTATTCTCAATGTGGAGTGTAAGAAAATACAGCAACTATTGAAAGAAAAAGACGCTTTGATTGAGATTTTAGAGCAACATGCTGTAGAAAATCAAGATGACCAAAGAAGTTTGCTCGCTCCTTTCACGTGGCAAAGGAATGACGACCTGACAACGGCCCAAGAGCCCCGGTCAAAGAAAAGGAAAGTACCAGAACCCGCACCTGAGTTCGCTTCAGAGAGGACTCAGGACCCATAACTTTAGATTTCCTTTTGCAGCACTTTGTAAATTACTATATTTCCATTTCCGCATTCTTTGAAGTCAATAAAACGGGGTTTCCCCACTGTTTGATATTTGCAATCTAATTGTCGAAGTTTACTTTGAATAAACGAAAAATATATACAATTAATATAATCATTGCATATCTTTCTCACATAACGCATTCTTCTTACCTGCGAATCTCACGTTTGCGTCTCGATTCTAGAGTCAAACTGTCTCATTCGTACAATACTCGGGCCAATCGTCAGAAAAAGATGGATAATCTCGAGGAAGAGAACAAAGAGTTGAGAGAAGAGATCGACACTCTGAAAGAGGATCTGAGAAAGCTTCATAACGACATGCAAGCTCTAGAAGAAGCTCAAATGCAACAACAAAGGACTGTGATCTCAGAGATCTCATCAACGCCCATAGTGGAAAAGTATGATCCTAGGTACAAAATGCCGAAAGATCATCCCTGGGGCATGCCACTCAACTATATCCCAGAGGGATATATTCCGCCGATCACTGAAGATCCGGAAACTTCAGCAGGAGCCGTTGGGCCTGAAGGTTACAAACTTTGGGAAAGCGAAGATGCCAGGGGCATGACAGCAACTCCTGAAGGTTACAAACTTTGGGAGGCACCAAGAGTCTCGGCCATAATGACTATACCACCACCCGTGGTACACACTATCCCGGAAGGACAGATTCCACGGATACCGTCTGGTGGAAACGAAAGTATGTTCGACAGAATGAATGAGTTCCAGGAACAATTCCTGGAGATACAGAAAGAACTGCAAGCCCTTCGCGGTCAGGATTTATTTGGAAAGGACGCCGCAGACCTTTGTTTGGTCCCCAATGTGAAAGTTCCGCACAAGTTCCAGGTACCCGATTTTGAAAAGTACAAGGGTAACTCTTGCCCTCAAAGCCACTTGGTGATGTACGCTCGGCGAATGTCAGCTCAGACAAAGAACCAGGAGCTACTAATTCACTACTTTTAGGATAGTTTAACCGGTGCCATACTCAAATGGTACATGGGTTTAAACCGCACTAAGATCGACACTTTCAGAGATCTTGGCGCTGCCTTTGTTCAACAATATAAGTATAACCTGGACATGGAACCAGACAGAGATCAACTCAGATCGATGTCACAAAAGGATAAGGAAACCTTTAAGGAGTACGCTCAGAGATGGCGTGAAATTTCCACTCAGATTTGTCCACCTCTTGAGGAAAAAGAGATGACAAAGATATTCTTGAAAACCTTGAGCTCATTTTACTACGACAGAATGGTCGCCAGTGCGCCCAGTGACTTTACCGAGATGGTAGGCATGGGAGTTCGTCTTAAGGAAGCAGTCCGAGAAGGATAGTTAGTTAAAGACGTTGGATCATCAAGTAATACAAAACGATACGGTAGTGCTCTCCCTAAGAAAAAAGAGCAAGATATTGGGAATATCTCTCTCGGAAAGCAAAGGCGACGATACCAACCAGTAGAAGCTGTAACTCCTGCTATTAACCCCGCGCCTGTTCCTACGTATTAACCTCAGGTTGCGCAAAGCCAACCTAGTCAACAACAATATCAGCAAAGGACACAACAGCCTCTTCAGCAGGCTTGTCCTCCGTACAACAACAATCGTACAACACGACCACCAGGGTTCGATCCTATACCGGTGTTGTACGCAAAACTGTTTCCGTTATTGTTGGTCAAGGGACACGTCCAAACCAGGTCTCCTCTTACAGTACCGTAGAATCCGCCTTTTTGGTTTAAAGCGGATCAAACTTGCCCTTACCACCAAGGAGGACCAGGGCATAACATAGAAAACTGTCTCAGTTTCAAATTCGATGTGCAAAAGATTGTTAGGAGCGGGGTCTTATCTTTCAAAGATACGAATCCGAATGTTCTCACAAACCCGCTGCCTCAACACGAGAAAGCCGCACTAAATTTGATAGAAGGAGAGTCTAACAACAGCTATCAAATTCATGATGTACTCTTATTAAGGGCCAACTTGGTCAAGATGCATTGTAGACATAGTGGATATGGCCATGTGCCACCTCATAATTATCACCAGTGTGATATCTGCTTTAAAAGCAATCAGGGATGTTCTGTGGTGCAATCAGCTTTACAAGAACAGTTGGATCTCGGATGGATCCAAGAACACCGAGTTCGTGGAGTTAACATGACTTATACAAGTTCCAACATCATTCAGAACCACGACATCCGTGCAATGAATGTCAACTTGGTGGCAATGCACTCAAGCCAAAGCCAGTACCATAATCTGCCACGACATGATTACAATTCCTGTCTGACTTGCTCGATAAACAAACAGGGATGCTCTTTCGTACAAGAGGACCTCCAGCGTCAGATGGATCTTGGATGGATCCAGGACTACCATGATAGAAATCCCTATCAGATCAACATGATTCAAATCTTCGATATTCGTTTGATGAATACCAGCTTGGTGGAGTTACACGCCAGACAGGTCCAACTTGATTTTCTCACTTCACATGATTATCTGAGCTATAAAGTGTGTTGTGAGAGTAACCAAGGGTGTGCTCTCGTTCAAAGAACTTTACAACACTTGTTAAACCACTGGTGGCTTCCGATCTATATGGATGAAGACACGCAACAAATCAGTGTGACAAATGGGAACCCTACTCGGCATCAAAGTCAGGATATCCGATCTCTGGAAACAGATCTAGTGAGGTTACACTGCATTCAAAGCGGACGTGGCCAGGTGCCACCACACAACTACGAGCGCTGTATAGTCTGCTCGGAAAATAACCAAGGATGTTACCTCGTGCGAGCAGCCCTCCAGAGTCAGTTGGGCTGCAAGGAGATTCAACTGTGTCCAAGTTCTGGATCAATTAGTTGGACGCCAGACTATTTCCCTGATCAGATTAAGGACGTTGTCGTAATCTCTGATCACGAAAGGACCAAAGATGTTTGTACCATCATCCCTCTACTTGACGAATCAAAAGTTCCTAACCAGGGACTGATTGAAGTTACTTACGATGGTCAGAAAAATCAGAAGGCTCATGTAGTTATTTATCTGCCGGGACCGCTACCGTACAAATCTGATAAGGCGATCCCTTACAAATACGGTGCAACAACAATTGAGAATGGAAAGGAAATTCCATTACCCTTCGTCGTGAATATTGCAGACATCAGTCGAGTAAAACGGAGCGGTCGAATCTTCAACAGAGGAGTTGGAGAACCTAACAGAGAAAAGGAACCTCAAATGGAAGTTCCCAATCCACCAGCCGGTCAATCCAGTGATCCCGACCTTTCAAAGAACGATGATGAGATGCTGAAGCTCATCCAAAGGAGTGAATACAACATTGTTGATCAACTGTTATAAACTCCTTCAAAGATCTCTGTGTTATCTCTTTTGCTCAGTTCTGAAGCCCACAGAGAGGCTCTATAGAAAGTCTTAGAATAGGCCTTTGTGGAACAGGATGTGTCAATACGACAATTCGACAGTATCGTCTCTAACATCACTTCCTGTAACAACTTGGGGTTTAGTGATGAGGAATTGCCAGAAGAAGGCAAAAGCCACAACATGGCGCTCAATATCACAGTCAACTGCCAGGACAATGCCTTAGCCAGCGTACTGGTAGATACCGGATCGGCTCTCAACGTAATGCCGAAGTCCACTCTAATGCGACTATCATTCAAAGGATCTCTGATGAGAGGCAGTGAGGTCGTCGTCAAAGCATTTGACAGATCCCAAAAAACAGTTATCGGCAAAGTCGACCTTCCCATAACTATCGGTCCTCACACTTTCCAAGTCACTTTACAGGTCATGGACATCCGAGCAACATATAGCTGTTTGTTGGGAAGACCTTGGATACACCAGGTTGGGGCAGTCACTTCGACACTTCACCAGAGCTGAAGTTTGTCAAGAATGACCAACTCATCACGGTCTGTGGAGAACAAGCCTTGATCGTGAGTAACCTATCATTGTCCACTTATGTAGAACCCGAGGAGGTTGTTGGAACGTAGTTCCATGCACTTTCGGTGAGCAATGAAAATCAATCAGAAAAAGGAACATCGATTTCCTCATACAAAGATGCTCTCAAAGTAATCGAGAGTAACAACGCAAAAGGATGGGGACAGCTTACCATTCCTACTGATAATAAAACAAAGAAGGGTCTTGGTTTTTCCGCAACCTGTACCCAGACTGCCGCTAACGGTGAAAGTCTTCATCCCATTCAGAACTTCTTCCACAATGGAGGTTTCCTTCACCCAGTGTCTCAAGAAGTACATACCATCAACGAGGGGGATTCCTCTGACATAGATGAGGAATAGAAGTCCTATCTTAACGAGGACGGTTATATGCCTCAGGAAAAGGTGCCTGCCCCCTTTTGCTATCCCGGACAGAGTCCGAGATTTATACCGAGGTCAGACGTCGAAATGATATACGGAGATTGTGATCCTGAAGGATATCGTGCTCCACCCAACTCATTAGAGGAAGACACTCCAATGAAATACAACTTTGACCACGACTATTATGGCCTAATGGATGGCCTGCCTATCTGGCAGCCGTACCCAGGAGACCTGGGGTAAGAAAATCAGCCGAACAACGAAAATCAGTTGAGCATCATTGAAAAGGATACCTGAGTCCCCACCATGTCATGGGATCAACACTCAGGTCATTCAGAAAATGTCTAGCATGACGATGAATTTGCAAAGTTTGCAGGACTAGAATTCATTAACTATGCTTTTCCTGCGGTCAACGTCATCGAAAGGGATGACTCCTCTAGTTCCAAAGAAGTGTGGGATACCTTGGGACAACCAAGTGGAAAGTATGACTTCATGGTCAAGTACACTGCTCCTGAAAGCTCTCGTACCAGGTTCGAAGATATCCAGCCTACTGGATGGGGAGATTTACCTGAGAGTACAAATGCTATGCAAAATACAACAGAAGAATCCTCCTACGACAACTCTGCCTGGGAGACAAATTCTGATGATCCTGCTCCACCAGAAATCAGCATTATTTCTGAAGACAAATCAAGGAAGGTACCATACTTTGTGATTCACCGAGGAGTTTTCCGCCAATGGGTTGCAGTCGATGTTCTGAAGATTGTTCATAAGTCAAAGTAATGGCCATCTTTGTTTTAACCTTTCACCCTGCCCAGGTGAAATAGATGTTTTGATAGGGCTCACTTTCTGTAAATGTCTCTCTTCGCTTCGCCCAAAGCGGCATAGTTTTGTTTTATAGGGTTGTAGTTTCAAGAATCGACAAAATCATAAATAAATAAACGTCGTTCTGTAATTTCCGCATTTATTGCTGTTTTCTCTTTTCGTTTTTCAGAAAATAGTAATCCTTAAAAACAATTCAAATAATAGAAACAAGCAGTACAAAAAATATACACTGCACACACTCTTGCATTTTCTCTATCTCTTCTAAACACAAATCATCAACGTCATGCAGATTGCTTGTTTTAAACCCCGTTGAAACATACGATCCAATGCCTTCTCCCAACTTTGAATTCCCGGTATTTGAGGCTGAAGAAGAAGATGACAAATAAATTCCATAGGAGATCTCCCGATTACTCAGACAAGAAGCAAGGTCAATTAAACCTCACAAAGAGCCGTTGGAAACGGTCAACTTGGGCTCAGAGGAAGAGAGAAAAGAGGTCAAGATTGGGGCCCTGCTCAGTCCAGCTGTCAAAGAAAGTTTGACAAAGCTTCTCAAAGATTTTTCTGATGTATTCACTTGGTCCTATCAGGATATGCCAGGGTTGGATACCAGCATCGTGGAACATCATCTACCATTGCGATCAGAATGTATGCCAGTAAAACAGAGGTTGAGACGGACTCACCCAGACATGGCCATTAAAATCAAAGAGGAAGTACAGAAACAGATTGGCGCGGGTTTCCTCGCCACATCAGAATATCCTCAATGGTTAGCCAACATCGTACCAGTTCCGAAAAAGGACGGAAAGGTCAGAGTGTGTGTGGATTACAGGGATCTAAACAAGGCTAGTCCAAAGGACGACTTTCCTTTACCACGCATTGACATGCTGGTTGACAGTACAACAAAGTTCAAAGACTTCTCCTTCATGGATGGATTCTTGGGCTATAATCAGATAAAAATGGCGCCGAAAGACATGGAGAAAACTTCCTTCATCACCCCATGGGGCACTTTTTGTTACAAGGTAATGCCATTCGGTTTGAAGAACGCCGGGGCAACCTATCAAAGGGCCATGACTACTCTGTTTCATGACATGATACACAAGGAAATCGAGTATATGTCGATGACATGATTGCCAAATCTAGAACAGAGGAGGAACATGTGACCCACCTGTCAAAACTATTTGAGCGGTTGAGAAAGTATAAACTCCGCTTGAATCCCAACAAATGCACATTCGGTGTCCATTCAGGGAAACTTTTAGGGTTCATCGTCATCCAGAAAGGAATTGAGGTTGATCCTGACAAAGTCAAGGCCATTCAAGAAATGCCTTCTCCAAGGACTGAAAATCAAGTTAGGGGATTCCTGGGACGTTTGAACTACATCTCCAGATTCATAATCCTCATGACCACGACATGTGCGCCAATCTTCAAATTACTCAAAAAGAATCAGGACTGCATTTGGACAGAAGATTGCCAAACCGCCTTCGACAGTATCAATGAATACCTGTTGAACCCACCGATTCTATCACCTCCAGTGGAGGGGAGACCGTTGATCATCTACCTAACAGTCTTGGAAGACTCAATGGGTTGTGTACTTGTCCAACAGGACGAGACCAAAAGGAAAGAGTCTTCCATTTACTATTTGAGCAAGAAATTCACCGACTGCGAGACTCGGTATACTATGCTTGAGAAAACTTGTTGTGCTCTGGCTTGGGTAGCCAAACGTCTTCGCCGGTATATGATTCGTCACACTACTTGGTCAATATCCGAAATGGATCCAATCAAGTATGTCTTTGAAAAGTCTGCTCTCATGGGAAGGATAGTCCGTTGGCAGATGTTGTTATCAGAATACGACATCGAGTACCATGCTCAAAAAACCGTCAAAGGAAGTGTTTTAGCCGGTCATTTGGCTCATCAACTAATTGACGATCAGGAATTAATCGGATTTGACTTCCCAGACGAAGATGTCATGTATCTAAAAATGAAAGACTGCGATGAACCACTACCCAGTGAAGGGCCAGAATCAGGTTCCCAATGGGGACTAATCTTTGACGGAGCTGTCAATCACTATGAAAACAGAATTGGGGCAATCATCATAACACCTCAGGGTACCCACATTCCTTTCACTGCTAGATTGGAATTCAAATGTACAAATAATGAGGCTGAATACGAAGCTTGTATCAGGGGTCTCGAAGAAGCGATCGACTTAAAGATAAAGAACTTGGATGTATATGGCGATTCAGCCCTAGTCATCAATCAGATCAAAGGAGATTGGAACACATACCAATCAGGACTGATTCCTTACAAAGATTACGCAAGAAGGTTGTTACCATTCTTCAATAGAATTGAGTTTCATCATATCCCTCGTGAAGAGAATCACATGGCTGATACATTAGCCACCCTCTCTTCCAGGATTAGTGTAGGTCAATGGAACGACTTACCTAAGATTGACGTAATGCGCCTTGAACGGCCCGCTTACATCTTCACGATTGAAGCAGTCATAGACGACAAACCTTGGTATCACGATATCAAATGCTTCCTTCAGAAACAAGAGTACCCTCCTGGGGCATCCAGAAAGGACCGAAAGACCCTCAGAAGACTAGCAGGCAGCTTCTTTATGAGCGCTGATACACTCTATAAGAGAAACTTTGACATGGTCTTGCTCTGATGTGTAGACAGACCAGAAGCCAACATGCTGATAAAAGAAATCCATGAAGGATCCTTTGGCACTCATGCCAATGGACACACAATGGCGAGAAAAATTCTAAGAGCAGGGTACTACTGGTTGACCATGGAATTCGACTGCTACAAGTACATGAAGAAGTGTCACAAGTGTCAGATATACTCAGACAAAGTCCATGTACCGCCAACGCATCTCAAAGTTCTCTCTTCCGCGTGGCATTTTTCCATATGGGGAATTGACATGATTGGCATGGTCGAACCCAAGGCTTCGAACGGACATCGGTTCATCCTGGTAGCCATTGATTACTTCACCAAGTGGGTCGAAGCAGCGTCATACGCCAATGTAACCCGACAAGTGGTGGCCCGATTTATCAAAAACAATCTCATCTGTCGTTATGGTGTTCCAAGCCAGATAATTACTGATAATGGATCCAACTTGAACAATAAGATGATGAAAGAGTTGTACGCTGAGTTCAAGATCGAACACCATAACTCATCTCCCTACCAGCCTAAGATGAATGGAGCAGTAGAAGCGGCTAACAAGAACATCAAGAAGATTGTTCAAAAGATGGTTGTAACCTATAAAGATTGGCACGAGATGCAACCCTTTGCTCTTCATGGTTATCGTACATCTGTCCGCACTTCAACAGGGGCAACCCATTTCTCTCTAGTATATGGCATAGAGGCAGTGCTCCCCATAGAAGTAGAGATCCCATCAATCCGGGTATTGTTGGAAGCTAAGCTAACAGAAGCTGAATGGTGTCAAAGTCGACACGATGAACTAAATCTGATCGAAGAAAAATGAATAACGGCTCTATGCCACGGTTAGTTGTATCAACAGAGAATAAAGAAGGCGTTCAACAAAAAGGTCCGACCTCGCGTCTTCAGGAAAGGAGACCTCGTGCTCAAAAAGATACAATCATTCCTCACTGATTCGCGAGGCAAATGGACTCTGAGTTATGACGGCCCCTATGTGGTCAAGAAAGCTTTCTCAGGCGGCGCCTTGAGACTCGCAACCATGGATGGAGAGGAATTTTCCTACCCCACAAATGTTGATGTAGTCAAGAAATACTTCGCCTAAAAAAACGTCTCGGGGGATTGAAAACCCGAAAGGGCGGTCCAGGCAAAAATTAGAGGCATAATAAAAAATCATCCTGGTGGATTGGAAATCTCATAGTACAATCCAGGAAAAAGTTAGGGATAATGGCAAGTAACTATGTTCAACAGGGGAAAATCCCCCAGCAGCAGTTACACCATCCGAGGAAAACTCCAGTCAAGGTCATCTTTGACAGAAGCTCAAGATGTCTAGAATTCAAAGTTGGTAGAAGGATAGTGGTCGTTATGTTTCAATGTAGCCCTCCTTCCCTTAAATTACCATTTTCTAAACTTTGTAAATACTCTATGGAATCACGCGCTTGGCTGATTTCCATCCTATCAATAAAATTTGAGCCCTGGTGCTTTTGTTTATAATTCTTATTTGTTTTAGCTTTACAGAACGAAGTTTTAATGTGATTAACAATTCTTGAAATAAAACAAAAATGAATTTACTTGTTAAAACTTTTACTGCTTTCAAAATAAAGATGGCAATTTCTTTTGACTGTTGAACATCGAAAGAACATTGATCGCTTCTCCAGAAGTAATCGAGCTTCAAAGTGCAGAATCAAAGTAATCTTTCTTAGCCAGTACACCTGAACAAAGGATCAACTATGTCAGAGACCAGGTTTCGTCTGACACCCTCGGCAGAGTTCTCATCTCCTAAGCCCGACCAACGTAGCTCCCAACAGGGACTATTCCTCCTAAGCAAGGCATAATTGCTATTTTTTGAACCAGTGATACTTTTCATCTCCCGCTGTGGCCGAGTATCCAGTCGTGTTTATCCATTAGTCTGTATGTCGCGTCAGTTTTGTCAGCATATACATACATACATCATGCATTATTGATTTACATTCATATTCATATTGCATCACTATCACTCTAGTCGGTCTTGTTACCTAGTGATAGACGTCTTTTCAACTGAGTTGTCAGTTCTTTCTTCGTTGAGAAAGGTGGCGTCTAACTAACCGTTCCTCCACTTTGCTGCTGGATTGAAGTGGGTCCTTTGACCACTTTGATAACTTGAACCTCTGAAAGGCCAGAGAACCTTCAGCCAACGTCACTCTTCGCCATTGAAGATGATGTCTTCGCTTTCCTGGATTAAGGAAAATCCCTAGAGAAAGCCTCTTAATCAGAGATTCGGCAATGCAACCATTTTTCTCTGAAAAATCCGCTGACGAAAAGGTCATCAGCACCTCAAAATTAGATCACATCATATGGCATTTCTCCGAGAAGATCCCGAGAAAAGTATGATGTAATATCCCCAAACAGAAAGCAGTCTCTCAAGAGACTCGTTTTCCCCCAGTAGAGCCGACGAATGGCATCTCCAATAGAGAAGTTTGTACACCTCTACAACTCAGACGACTGGGTTCCCCAGCAAGTCTGACATCAAATCTTTTTCCATCAAATGGCATCTCTCCCGGGAAATTCAGCAAGAAGTTTGAGGAAAAAACCGCTACGAACAGCGTCCCTTGTCAAGAAAGTTTATTGACAAAAGAAACTGAGACCAGTTCCTTGGTAGGAAACCAGGATCGAGGGGAAGTTTATTTCAGAAACTAAGACCAGTTCCTTGGTAGGAAACCAGGATCGAGGGGAAGTTTATTTCAGAAACTGAGACTAGTTCCTTGGTAGGAAACCAGGATCGAGGGGAAGTTTATTTTAGAAACTGAGACTAGTTCCTTGGTAGGAAACCAGGATTGAGGGGAAGTTTTACCTTTTCTAAGTATCATTGCTTAGTAAAAGAAGATGAATGCGTAAGCAACCATTCATAACCACCATCAAAATTTCGGGTATTCCAATATTTAATCCTCTTGCACCCCGAATGCCCGAATACCTTCGCCATTCACACCTTCGGGTCCAAGAAGATTAAATAGGGGCATCTGTCATACCCCAAATTTTTACCACTAAGATTCCCCGTCATTGTGCAAATCATCATCACAATATGGATGAACCATCATACCTCATTAGTCCCCCCAAAGATGGGTGAGCATTCACTACAACCAAGACTTAGGGTTTGAAGCCCTCTCAGAGCCTTAGACAAAGGATCAATCAAGGAATGACATGATATTCAACTTGCATAACCTCTCAAACATCCACAATGGATCAAGAGGACTCCCACATCAAGAATCAAGCACAAGGCTGCAATATTCCAAGTGGATCAAGCCTCAAGATCGCCAGTGTCACCAAATTAGGGTTTTGGTCGACCAAGGCCTCCAGATGGAAATTTTCCTCTGGGCATGAGCCAAAGGCTTCAAAGCACAACCTAAGATGCTCCAAGGGACATCATGAACCCAATCATCAAGTCAATTTTTGTCTCAGGGGATGCATTCACAAAAAATCAGGAATTAGGGTTTCTTGACCTAATTCAACCCCTAAGTTAACTTTTGTGACAAAACATGAGCCAAGGCCTCAAGTGAGGATTTAAGGGTCTCTAACACACTACATTGATCCATTTACAACAATGGATTGATCCAAGAAGCTTGATCAACAAGTTTCAAATTCATCAGAACCACAATTAGGGTTTCGCGGGAAAAGTCAACTGTGCCTTTGACTTTTGACCCAGGCATGCTCCCAAACCTTGGGACATGATCCAATACACCCTATAACACTTATGAAATCAATCCATCAAGTTTGATTTAGGTCAAGGACTTGATTTCATAGAGGATCGCAGAGTTTGGAGTTCAGCTGATAAAAAGTCAACTGTGCACAAAAGTCAACTTTGACTTTTTGAGATTTTTCACAATTATGGTTCTTTGACCCTAAAATGATGTTAATATGTGATTAGGATCATCATTCATCAAGAAAAATCAAGAAAAGTGGGATAACTTGTAAAAGGGGTAACCATAAAAAACTTAGAAATTTTCTAAGTTATGGAACAAAGTGGCTAGGGTACCAACTTCCAAGGATCATAACTTGAGATCCAAGCAACCATTTGGGCTGATCCAAAGATGGATTTTTAGCTCTCATGGCATACTTTAAAAGTGTCAACTACACCTCATTCCAATTCATCATGGATTTTGAATTATGGTTGGATCAAAGTGGCTGAAAACATGAAATGCCACTTTTTCCAACACAGTGAAAATTTCACTAAGTCAGAATCTGTCTTGCTTTTTTTCCAAAAGTA
The DNA here is from genome assembly GCA_022829125.1 of Lathyrus tuberosus. Taxonomy (NCBI): domain Eukaryota; kingdom Viridiplantae; phylum Streptophyta; class Magnoliopsida; order Fabales; family Fabaceae; genus Lathyrus; species Lathyrus tuberosus. The sequence goes on from JALAZF010000049.1 coordinate 6,269,947, forward strand.
CGGGGATTTTTCACTTGGATCCAAAAGGTATCAAGACAAACTATGATCACACATGTGTTGTATCATATAAGAGCTTTCCAAAATGGCCAAGAACCCCATCAAACTCAACCTGAGCTAAGAGTTATGAAAGTGGCAACATGCCTTGTTGCAACTGTCATAATAAGGCAGATTTGTGCATTTTGCTCGATTTGGGCAATTTGTGCAGATGACAAACAAGTTTATCCATCTGAACACCTCAGGGGGAGACCAAGAAGGGACAAACACTGATCCATCAGCCTCCCAAGTCCTTGGAACCAAAAGTAGCATGCCAAACCTAGAAATGCCTAAAAGAGGGCCAAGACTCCAATTTTGGTTTGGAGCATTTAATGGATGCACCAAGGTGGCATGGACTGAGGCCTCTCTAACTAAATTCAGTCAAGACTTATCCAAGAACTAGGGAACCAGTAGCCTGTGCTCTAACCTCTAGTCATTAGCTAGAGGAGACTTGAATTCCTATTGATCAACATTTGCCAAACTTCTGCAGCAGTTACCATTCACTATTGCTTGCAAAACAAACTTGCTCTACTATAAATAGAGCTCATTTGTGCTCAGTTTGAGTACACCAAAGCCATCAAACAGATGTTTTCCTCAAAATCTCTTCCTTCACTCCAAAATTGCCTTCCAAAGCAAGTCACTATCGGGTTTTGAGTTTGAGAGCTATTCCAACCAAACCAATCACACACACACCTCATAAACATCATATAGAAGTGATCCAAACACTCACATAACATCTGTAACACCAAAATCACAAAATCACTTGCCAACTGCTCAAGTTCTTGACAGAAGTGCAGTTGAGGTACCATCTCAAGTTTCAGCTTGTTTCAAACCACTCCAAGCATTCAGACACATCACTTGGCACCTAAGGAAGCTGTGCAAATCATTGGAACCAACTTGCAACACCTCTAACACAAAACACGATCACCAGCTGCAAGAGGTAAGCCTGAGCTCTTCTAACTCTATGATCCATGCATTTTTTGCTGCACAATAATTTGGCCATATGTTCAGAATCATGCATAAAGTGTTTACCCTCTATCAATTGCTTTGTTTGAATCGTGTATGGCATTTCTGAGCCTTCATGAAAATTTTACGGTTCTTGAGGTTTCTCTTTGATTTCTTATTCCATGCTTAAAATAAATGAAATTAAAGACCATAGACATGATCGTGAGGTGAAAACGAGCAGATTGATATGTAGATTGCATGATATCACCAAGTATTCAGTGAGATTGGATAGAAAATGCAAATCTGCAGAAACAGAGGGTAGCGCGTGTTCTTGCCATGTTCTTGGCGCCTTTTTTGAAAATTCAAATATTTGAATTTTGTGATTTTATTTAATTGATTCAAAAATTAATTTCTCTCTTGTTTTTAATGATTTTGAGTTGATTCTTTTTATAATAATTCACAAAAATGCTAAAATATTTTATTTTATCAAAAAATCCCAAAAATATTAATTATTTCATATACTTGATATTTTTACAAAGAATTAATATTTTATTTGTTTTTCAACATTTAAATTTTTTTTTCTCCCTTGATTTTCCAAACTTAATTGATTTTCAATCATTTTATGGATATAAACATGATTTTTCAAACATTAATCCAAGAACACAACTTATTTTTCATACATGTTTGATAATTTTGATCATTTTAATTAAGTTTTTATTTAATTAAAATACATTTTGAAATTAATGTAGGGTTTTGATCTTAGTCACCCTAAACAAATCATTTTCAAACTCTTTGGGCCTCTAATAGAGAGTAAGTCCCAATCCTTTTGTAAATAAACCAATTGTGGGCCTCACTTATTGTATAAGTCCCTCTGAACAATTTCAAGTGAACGGCGCGATCGTCGCTTTCTCAACAAAAACAATTGGGCCTCTCTTTGAGCTATAAGACCCATTTCTTTTTCTAAAAAACACTTTGGGCCTCTAATAGAGTGTAAGACCCAACCCTTTTTTAAAACCAAAATAATTTGGGCCTCAGTGTATTGAATAAGTCCTGATACCGTCAAAATAGTTCGGCACGATCGTCGCCTTTTTAACGAAAATCATTTGGGTCTCTCCTTGAGCTGTAAGCCCCACCACTTGTACAAAAATAAATTGTTGGGCCTCTAATAGAGTGTAAGACCCAATACCCTTTTAACCAAAACCTTTTTGGGCCTCAGACATTGTATAAGTCCCTCTGCGTTAAAATAAAAATATCAGCGCGATCACCAGTTCAAAATCAAATCATCTGGGCCTCCCCTCGTGTTGTAAGCCCCATTTCTTTTCTTTTCAAAATCTATGGGCCTCTAAATGAGTGTAAGACCCATCCCCTTGTACATAAAAACTTTTTGGGCCTCACGTATTGTATAAGTCCCTCTGTACAGTTTTTTAAACGACGGTGCAATCATCGTTAAAACTTGGGCCTCTCCTTGAGCTGTAAGCCCCAACAACCTTTTCAAAACATTTTCTCCTTTGATTTTTAATTCATATTGTTATCAAAACTTTCTTTGTTGAACAACTAACCAAACAGCATGGAAGCTCTACAACGGGTAAGTGTTTATCCGCTTTCCTTTACCGCTTTCATATATATATATATATATATATATATATATATATATATATATATATATATATATATATATAACTGTATTGTGGGGTTGTTTAACAGTAAGTCTTCTTTCACATCCTTTTATATACTTGTCACATATCCACCGTGTAATACTAGTATATTTATTTAGAGTTTTCCCCGGCAACTACGTCTAGCACTAGGTAAAGCCATGTTGGTCACTCTTAAATACAAACAAAACTAGATCCCCCGTAGGATTCCAGATACAGTCTTCCCTCCTCTTGGGGTTAAACAATATGGAACAAAGAGAAAGGCAGTATTCTCGGTGAACCTTTTCTTAGACTATCACCCTTAGAAATTGTCAAAGAAACTCTAACTCCCCAGAGATGATCTTTTCTCTGTGAATGGAATCTCTTGAGTTTCTTCCAAATTCTCGAACTTTCCTGGAATGATCTCTTCTCTGTGAATTGCATTTCTTGAACTTCTCTTGGTTTAGGGACCCACAGGCTTCCTAAAAGCATCCCCGCCTCCTCTTGGGCATTGTACAAGGACCCTTCGGCTTCTTAGAAGTTATCATGCCTTCTCTTGGGCTTAATACAAGGACCCTAACGACCTCTTAAAGGTATAAGATAGAACTTAATCATCCTTTGCTAGAGCAGTCTTTCCCGCGTCAAAACTCCAGCCGCTGTAGGGTTGATACTCATCCCTTAATGCTCGTGCCTCCTCTTGGGCATTGTACAATAGATAAAATTCTAGACTTAGACAGTCTAAGACCCTTGAGTCTCAAAGACATTCTCAAGTTCCTTTCAAACAAAGGAAGAAACCCCGGTCTCTCCCATGAGAGTTCCCCACACTTGGACCCGCTTCAGGATCTCCAGAATCCACGGCGGTAAGGCATCATCCTCTTGGACTTTGTACAAATGATTCTCCCTAGCAGAGCTATCCTTTTCAGACTCTCTTGTTGAGTCAATCACTTTTTTAGCCTCCATCTCGGGCTTCGTACGAGATAGAAAAACACTTTCTTGTTGAGTATAAAAGACTCTCTTGTTGAGTCAACCATTTTTAGCCTCCGTCTTGGCTTTGTACAAGACATATAAAACACTCTCTTGTTGAGTATAAAAGACTCTCTTGTTGAGTCAATCTCCTTTTAGCCTCCATCTCGGGCTTCGTACGAGATAGAAAACCACTCTCTTGTTGTGTCAACCACTTTTAGCCTCCGTCTTGGGCTTTGTACAAGACATATAAAACACTCTCTTGTTGAGTATAAAAGGCTCTCTTGTTGAGTCAATCTCCTTTTAGCCTCAATCTCGGGCTTCGTACGAGACAACAAATCACTCTCTTGTTGAGTATAAAAGACTCTTTTGTTGAGTCAATCAACCTTCAGACTCTCTTATTGAGTCAACCTTTTTTAGCCTCTGTCTTGGGCTTTATACAGGATAGACAAAAGTACTCTCTTGTTGAGTCAAACCCTTTCAGACTCCATCTTGGGCTTTATACAAGATACATTCTCCTCAACGGAGTCAAAATCCCTTTTGGCCTCAACCTTGGGCTTTGTACAAGACATAAAGAACATTTTCCTCTGGAAAAGTCAAACTTCCCGCATCCTCTTAGGCTTTGTATAAAGAAAACCCCGGTTGAGTCAATCAACCTTTTAGCATCAAAGTTGTATCGTGCTCATAGCATACAAACATCAACAACTCCTCTTTAGAGATGACAAATTCTCTCTCAGCCAAAACCCTTTAGCTTCACATCTTGGGCTTTGAACAAGATACAAACCACCTTTAGCTTCATGTCTTGGGCTTTGAACAAGACACCAAAACACCTTTTTCCTCCCATAGAATAAGAGGAACTACGATCGCTCTGATTTCCCTGTTTCGGGAATACATAGGCATAAGATTGCAAAATCTTAGCGAGCATACTAATCAAAAACCCAAAATCCCGTACCTTCACACATCAATCGAAAAGAATCAGACCAAACATCTTACCAATAGCCTAGACACTATTTTTAAGCAAATAACCCTAAAAGACGAACCCCCTCTTGATAACATCTGTAAATCAACAGTTTTGACTGTTTAATCTCAGTTTGCAAGCAGGGTTAATTGGAGACATCTATTTCCCTTCCTTAATCAGCTCAACAGGATAAAAAAATGAATCGAACTGTAGTTCCAAAACGATAGTGATTCGAAACCACAAAAATTGGGATACACACATCTTGTTTCACAAAGGCCTGCTCTAAGACTTTCTATAGAGCTTCCCTGTGAGCTTCAGAACTGAGTAACAGAGATAGCTCTGAGATTTTTATAGGAATTTGCAACAACTGATCTACTATGTTGTACTCACTCTTTTAGATGAGCTTCAGCATCTCATCGTCATTCCTTTTCTTTGCTGGGTTCTCCAACTCCTCTGTTGAAGATTCGACCACTCTGTGTTACTCAACTAATGTCTGCAATATTCACGACGGAGGTTAATGGAATTTCCTTTCCATTCTCAATTGTTGTCGCACCATATTTGTAAGGGATAGCCTTATCGTATTTGTACGGTACTGGTCCCGGCAGATAGATAACTACAGGAGCCTTTTTATTTTTCTGACCATCATAGCTGGCCTTGATTGGTTCGAGGTTGAGAATCCTTCCACTATCAAGAGGAAATCTTGATTCATGGAGTAAAGGGATTATGGCGCATACATCTTTGGCCACTTCTCGTTTAGGGATCAAGACAACCTTTTGGTCTCGATCAGGGTGATAGTTTGACATTGAGCCAGAACTTGATCATGGTTGAATCCTTTTATGGTCCAACTGACTTTGAAGGGCTGCTCGCACGAGGTAACATCCTTGATTATCCTCTGAACAAACTTTACAGCGTTCATAGTTGTGTGGTGGCACCCGGCCACGTCCGCTTTGTATGCAGCGCAACTTCACTAGATATGTTTCCATTGATCGAAAATCCTGACTTTGATGCCTAGTAGGGTTCCCATTAATCATACTGACTTGTTGTGTGTCTTCATCTAGATAGATCGGAAGCCACCAGTGGTTCAATAAGTGTTGCAGTGTCCTCTGAACTAGTGCACATCCTTGGTCACTCTCACGACACCCTTTGCAGTTCTGATAGTCGTGCGAAGCCAGAAAACCGAGCTGGACTTGCTTAGCATGTAATTCCACCAAGCTGGTATTCATCAAACGAATATCGAAGATTTGAATCATATTAACTTGATAGTGACTTCTATCACGGTAATCCTGAATCCATCCAAGATCCATCTGACGTTGGAGGGCTTCTTGTACAAAAGAGCATCCCTGATTATTTACCGAGCAGATTAGACAGGAATTGTAATCGTGACATGGCAGATCATGATGTTGGCTTTGCCTTGAGTGCATTGCCACCAAGTTGACATTCATCGTACGGATGTCGTGTTTCTGAATAATGTTGGAATTTGTATAAGTCATGTTGACCTCACGGATTCGGTGATCTTGGATCCAACCGAGATCCAACTGTTCCTGTAGAGCTGATTGCACCACAGAACATCCTTGATTGTCTTTAGAGCAGATATCACACTGGTGATAATTATGAGATGGTACATGCCCATATCCGCTTTGTCTGCGATGCATCTTGACCAGGTTAGCCCTTAATAAGAGTACATCATGAATTTGATAGTTATGGTTAGACTCTCCTTCTATCAAATTTACTGTAGCCTTCTCGTGTTAAGGCAGCGGGTTCATCTGAACATTTGGATTCGTATCCTTAAAGGATAAGACCCCGCTCCTGACAAGTTTTTGCACATCGGATTTGAAACTGAGGCAGCTTTCTATGTTATGCCCTGGTCCTCCTTGATGGTAAGGGCAAGTCTGATCCGCTTTGAACTAAAAAGGCGGATTTTTCGATATTGTAAGAGATTACCTGGTTTGGACGTGCCCCTTGATCATTAATAGTGGAAATAGTTCTGCGTACAACATTGGTATAGAGTCAAACCCTGGTGGTCGCGTTGTACGGTTGTTGTTGTACTGAGGACGAGCCTGCTGAAGAGGCCGTTGTGTCCTTTGCTGATATTGTTGTTGATGCAGTTGGCTCTGAGCAACCTGAGGTTGATACGTTGGAACAGGTGCAGGGTTAATAGCAGGAGTTACAGCTGCTATTGGTTGATATCGTCGCCTTTGCTTTCCGAGAGAGATATTACCAATATCTTGCTCTTTTTCTTAGGGAAAGCACTACCGTATATTTTGGTACTGCTTGATGATCCAGCATCTTTTACTAAACGTCCTTCTCGGACTGCTTCCTCAAGACGAACTCCCATGCTCACTATCTCAGTGAAGTCACTGGGCACACTGACGATCATTCTATCATAGTAAAATGAACTCAAGGTTTTCAAGAAGATCTTTGTCATCTCTTTTTCCTCAAGAGGTGGATCAATCTGGGCGGCAATTTCACGCCATCTCTGAGCATATTCCTTAAAGGTTTCCTTGTCCTTCTACGACATGACTATGAGTTGATCTTTGTCTGGTGCCATGTCCAGGTTATACTTATACTATTGGACGAAGGCAGCGCCAAGATCTCTGAAAGTGACGATCTTAGTACGGTTTAAACCATGTACCATTTGAGTGCGGCACCGGTTAAACTATCCTGGAAGTAATGGGTCAATAGTTGTTGGTTCTCTGTCTGAGCTGACATTCTCCGAGCGTACATCACCAAGTGACTTTGAGGGCAAGAGTTACCCTTGTATTTTTCAAATTCGGGCACCTTGAATTTGTGCAGAATTTTCACATTGGGGACCAAACAAAGGTCTGCGGCGTCCTTACCGAATAGATCCTGAACGCGAATGGCATGTAGTTCCTTCTGCATCTCCAAGAATTGCTCCTAGAACTCATTCATTCTGTCGTACATACTTTCATTTCCACCAGAAGATATCTGTGGAATCTGTCCTTCCAGGACAGTGTGTACCACGGGTGGTAGTATAGTCATTACAGCAGTGACTCTTGGTGCTTCCCTATCCCGAAGTTTGTAACCTTTAGGAGTTGCTGTTATGCCCCTTGCATCTTCGTTTTCCCAAAGTTTGTAACCTTCGGGCCCATCGGTTCCTGCTGTAGTTTTTAGATCTTCTGTGATCGGCGGAATATATCCTTCCGGGATATAATTGAGTGGCATGCCCCAGGGACGATCTTTAGGCATGCTATACCGAGGTCCACTATGGGCGTAAATGTGATCTCTGAGATCATAGTCCTTTGTTGCTGCATCTGAGCTGCTGCCAGAGCTTGCATGTCATTGTGAAGTTTCCTTAGATCATCTTTCAGAGCGTCGAGTTCTTCTCTCAACTCTCTGTTCTCTTCCTCGAGATTATCCATTTTCTTTTGAATGTTGGCCCGAGTATTGTACGAATGAGACAGTTTGAATCTAGAATCGAGACACAAATGTGAGATTCGTAGGTAAGAAGAATACGTTATGCGAGAATGATGAATGATATGCAATGATTATATTAATAATAATTTTTGTTATTTTCAAAAGAAACTTCAACAATTGGATTGCAAATATCATACAGTGGGGAAACCCCGTTTTATTGAATTCAAAGATTGCGGAAATAGAAATACAGTAATATACAAAGTGTTGTAAAAGGAAAAGTCTAAACTTATGGATCCTGAGTTCTCTCTGAGGAGGGCTCAGGTGCTGGTTATGATACTTTCCTCTTCTTTGACCGGAGCTCTTGAGCCGTTGTCGGGTTGTCATTCCTTTGCTAAGTGAAATGAGCGAGCAAATTCCTTTGGTCTTCTTGATTTTCTACAGCATGTTGCTCTAAAATCTCGATCAGGGCATCTTTATCTTTTAACAGAAGAACTTCATGACGAGGGTATGGCATCCTCAGTTTGAGAGCCCTAGTTTGTACCCAGTGGAGATAAGGTTCCACAGAGACACAGTCTGGTTTTCCTAGAGACTCTTTTCATTTCCTGTGAACATGTTTCCAGGCATGCACTATTTTTGTCCTTAGTGCCCTGTCATTTTCTCCTTCCTTGAAGAAAAGACCTTCCAGATGAACATTACGCGGGACATGTCTCATAGGGTATCCAAATTGACGACGAACTAAAACTGGATGATAATTGATTCCTCCTTTAATTCCTATGAGGGGTACATTTGGGAAATTTCAACAAGGGTCAATGATTCTTATCCCGTCATAGATTCGATTGTACCAATCGATGTCAGAGCTAGTAAGAGACATGATTCTCTGTGACCAACATAGAGTACTCTTTTGATCCCAAAATGCGGCAGACTTTGGCAAATAGGAAGTGAACCATTTGTATAGCAGGGGTACACAGCATGTGATCATTCCTCCACCGTACAAATTCCTTAAGTGTACAGTCTGATAAGCATCTGCGAGCAAGGTCGGTACAGGGTTTCCAATCATAAAAATCTCAATGGCATTGATATCAATGAAGCTATCAATGTTGGGAAACAAAAATAACTCGTAGGTGAGCAAAACAAAGATGCTCTCGAAAGCAGTCACGTTCCCTATACTAGCAAAGTACAGGGCCTCTTTATCAGAAACTTGGATGGCAAACCCTGGATTCCACCCTTAGTGGTCATGTGAGTCTTGACTTCTGACTCATCCAAATAGATTGCTCGTGCAATGGTTTGATCCTTTGGAATTTCTTCCAGTCCAAAAAAGGGAGCTTGGTCAGTGATAGGTAAATCAGTCAAGTGAGAATACTCCTCCAGTGTTGGTGCTAGATGATAATCCAGGAATGTGAAACAGTGATAGACCGGATCGTAGAACTGGATTAGCGTGGACAGGATTCCTTCAATTACATGGACCCTTAACAGAGACAGCAGTCCTCCATACTTAGCCCTGAAAGCATCAGGGTTGGTGATCATCCTTGACAAACCTCTTAAATCCTCTAATTTTGGAACCTTGAAGGTGTACTTGTGAGTCTTCCTTCTACCTAAATCCATAACGCAATCTTTTTCTCTGACATTTACAATCATTGTCTTAGTTTAATTTGAAAAAGAGAGACTAGAAGAGAAAATTTTTCTTTGTTTAAAGTTTTTTAATGAAATGAATGCATGAATGCAGCACACAAAAACATAGAAAAAACATGGGGTCAAAGGTTCGGTGTCATGAAGTCAAGGCTCTACCCATCCCCAAAGGTTGTACTGGTGATTTTTTGTACCTGTCCGCAAAATCATTGACTCCTATTGGGATAACAACAGCAGGCTGGTTCACCCGAGCGAGCTGATGTATCTTAGAGTAATCTCAAATGGGGGTAGTATCGCGTGACAACTATTTCCGATAGCTTCCGCAATACAAAATAGTAACATGGTCTTAGTCTACTAAAATCCTCAGTTTCATGGATAGCCCAATCGAACAATCTGCTTTCAACAACCAAAGTCGTATAGGCATTGAATCCGTAAAGGGTATCTCCACTGATTCGATGGTCTACCGGGACCTCTTATTCGGGAGTCACTCCCTGTAAGATTACCCGTCTCATGCCATCACTTATCTTAGGTGTATACTCAATCTTTCCAGATGCGGCATCACCCGCAGTCCCATTAGCAGAAAAATAAACACGGATATCAAGTAGGAAAAGTGATATATATATATATATATATATATATATATATATATATATATATATATATATTTTTTTTTTTTTTTTTTTTTTTTTTATTCCTAAAGCTAACATCCTAGACCTCTTAGGAGCTATAATAATCCTAGTCCTAAACAATAAAATGTGTCTCGAGCAGAGTCTCCATTTTACTGTTGGAAAATAGGGACGATGCCCCAAGGATCATTCTAAGGACTCCCCAGCAGAGTCGCCATTTTTCTACAGCGAGCAATTTTTGTCGGTGACGCGACCACCTTATCGCTGGGTTTTCCTCACCGCAATGGTAGAAGGAGGTGCTATTTTCTGATTTCTTATTTATCCCATGAAGCTGAAAAGGAAAGGGAAGGTATCTAAAACTAACCTTGCACGCGAATGTTTAACTGAACAAACGCTTTAAAGAGATTGGGGGGTCCGGGGTCAGGTTATACAATGGGCAGTTGTCAGTTACCCATCCTATATGTGGTTATCCACAGGATATTAGCATTAGGTTCTGCTTTGTACTTGATGGTGTTTATCTGGTAATGGGTTTGGGAAAGTTTCTTGGGAAATGTGATAGGGAGGGTGAGTTTTTGTTTTTTTTTGGGAAGGTGCTGGACCTAAGTTTTGATTGATGTATGAAGGTATTGGACCTAGAGTTTTTGATTAGTATGCTCGCTAAGATTTCACAATCTTATGCCTACGTATTCCTGTTTAAACGAAATAGGGAAATCAGAGCAATCGTAGTTCCTCCTATTCTAAGGGAGGAAAAAGATGTTTTGGTGTCTTGTTCAAAGCCCAAGATTAAAGCTAAAAGGGTATTTATGTCTTGTTCAAAGCCCAAGATTGAAGCTAAAAGGGTATATGTGTCTTGTTTAAATCCCAAGATTGAAGCTAAAGGGGTATTTATCTCTTGTTCAAAGCCCAAGATTGAAGCTAAAAGGTTTGACTGAGAGAGAATTTGTCATCTCTAAAGAGGGATTATTGATTTTTGTGTGCCTTGATCAAAGCCCAAGGTTGAAGCTAAGAGGTTGATTGACTCCACTGGGGAAGTCTTTATCTGTCTTGTATAAAGCCCAAGATTGAGCCAAAAAGGGTTTTACTCAATAAGAGAGTGCTTTTATCTGTCCTGTACAAAGCCCAAGATTATGGCTGAACAAGCTGGAGAAATCATTATACAAAGCCTAAGAGAAGGCTAGAAAGGATTGACTCAACAAGAGAGTATTTTTTATCTGTCTCGTACGAAGCCCGAGATTAAGGCTAAAAAGGGTGGACTCAATAAGAGAGTGCAAAAAGGTGATTGACTCAACAAGAGAGTTTATGAGAGTGATTGACTCAACAAGAGAGTCTGAAAAGGTGATCGACTCAACAAGAGAGTCTGGGAAGTAATTGATTGACTCAACAAGAGAGTCTGAATGGGTTAACTCTGATGGGGAGAATCATTGTACAAAGCCCAAAAGGAGGCTAACTTTCCTGAGGAAAGGATCATTATACAAAGCCTAAGAGGAGGCTAGCATATGCTAGGGATTCTTGAGATCCTGAGGCATGTCCAAACGGGGAAACCAACTTTTGCAGGGGAATGCAGAAGGGTTGATAGATCAGATACCTTGAGGTTATGATTTGAGATAGTGTTATATGATGATAAACTGACCCTGGTTGGGGAGTTTTTAGGAGAGAGACTGGGTTTTAGAACCTATGGGTTTTAACTCAGCTGGAGAGTAATCCAGAATCCGGGGTTTCTCCTATATTTGTAAGGAACTTGAGAATGTCTTTGAGACTCAAGGAGATTTAGACTGTCCAAGTCTACTGGGAAGGTCTATCCTTGTACAGCGCCCAAGAGGAGGCCGACTCGTTTAAGGGATGAGTATCAACCCTAAAATTGGTCTGAGGGCTTTTGTAACTCCTTTTAGAAAGATAGCTTTAACAAAGGATGACTAAGTTCTGTCCTATACCTTTAAGAGGTTGTGAGGGTCCTTGTATGAAGCCCAAGAGAAGGCAATATAACTTTTAAGAAGCCGACGGGTCCTTGTACAAAGCCCAAGAGGAGGCGGGGATGCTTTTAGGAAGCCTGTGGGTCCCAAACCAAGAAGAGTTCAAGAAATGCTATTCATAGAGAATAGATCATTTAGTGAAAGTTATGAGGTTTGAAGAAACTCAGGAGATGCTATTCACAGAGAATAGATCAACTCTGGGGAGTAGAATTTCTTTGACAATTTCTAGGGATGACAGTCTGAGAAAAGGTTCACCGAGAATACTGCTTTTCTCTTTGTTCCATATTGTTTAACCCCAAGAGAAGGGAAGAATGTATCTGGAAATCCTATGGTGATCTATTTTAGTTTGTATTTAAGAGTGACCAAATGGGCTTTACCTAGTTCTAGACCTAGTTGTCGGGGAAAACTCTAAATCACTATACTAGTATATATACAGTTGATATATGACAAGTATGTAAAAGGGTATGAAAGAAGACTAACCGTGCGCAGCTTCCCACAATACAGTTATATATATATATATATATATATATATATTTGACATGTATTTAAAAGAATGAAAGAAGACTAACCATGCCCAGCTTCCCATAATACAATTATATATATTAAAGCAAGTAAATGAAAGCGGATAAAAACTTACAGGCGAGCAAGATTCCATGTTGTATTGTTAGTTGTTCAAAGAAATTAAAGAAAGTTTTGATAACAACTGTACACTTGAATCTAAATCAAAAGGGAAATTGTTTTGAAAAGATTGTACTGGGACTTATACAATGTTAGAGGCCCAAAGGTTTTGTTTAAAAAGGGATTGGGTCTTACACTCTGGTAGAGGCCCAAAGATTTGTTTTTGTACAAGTGGTGGGGCTTACAACTCAAGGAGAGGCCCAAGGTTTATTGTTTAAAATGACGACGATTGCGTCGAACTATTGAAAATGTACAGAGGGATTTATACAATGTTTGTGGCCCAAAACAAGTTTGGTTTCAAAAAAGGGGTTGGGTCTTACACTCTATTAGAGACCCAAAGATTATTTTGAAAAAAAGAAAGATGGGACTTACAACACGAGGGTAGGCCCATATGGTTTGTTTGAAAACGGCGATATCGCCGAGGTTTTTGAAAACAGAGTGGGTCTTATATAATATCTGAGGCCCAAATTATTTTGGTTTTCAAAAGGTGTTAGGTCTTACACTCTATTAGAGGCCCAAAAGTGTTTTTTAAAGAAAAGAAATGGGTCTTATAGCTCAAGGAGAAGCCCAGTTGAAAATAGCTTGAAAACGACGATCGCGTCGAAGTTTCTGACGGTATCGGGACTTATACAATGCACTGAGGCCCAAAAATGCTTTATTTACAAAGAGGTTGGGTCTTACACTCTATTAGAGGCCCAAAAGTGTTTTAAAAAGACTTGTTAGGGTGAAATCAATCAAAATCCTATTTTTGTTTAACATGGAATTAATTTTGATTAAAAATTAATAAAAATCATTGAAAACATGTGAAAAATGAGTGATGATCTTGGATCAATGTTTCAAAAATCATGTTTTTATCCACAAAATGATTAAGAACCGTTCAAGTTTGGAAAATCAAGAAGGAAAAAATATTTTAAATGTCAAAAAACAAATAAAAATTAATTCTTTGTAAAAATATCAAATATATGAAATAAATAATATTTTTGGGAAATTTTGGTAAAATAAAATATTTTAACATTTTTGTGAATTATTAAAAAAAGAACCAACTCAAAATCATTAAAATTCAGAGAGAAATTAATTTTTGAATCAATTAAATAAAATCACAAAATTCAAATATTCAAATATTTGAAAAAGGCGCCAAGAACACGTGCGTGTTCTGATTTTCCCAGATTTGCACTTTCTCATCAATCTCACTGAATACTTGATGAAATCACACAATCCACATATCAATCTGCTCGTTTTCAACTCACGATCATGTATATGGTCTTTAATTTCATTTATTTTAAGCATGGAATAAGAAATCAAAGAGAACTCTCAAGAACCCTAAATTCTGCATGAAGGTTCAGAAATTTCATACACGATTCATATAAAGCAATTGATTGAGGGTAAACACTCTATGCATGATTATGAACATATGACAAAATTATTGTGCGAGGAAATATGCATGAATCATGAGATGTCCAAGTTGAAGCTTAACTCTTGCAGCTGGTGATCATGTTTTGAGTTGGAGGTGTTACAAGCTGGTTCCAATGATCTGAAAAGCTTCCCTAGGTGCCAAGTGATGTGTCTGAATGGTTGGAATGGTTTGAAACAAGCTGGAACTTGAGATGGTACCCCAACTGCAACTCTGTCAAGAACTTGAGCAGTTGGATGGTGATTTTGTGAAATTGATGTTCCAGATGTTATGTGAGAGTTGGGATCACTTTTATATGTTATATGCGAGGTGTGTGAACCATTGGTTTGGTTGGAATTGCTCTCAAACTCAAAACCCGATAGTGACTTGCTTTAGAAGGAAAAATTGGAGTGAAAGAGGTGATTTTGAGGAAAGCATCAGTTTGGGTGCTTTGGTGTACTCAAACTGATCAAAATTGAGCTCTATTTATAGTAGAGCAAGTTTGTTTTGCAAGGAATAGTGAATAGCAACTGGTACAGGTCTGTGCCCAATGGTGATCAAATGGAATCTCAAGTCTCCTCTAGCCATTGACTTGAGATTAGAGCACAGGCCTATGGTTCTCTGATTCAAGGATAAGGCTTGACTGAAGTGTGCATTCTTGCTTTGATACATGCCACCTCTAAGCATCCATTGAATGCTCCAAAACAAAATTGGAGTCTTGAAGCATCTTTAGCCTTTTTAGGTTTGGCATGCTACTTGTAGATTTTGGGACTTTGGAGGCTGATGAATCAGTTCTTGTCCCTGGGTTGTTCCCCCTTGAGGTGTGTAGATGGATAAGCATGCTTGTTATTGCATAATTTGGACAAATCGAGATCTTGTGCACAAATCTGCCTTGCCAAGACAGTTTGCAGCAAGGTGTAACACCCCCAATTTATACCCTGTAAGTTCCTGGATTGGCTGGAATTTTGGTAAAACAACAAGGTGTTCAATGCTGATGTCATGGTGTTGATGTTGCAGCATTGAGTCTTAGTACTGGGCTGTACTAAGTTGTGAAGGTTAACTATGTTTGATGTCATGGGCTTGATGTCATAACATTGCACTTAACACTGGGCTGTGTTAAGGTTGCTAGTTGCTGAAGTAGATGTCTGATGTCACATAGGTGATGTTGTAACATCAGACCTGCAGAACTGAAGCTAATGACAGCATGGGCTTGTTGTTATTAGGGTCGCGTATTAGCTGGAATTGTGGAGAGTGTTGACTCGTTGGATGAGAATATCTTGGGCTAGATATTTTCTGTTACATGGGAGATTTGATTGCAGGTTTGTTGGAGAATTAAAAGGTGGAAGATTTAAAAAGATTTTGGGGATAAAATCTGTTTTAAAAGATTCAGTTTTTAATTAACAAATCTGATCAAATATTGTGACAAATCCAATCCAAATTCAAGGAGCTATATAAAGCGCACAAGACCAAGGAAGAAGGTACAGAAAACAGATTGAAGATCAAGAGCTGGAGGCTTAGAGTCTAGGGTTTGTTTAGAGTACTTGTAATCACACTATTCTAGGTTTGAATAGGTGTTGAATTTTCTGTCCTCTCTAGAAGCTGTGAAGCAATAGAGAGTTGTTGATTGATCGAAGCTAGGAAGCAAGATCAAGGGATCTCAAAGAGGTTGTTCTTTGAGTGTTTTAGGGGATTGAGTAGTGCTCTCATATCTAAGTGGTTTCTTAGGTAGAAAGTCACTAGTAGAGTATAAGTTTAGGAGATTGTCAACTGGTGTGTTGAGTCTGTAAATTATATCTACAAGTAGTGAATTTCATCCCTGGCTTGGTAGCCCCCAGACGTAGGTAGTTAGACCGAACTGGGTGAACAATTCCTTGTGTTTTCCTGTTGCTTATTCTGTCCATTATTGCAGAGTGTGTTGTTGTGACATCGCACCTTAACATCACACGTCTGGTACCAGAATTTCAATTGGTATCAGAGCAGGCATCCTGTCTGTCTCTGGGTGAGATCTAGGGAAGTTACTTTCTGGTGAAAGATGGACAAAGAGGTTGGAGGATTCGTCAACAGACCCCCTATCTTGGATGGCTCAAACTATGAGTATTGGAAGCCTAGAATGACTATTTTTTTAAAGTCATTAGACAGCAGAGCTTGGAAGGCTGTCATTAAAGAGTGGAAAGCTCCAGAGGTATGTGAGAAAGATGAGGCTGGCAAGGATAAAGAAGGCACCTCAAAGCCTAAGCCTGAAGAAGAATGGACCAAGGAAGAAGATGAGCTTGCCCTTGGGAATTCAAAAGCCCTAAATGCTATCTTCAATGGGGTTGACAAGAACATATTCAGGCTGATCAACTCATGTGAAACTGCTAAGGCTGCTTGGGATATTTTGAAGGCTACTCATGAAGGCACATCTAGAGTTAAGATGTCTAGACTTCAGCTTCTAACATCTAAGTTTGAAAGCTTGAAGATGAAGGAAGATGAGACTATTCATGACTTCCACATGAGTGTTCTTGAGCTGTCAAATGCATCCAGTGCTCTTGGTGAGAAGATGACAGAAGAGAAGCTGGTGAGAAAGATTCTTAGGTCTCTCCCTAAGAAGTATAAGATGAAGGTAACAGCCATTGAAGAATCTCAAGACATCAGCAAGATGAGAGTTGATGAGCTTATTGGATCTCTTCAAACATTTAAACTTGGACTGAATGAGGAAGAACCAGAAAAGAAGCCTAAGAGTATAGCTTTAGTCTCCACTCCTGCAGCAGCTAAAGATGATGAGTCCCAGGAGGATCTGCCTCAGGCTATAGTTATGTTAGGAAGACGGTTCAATAAAGTGTTCAAGAAGATGAACTATAGACCTAGTGTCAAGAACATCTCTTCTGACATCAGCAAGTCAAAAGAGAAAGATGAAGAGAAGATTGCACAAGATAAAGGAGTTCAGTGCTTTGAATGTGAAGGGTATGGACATGTCAAGAAAGAGTGTCCCACATTCTTGAAGAAGCAGAATAAAGGCTTGACAATTTCCTGGTCTGACACTGATAGCGAAGATGAAAGTGAGTCAGCAAAGCATGTTACAGCTTTGACAGGAATTGTTGAATCTGATGATGATAGTGATGGAGAAGTCACCTATGATGAGCTAGCTTCAACCTACAAGGAGTTGTGTTTAAAGAGTGCTGAAGTTTGTCAAGAAAACAAGTGCCACAAGGAACAGATTGCTCAACTTGAGAATGAAAAATCTGATCTGGAATATGAAGTTGTTCTAGTGAGATCTCAACTTGATCAGATGACAAAATCTGTTAGGATGCTGAACAGTGGTACAGCCACTCTTGACAAGATACTCCAGTCAGAACAGGTTACTGGAAACAAAGCTGGGATAGGATATGTGGCCGAAGACAAAGGTACCTCAGAAGCAAGTACTTCAGGTCTAAAGAAGGAAGAGTCACAAACTGTGCCTCAACATCAGCCAAAGAGGCAGAATCTTACTCCCAAGGAAGCTGATGGTTCACAACCTAAGAAGATTGAGAAGAAGACTGGTCATAATCAGAAGAGAAAGCAGCCACAAGGAGCAAGCCAGAATATGCCCCCCCAATATCATAGGAGCATGGAAGCTGCAAGGGTCAAGCAGACCAGGTCACATCTGATGTCTCAACATCAGGAAAACTGGTATGGACCTGGCCTCAACAATGTTGTGCCGTATAATTATGGAAGAAGGAAGCCTCATCACCATGGGAGACAGCCTAGAAGACAGCATCCTCAGTTCAAACAGCACGTGTCTCATCAGGTGTCTCAACATCAGGGGTATGGTTACACTAGTGCTGTGTCTCATTATGGAAGGAGAAAGTCCCACCATCATGGGAGACAATCCAGGAAAAAGCATTCTCAGCTTCCTTATGGATACCAGCATAATAGAAGGCAGGCAAGCAATGTTAAGAGGAGACCACGTTATAGATGGCAGCCTAAGCAATCTCATCATGGCAGAAGATTCAGAGATGAAAGGGTGAGATGTTATTATTGTGGAAGGTTTGGACATATGCAGTACTCTTGCTACAAGCTGCATGGATACCCTCAGCCTCAAAACAGATGGAGGGAGGATAGGCCCAAAGTTGTTAAACAATGGGTACCTAAGGAGAAGGTGAAGTGCTTATTGGCTCACATGGCTGACAAGGAGTTTAAAGAAGATACATGGTATTTTGACAGTGGGTGTTCCAAGCACATGTCTGGATGTAGATCCATGTTTGATGATCTTAGGCCTTGCCCCTCTCATGAGGTCATGTTTGGCAATGGAGGAAAAGGTATTGTTGCAGGAGTTGGGAAAGTCCAAGGTGATGGTAGACCTGAACTTGACAATGTTATGTTTGTCAATGGCTTAAGTGCTAATCTGATAAGCATCAGCCAATTATGTGATGAAGGTTACTTAGTCAGCTACACCAAAGACAAATGTGTTGTAACGAATGAGAAGGGTGAGGCTGTAATGACTGGTGTAAGGTCCAAAGACAATTGTTATCAGTGGATTCCTCAAACTGAAAGCCAGTCTGGTGATGATAAAGAAGATATCAAGTGTAGACATCAGAATGATGAAGGTTCCCTCAAGTTGATGAAGGTCAGAAGAAAAGATGATCTGAAATTAGTCAAGGGCAAATGTTACACATCAGTCCTCACCATTGATGGAAGGATTAAAGGTTCTCAGGAGCTGAATAGAGCAACATCTCTCGAGAGGAAAGATGCTGATGTCTTGACATCTGAACAAATCATCAGAATCTCGCATCAATGTAGTGGTCTGACTGTGAGTAAGTCTAAAAGGCTAGAGATTGAAGAACTCACTGAAGTTATGGGAGATACCAGTGGTAACTATAAAAAATTCTATCATTAAGATCTGAAGAAGATCGATGTCTCAGAAGAAAACCTCCCCTGGATGAATAGCTCTGTGTCGAAAGATACAGATGTCAGAGCAGATGCTGAAACATCTCAAGACAAGAAGAGTATTTCTAGCCTCAAGAAGGATGATGAGCAAAGTGCAAAAATGATTCAGAATAGACTAGAGTCTAAGACTGGTCCCAATATGAAAATTGACATGCAGAGGACCTCTGATATTAGCTCTATCAGATCCTGGATTAAAATGTCAAGAATAAATACACATCCTCTAGGATGGAATCATGCTGGTCAAAAGATACAAACTGATCTTGGAAGACTAAGAAGAAGAAAGAGGGGCAAAATCAGATTAGTTCTCAGATCTAAGAAGAAGAACAGTCGTAGATCAGTGTTATGTGGAAAGAACTCATGCTATCAACTCTTGAGGAAGAAACGACTGTTGGGCAATCACCATGTCAAGAAAGATGTTACCACATTGCAGAATGTTACTCATCAATGGGATGATGAGCAGGTTGATAGAAAAGATCTGGTTAAATACTCAGATTATTTAGTAAATAAAGAGAAATTAGATGATGAGTTCATGTATGCTAACCAATTTGAGAGCTTAAAATTGGGGAGCGTATTACTTCAAGATTAATTGAAAGATGTTTTATGGTGCAGTTAGCCTGTAAGATAATGGTTATTCAACTGCAGATAGTATGGTACATAAAATAGTCTGTTCAATTTTTTAGTGTAGTCTCTCTAAGAAACTCATCTTGGTGCTCTGGCTCTGTTTAATGCAGTACAAATTTCAGCAGTTTAGAAAAGTACTGTAAAGTGTTTGGCATGGCAACTGAAAAATCTAAAAATAGGATTTTTATTCAATAGTTGAAAATACAATATTAGACTACATCCTCATGCCAATCTCCTGCATCCAGAAAAGCCTTCCAATCTGCATCCCATTCATCTTCTGAAGGTTGTTGTTGAGCAGAATGGTTCTTACCAGGCTTCATAGTGGTCACTGAAGTCCTGCCAGTTTTTGTTGCTCCTGTAGAAGGACCTGATGTCGTCTGAGATTTGATCTTCTTCTTCAAAGGGTCTGGTTGTGTATCCTCATGCTTGAGGTTCTTGGTTGGTTCTTTGGAGCTTGATTGACTCATGCTTTATTGGTGTGTTGTGCTGAGCATAGGAGAAAGAGTGGTTTTATAATGGTTTGTTCAAATGCTTGGGTTGTATCGCCTGACCAGTCAAGGGGTTGGAAGTTGTTTTTGACTATGTCATTAATAATGTCAGAACATTGTGCTTGGAGACTACATAGGACTTGTTGCTACTGACAGTGGGACCAATATTATGTCACCTTGTAGGGCATTTGATTTGGGATAGTTGTCTAATTATGGCTAAAAAGGGGGAGAGTTAAAAATTGCCATGAGGAGAAGAGTAGTTGCTGCTAAAAGAATAAAAATAAAAGGTGTTTAGTTGAAAAGTAATGATGCAGCTGTGGAGGGGGAGTATAGACAGCATAGTTATGGAGCTGCTAGTGAAGAATTCATAGCATTGAAGAGTGCAGAGTGCAGCAAAGCAGACATCAAGGGGGAGATGTGCTGCACATTGTGAGCTACTGAACAGCTGTGATGCTGGTTCAAGTTTTTGAGGGGGAGCACCAATTGGCTGTTGTCAATGATGAAGATGGTGCTGCAGCAGATCAAGTAATGAAGACTATATGAAGATTGTCAAACTGCTGCAAGTTAATGTTTCAAAATATTGAAGATATTCCGCTGCTGAAGTATCTGAAGATGCAGAGATTGTTTTAGCCAAAATTAGCCAAAGGGGGAGATTGTAAGTTCCTGGATTGGCTGGAATTTTGGTAAAACAACAAGGTGTTCAATGCTGATGTCATGGTGTTGATGTTGCAGCATTGAGTCTTAGTACTGGGCTGTACTAAGTTGTGAAGGTTAACTATGTTTGATATCATGGGCTTGATGTCATAACATTGCACTTAACACTGGGTTGTGTTAAGGTTGCTAGTTGCTGAAGTAGATGTCTGATGTCACATAGGTGATGTTGTAACATCAAACCTGCAGAACTGAAGCTAATGACAGCATGGGCTTGTTGTTATTAGGGTCGCGTATTAGCTGGAATTGTGGAGAGTGTTGACTCGTTGGATGAGAATATCTTGGGCTAGATATTTTCTGTTACATGGGAGATTTGATTGCAGGTTTGTTGGAGAATTAAAAGGTGGAAGATTTAAAAAGATTTTGGGGATAAAATCTGTTTTAAAAGATTCAGTTTTTAATTAACAAATCTGATCAAATATTGTGACAAATCCAATCCAAATTCAAGGAGCTATATAAAGTGCACAAGACCAAGGAAGAAGGTACAGAAAACAGATTGAAGATCAAGAGCTGGAGGCTTAGAGTCTAGGGTTTGTTTAGAGTACTTGTAATCACACTATTCTAGGTTTGAATAGGTGTTGAATTTTCTGTCCTCTCTAGAAGCTGTGAAGCAATAGAGAGTTGTTGATTGATCGAAGCTAGGAAGCAAGATCAAGGGATCTCAAAGAGGTTGTTCTTTGAGTGTTTTAGGGGATTGAGTAGTGTTCTCATATCTAAGTGGTTTCTTAGGTAGAAAGTCACTAGTAGAGTATAAGTTTAGGAGATTGTCAACTGGTGTGTTGAGTCTGTAAATTATATCTACAAGTAGTGAATTTCATCCCTGGCTTGGTAGCCCCCAGACGTAGGTAGTTAGACCGAAGTGGGTGAAAAATTCCTTGTGTTTTCCTGTTGCTTATTCTGTCCATTATTGCAGAGTGTGTTGTTGTGACATCGCACCTTAACATCACACGTCTGGTACCAGAATTTCATACCCCTAATTAGATAAAGCGATAAAAAATAATCAGAGTATAATGAAAACATTCACGGCATAGACTGAGGCGTCACATCAATTGAGACAAAACACAATAAACCTGCTCATAAAGATATGCAACAATCAGGTAGCAAATAACAGAGGAACTTAGTTCCTAATACCCACAATTCAGGTACAGAATAAAAGCGGAAAATCTGCAACTGAATCTCATATATATATCACATAAAAAGTTTGTCTGTCATATACAGAGTCATACATGTATAATCCAAAAGATATATATACATATACACATAAATCACAACGATCTCCCCGACTACCCGGTGCTACATATAAGAGCCGACCGACAAAAGAATGAAGACCTAAGCTTCACAAAAAGACCTCCGGCATCTAATCTGCAATGCCTCATAGAGCATTCAAAACAGCGGAAGGGTGAGAAACATAATCATAATATAATTGCATACAATTATATAATAACACAGAAATATACATGTAAAATATTCTCACCTCAACTTACACCAGAATTCAAACACAAAACAACGCAATGCATATCTCATATATCCATCACAAAGGCATATCAATCATGCACAATACATTTATCACCAACATATATATATATATATATATATCAGCTCATCATATCCATTCACAATTCCACACAAAATCAATCCATTCATGATTTATGCAAATGCACAGAGACCGACACAACGACTCTATGCAATGCAATGCGGTACCGTTCCATCCATCATCTCATCACTAGTTCACTCAGGAACTATTGGAACCATTGCTTGTTACTTAATGTAACTCCTCGTCGGGCAAACGATGTTCCCCGTCGCTCACACCTCTTTGGATAAGGCACACGACGTTTATGTATCGCTCACACCTCTTTGTATAAGGCACACGACCCGATCGCTCACACCTCTTTATATAAGGCACACGATCATCTATAATCATCGCTCACACCTCTTTGTATAAGGCACATGATGTTATAGTGGATTCCCTCTGGAATCGTTTCGTCGCTCACACCCACTAGGGCACACGACATCACAAGATGCATATCATGATGCTTGGCATACAATGACTCATGACATTCAAATGCACACATATACACATCCATAATCTTGCATATATAATCAAATATAACACAATGCATTTTCTCGCCCTTAGGCCATAAATCATCATCACAACATTTCATCACATGCATTTTTATCACACAAGTCATATGATATCCATATCCACAACACATTGCATGATACACATCAATTACACACAATTACAACGGTAAAAGTCGACAAAACGACACTATTCCAAATTCCCGACATAATTAAATCGGCCAACAATCTTAAAACCATTATAATAAGAAAGAACAGCTCAATAGCTTTCCAAAGATACCAAGAATGTTCAAAACGGATAATCAGAACACAAGTTACGGAAGTAAAACGAAAAGGAATCGCAAAATGACACAATTCTGCACCCCTGCTGGCCATACGCGTATTGCCCTGAGCCATACGGTATTGCCCAACCTCATATGCATACCATTACACGTTTCAGCAGATGGCCGAGAAAAATGGTTTTCATTACGCGTATTGCCTCACTTTGCACCTCCCATACGCGTATTGCCCAACCCAATACACGTATGGACATGCCTGATACGCGTAACGGCAGCGACAACCCAGAATTTTTCTGCTACGGGATCACCCAAAAATCACCCAAAATCTCATCTAATCACCTGAAAATTACCAATAGATTGCACAACAATACCTATCTAACATGTATCAACAATTATGATCATTAAAACATGATTTCAGACACAATTTGAATCAATTTCCAATAATTTCAACATTTTATGGTTTTTGTTCCACATCCAATTTCAATACAAAAACAACCAAATTCATACATACATAATCATACACAAGTATAAGATAATCGAGTTTCGCACCCTTACCCGATTTAATCGTGTTTTCAATAGTCGGTTGATCGATTTTCTTCCTTTCCAAGTTTTTCTGTCTTTTCTTCTTTCTTTCTCTTTTCTTTCCCTTTTCCTTCTTCTCTTTTTCTTTCTCTCTATTTTTCTCTCTTTCTATTTTACTAACTTAAGAAAAAATAAAGTAAAATGACCAAATTACCCCTACACTCAAATATCTCGCAAACGCTCTCAAAACGCGATAAAACATATTCACGATGAAAAATAATATATTATCAAATAAAAGTCAGAAATAAAATAATATAATAATAAAAATAATTAAATCGACTCGATTAAATAAAACTAACTAAAACTGGGGCGTTACAACTCTCCCCCACTTAGAAATTTTCGTCCTCGAAAATATTACCTGAGACGAACAACTCCGGATACGACTCCCACATCCGACTCTCCAACTCCCAAGTCAAATTGCCCTTAGCAGCGCCTCCCCACGTTACTTTCACAAGCGCAATATCCTTGCCTCTTAACTGCTTCAACTCGCGATCCAAAATTCTCACTGGTAATGCCTCAACCGTAAGGTTCTCCCTTACCTCAACCTCATCCATCGGAATCACATGCGACGGATCCGGAACATACTTTCGAAGCTGTGAAACATGGAACACATCATGCAAATTCGAAAGATTCGGAGGCAACACCACCCAATAAGCCACAACACCCACTCTCACGGATATCTGGTAAGGATCAATAAACCGAGAAGTAAGCTTCTTCGACTTCAATGCACGACCAACACCCGTCACCGGTGTAACTCTCAAAAATACATGATCGCCCTCTTGAAACTCAAGATCTTTCCGCCTTCGATCATGATAACTCTTTTGCCTACTCTGAGAAGCCTTCATTTTCTCACGAATAAGTTTCACCTTTTTCGTAGTCTGTTGCACTAACTCCGGTCCAACCACCGAACTCTCACCAGATTTATGCCAACACAAAGGTGTTCGACATCTCCTTCCATACAACACTTCAAAAGGTGCCATTCCAATACTCGAATGGAAACTGTTGTTATACGTGAATTCAACCAACGCAAGATAACTATCCCAAGCACCACCTTGCTCAAGAACACAAGCTCTCAGCAAATCTTCCAACGACTGAATAGTTCTCTCGGTCTGACCATCCGTCTACGGATGATAAGCCGAACTCAACCTTAGCTTGGAACCTAACGCCTTTTGCAAACTTTCCCAAAATCTGGAAGTAAACCTCGAATCTCGATCTGAAACAATACTCAACAGAACACCATGTAATTTCACAATCACACTGATATAAATCTCAGCCAACTTCTCCAAAGAAAAACTGATGTCAATCGGAATGAAATGCGCCGATTTAGTCAGCCTATCCACAATCACCCAAATGGCATTATGTCCCCTCTGTTTATTTGGCAACCCTGTCACAAAATCCATAGAAATGCTGTCTCATATCCACTCGGGAATATCCAACGGTTGCAGTAATCCACTAGGCTTCTGATGTTCCACCTTAGACTTCTGACACGTCAAACACGCATAAACAAACTAAGCCACATCCCTCTTCAATCCAAACCACCAGAAGATCTTCTTCAAATCTTGATACATCTTATTAGCTCCTGGATGTATACTCAAATTACTCCGGTGTCCTTCCTCTAAAATCATCTTTTTCAAGTCCGAATCATCAGGAATACAAATTCTACCACGAAATCTCAAAACACCCTTATCATCCACTTTAAAGTCACCATTTACACTTTGATCACCAACCGTCATCAAATCAACAAATTTCACATCCAACTTCTATTTCTCGCTAACGGTTAATAGAAAATCATTAGTGACCTTTAACATACCAAGCCTCACGCTGTCAGATGTCAATTCACACACCAAACTCAAATCTCTAAATGCTTCCAAAAAGTTCCCACTCTTTAACCATCAAAACAGACATATGTAAAGATTTTCGGCTTAACGCATCGGCTACCACATTAGCTTTACCAGGATGGTAATTCAAGCTAAAATCGTAGTCCTTCAAAAATTCCAACCATCTCCGTTGCCTCATATTCAACTCTTTTTGATCAAACAAGTATTTCAAACTTTTATGATCACTAAAGACTTCGAATCTTGCACCATAGAGATAATGCCTCCAAATTTTCAATACAAAAACCACTGTCGCTAATTCCAAATCATGAGTGGGGTAATTCTTCTCATGAATCCTCAATTGCCTCGAAGCATAAGCCACAACCTTACCTTCTTGCATCAACACTCCACCTAAACCAATCAAAGACGCATCACAATACACCACAAACGGTTCAGTAGGATTCAGTAAGACCAAAATCGGAGCTGTAGTCAATCTTCTCTTCAGCTCACTAAAACTTTCCTCACACTGAATATCCCAAATGAACGCTTTACCTTTACAAGTCAACTGGGTCAAAGGAAGTGCTAACTTAGAAAAGCCTTCAATGAATCTCCGATAATATCCAGCTAAACCCAAAAAGCTTCTAATTTCAGTAACAGATCTAGGAGCCTCCCATTTTAGAACTGCATCTACTTTAGATGGATCCACAGCAATACCATTACCTAAAATCACGTGCCCAAGAAAACTCACTTTCGACAACCAGAACTCACACTTTGACAACTTGGCAAAAAGTCTCATTTCCTTCAAAATTTGCAACACAACACGCAAATGTTCCGCATGTTCCTCCCGGGACTTAGAATAAATCAAAATGTCATCAATAAACACAACAACAAATCGATCCAAATGCTCATGGAAAATACGATTCATATACTCCATAAACACACCCGGCGCATTAGACACCCCGAACGGCATCACAGAATATTCGTAATGACCGTATCGTGTCCTAAAAGCCGTCTTCTGAATATCTTTCTCTTTCACTCTAATCTGATGGTAACCCGACCTCAAATCAATCTTACTAAACACACAAGCACCTACCAACTGGTCCATCAAATCATCAATTCTCGAAAGAGGATACTTATTTTTAATCGTCACCTTATTCAGCTGGTGATAATCAATACACAATCGCATACTTCCATCTTTCTTTTTCACCAAAAGAACTGGAGCACCCCAAGGCAATACACTTGGCCTCACAAACCTCTTTTCTAACAATTCATTCAACTGCTTCTTTAACTCAACCAACTCAGATGCCGACATACGATAAGGTGCCAAAGATACAGGTCTAGTACCAGGAATCAGATCTATAGAAAATTCAACCTCTCTCTCTGGCGGCACATCTGAAATATCCTCTGGAAACACCTCTGGAAATTCACACACAACTGGAAACACATCAAGTACAACTTGACTCTCCACAGTCAAAGATGCAAACAAACCGAACAACTGAGCTTCATCGGCCAAAAGTTTCTTCAACTCTTTGGTAGATAAGAAACTTGATTCCTCGTCTTCCTCAAGAGAAGGAAATCTTACCAGCTTATGATAACAATCAATATGCACTCGATTGAACTACAACCAATTCATACCCAGAACCACATCTAAACCCTCCAACGGCAAACACACCAAATCCATCTCAAAATATTTACCATAAATAGTCAAAGGACAACTTAAACAAACCAAAGAAGTAGTTACTGGCCCCATTGCTGGAGTATCAATAACCATCTCTCCACCCATCGAAGACAACAAAAGATTCAAACGCTTCGCGCACTCAGACGAAATAAACAAATAAGTCGCTCCAAAATCAATAATAGGAACTAAAGGCATACTATTAATAAAACAAGTACCTCTGATCAGACGGTCTGCACTAGTAGTCTGAGTCCCTGCCAATGCAAAAACTTTCCCTCCAGCTGGAGCTTGTTTTGGTTTCGGACACTTCGTGCTAATATGACCAGGTTCACCACAGTTGAAACACTTCACCACATTCTTCTTACAATCAGCTGCAACATGTCCTAAACCTCCACAAATGGAACACTTCCTCATATCTTTCCTACATTCAAACTGACGATGTCCTAAGTCACCACACCTATAATATCTCAGAGGATTAGACATTTCTCCCCCACTTGGCCTTTTCTCAAAACTACCCCTTTGCTTACCCTTGTCAGCTGGTGTCACATAAGAACCACCACGAAACGGTTGCTTCCCTTTCCTTTCGTTCACACTCTTATAGTGAGTAGAACGAGCTTTGCTATCTTCCTCATAAATTCTACAACAATCCACCAAGTCCGAAAACCTTCTAATCCTTTGATAACTGATTGCCTGCTTGATCTCAGGACGCAATCCGTTCTCAAACTTCCCACACTTAGAAAACTCTGCAGTTGCTTCAGCATAATGTGGATAAAACTGAACAAGCTCCATAAACTTAGCAGTGTAATCAACAACAGACATATTACCTTGTTTCAACTCCAAGAACTCTATCTCTTTCTTTCCTCTTACATCTTCAGGAAAATACTTCTCAAAAATTCCCTGCTAAACAAAGTCCAAGTGACCTCTTCACATATAACTTCCCAAACATGACGCGCACTAACCCACCAATCATCAGCCTTCTCCTGCAACATATGAGTACCCAGTCTCACCTTATGTTCCTCGGCACAGTCCATCACCCGAAAGATTCTTTCAATCTCTTTAAGCCAAATCTGTGCACCATCAGGATCATGTCTCCCTTTGAAGACAGGCGGTTTGTTCTTCCTGAACTCATCATTCCCACCAGCATTAGGTGCACCCTGCACACCCCGAGCCATAGCTTGCATAGCAGCAGCCAAAGCAGTATTATTCCTACCAGCCATATTCTGTTCATTTCCAATAACAGCAACTATGATTAAACAAACAGCTCACCCAAACACAACGACCAACAAGGACTGACACAAACTGACACGGACTGGCTCTGATACCACTTAATGTAACACCCCCAAATTATACCCCCAATTAGATAAAGCGATAAAAAATAATCAGAGTATAATGAAAACATTCACGGCATAGACTGAGGCATCACAT
Source organism: Lathyrus tuberosus (assembly GCA_022829125.1). Taxonomy (NCBI): domain Eukaryota; kingdom Viridiplantae; phylum Streptophyta; class Magnoliopsida; order Fabales; family Fabaceae; genus Lathyrus; species Lathyrus tuberosus. The sequence continues at coordinate 6,298,720 of JALAZF010000049.1, forward strand.
CAATTGAGACAAAACACAATAAACCTGCTCATAAAGATATGCAACAATCAGGTAGCAAATAACAGAGGAACTTAGTTCCTAATACCCACAATTTAGGTACAGAATAAAAGCGGAAAATCTGCAACTGAATCTCATATATATATCACATAAAAAGTTTTTCTGTCATATATAGATTCATACATGTATAATCCAAAAGATATATATACATATACACATAAATCACAACGATCTCCCCGACTACCCGGTGCTACATATCAGAGCCGACCGACAAAAGAATGAAGACCTAAGCTTCACAAAAATACCTCCAGCATCTAATCTGCAATGCCTCATAGAGCATTCAAAACAGTAGAAGGGTGAGAAACACAATCATAATATAATTGCATACAATTATATAATAACACAGAAATACACATGTAAAATATTCTCACCACAACTTACACCAGAATTCAAACACAAAACAATGCAATGCATATCTCATATATCTATCACAAAGGCATATCAATCATGCACAATACATTTATCACCAACATATATATATATATATATCTCAGCTCATCAATTCCATTCACAATTCCACACAAAATCAATCCATTCATGATTTATGCAAATGCACAGAGACCGACACAACGACTCTATGCAATGCAATGCGGTACTGTTCCATCCATCATCTCATCACTAGTTCACTCAGGAACTATTGGAACCATCGCTTGTTACTTAATGTAACTCCCCGTCGGGCAAACGATGTTCCCCGTCACTCACACCTTTTTGTATAAGGCACACGACGTTTATGGATCGCTCACACCTCTTTGTATAAGGCACACGACCCGATCGCTCACACCTCTTTGTATAAGGTACACGATCGTCTATAATCATCGCTCACACCTCTTTGTATAAGGCACACGATGTTATAGCGGATTCCCTCTAGAATTGTTTTGTCGCTCACACCCACTAGGGCACACGACATCACAAGAATGCATATCATGATGCTTGGCATACAATGACTCATGACATTCAAATGCACACATATACACATCCATAATCATGCATATATAATCAAATACAACACAATGCATTTTCTTGCCCTTAGGCCATAAATCATCATCACAACATTTCATCACATGCATTTTCATCACACAACAGCACACAAGTCATACGATATCCATATCCACAGCACATTGCATGATACACATCAATTACACACAATTACAATGGTAAAAGTCGACAAAACGACACTATTCCAAATTCCCAACATAATTAAATCGGCCAACAATCTCAAAACCGTTAGAATAAGAAAGAACAACTCAATAGCTTTCCAACGATACCAAGAATGTTCAAAACGGATAATCGAAACACAAGTTACGGAAGTAAAACGAAAAGGAATCGCAAAATGACACAATTATGCACCCCTGCTGGCCATACGCGTATTGCCCTGAGCCATACGCGTATTGCCCAGCCTCATACGCGTACCATTACGCGTTTCAGCAGATGGCCAAGAAAAATGGTTTTCATTACGCGTATTGCCTCACTTTGTACCTCCCATACGCGTATTGCCCAACCCAATACGCGTATGGACATGCCTGATACGCGTAACGGCAGCGACAACCCAGAATTTTTCTGCTACGGGATCACCCAAAAATCACCCAAAATCTCATCTAATCACCTGAAAATTACCAATAGATTGTACAACAACACCTATCTAACATGTATCAACAATTATGATCATTAAATCATGATTTCAGACACAATTTGAATCAATTTCCAACAATTTCAACATTTTATGGTTTTTGTTCCACATCCAATTTCAATACAAAAACAACCAAATTCATACATACATAATCATACACAAGTATAAGATAATCGAGTTTCGCACCCTTACCCGATTTAATCGTGTTTTCAATAGTCGGTTGATCGATTTTCTTCCTTTCCAAGTTTTTCTCTCTTTTCTTCTTTCTTTCTCTTTTCTTTCCCTTTTCCTTCTTCTCTTTTTCTTTCTCTCTATTTTTCTCTCTTTCTATTTTACTAACTTAAGAAAAAATAAAGTAAAATGACCAAATTACCCCTACACTCAAATATCTCGCAAACGCTCTCAAAACGCGATAAAACATATTCACGATGAAAAATAATATATTATCAAATAAAAGTCAGAAATAAAATAATATAATAATAAAAATAATTAAATCGACTTGATTAAATAAAACTAATGAAAACTGGGGTGTTACACGAGGCATGTTGCAGCTGTCACAACTCCTAGCTCAGGTGGAGTTTGATGGAGTTCTTGGACATTTTGGAAAGCTCTCATATGATACAACACATGTATGATCATAGTTTGTCTTGACACTTTTTGGATCCAAGTAAAAAATGCCCCTACATTCTGAAAAAAGTAAGACAGATTCTGACATAGTGAAAATTTCACTAAGTGTTGGAAAAAGTGGCATTTTCATGTTTTCAGCCATTTTGATCACTCCATAGTTTAAAATCCATGATGAATTAGAATGAGACATAGTTGACACTTTTAAAGTATGCCATGAGAGCTACAAATCCATCTTTGGATCATCCAAAATGGTTGCTTGGATCTCAAGTTATGATCCTTGAAAGTTGGTACCCTAACCACTTTGTTCCATAACTTAGAAAAATTCTAAGTTTTTTATGGTTACCCCTTTTACAAGTTAACTCATTTTCTTTGGTTTTTCTTGATGAATGATGATTTCAATCACAAATTAACATTGTTTTAGGGTTAAGGAACCTTGGTTGACAAAAAAATCAAAAAGTCAAACTTTGACTTTTTGTACAGTTGACTTTTTATCAGATGAATTTTAAATTGTGCGATCCTCTATGAAATCAAGTCCTTGACTTAAATAAAACTTAATAGATGGATTCCATAGGTGTTGTAGGGTGTATTTAACCATGTCCCAAGGTTTGTGAGCATGCCTTGGTCAAAAGTCAAAGGCACAGTTGACTTTTTCTTCAAAACCCTAATTGTTGTCCAGATGAAATTGAAACTTGTAGATCAAGCTTCTGAGATCAATCCATTGTTGTAAATGGATCAACATAGTGTGTTAGAGACCCTCAAATCATGTCTTGAGGTCTTGGCTCATGTTTTGTCCCAAAAGTCAACTTAGGGGTGAATTAGGTCAAGAAACCCCAATTCCTAATTTTTGATAAATGCCTCCCCTTAGGTTAAATTGACTTGGTGATTGGGTCCATGAGGTCCCATGGAGTATCTTAGGTTATGCTTTGAAGCATTGGCTCATGCCCAGAGGAAAAATTCCATCTGGAGGCCTTAGTCGACCAAAACCCTAATTTGGTGACACTGGCGATCTTGAGGCTTGATCCACTTTGAAATTCTGGTACATGTGCAGAATTCAGATGTCCTAGAACATGTTGTTCGACATCTGGTCTGACATGATCATAAAGGGCAAGATATATCATGGTACTGAAAAGATAAGCGCAAGACACACCAAAATTGTTAACCCAGTTCGGTTGAACACACCTACTCTGGGGGCTACCAAGCCAGGGATGAAGTCCACTATTAGTAATATCAATTCAAAGCTAAACTACCCGTTTACAGCTTATCACTTAATCACTACCCAATGACCCTTCTACCTAGATCCTCTCTAGATATGAGAAACCCTTCTCACTCCCAATCATCGCAATGATGTCTAGCAGTTGACAATCCGCCACTGCATCAACGACTCTTTACCTACACAATAATTCAGCACGGAAGACACCCTTCCAACACACAACTTAGAGTTACTTAAAAGCTTCCTCCAAGAACAATACTCCTCTTACTTAACAGTTTCGAGGATCACACTAACAAACTGTCCAACTCACAGGTCGAGTGGTACAGGAACCAACCCTAATGATAGAACTTTACATCTTTGGTTCGTTACTCAATTAGGTTACAAAACATATATTTATAACCTATTCCCAACTGGATTTGGGCCTACAAAAACCTAGCATATGAGCTACTACGAATCAGCAGAAACTTCTACTACAAATCAGGTCTTCAAATCACTAACTTCCTAAAATATCTCCATATTTAGAAAGTGCATATTTTCCCATATTCTTCTCAAATTCAGACTTGAATCTTCAAATCTTTTAATTCAGCGCCACCTGGAATTTGCATATTATTTCCTGAAACTTCTGCATCTGTTAGAATATAACAGAATTCTACATTCTCTTTAGTTCTGGCGCGATGTCGAATGAACCTGCATGGGACATCTCGATAGGACATGTTGTTCCAATTGTTGAATAACTTCAACACAACATGTTAAGTCTCTTTAATAGGACATCTGGCTGTACCTGTTCTTCTTAGCAAGATTATACATCTTATTCTCTATTACAATATTGCTGTTAATATTTGTTTTACAAAATTACTGCCAACCTTTACAAATACAGAACTAACAATCTCCCCCTTTGGCAAATTTTGGCTAAAACAAATACATAAACATTACAACTCAGATTTTGGCAGCAATCACACTTCTATACTACTGTCAGTAGTCATCAGCAACTACTGAACCTACCAGTAACCATCAGTAGCTACTGTGAACAGCAATCCTGGAGAAACAACTTCTAGGGAACATTTTAATGATGTTAGCGCATTTCTGTGAGCTCCATAACATCACCTTCGAGCATCCCACCACAATTACTTCAGGCAGCACATCAGGAGGTAAGAAGTAGAAAGTCCCGAAGTATACACATGAGGAAGAAGATATCCAATACTCCCCCTCAAATCAGGAATCTGAGGAACATTCTTCTACACATTTCTTTTTCCTTTCAAGAAGGATCCAACTACATAGCAGAAGACTCCTCCAGAAAAGAAGCGTCTGTCTTGACACAAAGGACCAATGGTGGCATGAGAGATTTTTGCACACCTTAAATAATCAGACGCCCCCAGTCAACCTGTGGCATAAGATAAAACTTAAGAGGTATCAATCTATCAACCCAGGTAACTCAGAACACAAGTCACAACTGTGTTCATAAATCAGGACACAAGTCACAATCAGAACTCAACACCAACTCAAGAATTTTAACACTCTCTTCGCAAACAATTGGAACTGCAGACTCAGTGCTGACTCATAACAAGGCATCTGCATAACCCATTTCACACACCCTTTCTCCCCCTTTTTAGCCAAAACTTGGCAAAGAAGGCCCTCACAGAACCAGACTCAAGTGACACTTACCCAAATACGAACAAACGCCATAAGACTAGTGAAACAAGACACTCACTTGGCAGGAGGAGAAGAGAGCAGCCCCTATAAATAGCTGACCAGTCACTTAGGAATTAACGAGCCTTGAATAAGTCAAGATTCTTGGTCAAAGAAACGCTATTTTAGGTATCAAAAACTCCATTCAACATTCAATGCCTACCTTCCAAAAACTGCCTTGACTGCCTTAAATGTTTCTCAACAGAATGTTACCATAAATTAGGCCAATAACGCTTCATACATAGGCAGAGACATGTGTTTTGCCTTATCCTTATACCACCGTCCAGAGTAATTCCTTGTTTGGCTCAAGAGAGAAAAAAACATGTCATGTACCATGTTCTGACATCTTATCAGACAATGTCTGCTTGCTCACAACATTATCAGCCCAAGACTCCACAGAACCCTATACAAACCCATCTTCTTATCAGATGGATACTGAGACAACTTCTCTCAATCCCTTCTAGATTCCTTCAAGGCAGCAGAGTAAAAATAAAGTCACCCAAAACCACCAAATCTGCTTTTCAGACCTCTTGTACATAGCTATGATGTATCCCATCATGAAGTTCGACATCACACTGCACAAACTTGACCGGCGCACATGCTACACAGAAATCTGCACCCTTGCAGTAATAGACCATAGACGACAGCCTTAACTCCCCCTGACATGAACAACCAAAGCTCCTTAAGAAGATGAACACTTGACACCAGATGATAGCACAATGATATTGCCACATTCTCAAAATCAGGAACTGCCACTTCTTGTATCTATTGAGCATAATCTCACCAGGTTTATGCCAAGTCCAACATAAAAGCCCACTTGATTCACACAATCCACAACAGATGTCTTTTAGATTACTTGCAACACAAGATAAGGATTGCCACCACCTTTTACTTGTATTAGAAGAACCTTCAGCCATTCTAATCCGATCACACCACTGACAACAACCTTCTGTCCTTACATTCACAAGCACCTAAGAAGTCTTCATCATGAAAGTAGTCATGTACTACTTAACATCAAGATCAGAATCTGCCCATTCTAATCCACATTATGTCAGAACTCCCACTTCAGACAATAATGCTGCTTCTTCCAACTCCACAAGCACAGTCCCAGACCTTCATCCAGGATACACAACAGCCAATGATGTTGTAACATTATGTAGGACATCAGCCTTGGATAAAAGATCACACCTTATGCATTTTATTCAGGTAATCACACCCACCTGATCGCAACAAGGTCTTTACCATCAGTCGCTTACATATCTCCATCAGACTCATACCTACCTCTCGACAAGGTATTTGTTATCCAAGAAAGATTCTCACACAAACAGCAGATGATGCTCACTTCTTCATTCACACACTTTTCATACAGTCTGCTGATAAGGCTACCTCATGTTGTCATCAACCGCACCCACTCAGAAAGAATAAATTCCTGAACCATAATATCCAGACTGCAGACTTGCATAATTCTCTAGACAAATACTTAGTCTCCCGTCCAAGTATTTACCCTTATGCATAACATCAATAATAGACAAATACTAAGTCTCCCGTCAAAGTATCTACTATTAGTCAGAAAAAAAAGATTACCTTCTCACACAAGGTATGACAATTTGTTTGTAATCTTCTGCATACGTCTGTCAACTTCTGATTCTTCTTTATGACAAATTGTCATGACATTTATTCCCAAGTTACTTTAACTTGGATCAGTGGCTTGATCTTGGACTTCTTTCTGCGCAAAACAATCTTGGCTGAACAAGCAATAATCACCTGAATTGATGTTCCAACATCAATCTCAGTCTTACATCTTCACATAGCTTTTCTAAAGATATCATCTATAGTCAAGCTCGAGGAGCAACCATTAGTAGCTGATCAAGCTTCCAGTTCATATCACATTCAGCAGCAGGAACATCTCAAGGGTCTTCTCCTTAAATCACAGCATCTTGTCTAACTTTGAGATGTTGGATGTCATCAACATTCCACAATCACTCTGCCTCTTCTAATCCTTCAGCCACACTCATCCCATACAATTTGGCTGATAATCCAAGCACATAGTCACCAACCAACCCCACCGGCTGATTCAACTCCACAGTGCTTAACCCTTGAAGGTTTTCCACTACACCAGAATAAGAGTTCCATGCTCTCAAAGACTTGATAAATGTCATCAAGTTTGAGTAAACAACCTCCATCCTGAATCAGAGAAACATCATCCAGACAGCTTAAGAAAATAAGTTCTTAATACATTGATGTCAAGACATGTCTTCAAGGTCATTCAAAACATCAGGTACTCTCCCTCAAAATCTGCCAAGAGCACTTCAGAGAATCATATAGACTGTGATTAGATCATATCAAACCTTAAGCACACAGTCAATACTTATCTAGCTTCACAAGATCATTCAGATAATGCTTCCAAATAACAGAGGAAACTCATAACTTTTTGGATTTTTGACCTTCATGTCCAAGAAGTCTGCTAGAGATAATACTTCTTGAATCTCAGGTTCTCCACTCCTGCAGCAAGGACCAGAAATAAACTGACCTCAGGAGTAACACGTTGATCACACCTTGACCAACTCACCCACCCAAGATAAGTTCCAGAGCCAGAACCTTCTTAGACAAATCACCCAGATGCCTCCTCTTCCAGATCAGGAGTAGGTTCTAAACTCATGTGATCAACCCACATTAGTTCAGCACCCAGAGCATCTGCTATGTCATTCCTTCAGAATTCAGCACAATTCTGACGAGATGTTCTAACACAAGATAGGACATCATTCCAAGGAACACATCAAGAGATCCAAGACTGGGAATTAGCAAAAGTAAATTGCTTCTCAGATCTCTTCCTTACAACTTCACTTATCAATGCCTTTATGAGTGGACTTGTACAATGAAATTCAGGTAAGTTAAAGCAGTCTTGCAAAAATCCCATCACCATAGGATATACATTCAGAGAAGAACAACCTTCTCAGTTACAACCTCAGGAGTTTTCAGATAGATTCGCAGCGGATCAAAATACAAACTCCTCAAGGCCCTCAGGTGTCATATATCAGCCCTAGCATCATGAATCAGGTGACACCTCAATACCATAGGTTTGAAAATAAATCAAACCTAACAAAGCCACAACACAACAGTTTTTCAATCAAAACTCTAAGCCTTCAGCACATGCCACGAACAGTCCATCCTCCACTTCTAGGGACCATTCTCACAACTAAGTGAACTACTCTAAGCTACCCGTTTACAGCTTATCACTTAATCACTACCCAATGACCCTTCTACCTAGATCCTCTCTAGATATAAGAAACCCTTCTCACTCCCAATCATCGCAATGATGTCTAGTAGTTGACAATCTGCCACTGCATCAACGACTCTTTACCTACACAACAATTCAGCACGGAAGACACCCTTCCAACACACAACTTAGAGTTACTTAAAAGCTTCCTCCAAGAACAATACTCCTCTTACTTAACAGTTTCGAGGATCACACTAACAAACTGTCCAACTCACAGGTCGAGTGGTACAGGAACCAACCCTAATCATAGAACTTTACATCTTTGGTTCGTTACTCAATTAGGTTACAAAACATCTATTTATAACCTATTCCCAACTGGATTTGGGCCTACAAAAACCTAGCATATGAGCTGCTACGAATCAGCAGAAACTTCTGCTACAAATCAGGTCTTCAAATCACTAACTTCCTAAAATATCTCCATATTTAGAAAGTGCATATTTTCCCATATTCTTCTCAAATTCAGACTTGAATCTTCAAATCTTTTAATTCAGCGCCACCTGGAATTTGCATATTATTTCCTGAAACTTCTGCATCTGTTAGAATATAACAGAATTCTACATTCTCTTTAGTTCTGGCGCGATGTCGAATGAACCTGCATGGGACATCTCGATAGGACATGTTGTTCCAGTTGTTGAATAACTTCAACACAACATGTTAAGTCTCTTTAATAGGACATCTGGCTGTACCTGTTCTTCTTAGCAAGATTATACATCCTATTCTCTATTACAATATTGCTGCTAATATTTGTTTTACAAAATTACTGCCAACCCTTACAAATACAGAACTAACACACTTGGAATGTTGCAACCTTGTGCTTGATTCTTGATGTGGGAGTCCTCTTGATCCTCTATGGGTGTTTGAGAGGTTTAGACAAGTTGAAGATCATGTCATTACTTGATTGATCCTTTGTCTAAGGGTCTGAGAGGGCTTGAAACCCTAATTCTTGACTGTGGTGAATGCTCACCCATCTTTGGGGAGACTAATGAGGCATAACGGTACATCCATATTATGGTGATGATTTGCACAATGATGGGAAATCTTAGTGGTCAAAATTTAAGTTATGACAGGAAACTGTGATTCAGATGGACTAAACAAGACTGACAAAATGTCAGGATATTATTTAAGACCTGAATGTGAATCCTATCTGACTATGTTAGACTGTGGGGAGTGCTTCCTAAGAGAAGGCATGAGTAACATGTGTTTTGTTACAAGTGATACTTTTTGGACGGTTACTCTTAAAATTTTGAACAGTCTTATCCTAGTTGGGCGGTGCACAATTATTAATGTTGGATTCACCTACCTAAATTTATTTCTCTTTGAATTATTTAGCTGTAACTTCTTTGGACCGTGATTATCTAGAGAAAGTGTTTAGGTATTTAAAGAGTGCATCTGTTTGAGGTAGTCCAGAGTGTGGGTTGTTTCATCATGTCGTTCATTCGTGTTTGGATAAGTAACATATGGATATGGAACTGCATTGGCTTCTTTTGTCAATTTTTGGCTAAAAAGGGGGAGAAAGGATGTGTGGGTGAGGATGGTGGATGGAGAGGATATTCTAACATTCTATCAAAGTCTTTCCCTTTATGCCTTGTAATCTGAGTTATTAAACAGGTTATGTCTTGTGATCTGAGTTACATTCCCTATGAACTCTGTGTTACAAATAATACAACTGTTTCTTCTTAAGTTTTCTCTGGATCTTCTTGTGGGTTCTTTTATGCCCCTCAAGAGGAAGATTCATCCTTTCGTGGCAAGTACTGGTTTGAGGGGGAGAGAATCATATACTCTTCCTCATGTACACCAACATACAGCTAGGAATTTCAGGGGTAAGAAAGAGTCTCAGATGGGTTCCAATCATATCTACCAAGCGCCTAGTCTTTCTTTTTCTACCAAAGGAGTTTTAACCAAAAAAATTTCAAAAGGGGGAGATTGAAGGCTCTGCAGATTTGAGCAAATTTTTGGTAAAACAAGGCGCTAAATGAAGTGTTCTAACATGTAGAAGACATGATGTCCTAACGAATGTCCTGACATCTTAAACTGATACAACAGACTATTTTGTCTGGTCCAAGAATTAAGGAAGCAATCAGAGCATGGATCAAGGACAGAAGACTGAAGCCCAAGGAAGCAGAAGACTCTATAAATAGAATACTTAGACCTAGGATTTCACAGGCCTTTTGTACGCCTTTTGTAACCTTGTGTTCTTGCGTAAGAAAGAAGGGTTTAGGGTTTTGAGAGTCGTTGGCTCTCTAGGTTGTAAGTCTCCCTTTGTATCGTTTGATGCACTATGGTAGATATAGGTGTCGCACATATCCATAAGCCTTGAGGTATTGGATTGTGTATTGTTCTTGGATTAAGCTTTTAAGCAAATCCGAGTTAGCTTGTTTGTCAAGAAAGCTTGACAGATTTCTGTATTGACAATGATGATGTAGAAATCATAGTTGGTGATTAAGGGAAGAGAGTGGGGTATCTCATATCAGGGTTGTAAACATTTGAGTTTAGACTTAGTAAAGATGTTCATTGGGTAGATGTTAGGTATGAAGTTGTAAACGGGGGAGTTTAGCTTTGTAATAGTTCTACAGATAGTGAAGTCTTCTTCCTGGATTGGTATCCCCCAGATGTAGGTGAGTTGCACCGAACAGGGTTAACAATTATTGTGTTCTTTATCATTCTACAGATTTATGTTTTCTATTAGGGTTCATGATAAACATGTTGGATCAGATGTCGTGACATTTGAGATTGTGCAGTTCTGATATTCAAGGTATCAGTCTGTTGTTGCGCCTCTGAGTTTAAATGATTATATAGCACAATGTCTTGACATGTGTTAGGACATCTGCTGTTTGCATAGGCCAGAATTTCAGTATTTGTTTTCTAAGAGATCTTCTCACGTTGAACTTTGTTGAGAGCGACCTGGAGTTTTTTCGTATCAGACATGAAATAAAGGACAGATTCCATTAATGGAAAAACTTCTTGACGAGGGTAAGGCATCCTCAGCTTGAGGGCTCTAGTTTGCACCCAGTGGAGATAAGGTTCCATGGAGGTACAATTTGGTCTTCCCAAAGACTCTCTGCCTTTCTTGTGAATATGTTGCCAGGCATACACTATTTCTTTCTTCAGTGCCCTGTCATTTTCCCCTTCCTTGAAGAAAAGACCTTCCAGATGAACATTATGTGGGATATTCTTCATCGGGTATCCGAGTTGACGGCGAGCTAAAATTGGATGATAGTTGATTCCTCCTTTAGTTCTAATGAGGGGTACGTTAGGGAAATTTCCACATCTGTCGATGATCTCTATCCCCTTGTAAATCCTATTATACCAATCTATGTCAGAGTTGGTACGAGGCATAATCCTTTGTGACCAACATAGAGTACTCTTGTGATCCCAAAAAGCAGCAGACTTGGGCAAATGGGAAATGAACCATTTGTAGAGTAAGGGTACATAGCATGTGATCATTCCTCCACTGTACAAATTCCTTAAGTGTACAGAATGATAAGCATCTGCGAGCAAGGTTGGTACGGGGTTTCCTATCAAGAATATCTTAACATCATTGGTATCAACGAAGTTGTCGATGTTTGGAAAGAGGAATAACCCATATATGAGCAGAACAAAGACGTCTTCGAAAGCAGTTATGTTTCTTACACTAGCAAAGTATAGAGCTTTCTCCATCAGGAATTTAGCCGGTAAACCCTGGATTCCTCCTTTAGTGGTTATGTGAATCCTAACTTCTTACTCATCCAAAGAGATTGCTCTTGCAATGGCCTGATTCTTTGGAATTTCTTCCAGTCCAGAAAACGGAGCTTGATCAGTGATAGGTAAATTAATCAGGTGGGAGTACTCTTCCAGTGTTGGTGCAAGTTGGTAATCTGGGAAAGTGAAGCAGTGGTAAACTGGATCGTAGAACTGTACCAGCGTAGACAGGATCCCTTCAACAATGTTGACCCTTAACAGAGACAACAGTCCCCCGTGCTTAGCCCTGAAAGCCTCGGGATTGGTAATCATCCTTGCCAACTTCCTTAAGTCCTCTAGTTTCGGAGCCTTGAAGGTGTACTTGTGCGTCTTTCTTCTACCGAAATCCATAACACAACCTCTGATATTTGCAATTATTGTTTTAGCTCTTTTGAAAAAATATTTTTTTTAGATTGTTTGAAAAGAGTTTTTTTTAAAATGAATGCATGAATGCAGCACACAAAAACATTTGAAAACATGGGTTCAAGGGTTCAACGTCACGAGCATGGAGTCATAGCTCTACCCATCCCCAAAGGTTGTAATATTTTGGCCAATTTTTGTACCTGTATAACGGGTTCTAAGGTTCCCAAAATCATTGACCCCTCCTAGGGATATCAACAGCAAGCTGATTCACTCGAGCGAGCTGTAATATCCTAGGATGAATCTCATTTTAGTGTAGTATCGCGTATTAACTATTTTCGATAATTACTGCACTACCAAATGGTCATATGGTTAATGTCTACTAAATCCTCAGGGTCATGGGTACCACACTGGGAAAGACAGTGCTTTCACGACAATCGGTCGTTCAACATTGATACTTCGGCACGGGTACCTCGACTAATTGGGTGGATTGCCAAGTTAGCTTGGTCGGGATTCACTCCCTATAAGCGTTTCCTGGATATGCCACCACTTATCTTAATGTTCTCTCAAACTTTCCACATGCGTATTAACCGCATTCCCAGTTGACAGAAAATTAAACACGAGTATCACGTAGTATGATAGTAAATATATATATATATATATATATATATATATATATATATATATATATAGAAAATGCCAAACAACCTAGACCTCTTAGGAACTCTAATCCTAAAGACAAAAAATTTCCCTAGCAGAGTCACCATTTTTCTGTAGCGCGCGATTTTTGTCGGTGACGTGACCACCTTATCGCAATGGTTGGAATTGGGTGATACTTTCTGATTTGTTATTTATCCTATGAAGCTGGAAAGGAAAGGGAAGATATCTAAAACTAACCTTGCACGCAAATGTTTTCTTTAACAAATGCTAAGAGATTGGGGGTCCGGGGTCAGATTATACAATGGGAAGTTGTCAATTACCCAGTGTATATATGGTTATCCATAGATCGTTTCTGGCATGTTTTTCTATTATCTACTTACTGGTGTTTATCTGTTATAAATTGGGAAAGTTTCTCCTTTGGGAGTGTTGAGAGAGTATTCTTGTTGTTTTTGGGTTTTTCGATGTTTTTGGTAAGGTACTGGACCTAAAGTTTTTTATTTGTGTGCTCACTAAGATTTCGCAATCTTATGCATGCGTATTCCCGTAATGATAACAGGGAAATCAGAGCAATCGTAGTTCCTTCTATTCTATGGGAGGAAAGATGTTTGGTGTCTTGTTCAAAGCCCAAGATTGAAGCTAGATGAGTATTTGTGTCTTGTTCAAAGCCCAAGATTGAAGCTAAATGGGTATTTGAGAGAGAATTTGTCATCTCTAAAGGGAGATATATCACATATTCATCACAGATGTTGGGTATTGGTTATAAAGAGGAATTACTTTAACTGGAATATATGGAATCCAGCAATGCTATAATTTCCTTTATAAGGGAAGTGTCCTGAAGGAAGAAACTTTAATTTAGTGTAGAGCAATGCCATTTTTCCTTGGGAGTCTTTACATGCTAAGAGAGAGACATTAGTTTGGAGGTAAATAATCCAGAGGCTTGGCACTTACAGCAATTAGATGAAAGAGGGGATTTACCAGGATAAAGAGGGACTATAGCTTGGATTTTTGAATCAACAAGTGTGCCACTTACAACAATTGTCTGGAATTAGGTTTTTTTATTGTCTGTTTTAATGTGTGATGTACAGAGAAATCTCTTCCTACATAAAAATCTTGATTTCCTCTGAGGGGTGTTGATTTTTGTGTGCCTTGATCAAAGCCCAAGGTTGAAGCTAAAAGGTTGACTCTACTTAGGGAGATTTATTTATATCTTGTACAAAGCCCGAGATTAAGGCTGAAAAGAATTGACTCTTCCGGGGAAAGTTTGGTCTGTCTTGTACAAAGCCCAAGATTGAGGCTAAAAGAATTGACTCCACTGGGGAGAGGTTTTATCTGTCTTGTACAAAGCCCAAGATTGAGGCTAAAACTGCTGAGGGAAAATCATTATACAAAGCCTAAGAGGAGGCTGGTTGGGGAGTTTCTTATATGAAGCCTAAGAGGAGGCTGACTTCTACTGAGGATTATTGAGATCCAGAGACAGGTCTAAATTGGGGAATCAACTCTTGCTGAGGAGTGAAGAAGAGTTGAAATATCAGATGCCTTGAGGTTCTGATTTTTCTGAGGGTTTATTGGTAGTAATTTGACCCTAGCTGGGGAATTTAGAGTGAAAGCTTAAGGATTAAGTTTTTTAACCTTTGGAGGTTTTAACTCTGTTGGAGATTGATGAAGTGATCAGGGTTTTTTCCTGTGCTTTTAGGAAACTTGAAGGTTTCTTTGAGATCCAAGAGGAGATGAGACTTTCCAAGTCTACTGGTATGAAGAGGTTGATCTTAACCGGAGAATGATCTTTGTATGATGCCCAAGAGGAGGTTGAGGTTTTAAGGGATGAGAATCAACCCTAAACTGGTCTGATGTTCTGACTCTCTGGAGGATTGAACTATCAAAAGATGACTAGGTCCTGTCCTATACCTGTAGGAGGTCTTTGTGTCCTTGTACTAAGCCCAAGAGGACGCTGAGAACTTCTGAGAAGCCTGAGGGTCCTTGTACAAAGCCCAAGAGGAGGCTAGGGATGCTTTTAGGAAGCCTTTAGGTCCAAGCCTAAGAAAAGTTCAAGAAAGGTTTCACCGGGAATAGTCCTTTCTTTAGTGAACAGTTCTAGGGTTTGAAGAAATTCAAAAGAGGTTTCACTGGGAATTAGTGACGGTCTAAGTTGTGACGGTCTTGAGAAAATTTTCACCGGGAATAATGCCTTTCTCTGTTCCATATTGTATAAGCCCAAAAAGAGACAAGACTGTATCTGGAATTTCCTATGGGGAACTAGTTTTGACTGTGTTAAAATAGTAACCACTGGTTTAATCTAGACCTAGACCTAATTGTTGGGGAAAACTCTAAGCAAATATGTACAGGCATATATATACAGATGAAATATATAAGCAAGTATGTAAAAGAAAATGGTAGAACTTACAGTTGTGCAAGCTCCAGCATTGTAACCACAGCTGTATGGTTAGTTATTCAAGAAATTGAAGAAAGTTTTGAAAAGACTATGAATTTGAATCTAAATCAAAAGGAAAGTTGTTTAAAAAGGAAGTTTGGGGCTTATACTTAAAGAGAGGCCCAGATGAACTCTTTTAAAAAAGGGACGATCGCGTCGTAGTTTTAAAAACTATAGAGGGACTTATACAATGACTGAGGCCCAAATTATTGTATTTGCAAAAAAAAGGATAGGTCTTACACTCTATTAGAGGCCCAAAAGGTTATTTTTATACAAGAGATGGGGCTTACAACTCAGGGAGAGGCCCAGATAAAAAAAACAGTGATCGCACCGTCGTTTTGAAAATCGTATCGGGACTTATACAATGACTGAGGCCCAAATTGTTTATGTACAAAGGGGGTTGGGTCTTACACTCTATTAGAGCCCCAAAAGTGTTTGAAAAAGAAGAAAAATGGGACTTACAACCAAAGGGAGAACCAGATGATTTTGTTTAAAAGGCGACGATCGCGCCGCGATTTTAGAAAATGCAATGGGACTTATACAATGACTGAAGCCCAAAATTTATTTATGTGACAATGGGTGGATCTTACACTCTATTAGAGGCCCAAAAGTATTTTGAAAAGTGTTTGTGAGGGTGAAAATAATCAAAAGCCTAATTTGATTGAAAAATACATTTTTATTTGAATAAAAATCATTTAAAAAATGATCAAAATTACCAAACTTGTGTGAGAAATAAGTTGTGATCTTGGATAAGTGTTTGAAAAATCATGTTTTATCCATAGAATGATTTAAAAATCATTTGAATTTGACAAATCAAGAAAAAGAATTTATTTAAAAGTGTTTAAAAACAATTAAAAGGAATTCTTTTCAAAAATTCAAAATATATTAAATAAATAATATCTTTTTGATTTTTTTGTGGAATAAAATACTTTAACATTCTTATGACTTTTAAAAAAAACCAATAAAAAATGAGAGAGAAATTAATTTTTGAAATCATTTAAGAAAATAATATGAAAAAAGAAATGAAATTGGACAAGTGATAAAAATTTTTCATGGGTGGGGATTGAACCCATGACCTCTCACCCACACACAAGCAAAACACGCCCTTGTCAACTGATCCAGCATGTGCTGGTGATATTGAAACACAACCAACACATAATATATGATAAATATGTGGTAAATTCAAAAATTCGCGCGAAGAACTTCATCTTCAACCTCTAGCCGGATTTGCAAAATCCATGCTATCTCACTCAATACGTAATGAAATGGGATGATGTAAACATGAAAATCACACGTTTTTAAACAAGGAACACGATGGTGGCATTTAATTTCATTTATTTTAAGTATAGGGGAAGTTATTACGTGATGATCAGATGAACCCTAAAAAATGCAAAAACTATATGAAATCCTATACACATAAGATAAATAGCAATTGTTTGAGGGTTAATGATCTATGAACATCCAAAAACATATTGGTAACTTGAAACAACATTTATGATGAATATAGCATGGAGTTTGAAAGTTCAAGGCTTACCTCTGCAAGACGGAATCGAATTCTGTTGTAGAGGTGTTACAGAAGTGAAACAATGATCTGGATAGCTTCATTAGGCCTCAAGGATTGTGTTGTAACCTTTAGAATGTTTTGAAACTCTTTGGATAAGCTGGCTTGATTCTGACTGCAGTTGGACCAAGTGAGAAATAGAGATGGTGATCCTGATGTTTTTGAAGTGTGAGGAGTGTTTGATCAGCTCATATATGATGTATGGGATGTGTTAGAATAATTGGTTGTGATGGAATGGCTCTCTAATGAAAAATTCGATAGTGACTTGCAAATGAAGGCATTTCTGGTGTGAGAGAGAGAGATTTTGAGTAAGGCCAGTGTTCTGAGGCTTTGGTGTACTCAAACTGATCACGATTGATGTCTATTTATAGTGCAACAAGTTTTTTTGGCATCAATAGTGAATGGAGGCTTGGACAGTCCATTGGCCAATGATAATCAAATGGAATCTCAAGTCTCCTCTAGCCATTGACTTGAGGTTAGGGCACAGGCTATGAGTCCTTTGGTTCAGAGATAAGGCTTGACTCATGTTGGATAACATTTTCTTGATGCATGCCTCCTCTATGCATTCATTCAATGGTTCTTGACAACTTTGAAAATTTTGAATAAGAATCTTGAATTTCCACATGCCTAAATGATAGCTCTATTAGAGCAAGAGTTGTCTCTACTGTAGCGAGCGATTTTGGACGTGGTTCTTAAGCACCGCCGCTCTGGGGTACTACAGGTCGATTCATTTTTATCCTATTGAAGCTGATGAAGGAAGGGAAATAGATGTCTCCAACTAACCCTGCTTACAAACTGAGGTTAAACAGTCAAAACTGTTGGTTTACAGATGCGGTTTTAGTTCGTGGACCTCTCTCTGCTTATTTTGTTCAGAACGAAATATCGGGACTGTTCATGGGGAATTTGTTGGGATACTGCGCTAGATTGGCTGGAGGTAGGGGACTTTGGGGTTTTTTGATTAGTGTGCTCGCTAAGATTCTTTTTCAATCTTATGCCTACGTATTCCCGGGATAGGGAAATCAGAGCGATCGTAGTTCCTCCTATTCTATGGGAGGAAATGGTGTTTTGGTGTCTTGTTCAAAGCCCAAGACATGAAGCTAAAGGTGGTTTATATCTTGTTCAAAGCCCAAGATGTGAAGATGAAGGGTCTATTTGTATCTTGTTTGAAGCCCAAGATGTGAAGCTAAAAGGGTGTTGACTTTTAGAGAGAATTTGTCATCTCTAAAGGGGCCTGTTTGTCACAATTGTTGGGTGACTGATTATAAAGGAGAATTACTTTAACTGGGATATGTGAATCCAGCAATGCCATAATTTCCTTTATAGGGGATTTTCAACCTGAAGGAGAAGACTTTAACTCAGTCTAGAGCAACGCCATCTTTCCTTGGGAATTTCTCATGCTAAAAGAGGGACAGTGGCGTGGATGTAAATAATCCAGAGGCTTGTGTCGCTCCCGGGATTTTCATCCAAGTACAAATGCGAAAGTGACGTGGAAACAGAGTCGCCAGCAATGTGTATTTATCCCAAGAGAGGGAAAGGAAACAATGTGTAAACCTGAGGGAAGGGAAAGAGCATGGTCTCGCGACCAAGAGAAACGGGTAAGGGAGTCGGTTACGCGAAGGGAAGGTGTTAGCACCCCCACGCGTCCATCGTACTCGACGGGATCCATGTTTTTGTCTCGATCAAAGGGTGTCGTCATCTGGAGCTCCACTGCTACTGGAAAGGAGAAGAAACAGGAACGGAAAGGAATGAAGAAACGAAGAAGAAAAGAAAAAGAAGTGACTCGATAGGACATCGCTCGTCCTATGCCTACGTATTCCCTCGTGTAATGGGAAAGTCAGAGTCAACGTAGTTCAGACACGAACTAAGGGGGGAGGTTGCTCGCCAAGACACCGTCGTCTTGTGCCTACGTATCCTCAATCGGACTAGAGAGAGGAAATCAGAGCAGTCGTAGTTCGACCTAACGAGGTCGGTTAGTGTTTTTTATGAGCGACGTTAGATTCACGTCCGGCAGTTAGGGTCGATGCCTGTTTGCGACGAGACGGAAGTAACATGCCCTTTTTCTGAAAATGAGTTAAAACTTAACAATCCCGAAGGATGAAAAGATTTGAATTTGTTTTTCTATTTTTTAGACAGAAGTGGATTGAAGTTAGTTCGTAACTTACATTGCACCAAAGTCTATCATGCGGGAACGAGTGAGTCGCATGGTCGCCCCCAAATGGGACGTATACTAAACACTCTAGAAAAGGAGGGAAGACCCCTCGTTCTTCATTTCCTACACTTAAGGCTCGAGCTCATTTTACGTTATATTTATTAAGTGTTTTAGAAATGTTAAGAGATGAGAAGAGAGGACTCAAAGGAAAATAAAACACTAAAGGGAAACTAAATGTTCCTAATGTTGTCATGCAAAGGTGGACCTATAGTTGCGATTAAAAGGGAAACATCTACCTAAGTTAGCATGCAAAGCGAAATCCTAACGCTAATCCTACTCCAAGCTTAATCAAAGATTAAGTTGGACTAGGTAGCCCTAAGGGAGCAAATCCAAGACTTAAACAAGTCTTGAGATTCAAGGGAAGAGAAGAAGTGAAAGAGATGAAGAAGAAAAGGAAATAAGAGATGAGAAACCAAAGAGGGCAGCAAGTACATCATTCACATCAAATCCCAATCACATCATCAATCAAACTTCAAAGATCACACAAGAAAGCTCAAGTAAGCAAGTAAGAGCAAACAAGAAAGGATGCAAGCAAAATTGCATAAGAAGCACAATTAAACATCATTAAGACTCACACAAAGATGAAATGAATAAGGTAAGATAAAAATGAATCCAAGTCAGAACTTAAATCATGCCAAAGTTAACCAATTCAAGTATTAGAAAATGATCTCAAGAGTATCAAGTATGCATCTCAACAACACTCAAACAATTAGCAACAATTAACTCATGCACAACATAACTTCAAGTGATCAAACAAAGTAAAATCAAGGCATGAAAGCAAATGGGCAGCAAGATGAACATGTATATCAACTCATACATCAACTCATGAATGTCAAGAAGAAGCAACAAGAATCACATTCAAAACATGCTCCACAATTATGCAAATACCCTCTTCAAACATCTATACAAGCAACATATGATAAAGTGAAGCAAGAAGCAAGATATGATCACATAATGGACTCAAAATCAAGAGGATCAGAACCTGAAACATGTCATTCAAAGCAAACAAAAGTCCTCAAACATTGATTGGATCATACAAGAAAGCATCTCACAAGATTAGGTCAAACACCAAAGGATTCAAGTCAAAACATTGTCAACTTAGAAAATCAATAACAAAAAGGAAAATGAACAACTGAGGATGAATCCAAAGCCACAAACAAGCTAGGACAGTACATGATCACACCAAATAATCATCTCAAACATCATTCAATCTCAAGTAAACAAAAACCTCCAAACTAGGTCAAGTGCTTCAACATGCTTCAACCAAATTCAAACCACAAGTAGGCATCAACCAAAAATAGAAACATGATTCATATATATCCAAATAAATTTCCAAATTCATGTTAAAACAAACAAGAACCAATGTGCAAAAGGTTTCAGCCAGAATCATAAGATTTCAACATCAATTGGATCAAAATATCACACATAGGAGACTAATCGAGCATGCATCGAGGACTAATTAAAATCAATCAAGAATTAATCAAGAATTCAATATCTTAGCACCAAACCAATCCTCAAACATTCACAAAAGATGTTTCAAAGTATGGTAAGAAAGTTGGATCATAAAAGCAATCAAAAGCATCAACAGACAAAACCCTAATCCAAGGGTAAACATGTAAAAGTAACCTCCAAATTAATTCCAAATAAAATAGAAAAATAAATGGAAAAATAAAATAAAAAATATGAAAAATATCTCGATACACCAAACAATTAGAAACATATTTTTTTGTATTTTTATCATGTTTTTATCAATTAAAATAAAATTCAAGTTAAACATGGAATAAAAAAAGAAAAAAAAAGGAAGCATGAAATAGGGAGGTGCAACAGCAATTCTTAGCAACACATGAAGTCAGTTAAAACGCGCTTATGGGCCCAGAAATAAGGGTGTGTGGATAGCAAGTGAACATTAAGCCCAATGAAATAAGATAAATGCTATCAGATCTTAAAAAACAGAAAGAAAAGGAGAATAAAAGGTCACGAAAGTCATGTGACCACTCATCAATCAGGCTACTTATTTTAAACACAAGAGGATAAAAAAATAAAAACCAATCACATGGATCCACGTAATCATCTTCCCCATGATAAACCCTAAAAACCAGTTCATGCATTGTGCTTCATCTTTTCAAAAGCGCATCACACTAAACCAACTTCTACACCATATTAATCTGTGGAAACTCAATCAAAAACGATAAAATATAATATGAAACTGAAGCTCGCGGATCACAGAATATCATGATGCTTCTCATTCCTTAAAACACATGCTCTAACATAGAGAAAAATAAGGGAGAAGAACGGGTACTACCACATGCTCAAGATTTCAAACAAAAACATCATGCTTGGATTCAAACGGGTACCATTGCACACACAATGCCTACCATAAGTAGGACTTCAGACACGCACAAAATGATCAAAGCTTCATAGATCTAACAATGGAAGTGTGAGAAAGTTACCTAGTGGAGTTATGTCCACTGCACCTTGATCCCTTGTCAAAACCCTGAGGAAAACTTCAACCAACTCAGCTCAACACCCTCCAATAATGGTGAATCAAGTGCTATAATGGACCAAAATCCTTTGACCAAAGATTTTCGTGGATGAGAAAAATGAAGAACAAGTGATTTTTTTTTTAGATCTGGAAATGTGTAGTGAATGAGGCAGGTTCTTGAGCATTTTAGTTTATATATGAGAGAGTTTTAGGGTAAGGAAAAGGTTAGGGAATGAAGCTGAGGTTTGGAAGTTGGTTGGGAAATTTTGCACATGTTATGGTGTAGGTTTGGATGGCTTAGTTTTTGCTTTGGAGAGTGCTTTTCCTGCGTTGGACTAAATGGTTCTCTTACGTGTATACATGGGCTGAAATCATGTACCAAACTTGTGAAATAATCTGACCCAATTCATACCTTCCAACTTTGACACATTTTGCAAATTCTCTCTCTCATGGCAGGTGAAATGTTGGTCTTTTTTTTGGCAAAAATACAACATGATGCGTGGCCCATAATATGAAGGAGGTGTGTAGTATGATTAATTCAGGTTATGTACAAAAAATAGCAGCTTGCAAATACATTCAAAATTCAACCATATGTGCCACTTTGGACCCTCACAAACCATTGAATCCTTTGTCAAATAATGAGGTCTTGAGCTTATTGAAAACTAGGAAGAACATGGAACAAGTTTGGTGTTGAAAAGAAATGGAAATGATGCTTGGAAGTCACCTAAAAATGAGCATGAAGGTTGGTGTACCAAGTTGTCTAAAAGAAGACTTAGAAAAATTCTAAGTTTTTTTTCAAATTTCCAATTTAGAACCTCCACCTTTAGGAAACAATATCTCTCTCAATGTTGATCCAAATGAGACATTCTTGTAATGGTTAGAAAGCTTGAAGAATGCTCGAAAACTTTTATGTGAAAAAGATTTCAAAATGGAGCTTGCATCATAAAGAAATCTGGCCATGAATGTTGGTTCTCAAAACTGCCCAAAGTAACTTAGAAAAATTTCTAAGTTTTTGAACTTGGTAAAGTAAAAACGTCCAACTTTGGAGCACCATAACTCATCCAATAACAACTCAAATGCCATGGTTCTTGTGCCCATTTTGAAGGGAAAACTTCAAACTACAATTTTCATGTGGAAGAGATTTTTGAATGAGGCCTTGAACATGGTGAAAAATGGCTTAGAAAGTGATTAAAAACTTACTAAAAATAGTAAGTTTCTAAAAACCTAATTTTCCAGTTTTAGTAACTTTTCCAAATTCTTGATTTTTCATGAACCCTTGAGTATTCCTTGATCAAATCTCGTCCATTGGTCATATTTGACTTGAAAATCATGATATTAACCTTAAAAAGTCAGGAGTTGACTTTTTCACTGCACAGTTGACTTTATTCCCAATTCTCCAAATTTTGAAACTTCTGATAAATTTAAATCCTTCTAAACCAATTTGATGGACAATTCTCCAATCCTAGACACTTAGGGGCATGAGGAATACCATGGAATCAAGTCTTGCCCAAAAAATTAGAAATAAACTGATTTTATGGCAAAACCCTAATTTTGGTGCCTTCAGTCTAGGAGGAATTAGCACATCCTCCAAATCCAAATTCCTCTGAGTATGATGTGTATCCTGTCAAACAATGATGAGATGTGCCATTTGGTGATGATAAAGACTCAAAGAATATGCCCATTGTGGTGTTAAACTCAGGAATCTCAAAACCCTAATTTGAACCATCATGCTAGGAGAGTGTGATTCCCTTGGAATTTCTTGTCAATTGTGATCTTCTGATGAGGTGATGGATAAATTAGGATGACCTGAGGCCCAAGGCTTCTTTGTGACTCAAGTAATGATGATATCAAGAACCATCTCTCCTCTTAGCCCCTTGGACAATACATATGAACTTTTTTCTTGACCTCCTGGAAAACATCCTCTTCCTTTGAGTTGGTTTAGATGCCTTGATCCCATGCTAAGAACCCATGATATGCAAAGATGATAATGCAAGAATGAAACGAAACATAAGTCGGTTAGAGGTTGGAAAAAGAAAGGGCAAATTTTGAGGTGTTACAGCTGTCCCTATTCAAACTTCTTGGATCCGAGGGTATGGAAGCAAAGGCTTTCAGACAATCGGGATACACGGAGATTGAATACCAAAATAACCTAAAAATTTGTAACCTGTGGGGGTAGTAAATAGAATGAATATGAGAACGGCCGAAGGCGGACTCGGGATAAAAGACCGACCGAAGGCGGACCCACTGGGGATGTAAGAACGAACGAGTACGACCGAAAGCGGACTCGAAAAGAAAGACCGGTCGAAAACGGACTTTCAACAACGAACGAGTACGACCGAAAGCGGACTCGAAAAGAATAAACGAGTACGACCGAAAGCGGACTCAAAAAGAAAGACCGACCGAAAACGCTCTTTCAACAGCAAACGAGTACGACCGAAAGCAGACTCGAAAAGAATAAACGAGTACGACCGAAAGCGGACTCGAAAAGAAAGACCAGCAGAAAATGATCTTTCAACAGCAAACGAGTACGACCGAAAGCGGATTCGAAAAGAATAAACGAGTACGACCGAAAGCGGACTCGACAAGAAAGACCGGTCGAAAACGCTCTTTCAACAACAAATGAGTACGACCGAAAGCGGACTCGAAAAGAATAAACGAGTACGACCGAAAGCGGACTCGAAAAGAAAGACCGGCCGAAAATGCTCTTTCAACCGCAAACGAGTATGACCGAAAACGGACTCGAAAAGAATAAACGAGTACGACCGAAAGCGGACTCGAAAAGAAAGACCGGACGAAAACGCTCTTTCAACAGCAAACGAGTACGACCGAAAGCGGACTCGAAAAGAATAAACGAGTACGACCGAAAGCGGACTCGAACAGAAAGACCGGCAAAAAACGCTCTTTCCAACCCAAGAAAAGTAGAATCAACGGATCTACAAAGATGACTCTGCTGGGGAAGAGAAATCTAAACAGACAACTCTGCGGGGGAGTGTAGGAAGGACCGACAAGAAGGACGAATCCACTGGTTGCGGTGTGATGTTAAACAACATCTTCTGAATCATGTTACTTTCTGCTGGGGAAAGAAGCTGGTAAAGGATATCAAACCTGGATTATGCTTCGAATGCATATGTTTAAATTTTTCTATGGCGTAATGCTCCATACGAAACGAAAATGCTACGCGTTTGGGAGGATGCCATGCAAGAATGCTTATGCAATGCAAAAGAAACGTCTCAGCAAAATAAATGCTGAAGACAAAGGCAACTCCACCGGGGATGACAGACTGAATTGTCCTCTGAAATAAGAGACCCTGTTGAGAAAGACTTCACTCTGCTGAGGAAGACACTGATCACAAACTCTACTGGAGATGAAAACTCCGAGAGACTACCCACTCTGTTGGGGATGGATAAAAACGAATATTGAAGATGGAAACCAAAGAGAAATTCTCTCCGCTGGGGATTACCAATGACTTCTACCTGGATATGAAAGAATGCCAATAACAATTGGACTTAAGACCTGCTGGGGATATCGACCGCTGTTGAATAAACCACTGAGAAGATCACCACCAAACTATGCTTGGGGAAACAAGTCAATAATTCCGAACCTACTTGGGGATATTACCGAACTCAACCTGCTACTGGGAGATGCTCTTACCTTTACCCTGCTGGGGAATATCAGCCAATACCAGCAAGTCTGCTTGGGGAACGGTAGATGATGACATCAACTCTGCTAGAGGATAACATCAAGCTTACTCATCTGAGGGGATTAACTCATACCGTTGCTGATGAGAAAAATATTTCTTGACTAGCTGAGTGCTCAGACCCTGTGGGGAGAATACGATCTTTTTCCAAAGAAAATATTTCACAAGTCTCCTGCTGGGGATGCGTCAGCATCAACTTCTGACTGCTTGCTGAGAGAGTAATCGATCACAACTCTTGCTGGGGAATTAATCTTCTGTATTCTGCTGAGAAAGATAATCCTCGACACTCTGGTTGGGAAATTAATCTTCTGTATTCTGCTGAGGAAGATAATCCTCGACACTCTGGCTGGGAAAACAACAACCTGCTGAGGAGGATGAACTTTTCAATGTCGAGAACAGTAGCTCTACTGGGGAAGGACAAACCTGTTACCCTGCAAACAAAATCAACAAAAAGTTCTATATGCAAAAGGCTACTTCTATTACCATCACAACGTCCGTTGCCTAAGCAATTTCCATTGTTTTTTGATATGCTTCGCAAAGCTTAACATTTCCGCATGCAATGTTTTATCAAAATATCGGACGTTTTCACAAACAAAACAGTAAAAGTAAAAACACAAATGGAAAGCTTTTGAGTGAAATGAAAATTTTATTGAATAAATTGGCCTGTAAATAGGCATTTACATCTAGAAACAATTCCTAAAAAAAGGTAATTGTGCAAAAAGTAAAAGAAAATACACATGTTGGCAATGTGGGGAACAGATATTCATCATGATTCAATTCAGCTATGACCCAATATGCCTTGCTTATCCGCAGATGCTTTGACCTTCGAAGAGACTGACTGGACTAATTCCTTTCCTTCGAAATTTCCATGTATCAAAGAATGCTCACAGATCGAGCGCAGATCATAGCCTTTTGCTTTCAAATCCCTAATTTTTGCCTGGGTCGCCCTTTTCGGGTTTTCAATCCACCGGGATACCCATTTTTGCCAAAGTTGCCTTTTCAGGTTTTCAACTTTGCGGGTTTATTCTTTTTTCTTTTTATCCCTAACTTTTGCCTGAACCCTTTCTTTTTATGGTTCGTCGGGATGCCCATTTTTGCCTGGACTTTCTTTTTGTGTCCAACGGGTCTCTTTTATGCAAAGTATTTTTTGACTACGTCTGCGTTCACAGGGGACGTAAAATCTTCACCATCCATAGTTGAGAGTAATAAGGCTCCACCAGAGAAAACCTGTCTTACTACATATGGCCCTTCGTAGTTTGGAGTCCATTTGCCCATGTGATCTGTTTGAGGAGGAATGATCCTTTTCAAAAATAATTCACCAGCCTGAAAACACAGAGGACGCACTTTCTGATCAAAGGCTTTCTTCATTCTGCTTTGATATAACCGACCATGTGCAACAGCTGCCAATCTCTTCTCCTCAATAAGGTTCAGTTGATTCAATCTGGAACGCACCCATTCAGCTTCATCAAGCTTTACATCTGCCAGAATTCTCAAAGAAGGAATCTCAACCTCTAATGGTAGAACTACTTCCATTCCATATACCAGTGAGAAAGGAGTTGCCCCAGTTGATGTGCGCACCGAAGTACGATAACCGTGTAAAGCATAAGGCAACATCTCATGCCAGTCTTTATACGTTACCACCATCTTCTGCACGATCTTCTTGATATTCTTATTTGCCGCTTCAACAGCCCCATTCATCTTTGGACGATAGTGAGAAGAATTGTGATGTTCAATCTTAAAGCTCTGACACAACTCCTTCATCATCTTGTTATTCAAATTTGAACCATTATTAGTAATGATTCTCTCCGGGACTTCATACCGACAGATATGTCCTTCTTGATAAACAGAGCTACCACTTGTCTGGAGACGTTAGCATACGAGGCTGCTTCCACCCACTTCGTGAAATATTCAATGGCAACCAAAATGAAATGATGCCCATTGGAAGCAGTCGGTTCAATCTTTCCAATCATATCAATGCCCCACATAGAAAAGGGCCAAGGTGATGAAAACACACTCAGAGGAGTAGGCGGCACATGCACCTTATCTGCATAAATCTGGCATTTGTGACATTTTCGGGCTTATTTGAAACAATCAGACTCCATAGTCGTCCAGTAATACCCCGCTCTCAACAGCTTTCTAGCCATAGCATGCCCATTGGCATGGGTACCGAAAGAACCCTCATGAACTTCTTCCATTAACAGGCTTGCTTCGTGTTCATCAACATAACGTAGCAAGACCATGTCAAAGTTCCTCTTGTACAGTACATCGTCTTTGTTCAAAAAGAAGTTCCCTGCCAACCTCCTCATATTTTTCCTGTCCTTAGAAGACGCACCTTCTGGATACTCTTGACTTTTCAGAAAAACCTTAATATCATGATACCAAGGTTTGCCATCTGATACCCCTTCAACTGCAAACACAAAAGCTGGTCTATCCAGACGCATGATTCTGATCGAGGGAGTTTCATTCCAACGATTCACCTGATACATCGAAGATAACGTTTCCAACGCATCTGCCATCTGATTCTCCAACCGGGGTATATGATGGAAATCGACTCTGTTAAAGAAAGGTAACAACCTTCTGGCATAGTTGTTATA
The DNA here is from genome assembly GCA_022829125.1 of Lathyrus tuberosus. NCBI lineage: Eukaryota > Viridiplantae > Streptophyta > Magnoliopsida > Fabales > Fabaceae > Lathyrus > Lathyrus tuberosus. Next base: position 6,326,912 of record JALAZF010000049.1, read on the forward strand.
AGGCACCAAATTTGCTTGATGAGTTTCCCATTCACCTGTGATCTGATTAACTACTAACGCGGAATCACCATAAACATCGAGGTTCTTGATTCTCAAATCAATTGTTTCTTCTAACCCCATGATGCATGCTTCATACTCCGCCTCATTGTTGGTGCATACGAACACTAACCGGGCAGTAAAAGGTATATGAGAACCTTTTGGAGTCGTAATGATCGCCCCGATTCCATTACCGTATGAATTAACAGCCCCATCGAAGACTAGTTTCCACTGGGATCCAATTTCATGTCCTTCATCAGGTTGAGGCTCTTCACAATCTTTCATCTTCAGATACATAATGTGCTCATCAGGAAATTCAAACTTCATTGGTTGATAATCCTCAATTGGTTGTTCCGTGAGATATTCTGACAAAACACTTCCCTTGATGGCTTTTTGGGAAACATATTAAATATCGTATTCTGTCAGAACCATCTGCCAACGGGTTATCCTTCCAGAAAGCGCCTGCTTTTCAAACTCATACTTGATCGGATCCATCTTCGAAATCAAGAGGGTTGTGTAGTTTAACATATACTGCCTCAAATGCTTAGCTGCCCAAGCGAGTGCATAACATGTTTTCTCCAGCATTGAGTACCTCGACTCACAATCAGTAAACTTTTTACTCAGGTAGTAGATGGCATGCTCTTTTCTATCTGACTCGTCATGTTGACCGAGCACACACCCCATTGAATTCTCAAGAACCATAAGATACATAATTAAAGGCCTTCCTGGCACTGGCGGCATAAGGACCGGAGGTTCCTGCAAATATTCTTTTATTTTTTCGAACGCCTTTTGACAGTCTTCGTTCCACCTGACCGCCTGATCTTTTCTTAACAACTTGAATATTGGTTCACACGTGGCTGTAAGATGAGAAATGAATCTAGCAATATAGTTCAACCTCCCTAGGAAACCACGAACCTCTCTTTCTGTTCTTGGCTCATACATTTCTTGAATGGCTTTTACTTTAGCAGGGTCAACCTCGATACCTTTTTCACTGACAATAAAACCCAGTAACTTTCCAGATCTTACCCCGAAGGTGCACTTGTTCGGATTCAACCTCAGTCTGAATTTTCTCAACCTTTCAAACAGTTTCTGAAGATTCACCAGATGCTCTTCCTCCGTCTGTGACTTCGCAATCATGTCATCAACATAGACCTCGATCTCTTTGTGAATCATATCATAAAATAGAGTCACCATCGCCCGCTGATAGGTTGCCCCAGCAATTTTCAATCCAAAGGGCATCACTTTGTAACAGAATGTTCCCCACGGTGTTATGAACGTCATTTTCTCCATGTCCTCTGGAGCCATCTTGATTTGGTTATACCCAGAGAAACCATCCATGAAGGAAAACACAGAATACTGAGCGGTGTTGTCCACTAACACGTCAATGTGAGGAAGCGAGAAGTCGTCTTTTGGGCTTGCTCTATTCAGATCTCTATAATCAACGCACATCCTGACCTTTCCATCTTTCTTAGGTACAGGCACAATATTAGCAACCCACGGAGGATAATTTGTTACAGCAAGAAACCCAACATCTAACTGTTTCTGAACCTCCTTTTTAATCTTGACAGCCATATCTGATTTCGTCCTTCTCAGCTTCTGCTTAACTGGAGCACATCCTTCTTTGAGTGGCAGCCGGTGTACCACGATGTCAGTGTCGAGCCCAGGCATGTCTTGGTAAGACCAGGCGAAGATATCCGCATACTCTCGGAGCATTTCAATCAATTTTCCCTTGACAGTGTCTTCCAAAGCAGCCCTAATCCGTACCTCTTTCTTTGCGTCCTCGGTTCCCAAGTTAACAACCTCGATTTCCTCCTGATGAGGCAGAATGACATTTTCCTCCTGTTTTAACAGCCTGGCTAATTCCTCTGGTAAGGTACAATCTTCATCAGTCTCTTCTTCAGCCTGATAAATAGGATTGTCGAAGTCGTATCGAGCCATAGCTGAATCATGAGGGGTGGAATCTGAACAAGGAAACCTGCATGATTGATGATTTATGTTTATTATGGATGCATCAAACAAAAACACATTGCCATTCTGATGTGGTTTTAATGCAAAAATAAAAAATAGAAAGACAGGGATCAAAACAATCAAATGCAAAAACGTCCTTTATTAATGATAAAGAAAAGCATACAAAAACATTCAAGCCCTACAAACAAGAATCGATACGTCTTGGGCAGAACGTAGGATTGACATAGATGACAAATAGAATCAATTACTCTGGTCCGGTCACTTGAATGGCTTTCTCTGACGACCAGTTGCGAAGACTTTGACCTGGGATACAGGGGTGGATCCAACTATCCATATCACAATCACTATCCCTATCCTCATCAATAGCATTGATCCTATCAAAGAACACACTGACACTAGTGAAACGAACTGGACCATAGAACTTGTGAGGCTCTTCAGGACGCCTGGGTGGCTTATAACCCAGTCCATGAGTATTCCGCTTTTCCTGGACATCAATAATCTAACCCCACTTTTGTGAACTGCCGGCTTCAACCACGACCCGTGCATCCTTGAAGGAAGACATAGAAATCTCTGGCTGATGTACCACTGTAGGTTGCCCTACCACTTCAGGCTGGCTGACTTCCTTGAGAGATTCCTCAGGGATCTTCACTGCTTCAAAAGCCTGATATAAAGTTTCATGTATTTCTCCATCTACCTCCACATACTTGAAAGTAGATAGCTGGCTTATCATGATATCCTCTTCTCCACAAACCGTCACCACATGTCCGTCTACCATGTACTTTAACTTCTGATGCAATGTAGACGTCACATCCCCAGCACTGTGAATCCATGGACGACCCAGCAGACAGCTGTAAACTGGCTGGATGTCCATGATATAGAAGGTAGCATTGAAAACCTCTGGCCCAACCTTAATTGGTAGCACAATCTCTCCGAAAATGGATCTTTTAGAGCCATCGAATGCGCGTACCACCAAGTCACTAGGTGTGCATATCAACCCTCGGGTGTCCAGCTTCATCAAGGCTTTCTTAGGCAGAACATTCAAAGAGGATCCAGTATCCACAAGCACATGAGACATCAACGATCCACGGCACTCAACAGAAATATGCAAGGCATTATTATGGTTTCTCCCAGCTGGAGTCAAGTCAACATCAATAAATTCCAAACCATTGCCTGCATTAACATGGGCCACTACCCTCTCCAACTGATTAACTGAGATCTCTTGGGGTACGTAAGCAGTATTCAGTACTTTCAGCAGTGCGTTTCGGTGTGCCTTGGAACACAATAACAGGGACAAGATAGAAATCTTGGACGGAGTCTGATGCAATTGATCCACAATATTTTAATCACTTTTCTGAATCAGTCTCATAAACTCTTCTACATTCTCTGAAAAAGAATTATCAATCGGTCTTGTCGTGGAATCATTTACTACTGGCGCTTGCATAGAATTATCTACAACCTGTTTTCCTTTGTCTTGTCTAGAACTACCAGCTTGATCATCAGAAGGGATAAAGACTCTACCACTTCTCGTGATAGCCCCTGCTTCCTCATTATTCTCAACACAAGAGTTCACCACAGAAGTTCCCACCAGTTCTTGCTTCTTCCCGTTAACAAACACTTCAGCACCATAATTCCAAGGAATGGCCTTGGTACTCTCATATGGCACGGGTCCGGGAGCTGTAATAATAATCGGTGCTGGTCTTACCGGCCCTGAAATAGTGATTATTTTGAAAGGGATAATAATGGTAGCAACCTTATTTTTTCTGCTAACAATTTCTTTCTGTTGGTCACACCGGTCAAACTGCAATCGACCTTCATCTATCAACTTTTGAATTCTGGATTTCAACAAACCACAACCATTCATTTGCGACATACAATCTGAACAATTCTCATCACATCCATAACCAAATTCAAAGATTCATTCTTCTCTTACACAATATTAACCCTCGGCCCACCGTGGTTCGGCATTGGGTTTTGAATGACATTCAACACGTCATTTGAAAAGTTTATGGCCTTTGAATCCACCAAGTCTTAGACTATATGCTTAAAAGCTTTGCAATCCTCAATATAGTGTCCGGGTGCCCCATAATGAAAGTCACAGTGGGCGTTAGATTATAACCCGGAGGTGGATTACCGGTGGGAAGAGCTAGAGTCATTTTCTGGATTAACTGCAACTGTAGCAAATGCTGAAACAACTGTGAATATGGCAACGGTGGAGTATCGAAATGTCAGTTCTGTTTAGGCATAAATTGTTGCTGGCGCGGAGCATGATTCTGTCGCTGCTGAGGTGGAAGCGATGCAGGGATTGTCACTGAAGCTACCTGCTGGTTATAACTCTGATGCTGCTTTCCTTTACTTCGGTAAGACGACACAAAATTTGTTTCCTCCTTCTTCTTATAATTCACATAAAGTTTCTTCCCTTGACTAGAAGACGACCCATCATTACCTGGTACTTTCCCAACTTTGATTCTACTTTCTAACATCTCCCCTACCATGATCAAATCAGCAAACTTGCCTGACATGCAAGGTAACAGTTTCTCATAATAACGTCCCGGCAAAGTATCCATAAACAGGTTCAACATCTCCTTCTCCAACAAGGGTGGTTGCACCCTTGCCGCTAGTTCACGCCATCTCTGCGTGTATTCCTTAAAGCTTTCGTTATTCTTCTGAGACATATTCTGTAGTTGGGTCCTGTTGGGAGCCATATCAGTGTTATATTGGTAGTGCTTAATAAAGGCCTCGACCAACTCTCTCCAATTACAGACATGGCATCTCTCTAATTTCATATACCATTCCAAGGATGCCCCAGACAGGCTGTCCTGGAAGAAATGCATCAGCAATTTCTCATCTTTAGAGTACGCGGCCATCTTCCTCGCGTATGCCCTGAGATGCGTCTTGGGATAAGTGGTACCATTGTATTTCTCAAAAGTGGGCACCTGAAATTTATGCGAAATTACAACACCGGGAACCAGCCCTAAATCCTCCAAATCCATTCCTACAGAATTCTGATTCACCACTCCCCTTAGTTGTTCTTCAATGAGTCTGAACCTTTGATCATTATCCACCTGAGGAATAGCATCAACACCTTGCATAGAAAAAATGTCGTCCTGTTGGTCATCATAACGACGGCCATGAACAGCGCAAACACTATTTCCTCCTCCGACAACAGAGGGAATCACCACCTGCTCTCCTCCGCCCGGAGGTATCACAACACCAGGAATGGGGAACTCTACGCCCACAGGACCTCCCTGAGCATCGTTACCAACAACGCCATTATGGACTCCACCATGAAGAACCCCGTCTTCATCCACTCTTGCCACTAAGGGTTGGACCAGAGTCCTCAATTGCTCTTGCCCTTGGGCAACACCCTGCATCAATTCCATGAACTGGGCCATGCGAGCTTGCATGGCGGCCATTTCTGCTTGCATTTGCTCCATAATTCTCCTCTGATTTGATCTAGTAGAATACCGGTGAATTGGCTGGTTATCAATCCTGCCTGCAACCAAATAAAGGTTAGAAAAACCAGGGACGAGCACCTGCTATGCAAAAATGATTATGATTATGCAAATGCAAATAAACATGCTTGGATATTTGCAGGGCGATCCAACCCTTGATTCCAGTTTAAAGACAAGATGGAATAAGACTTCTGCTCGTGTATAAATCAGAGAAAAATCATTGTCAGAGATTACAAGCCAAGATAATAATAAGCCTGAAGCAAAATAAACAAAAGTCCCAGCCAACAATTCTGGTGTGACCCAAAATTCAACAAAGAAAGCAAACTACAGAGTATCATCAATGCGCGAGTTCTTCTCAAACATCATGGTCTTGCACCCTTTGAGAACCACTGCCCGAGCTAGAGCCTTCACCCCTAGGCCTCTTCACTTTAGCTCTTCTATGGTTGCTATGGCCTCATTCAGTCGCTCCTCAACTGCGTGTCTCTGGAATGTTCCCGATAAGATCTCCTCGTCTTTCTTCCTGATCTTCAACTTCAGACTCTCAATCTGCTCCAAATACTTATCCTCCTTCTGCTTGTTGGTTGTGATTGCAGTATTTCGATAAGCATTGAACCTGTGAATTCTTAGTGAAGCTTTGGTTAAGTCTTCCTTCTTGGACTTCAGAACCCTGCTAACACCCTTTAGGGCTTGTCCTACCTTCTGCCTAGCTGTGATTTCATCGGCCAACTCCTTTTCTTTCTTAGCGAGCAACTCTGTTTTCAACTTGGCAATATGAACAGCTTCACCTCGCTCGTGCTTCAGCTGGTAGATTTCTTTGTGTAGCTCGCTGTTCTCCTCTCGCAGCTTCTCCTTTTCAGCCCACAGCTTATTATACTTCTCTATCTCAATTGAGGTTGGAGATTCAATCAGCAGGGGATAAGATGGAGGTTCTCTGCAGAACGGTAGAAGTACATTCTCTACCCTCATTTGAATCTAATCCTCATATGCAGGGAATGCTTTGTTGTTAAACTTTCCAAAAGAACTCTTTCCTTTCTTGTGGCGATCTCCCGAAGTATTTGCAGCTTCTTTTAACACTTTCAGGTTGGCTTCCCCACTCACATATAGAGACTCTTGAACATCTTGGTCCTTTGGCGGCTCTTCCAAAGCATACCCGAATTGCCTAATAGCAAGAACAGGGTTGTAATTAATTCCCCCTTTTCTTCCTATTAAAGGTACGTTTGGGTAACCTCCATAACTGATTAGGATCTCTTGGCCCAGCAAATCACGATTGACCCAAATCAATTTGTCAGCTATTAATCCCATCAATCTCTTGGACCAATCCAATGTTTCTCTGGTGTCTACGAATGCCCCAGATTTGGGAAGGCGATCAGCAAACCACTTGTAGAAAATTGGAGCACAAAAGTAAAGAGGTCCTCCTCTCCTCTTCTCATTCTTATAGTGCATCGAATAGTACAGATCCCCAAGCAAGGTAGGTACCAAATTCTTCGTGGTGAATATCCGGACAGCATGCACATCTACAAAATCCTTCACATTAGGGAACAACGCCATTCCATAAACACACATAGCCAGGATTACATTGAACACTGACCAACACTTAGCCTTAGAACAAATAGCAGCCTGCTCGATCAAAAACTTTGTGTGAAAGCCTTTACAACCTCCTTTACTAGCAACATTTTTCTTCAGTAAAGACTGATCCAAAGGTAAAGCAGCAGCAACCTTTTCCAGATCGGGAAACTCCTTAGAAGGATAGAAGGGAACTTCTTCTTTGACAGAAACATCCAAAATGAGAGCATACTCTTCCAATGTCGAAGCTAAAAGATGATCAGCAAACAGAAAACATCGCAGGTGCGGGTCATAGAACTACACCAGAGTGTGCAGAGCCCTAAACTCATAGTTGGTAACATCACGGGTGAAACTCAGAATCCTCCCATATTCTCTTCTAAAATCTGTCAATACCCCAGGTTTTGCCATAGCCGAGATCTTGTGAACAGCATCTAGATGAAGCTCAGGGAACTTGTACGGGATGATATTATTTCTCTCTTCAGTGCTAGTATTCATCATGGACAGTCTTCGGGCAACCAGAATCAAAGTTAAGATGCAACCCTACAAATGAACAAACATGTTAGAATGCAAAATGATGATGCAAATGCAAACACGGGATCAAGGTATCCAAGATACTCAAAACTGCTATTGTTCTGCTGACTGAATAAGACCCCAGATATCAGAAACCCAAAAATCCAGAATAACGGCCCATTCAAACTGCCAGAAGACCAGATTGATAACTGCACTGACAAGAAATCCAGAAAATCGGGTAGGTTGAAAGTTAAGGTCACCTGCAAACCTGCAAACACCCATCCCCTCTCACATGTGGGTTCTAGAAAACCGAGGATCCTCAATATCCCGGACTCTCAGGTCGAGAAATGATGATACGTTCACCATTTCTGGTTTGGCATCATCACCAATTGAGGAGGCCTCAACTGATTCCCCTCAAAAAGGTCATCCTATATAAGTTCCCAGCATTGGGTCCTCGGATCGAGAAGCATAATGGATTTTCCATTTTAGGTCTACCATTATCACATCTCGGGAGGAGAGGCATTGCTGAGTCCTCGGGAGACAGTCGCAAGAGTCGACAGTTTTCCAGGTTATACTCCATCGTCTGCCCCAAATGCGCAGGCTAGAATATTACCAAGGAAAGCTCATCTGGATGTGGAGTTTTCATGTATACTAAGTCTGGCCAAATGCCAAACAAGTCACACTACTTTCCACACTAATCATAGGTGTATGCTCAAGCCTGGGTATTGGGTTTTTCTCTCATGAATCCAACCCACCCTACAAACAGAAAATCCAGCAGGAGAACTGTACAGCATATGACAGTAATGAAATGAAATGCAAAAAAAATGGTAAATACAGTAATACAATAATATACAAAAAAATAAAGCACAACAGTAAACACACAAAGAAAACAAGCAAACAAGCGCTAGGATTGACTCGCAAAAGGGATGGACCAGCAAGAGGTCATCCTGTCCCCAGCAAAGTCGTCAGCTGTCGCTCCCGGGATTTTCATCCAAGTACAAACGCGAAAGTGACGTGGAAACAGAGTCGCCAGCAATGTGTATTTATCTCAAGGGAAAGGAAACACTGCGTAAACCTGAGGGAAGGGAAAGAGCATGGTCTCGCGACCAAGAGAAACGGGTAAGGGAGTCGGTTACGCGAAGGGAAGGTGTTAGCACCCCCACGTGTCCATCATACTCGACAGGATCCACGCTTGTTGTCTCGATCAAAGGGTGTCGTCAACTGGAGCTCCACTGCTACTGGAAAGGAGAAGAATCAGGAACGGAAAGGAACGAAGAAACGAAGAAGAAAAGAAAAAGAAGTGACTCGATAGGACATCACTCGTCCTATGCCTACGTATTCCCTCGTGCAATGGGAAAGTCAGAGTCAACGTAGTTCGGACACGAACTAAAGGGGGAGGTTGCTCGCCAAGACATCGCCGTCTTGTGCCTACGTATCCTCAATCGGACTAGAGAGAGGAAATCATAGCAGTCGTAGTTCGACCTAACGAGGTCGGTTAGTGTTTTTTATGAGCGACGTTAGATTCGCGTCCGGCAGTTAGGGTCGATGCCTGTTTGCGACGAGACGGAAGTAACGTGCCCTTTTTCTGTAAATGAATTGAAACTTAACAATCCCGAAGGATGAAAAGATTTGAATTTGTTTTTGTGTTTTTGAGACAGAAGTGGATTGAAGTTAGTTCGTAACTTACATTGCACCAAAGTCTATCATGCGGGAACGAGTGAGTCGCATGGTCGCCCCCAAATAGGACGTATGCTAAACACTCTAGAAGAGGAGGGAAGACCCCTCGTTCTTCATTTCCTACACTTAAGGCTTGAGCGCAATATACGTTATTTTTATTAAGTGTTTTAGAAATGTTAAGAGATGAGAAGAGAGGACTCAAAGGAAAATAAAACACTAAAGGGAAACTAAATGTTCCTAATGTTGTCATGCAAAGGTGGACCTATAATTGAGGTTAAAAGGGAAACATCTACCTAAGTTAGCATGCAAAGCGAAAGCCTAACGCTAATCCTACTCCAAGCTTAATCAAAGATTAAGTTGGACTAGGTAGCCCTAAGGGAGCAAATCCAAGACTTAAACAAGTCTTGAGATTCAAGGGAAGAGAAGAAGTGAAAGAGATGAAGAAGAAAAGGAAATAAGAGATGAGAAACCAAAGAGGGCAGCAAGTACATCATGCACATCAAATCCCATTTACATCATCAATCAAACTTCAAAGATCACACAAGAAAGCTCAAGTAAGCAAGTAAGAGCAAACAAGAAAGGATGCAAGCAAACTTGCATAAGAAGCACAATTAAACATCATTAAGACTCACACAAAGATGAAATGAATAAGGTAAGATGAAAATGAATCCAAGTAAGAACTTTAACCATGCCAAATTTAACCAATTCAAGTATTATAAAATGATCTCAAGAGTATCAAGTATGCATCTCAACAACACTCAAATAATTAGCAACAATTAACTCATGCACAACATAACTTCAAGTGATCAAACAAAGTAAAATCAAGGCATGAAAGCAAATGGGCAGCAAGATGAACATGTATATCAACTCATACATCAACTCATGAATGTCAAGAAGAAGCAACAAGAATCACATTCAAAACATGCTTCACAATTATGCAAATACCCTCTTCAAACATCTATACAAGCAACATATGATAAAGTGAAGCAAGAAGCAAGATATGATCACATAATGGACTCAAAATCAAGAGGATCAGAACCTGAAACATGTCATTCAAATCAAATAAAAGTCCTCAAACATTGATTGGATCATACAAGAAAGCATCTCACAAGATTAGGTCAAACACCAAAGGATTCAAGTCAAAACATTGTCAACTTAGAAAATCAAGAACAAAAAGGAAAATGAACAAATGAGGATGAATACAAAGCCACAAACAAGCTAGGATAGTACATGATCACACCAAATAATCATCTCAAACATCATTCAATCTCAAGTAAACAAAAACCTCCAAACTAGGTCAAGTGCTTCAACATGCTTCAACCAAATTCAAACCACAAGTAGGCATCAACCAAAAATAGAAACATGATTCATAAAAATCCAAATAAATTTCCAACTTCATGTTAAAACAAACAAGAACCAATGTGCAAAAGGTTTCAGCCAGAATCACAAGATTTCAACATCAATTGGATCAAAATATCACACATAGGAGACTAATCGAGCATGCATCGAGGACTAATTAAAATCAATCAAGAATTCAATATCTCAGCACCAAACCAATCCTCAAACATTCACTAAAGATGTGTCAAAGTATGGTAAGAAAGTTGGATCATAAAAGCAATCAAAAGCATCAACAGACAAAACCCTAATCCAAGGGTAAACATGTTAAAGTAACCTCCAAATTAATTCCAAATAAAATAGAAACTTAAATGGAAAAATAAAATAAAAAATATGAAAAGTATCTCGAGACACCAAACAATTAGAAAGATCTTTTTTTTTGTATTTTTATCATGTTTTTATCAATTAAAATAAAATTCAAGTTAAACATGGAATAAAAAAAGAAAATAAAAAAAAAGGAAGCATGAAATAGGGAGGTGCAACAACAATTCTCAACAACACATGAAGTCAGTTAAAACACGCTTATGGGCCCAGAAATAAGGGTGTGTGGATAGCAAGTGAACATTAAGCCCAATGAAATAAGATAAATGCTATCAGATCTTAAAAAACAGAAAGAAAAGGAGAATAAAAGGTCACGAAAGTCATGTGACCACTCATCAATCGGGCTACTTATTTTAAACACAAGAGGACAAAAAAAATAAAAACCAATCACATGGCTCCACGTAATCATCTTCCCCATGATAAACCCTAAAAACCAGTTCATGCATCATGCTTCATCTTTTCAAAAGCGCATCACACTAAACCAACTTCTACACCATATTAATCCGTGGAAACTCAATAAAAAACGACAAAATAAAATATGAAACTGAAGCTCGCGGATCACAGAATATCACGATGCTTCTCATTCCTTAAAACACATGCTCTAACATAGAGAAAAATAAGGGAGAAGAACGGGTACTACCACATGCTCAAGATTTCAAACAAAAACATCATGCTTGGATTCAAACGGGTATTATTGCACACACAATGCCTACCATAAGTAGGACTTCAGACACGCACAAAATGATCAAAGCTTCATAGATCTAACAATGGAAGTGTGAGAAAGTTACCTAGTGAAGTTATGTCCACTGCACCTTGATCCCTTGTCAAAACCCTGAGGAAAACTTTAACCAACTCAGCTCAACACCCTCCAATAATGGTGAATCAAGTGCTATAATTGACCAAAATCCTTTGACCAAAGATTTTCGTGGATGAGAAAAATGAAGAACAAGTGAGTTTTTTTTTAGATCTGGAAATGTGTAGCGAATGAGGCAGGTTCTTGAGCATTTCAGTTTATATATGAGAGAGTTTTAGGGTAAGGAAAAGGTTAGGGAATGAAGCTGAGGTTTGGAAGTTGGTTGAGAAATTTTACACATGTTATGGTAAAGGATATCAAACCTGGCTTATGCTTCGATTGCATATGTTTGAATTTTTCTATGGCGTAATGGTCCATACGAAACGGAAATGCTACGCGTCGGGACAATTTGTACGAAGCCCAAGAGGAGGTGAGAAAAACTTTTAAGAAGCCAAAGGGACAATTTGTACGAAGCCCAAGAGGAGGCTATCTTCCCGGAGGAAGAATCATTATACGAAGCCTAAGAGGAGGCTGTGAAAACTTCTAAGAAGCCGACGAGTCCTTGTATAATGCCTCAGAGGAGGCGGGGATGCTTTTAAGAAGCCTGTGGGTCCCCAAATCCCGAGAAGTTCAAGACATGCCATTGACTGAGAATAGATCAAGCCAGGAAAGTTCGAGAATTTGGAAGAAACTCAAGAGATGCCATTTACAGAGAAAAGATCATCTCTAGGGAGTTAGAGTTTCTTTGACGAGTTCTAAGAGTGACAGTCTGAGAAAGGTTTCACCGAGAATGCTGCATTTCATGTCTCCATATTATTTAACCCCAAGAGGAGGGAAGACTGTGTCTGGTAATCCTATGGGGATCTAGTTTTGTTTGTATTTAAGAGTGACCAACAGGGCTTTACCTAGTGCTAGACGTAATTGTCAGGGAAAACTCTAAATAACTATACTAGTATTACACAGTTGATATTTGACAAGTATATAAAAGTTTGTGAAAGAAGACTTACAGTGAGCAGCCCCACAATACAGTTATATATATATATGAAAGCGGATAAAAAAAGTGGGTGATCGGTCACCATTTCTACTAGTTTTCCGTTAATTATTCGGCATGAATCCATAAAATTGGTAGCACTTTGTTTGTCTTTTCATTATTTTTAATTCAATTTTACTTGTCGTATTTTATTCTCGCATTTTATGATTTGTTATTTTATTTCAATTATGTTGCATTTTATGCTTTGGTTTGGTAGTTTTCAATGGTTTCAGGTCTGAGTGGAAAAGCCCAAAGGACTCGTGCGAAGAAAATGGAAGTTCCGGGGATTTAGAAGAGTTTTTGGAATGAAGCAGAGGATGCCTGGACCTAAAATTCAACTATCATGGAAAAATATTGGGCAACCAAGTTCCTTGTATGTACTATGTTGTGATTCTCCTCATTAGCTTTCCGACGCTTCGAACGGGGACCAAAACAGACTTACGAATCAAAAGTTATGATCGAAACAATTTCGGTTATAAAATCCAGCAAGCTGACACGGCCGACAGTGTTGGCTGACACGGCCCGTGTCAGGTTTGATGCTGATTTCCTGAATTTTTTCATATTTCCTCCATATATTAAATTGTGGGGGCGCTTTGGGTATTTTCGACCGATCTGGGTGAATTGGGGCTATTTAGACTTGTTTTTGAGAAGTTAGGAAGGACTTTTTGACAGATGGAATATTTTACGCTAAAGTTGGATGCTATCAAGGGTTTTGGAGAACGAAGATTATTCATGAGCGGAAGCAATTGAAGATCGTAGTCATCCAATAATCTTGTAATGTCTTACTTTTATTTTGTAATTTCTTTTCGCCTTATAAGTAGCTAAACCCCCAATGCTATGGGGTGTCCCTGAATTGCATTTGTAATGACTTCTATTTCCATAGTTATATGAGATAATACTTTTTTCCTTAATCTTTTGTTATGCAATGTTTTTAATGCTTTTTCGGTCATACAAATTGAAATTGATTTACGGTTAGGGTTTAGGTCGGACCAACCAACCTAACGCTTTTGCATAATAATATTACAGTAGATATTGCCTAGGAATGGGGATACCCTGTAATAACTAGATTATTTTTGATCAAATATAATGCTTGTGATTCTTTCTTGACCACTAAGGAATTAGGGTAAAGATAGAATCTCAAAGGTTTTTCCGCTAAGGAATTAGGGAAAAATAACCTTAAGAATCGGTAAGGTTTGTTTAGAGTAATTTTTCATCGAATAAGGATTTAGAGTTTTTGCAGTGCAATTCATACACTTCCTCTAGCATGCTTCTCATATTTCTTTTTAAGTCAATTTTATAATTTTGTTCATTTTACTATTTCTAGTTATAATTTCAAAACAATTTTCAAAACTCATATGACCTTTTGTTCAATTGAATTACTATAAGAACTTGTATTTCCTACGCAGTCCTCGAGATCGATACTGGGGATAACCCCTATTATTACTACATCGTTAAAATAGTACACTTGCTATTTTTCCGATCAAGTTTTTAAACTTGATCGGAAAAATAGCAAGTGTACTATTTTAACGATGTAGTAATAAGTGGGGTTATCCCCAGAATCGATCTCTCGAGGACTGCGTATAATTTGTAAGTGCAGATGTTATTTCAATTAGACAAAAGTTCCTTATGGGGGGTTTAATTTTCAAACTAATTCTAATGACAGAAAGAAATAAGCAGAATAATAAAATGACTTTAACAATTATTAGAAATTATGCTAGGAAAGGTGTATGAATTGCTCAGCAAGAACCCAAAATTATCCTCAAAGAGATATGCCTCCAAACCTTAATTTTTACTGACCCTCAATTATTTTTCTTAAATTCCTTAACCGAAAAACCTTTGATAGTCCCCCTTGACCCTAATTCCTTAGCAGTCAAGAGAGAACATCAAGCAATAGTTCTGACAAGGTCTTTTAGTCACTACGCGGTATCCCTATTCCTAGGCAATATCTACCGTAATGTATTATGCAAAACAATATATTGGTTTTTCAGGCCAAATCCCTAATCGTAAATCGTTCCCAATTTGTACGATCGAAAAAAAGTATGAAATAATTTGCATAATAAAAGATTAAGGTAAGAAAGCAAAATCTCAATGACTAATTCAGAAAATGTTCATTACATAACAATTCACTTGATCAGTAAAATAGCAAGTGTACTATTTTAACGATGTAGTAATAGTAGGGGTTATCCCCATAATTGATCTCTCGAGGACTGCGCGTCAATGTAAGTGCAAATGCTAATTCAATTAAACAAAAGTTTTCTTTGGGGTTTGTATGTTTGAGAAAATTATAATAACAAGGTAAAATAAGCAGAACTAGAAAAAGTTCTTTTTACGAATATTATGAAACATGTTAGGGAAGGTGTATAAATTGCTTAGTAAGAACCTTAAATTATAATCAAAGAGAAATGCCTCAAACCTTAATTTTACAAAACCTTAATAATATTTTTCTTAAATTCCTTAATCGAAAAACCTTTGATATTCTCCCTTGACCCTAATTCCTTAGCGGTCAAGAAAGAACATCAAGCAATAGTCCTGACAAGGTTTATAAAAGTCACTACAGGGTATCCCTATTCCTAGGCAATATCTACCGTAATGTATTATGCAAAACAATAGATTGGTTTTTCAGGCCAAATCCCTAATCGTAAATCGTTCCCAATTTGTACGATCGAAAAAAAAAGTATGAAATAATTTGCATAATAAAAGTTTAAGGTAAGAAAGAAAAATCTCAATGACTAATTCAGAAAATGTTCATTACATAACAATTCAGGGACATCCCCTAGCCTTGGGGGGTTTAGCCTCTCATAATATTCAAAACAAAAACAATAATAAGATTAAAAGTAGATATTACAATTTGATCGGATTGAAAATGATCCTTCAATTGCTTCCGCGCATGAACGATCTTTCTCTCCAAATCTCCTTGATCGCCTCCCACTATCGTAACTTTGTTCGTGAAGTCAAAAAGTGTCTATTCTTCTTCTAAAAACTAGTCTAAGAAGTCACAATTCACCCAGATCGATTGGAAATACCCAAAGTGCCCCCACAACTTAATATAGGGAGAAAATATGGAAAAATTCAGATCATCGGCGTCAAAGCTGACACGAGAAAAATATTTAAGGGTTAGTAAAATTAAGGTTTTGAGATATATATCTCTGACGATAATTTCGGGTTCTTACTAGCAATTTATACACCTTCCCTAGCATGTTTCATCATATTCGTAAAAAACACTTTTATTATTCTGCTTATTTTATTTTGTTATTATAATTCTCTCAACCAAACAACCCCCAAAGAAATTTTTTGTTTAATTGAATTATCATCTGCACTTACATTGACGTGCAGTCCTCGAGAGACCGACTCTGGAGATAACCCCAATTATTACTACATCGTTAAATAGTACACTTACTATTCCCGGGTGGTAAAGCTGACCGTCAATTATTCGGCATGAATCCATAAAATCGGTAGCACTTTGTTTGTCTTTTCATTGTTTTTAATTCAATTTTACTTGTCGTATTTTATTCTCGCATTTTATGATTTATTGTTTTATTTCAATTATGTTGCATTTTATGCTTTGGTTTGGTAGTTTTCAATGGTTTCAGGTCTGAGTGGAAAAACCCAAAGGACTCGTGCGAAGAAAATGGAAGTTTCGGGGATTTAGAAGAGTTTTTGGAATGAAGCAGAGGATGCCTGGACCTAAAATTCAACAAGCATGGAAAAATATTGGGCAACCAAGTTCCTTGTCTGTACTATGTTGTAGTTCTCCTCATTAGCTTACCGACGCTTCGAACGGGGACCAAAACAGACTTACGGATCAAAAGTTATGATCGAAACAATTTCGGTTATAAAATCCAACAAGCTGACACGGCCGGCAGGCCGTGTCAGCTTTGACGCTGATTTCCTGAATTTGTTTATATTTCCTCCATATATTAAGTTGTGGGGGCGCTTTGGGTATTTTCGATCGATCTGAATGATTTGATACTATTTAGATGAGTTTTTAGGAAGAAAAAAATGACTTTTTGACTTTACGAACAAATTTAGAATAGTTTTAGGCGATCAAGGAGATTGTTCATGAGCAGAAGCGATTGAAGGATCAAATTACTCTGATCAATTTGTAATGTCTTTCTTTAATCCTATTATTGTTTTTGTTTCGAATATTATGAGAGGCTAAACCCCCCAATGCTAGGGGGTGTCCCTAAATTGTGATGTAATGAACCTTTATTGAATTATTCGATGAAGTTATGTTTTCTTACCTTAATCTTTTGTTGTGCAAATTATTTTATATTTTTCGATTGGTTAAATTGGGAACGATTTACGATTAGGGATTTGACCTGAAAAACTAATCCGTTGATTTTTCATAATAACATTACGGTAGATATTGCCTAGGAATGGGGATATCCCGTAGTGACTAAAAACAACTTTGTCAGAACTATTGCTTGATGTTCTTTCTTGATTGCTAAGGAATTAGGGTCAAGGGAGAATATCAAAGGTTTTTCGTTTAAAGGAATTTAAGAAAAATATTTTAGGGTTAGTAAAATTAAGGTTTTGAGACATATATCTCTGACGATAATTTCGGGTTCTTACTAGCAATTTATACACCTTCCCTAGCATATTTCATCATATTTGTCAAAAGCACTTTTTATTATTCTGCTTATTTTATTTTGTTATTATAATTCTCTCAACCAAACAAACCCCAAAGAAAACTTTTGTTTAATTGAATTAGCATCTGCACTTACATTGACGCGCAGTCCTCGAGAGACCGACTCTGGGGATAACCCCAATTATTACTACATCGTTAAATAGTACACTTGCTATTTACCAATCAAGTTTTTGGCGCCGTTGCTGGGGACTGCCAAATTATAAGTGTTGATTTTAATTCAATTGGAATTTTGTCACTCTGTGGCTAAAATTGATTCTTGTTATTTTTATTTTTTATTTTTATTTTTATTTTATAACTTTTAGGATTATTACTATTACTACTAATCTGCGTCTAACCTTTTATGTGAGGAGAATCCTCAGCAATTTTTCTTTTTGACGCAGAAATTGAAAGAACGCTACACGAGAGGCGTAGGCAAGCACAACTTGCAGCATCTGAAGCTGAACCTTCGGAGCACTCAAACACAGGTTCAAAATCAGACAAAGATACAGTGACTATGGCTGCAGAGCAACCAACAGAGAGACTCCTCGGGGATTACGGAGCAGCACATACACTGGCTGGTCGGTTAACAATTGTGAACCAACCAGTGAATGTGCCGAATTTCCAGCTGCATCCTAGCACCATCACTCAACTTGAGAGAAGACCTTTCACCGGAAAGGTTAATGAAGATGCCAACAAACATCTGCAAAGATTTCTGACTATGAGCACCACTCTCAAGATTGAGGGGCACACGGAGGAAGCAAAGAAGTTAAGAATGTTTCCTTTCACTCTGGCGGATGAGGCTGAAGAGTGGTTCTACTTGTTACCTGCAGGGAGTATTACCACTTGTGAAGAGATGGAAAAGGCATTTCTGAATGAGTATTTTCTGGCCTCTGTTTATATCCAAAAAAGATATGATATTGTGAATTTTAAACAGAAGGACGGAGAATCTCTCAGAGATGCATACAAGAGGTTCAAGAAAGTTTTGGTAGCCTGTCCGACTCACAACATGGATCAAACTGAGCAGATGCAGGTGTTCGTCAATGGCCTCCAGATAAAGACTAAGCAATTAATTGATACAGCTGTCGGTGGCTCATCTAATTTTACAACAGCCACTGATGTCAAAAAGATCATTGAAGCCATAGCCGCTAACGAACATTTGGAGTTATATGATCGAAGTGTGAGTAAATATGAGGGTGTGATTGACTTAAAGTTGAATAATCAGGTTGTGAAGGTGGAAGATCAGATTGTGGCGGAAGTTGAAAGAAGGTTAAAGGCAATGAATGTGGGTACTCAATGTGTGGCACAAGTTCAAACTGGTCAACCCATTAGTTGTGAGATTTGTAGTGGACCCCACTATACTGCACATTATGTTGCGACTCCACAACAAATTGAAGAGATAAAATTCCTGAAGCAGAATAATCCCTACGCGCAAACTTACAATCCAGGGTGGAAGAATCATCCTAACTTCTCTTGAAAATATCAAAATCAACAACAATACCCACAGCAGCAACAACCTCCCCAAAAAGCACAATGGGAGATTGCCATTGAGAAGATGGCAGCTCATAACATGCAATTTCAGGAAGAGACCCGGAATAGCTATAGGAATACCACAGCCTCCATAAAGAATCTGGAGGTTCAATTGGGTCAGATAGCTCAACAAGTTGCAAATTCTCAAGCATCAGGCGCCATCCCAACAACCACCATACCAAATCTGAAGAGTCATGAGAATGTCAATGTTGTTACGACAAGGAGCCAGGAAGTTACAGAAGAAGAAGTTAGACCAACCGAAGAGAAGAGAAAGGAAGCGGTTAAACCTAAGATCAAGCTACTGTACCCCTCAAGAGTGACAAAGAAGGAGACTCCAGAAAATGACTTTGAGAAATTCAGCTCATTGGTAAAAAAGTTAGAGATTAATATGCCCTTCTTTGAAGCACTTGAGCAAATGCCTCTATACAAGAAATTCATGAAGGAGGTCATTGGAAAAAAGAAACCTAGTGGATAGGAGGTAAAGAATCTAATTGAGGAGAGTAATGGAGGATCACAAGGTAGGAGAATTCCAATCAAACGGAAAGATCCAGGTTCTGTGTCAATCGCCTGTACCATAAAGGACATAACGTTTAAGAGAGTCTTGATTGATTCGGGTGCTAGCGTGATTCTCATGCCCCTCTCAATTTTCAAAAAGCTGGGTATAAAGAAAATAAGTGAAACGGGAACAAATCTGAAGTTTGCCGACCTCACAACCAAGAGGTCGTATGGCTTAGCAGAAGATGTGCTTGTGACTATTGATAACTTCACATATCCAGTAGACTTTGAGATCATTGATCTACCTGAGGATGAGGAGACGACTATCATACTGGGTCGACCTTTCTTGATGACTAGTCGGTGCAGTGTGGACATTGAGGCTGGTACTTTAACCTTGAAATATTTTGAGGAGGAAAGAACCTTGAAAGTGTTGGAACTCGAGAAGCAAGGTCAAGAGGATAGCAATCACCCCTCAGTTGGAATGATCCGAACAGTGGGAAAAAGCAAAAGCTCAAAACCACTTCTTGAAAAAGTCTCTGGAATAATCCATCAGGTTGCACCATCTGAGTCATCTATTGCACTTAGTAAGACTCCAAAATCCAATCAAGAAGTCAAGAAGAGGAAGATACATCAAAGAAAGAAGAGAAAGAAACATAGAAGGAAGGATAAGGAAGTTGGAGTTGACTTGAGGCAAGAAGTAGTTTGTATTACTGAACATGACAGGAGCTCTGTCGCGGAAAGGTCAAGCGACAAAAAGCATAAGCTAAAGCATCCCCCATAGCATTGGGGAGTAACCCATCGAGCCATGCGACTTTAAACGAAGCGCTTCGTGGGAGGCAACCCACGCGTTTTATTGCTAATCGTTTTGTTTTTGTTTGTTTGTCTATTTTGTTTTGTTAGGTACTCACAGATGCGGCACTAGTAGAGCGGAGGAAACAAAGAGAGAAAAACGAAGAAAATGTCGAAAATACAGCAAAAATGTGAAAAACAGGGTCCTGACACGGCCTCCCGTGTCACCGGACACGGCCCGTGTCAGGAGGGCGAGAAAAGGCATGAAAAAAGTGAAGAAAATTTGAATTCCAGTAGGCTGACACGGCCGCCCGTGTCAGCTGAAACGACCCGTGTCAGCCCTACTGTAACGAAAAAAAAGTAGGCTGACACGGCCACCCGTGTCAGGCCTACTGAAAAAAAAATAGTAGGCTGACACGGCCACTAGTGTCAGCTGACACGGCCCATGTCAGGCCTAATGAAAAAAAAATTCTCTTTTTTTGGTGTGGATTGAGGACAGAATCCTGACACGGCCCGTGTCTGACAGGCGTTCAGTTTGTATAACATTGTCCATCCACAATGAGGCTCTATGAGTTCCCCTCTCTAGCTTGTTCAAAAACATTGAGGTCAATGTTTAGTTCAAGTGTGGGGGGGTTTTATTGCTTTCAGTATTTTTATTTATGTTATTTCATCTTCGTACCGTTGATTGGTGTGTTTTGTATTTCGTGTGTTACAGATTGAAGGTATTTGTGCCTGATGAATGATGAGGCTTGTAGCTAGTGGATGAGAAGACGCAACCCCTACTTGATCTCCAGGAAACCCCTGAAAATTGGCATTGCTGAAGTGAATGATTGGACGTGACTTTCTGACACCGGACTGATACTGGAGTACTGTGCACCCGAGACGGAGATGAAGCTGCATCACACTAAAAGTACCTTGAAACCTGTAAGCTATACCAAACATGGTGAGGATCATAAAAAGCCAAACACATTATCATCATGAGAGTTCTTCAGGTATGTCTCTGTCACTTTTAGATTGCATACTTATCTGTTGGAATTTCAATGCACACGTATACACACTGAGGCACTTGTTTGTTTTTAACCCCGAGCCTTTCCAGCCATCCCTTTTTATGTTATCCTTCGTTAACCCCCCTCGAGCCTTCTTCCCTTTATTTGTTTATTAACCGCATAATTAAACCATGAGCCCAAACACTCCCTCACCCTGCTCAGATAAGTGTTGTTGATTTTTGATCTGTGAAAAATTCTAAGTTTGGGGTTAGGATACCTATAAGAACTAGGTAAGTGCAAAAAGAAAAAAAAGAATGAAAAGTTTTGAAAAAGAAAAAAGAGAAAAGAAAGAAGAAAGCACTTACCTAGAGGAGGATTTAGTTTGAAGAATTCAAAAAGTAAGCTCAAAGAAACAATTGAGTAGAAACTAAAGAACCCTAGCAAAATAGTGCCTGATACCCTTGATTGTGAAACAGAACAAATAACACAGTGATAAGAATGACGACACTGAGTCTGAGCCAAAAAACCACTCGTTTTTACCTTTTGTTTATTTATCCACCTTATCCCTAAGCCTCGTTACAGCCATAAAAGCCCTCAAAAAGTGTGTGTTGTGTGCGTATGAGATGAAAATAGATGTTATTCAAACTTATGAGTTGACTTTGCATGCTATGATTATTGAGTGTAAACACTTTAATCCGAGAGATTTGGTGAGAGTGTGAAAAGCTGACAGGTAAAGAGGTACTTTGATGTGGAAGTGTAGCAGACCGTCAAAATTCAGGTAAGAAGGAAATGTTGAAAGAAAAGTGGAAAGATAATCGCGAAAGATCTCAGCGGTGTTGTGGTAAGAAAATTTTGATTAATTCGGGGGTGAACTTTCTACTGTCTTGAGCATTACTTGAGGACAAGCAATGAGATAAGTTTGGGGTTGTGATCGGTCACCATTTCTACTAGTTTTCCGTCAATTATTCGGCATGAATCCATAAAATCGGTAGCACTTTGTTTGTCTTTTCATTGTTTTTAATTCAATTTTACTTGTCGTATTTTATTCTCGCATTTTATGATTTGTTGTTTTATTTCAATTATGTTGCATTTTATGCTTTGGTTTGGTAGTTTTCAATGGTTTCAGGTCTGAGTGGAAAAGCCCAAAGGACTCGTGCGAAGAAAATGGAAGTTCCGGGGATTTAGAAGAGTTTTTGGAATAAAGCAGAGGATGTCTGGACCTAAAATTTAACAAGCATGTAAAAATATTAGGCAACCAAGTTCCTTGTCTGTACTATGTTGTAGTTCTCCTCATTAGCTTTGCGACGCTTCGAACGGGAACCAAAATAGACTTACGGATCAAAAGTTATGATCGAAACAATTTCGGTTATAAAATCCAGCAAGCTGACACGATCGGCAGTGTTGGCTGACACGGCCCGTGTCAGCTTTGACGCTGATTTCCTGAATTTTTTCATATTTCCTCCATAAATTAAGTTGTGGGGGCGCTTTGGGTATTTTCGACCGATCTGAATGATTTGATACTATTTAGATGAGTTTTTAGGAAGAAAAAAGGACTTTTTGACTTTACGAACAAATTTAGAATAGTTTTAGGAGATCAAGGAGATTGGGAGAAGGAGATTGTTCATGAGCGGAAGCGATTGAAGGATCAAATTACTCCGATCAATTTGTAATGTCTTTCTTTAATCCTATTATTGTTTTTGTTTCGAATATTATGAGAGGCTAAACCCCCCAATGTTAAGGGGTGTCCCTAAATTGTGATGTAATGAACCTTTGTTGAATTATTTGATGAAGTTATGTTTTCGTACCTTAATCTTTTGTTGTGCAAATTATTTTATATTTTTCGATCGGTTAAATTGGGAACAATTTACGATTAGGGATTTGGCCTGAAAAACCAATCCGTTGATTTTGCATAATAGCGTTACGGTAGATATTGCCTAGGAATGGGGATATCCCGTAGTGACTAAAAACAACTTTGTCAGAACTATTGCTTGATGTTCTTTCTTGATTGCTAAGGAATTAGGGTCAAGGGAGAATATCAAAAGTTTTTCGTTTAAAGGAATTTAAGAAAAATATTTGAGGGTTAGTAAAATTAAGGTTTTGAGACATATATCTCTTACGATAATTTCAGGATCTTACTAGCAATTTATACACCTGCTATTATTACTCGGTTGTAGAGCTTCCATGCTGTTTGGTTAGTTGTTCAACAAAGAAAACTTTGATAACAATATTATATTCAAAATCAAAGGAGAAAGTGCTTTGAAAGGATTGTTGGGGCTTACAGCTCAAGGAGAGTTCCAAAGTTTTATCAGTGATTGCACTGTTGTTTTGTACAGGGACTTATACAAGTGACTGAGGCCCGCAAATGTTTTTTATACAAAGGGATGGGTCATACACTCTCTCAAGAGGCCCAAAATGATTGAAAGTGAACAAAGATGGGTCTTATAGCTCAAGAAGCCCAATGGTTAATTTTAAAAAGGGCGACGATCGCGCCGAGATTTTTGAAAACATAGTGGGTCTTATACAATGACTGAGGCCCTAAAAATGTTTTGGTTTTCAAAGGATTGGGTCTTACACTCTATTAGAGGCCCAAAGAGTTTGAAAAAGTTTGATGAGGGTTGAATTAATCAAAAACCCTAATTTTTTTCAAAATGTATTTTAATTGAATAAAAAATTCAATTAAAATGACCAAAATTGTTTAACATGTGGAAAACAAATTGTGATCTTGGATTAATGTTTCACAAATCAAGTTTTGACCTACAAAATGATTAGAAATCATTAAAATTTGCAAAATCAAGAAGGAAAAAATATTTTAAATGTCAAAAAACAATTAAAATATTAATTCTTGGCAAAAATATCAATTATATGAAATAAATAATATTTTTGGGATTTTTTGGTAAAATAAAATATTTTAACATTTTTGTGAATTATTAAAAAAAGAATTAACTCAAAATCATTAAAACTCAGAGAGAAATTAATTTTTGAATCAATTAAATAAAATCACAAAATTCAAATATTCAAATATTTGAAAAAGGGCGCCAAGAACATGGCAAGAACACGCGCCACCCTCTGTTTCTGCAGATTTGCGTTTTCTATCCAATCTCACTGAATACTTGATTATATCATGCAATCTACATATCAATCTACTCGTTTCAACCTCGCGATCATGTCTATGGTCTTTAATTTCATTTATTTTAAGCATGGAATAAGAACTTAAAGAAAAACCTCAAGAACCCTAAATTTTGCATGAAGGTTTAGAAATTCCACACACGATTCAAACAAAGCAATTGATTGAGGGAAAACACTCTATTCATGATTATGAACATATGGCCAAATTATTATGCAGCAAAAAATGCATGAATCATAGAGTTAGAAGAGCTCATGCTTACCTCTTGCAGCTGGTGATCGTGTTTTGTGCTAGAGGTGTTACAGCTTGGTTCCAAGGATATGGACAGCTTCCCTAGGTGCTATGGAGTGTGTCTGGGTGCTTGGAATGAATGGAAATGATCTGAAACTGAAGATGGTATCTCAACTACAACTTGGTTAAAACCTTGAGCAGCTGGCTGGTGATTATGAGAAATCAGTGTTCCAGATGTTGTTTAAGTGTTTGGATCACTTCTATATGATGTTTATGAGGTGTGTGTGTGTGATTGGTTTGATTGGAATAGCTCTCAAACTCAAAACCCGGTAGTGACTTGCTTTGGAAGGCAAATTTGAAGTGAGAGAAGAGATTTTGAGGAAAGCATCTGTTTGATGGCTTTGGTGTACTCAAACTGAGCATAAATGAGGTCTATTTATAGTAGAGCAAGTTTGTTTTGGGATCAATAGTGAATGGCAACTGCAGCAGAGGTTTGGCCAATGTTGATCAATAGAAATCCAAGTCTCCTCTAGCCATTGACAAGAGGTTAGAGCACAGAGTTGTGGTTCCCTAGTTGTTGGATGAATCTTGACTGAATTCAGTTGCAAATGTGTCAGTCCATGCCACCTTGGTGCATCCATTAAATGCTCCAATCCAAAATTGGAGTCTTATCCCTCTTTTAGGGATTTCTAGGTTTGGCATGCTACTTCTTGTTCCAAAGACTTTGGAGGCTTGGATCAGTGTTTGTTCCCTTTAGATTTGATCCTCAGATGTGTCCAAAGTGATGACAAGGCTTGGAATTATCTGATTTTGCCAAATCGAGCAAAAGTGCAAAATTCTGCCTAGCCTTGGCAGTTTTCAGCAAGGCATATTTCCATTGTCATATCTCATGGCTCAAGTGGAATTTGATGGAGTTCTTGGCCATTTTGGAAAGTCCTCATACGATACAGTCACTGTTTGATCATAATTGGTTTTGATAATTTTTGGATCCAAGTGAAAAATGCCCCTACATTTGGAAAAAAGTGAAGGCAGATTCTGACTTAGTGAAAATTTCACTAAGTGTTGGAAAAAAGTGACATTTTCACTTTTTGTGATTTTGATCATTCCATAATTTAAAATCCATGGGGAATTGGAATCAGTGGTAGTTGAAGCTTTTGTAAAGGGCCATGAGAGCTACAAATCCAGCTTTGGATGGGGAAAAATGGCTTTGTGGTTTAGGAGTTATGATCCTCCAAAGTTGGTACCCTGGCCACTTTGTTCCATAACTTAGAAAATTTTCTAAGTTTTTTATGGTTACCCCTTTTACAAGTTATCCCACTTTTCTTGATTTTTCTTGATGAATGATGATTCCAATCATACATTAACATCATTTTGGGGTCAAAGAACCATAATTGTGAAAAATCTCAAAAAGTCAAAGTTTGACTTTTATGCACAGTTGACTTTTTGTCAGATGAATTCCAAACTGTGCGATCCTCTATGAAATCAAGTCCTTGACCTAAATCAAACTTGATGGATTGATTTCATAGGTGTTATACTGTGGTTCTGATGAAATTGAAACTTGTTGCTCAAGCTTCTTGGATCAATCCATTGTTGCAAATGGATCAATGTAATGTATTTGAGACCCTCAAATCCCCTCTTGAGGTCTTGGCTCATGTTTTGTCCCAAAAGTCAACTTAGGGTTGAATTAGGTCAAGAAACCCTAATTCCTGATTTTTTATGTATGCATCCCCTGAGGCTAAATTGACTTGATGATTGGGTTCATGAGATCCCTTGGAGCATCATAGGTTATGCTTTGAAGCATTGGCTCATGCCCAGAGGAAAATTTCCATCTG
Organism: Lathyrus tuberosus; assembly: GCA_022829125.1. NCBI lineage: Eukaryota > Viridiplantae > Streptophyta > Magnoliopsida > Fabales > Fabaceae > Lathyrus > Lathyrus tuberosus. The sequence goes on from JALAZF010000049.1 coordinate 6,353,268, forward strand.
GAGGCCCTGGTCGACCAAACCCTAATTTGGTGACACCGACGATCTTAAGGCTTGATCCACCTAGAAGGGAGAAGCCTTGTGCTTAATCCTTGAAGTGGGAGTCCTCTTGATCCTTTGTGGATGTTTGAGAGGTTAAACAAGTTGAGGATCATGTCATTTCTAGATTAATCCTTTGTCTAAGAGCTCTGAGAGGGCTTGAAACCCTAAGTCTGTTTGTAGTGGATGCTCACCCATCTTTGGGGAGACTAATGGTTCATCCATATTGTGATGATGATTTTCACAATGATAGGAAATCTTAGTGGTCAAAATTTGGGGTATGACAGATGCCCCTATTTAATCTTCTTAGACCCGAAGGTGTGAATGGCGAAGGTATTCGGGCATTCGGGGTGCAAGAGGATTAAATATCGGAATACCCAAAATTTTGATGGTGGTTATGAATGGCAGTTCGCGTATCCTTCCTCTTTTGCTAAGCAATGATGCTTAGAAAAGGTAAACTTCCCCTCGATCCTGGTCTTCAGCCAAGGAACTGGTCTCAGTTTCTGATATAAACTTCCCATCGATCCTGGTTTCCTACCAAGGAACTGGTCTTAGTTTCTGAAATAAACTTCCCCTCGATCTTGGTTTCCTACCAAGGAACTGGTCTCAGTTTTTAAAATAAACTTCCCCTTGATCCTGGTTTCCTACCAAGGAACTGGTCTCAGTTTCCGAAATAAACTTCCCCTTGATCCCGGTTTCCTACCAAGGAACTGGTCTCAGTTTCTTTTGTCAATAAACTTTCTTGACAAGGGACGCTATTCGTAGCGGTTTTCCTCAAACTTCTCGCCAAATTTTCCTGGGGAGATGCCATTTGATAGAAAAACTTTTGATGTCAGACTTGCTGGGGAACCCATCTGTCTGAATTGTAGGGGGGTACAAACTTCTCTGTTGGAGATGCCATTTGTCGACTCTATCGGGGAAAACGAGTCTTCTTGAGAGATTGCTTTTGTTTAGGGATATTACATCATACTTTTCTCGAGATCTTCTCAGAGAAATGCCATACGATGTACCTCAATTTTGAGGTGCCGATGACTTTGTTGACATTGTCATTCTGGAGAGAAGGACCAATGTGTTGCTGAAAGTCTTTAGTTGTGAGGCTTTCTCTGGGGATTTTTCTTAATCCGGGAAAGCGAAGATATCATCTTCCATGGCGAAGAGTGATGCTGGATGAGGGTTCCCTGGTTTTTCAGAGGTTCAAGTTATCAAAGTGGTCAAAGGCCGACTTCATCCCAGAAATAAACTGGAGGAGAGAGGTAGTTCAGATGTAACATTTCCTAACGAGGAAAGAACTGACAACTCGATTGAGAGGATTGTTATCACTAGGGGATAAGACCAACCAGAGTGATAGTGATGCAACATGAATATGAACGCAAAGTAGTAATGCATGATGTATGTGTGTATATGTTGACAAAACTGACACGACATACAAACTAATAGATGAACACGACTGGATACTCGGCCACTGCTGGGGACGAAGAGGCATCACTGGTTCAAGATAGCAATTCTGCCTTGCTTAGGAGAAGTAGTCCTCGTGGGGAGCTACGTTGGTCAGGCTTAGGAGATAAGATTTCTGCTGGGGGTGTCAGATGAAACAATGGTCTCTGGCATAGCTGATCCTTCATTCAGGTGCACTGGTTTAGAAGGAGTACTTTGATTCTGCACTTTGAAGCTCGCTTACTTCTGGAGAAGCGGTCGATGTTCAACAGTCAAAAGAAATTGCCATCTTTATTTTAAGCAGAAAATTTTTACAAGTAAATTCATTTTTTTTTATTTCAAGAACCGTTGATCATGTTAAAATGTCGTCCTGTAAAGCTAAAACAAATAAGAATTGCAAACAAAAGCACAAGGACTCCAATTTTATTGATAGGATGGAAATCAGCCAAACGCGTGATTCCATAGAGTATTTACAAAGTTTAGAAAATGGTAATTTAAGGGGAAAAGGCTAGATTGAAACATAACGACCACTATCCTTCTACCAACTTTGACTTCGGGGCATCCTGAGCTTCTGTCGAAGATGACCTTGACTGGAGTTTTCCTAACGGATGATGTAACTGCTGCCGAGGGACTTGCCCCTTTGTCGAACGTAGTTACTTGCCATTATCCCTAATTTTTGCCTGGATTGTACTTTGAGGTTTCCAATCCACCGGGATGATTTTTGATCATGTCTCTAATTTTTTCCTGGACCGCCCTTTCGGGTTTTCAATCTACCGAGACGTTTTTTATTATTATTATTATTATTATTTTATTTAGGCGAAGTATTTCTTGACTACGTCAACAATTATGGGGTAGGAAAATTCCTCTCCGTCCATGGTTGCGAGTCTCAAGGAGCCGCCTGAGAAAGCTTTCTTGACCACATAGGGGCCATCATAATTCGAAGTCCACTTGCCCTGAGAATCAGTGAGAAATGATTGTATCTTCTTGAGCACGAGGTCTCATTTCCTGAAGACGCGAGGTCGAACCTTTTTGTCGAATGCCCTCTTCATTCATTGTTGATACAACTGACCATGGCATATTGCCGTGATTCGCTTTTCTTCGATCAGATTCAGTTCATCGTGCCGACTTTGGCACCATTCAGCTTCTGCTAGCTTAGCTTCCATCAATACCCGGATTGATGGGATCTCTACTTCGATGGGGAGCACTGCTTACATGCCATATACTAGAGAGAAAGGGGTAGCCCCTATTGAAGTGCGGACAGATGTGCGATAACTGTGAAGAGCAAAGGGCAGCATTTCGTGCCAGTCTTTGTAGGTTACAACCATCTTTTGAACGATCTTCTTGATGTTCTTGTTAGCTGCTTCTACCGCTCCGTTCATCTTGGGTCGGTAGGGAGATGAGTTATGGTGTTCGATCTTGAACTCTGCACACAACTCCTTCATCATCTTATTGTTCAAGTTAGATCCATTATCTGTAATGATCTGGCTCGGAACACCATAACGACAGATGATATTGTTTTTGATAAATTGGACCACCACTTGACGGGTTACACTGGCGTATGATGCTGCTTTGACCCACTTGGTGAAGTAATCAATGGCGACCAGGATGAACCAACGTCCGTTCGAAGCCTTGGGTTCGATCATGCCAATCATGTCGATTCCCCATATGGAAAAAGGCCATGGGGAAGAAAGAACTTTGAGATACGTTGGCGGTACATGGATTTTGTCTGAGTATATCTGACACTTGTGACATCTCCTCATGTACTTGTAGCAATCAGATTCTATTGTCAACTAATAGTACCCTGCTCTTAGAATTTTTCTCGCCATTGTATGTCTGTTGGCATGAGTGCCAAAGGACCCTTCGTGAACTTCTTTTATCAGCATGTCTGCTTTTGGTCTGTCTACACATCGGAGCAAGACCATGTCAAAGTTCCTCTTATATAGTGTATCACCGCTCAGGAAGAAACTGCCTGCTAGCCTTCTAAGGGGTTTTCTATCTTTCCTGGATGCCCCAGGTGGGTACTCTTGTTTCTGAAGGAAGCATTTGATATCGTGATACCAAGGTTTGTCGTCTATGACTGCTTTAATCGTGAAGATGTAAGCGGGCCGTTCAAGCCGCATTATGTCGATTTTAGGTAAGTCATTCCATTGACCTACACTAATCATGGAAGAGAGAGTGGCTAATGCATCAGCCATGTGATTCTCCTCATGAGGGATATGATGAAACTCGACTCTGTTGAAGAAAGATAACAACCTTCTTGCGTTATCTTTGTACGGAATCAATCCTGATTGGTATGTGTTCCAATTAGGGGTGGCAAACGGGCATGCCTGCCCCGCAAAAGCCCGCAAAAAAACGGGGCGGGGCGGGGTGGTCAAAGGTGGAGATGCGGACTCATTTTCTAGGCCCGCCCCATTTAATGACGGACCCGCGGGCATGCGGGCAGGCCCGCCATTCTCTTTAAATTTTTTTTAATAATAATATATTAATTAAAATAATTTATATTAATAATAATATGTTCAATTCAGTTAATTTAGTTAATTTATATATTAATAATAATATATTAATAATAATATGTTCAATTCAGTTAATTTATATTAATTAAAATAATTTATATTAATTAAAAATGATATCGTTTTCTTCCAAGTGCTGGGTTGAAAAATGAGAATGCCTATTAAATTATAATATTAAAAAAAACAATAATAATAATATAAGATATGAACATCCATGGAACCACTTAGATACTATATTGATGTTATGTATTCGTTATTAGCTGTAAGGTTGTTTAAAAGTGACGTTAAGTTCAAGCTATAATAATAATATAAGATATAATAATAATAATAATAATAATAATAATAATAATAATATAAGATAGAATGGGTTGATTTTACCCGCGGGCATACCCGCCCCGTTTAGGCCCGCCCCGCAAAAGCCCGCAAAAAAACGGGGCGGGCATACTTAAATATGCGGGTTCAAAATTCAGGCCCGAAAATGACGGGTAAAACGGGCTTTCCCCGCGGGCCGGGCCCGTTTTACCACCCCTAGTTCCAATCTCCTTTGATCTGATTGACGACCAAAGCTGAGTCGCCATATACATCCAAGTTCTTGATCCTCAAATCAATCGCTTCCTCGAGACCCATGATACAAGCTTCGTATTCGGCCTCGTTGTTTGTGCACTTGAATGTAAGTATGGCAGTGAAAGGAATGTGGGTACCCTGAGGTGTTATGATAATTGCCCCAATTCCATTTTCATAATGATTGACAGCTCCGTCAAAGATAAGTCCCCATTGAGAACCTGGTTCTGGCCCTTCACTAGGTAGCGGTTCATCGCAATCTTTCATTTTTAGATACATGACATCTTCGTCTGGGAAGTCAAACCCGATTGATTTTTGATCGTCAATCGGTTGATGAGCCAAATGATCAGCTAAAACACTTTCTTTAACGGCTTTTTGAGCATGGTACTCTATGTCATATTCTGATAACAACATCTGCCAACGGGCAATCCTTCCCGTGAGAGCAGGCTTTTCAAAGACATACTTGATTGGATCCATTTCTGAGATTAACCAAGTAGTGTGATGAATCATGTATTGGCGAAGACGTTTGGCTGCCCAAGCCAGAGCGCAGCAAGTTTTCTCGAGCATAGTGTACCGAGTCTCGCAGTCGGTGAATTTCTTGCTCAAATAGTAGATGGCAGACTCTTTCCTTTTGGTTTCGTCTTGTTGGCCAAGTACACACCCCATTGAGTCTTCCAAGACTATTAAATTGATGATCAGTGGTCTTTCTTCCACTGGAGATGATAGAATCGACAGGTTCGACAGGTATTCCTTGATACTGTCGAAGGCGGTTTGGCAGTCTTCTGTCCAAACGCAGTCCTGGTTCTTTTTGAGTAATTTGAAAATCGGCGCACATGTCGCGGTCATGAGGAATATGAATCTGGAAATATAGTTCAAACGTCCCAGGAATCCCCTGACTTGTTTTTCAGTCTTTGGATAAGGCATTTCTTGAATGGCCTTGACCTTGTTAGGATCAACCTCAATTCCTTTCTGGCTGACGATGAATCCTAAGAGTTTCCCTGAACGGACACCGAAGGTGCATTTGCTGGGATTTAAGCAGAGTTTGTACTTTCTCAGACGCTCGAATAGTTTTGACAGGTGGGTCACATGCTCCTCTTTTGTTTTAGATTTGGCAATCATGTCATCGACATACACTTCGATTTCTTTGTGTATCATGTCATGAAACAGAGTAGTCATGGCCCTTTGATAGGTTGCCCCGGCGTTCTTCAAACCGAATGACATTACCTTGTAACAAAAAGTACCCTATGGGGTAATGAACGAAGTTTTCTCCATGTCTTTCGGCGCTATTTTGATTTGATTATAGCCCGAGAATCCATCCATGAAGGAGAAAACTTTGAACTTTGTTGTACTGTCTACCAGCATGTCAATGTGTGGTAAAGGAAAGTCGTCATTTGGACTAGCCTTGTTTAGATCTCTGTAGTCGACACACATTCTGACTTTTCCGTCCTTTTTCGGAATGGGTACTATGTTGGCTAACCATTGAGGATATTCTAACGTGGCAAGGAAACCCGCGTCAATATATTTTTGTACCTCCTCTTTGATTTTGACAGCCATGTCTAGATGAGTCCGTCTCAACCTTTGTTTTACTGGCGGACATTCTGATCTCAACGGTAGATGATGTTCCACAATGCTGGTATCCAATCCTGGCATATCCTGATAGGACCAAGCGAATACATCGGGAAACTCTTTGAGAAGCTTTGTCAAACTTTCTTTGGCAGTCGGACTGAGTAGTGCCCCAATCCTTATTTCTTTTCTCTCTTTTTCTGAACCCAAGTTGACCATTTCTAACGGCTCTTTGTGAGGTTCAATGGACCTTTCCTCTTGTCTGAGTAGTCGGGAGATCTCCTCTGGAATTTCGTCGTCATTTTCTTCTTCAGCCTCAAATACCGGGAACTCAAAGTTGGGAGAAGGCATTGGATTGTATGTTTCAACGGGGTTTAAAACAAGCAATCTGCATGACGTGATGATTTGTGTTTAGAAGAGATAGAGAGAATGCAAGAGTGTGTGCAGTGTTTTTTTTGAAAAATTTCTTGTTTATTTTGAATTGTTTTTTAGGATTACCATTTTCTAAGAAAAGCGAAAAGAGAAAACAACAATTAATGCAGAGATTATAGAACGACGTTATTTTATTCATGAACAAGTCGATTCTTGAAACTACAGCCCTATAAAACAAAACTTTGTCGCTTTGGGCAAAGCGAAAAGGGATATTTACAAAAAGTGAGCCCTATCAAAACATCTGTTTCACCTGGGCAAGGTGAAAGGTTAAAGTAAAGGTGACAATTACTTAGACTTATGAACAATCTTCGAAACATCGACAGCAACCCATTGGCGGTGAAATCCTTGGTGAATTACAAAGTCTGGTACCTTCCTTGATTTGTCTTCAGAAATAACGTTGATTTCTGGTGGAGCTGGATCATTGGAATCTGTCTCCCAGGCAGAGTTGTCGTATGAGGATTCCTCAGTTGTATTTTGCATAGTATTTGTACTCTCAGCTGTATCTCCCCATCCAGTTGGCTGGATGTCTTCGAGCCTGATATGAGAGCTTTCAGGAGCGGTGTACTTGACCATGAAGTCAAATTTTCCACTTGGTTGTCCTAGGGTGTCCCACACTTCTTTGGAATTGGAGGAGTCATCCCTCTCGATGACGTTGACCTCGGGAAAAGCATAGTTAATGAATTCTAGTCCTGCAAACGTTGCGAATACATCGTCGTGCTGGGTATTTTCAGGATAACCTGGGTGTTGATCCCATGACATGGTGGGGACGCAGGTATTCTTTTCAATGATGCTCAGCTGATTTTTATTGCTCGGCTGATTTTCTTGCCCCAAGTCTCCGGGGTAAGGGTGCCACATTGGCAGGCCATCCATCGGGCCATAATAGTCATGGTCAAAGTTGTATTTCATCGGAGTGTCTTCCTCTAATGAATTTGGCGGAGCACAGTATCCTTCAGGATCACAATCTCTGTATATCATTTCGACATCTGACCTCGGTATAAATCTCGAACTCTGTGCGGGATAGCAAAATGGCGTAGGCACCTCTTCATGAGACATATAACCGTCCTCGTTGAGATAGGACTTCCATTCTTCCTCCGTATCGGAGGAATCATCTTTATTGATGGTATGCACTTCTTGAGTCACTGGTTGAAGGAAGCCTCCACTGTGGAAGAAGTTCTGAATGGGATGAAAACTTTTATTGTTCGCAGCCGTCTGAGTACAGGTTGAGGAAAAGCCAAGACCTATCTTTTTCTTATTGTCAGTAGGAATGACAAACTGCCCCCATCCTATTGTATTGGTACTCTCGACCGCTTTGATAACATCTTTGTACGAGGAAATCGAAGTTCCCCCTTCGGATTGATTGTCCTTGTGTAGCGGAAGCGTTTGGAACTGGGTTCCGATTACCCCCTCTGGTTCTACATAAGTGGATGACGATAAGTTGCTTACGAGCAAGGCCTGTTCTCCACAGACTGTGACGAGTTGGCCATTCTGGATGAACTTTAGCTTTTGGTGGAGGGTTGAAGTGACCGCCCCAGCCTGATGTATGCAAGGTCTTCCTAATAAAGAACTGTATGTTGCCCAGATGTCCATGACCTGGAAAGTGTGAGGACCGATAGTTACGGGAAGGTTGACTTCGCCGATAACCATTTTTCTGGATCAGTCAAATGCTTTGACGGTGACCTCACTGCCTCTCATCGGAGATCCTTGAAATGATAGTCGCATTAGAGTAGATTTTGGCATAACATTCAGGGCTGACCCTGTGTCTACTAGTACGCTGGCTAAAGCATCGTCCTGGCAGTTAACTGTAATGTTGAGCGCCATGTTATGAAGGCGACCCTCTTCAGGTAATTCCTCATCACTAATCCCAAGTTATTGCAGGAAGTGATGTTAGAGACAATGTTATCGAACTATCTAATTGTTACATCCTGTTCCACAAAGGCTTGCTCTAAGACTTTCTGTAGAGTCACCCTGTGCGCTTCTGAACTAAGTAACAGTGATAATACCGAGATCTTTGAAGAAGTTTGTAACAGCTAATCAACAATGTTGTATTCACTCCTTTGTATGAGCTTTAGCATCTCATCATCGTTTTTTGAAAGGTCGGGATTACTGGATTGACCGACTGGTGGATTGGGAACTTCTATCTGAGGTTCCTTTTCTTTGCTGGGTTCTCCAACTCCTCTGTTGAAGATTCTACCACTCCGTGTTACTTGACTGATGTCTGCAATATTCACGATGGAGGGTAACGGAATTTCCTTCCCATTCTTAATTGTTGTTGCACCGTATTTGTAAGGGATAGCCTTAGTTGATTCATACGGTAGTGGTCCAGGTAGATAGACGACTATGGGAGCCTTCTGATTTTTCTGACCATCGGAAGTAATTTCGATTCGTTCCTGGTTGGGAACTCTCGATTTGTCGAGTAGAGGGATGATGGCATAAACATCCCTAGCCCTCTGATGATCAGAGATTACGACAACGTCCTCGATTTGATCAGCGAAGTAGTTGACTGATCCAGAGCTTGACCATGGTTGAATCTCTTTGCGGTCCAACTGACTTTGAAGGGCTGCCCGCACGAGGTAGCATCCTTGATTATTCACTGAACAAACTCCACACCGCTCATAGTTGTGTAGTGGCACCTGGCCGCGTTCGCTCTGAATACAGTGTAGCCTTACTAGGTCAGTTTCCACCGACCGGACATCCTGACTTTGATATCTAGTAGGATTCCCGTTAGTGATACTAATTTGCTGGGTGTCTTCATCCATATAGATTGGAAGCCACCAGTGATTCAACAAGTGCTGAAGTGTTTTCTAGACAAGGCCACAACCCTTATCATTTTCGCAAACCACTTTACAGCTCTGATAATCATGTGATACCAGGAATCCGAGACGGACCGGTTCTGCATGTAACACCGCCAGGCTGGTATTCATCAAGCAAATATCGAAGATTTGAATCATGTTGATTGATAGGGATTCCTATCATGGTAGTCCTGGATCCATCCAAGATCCATCTGACGCTGGAGGGCCTCTTGTACAAAAGAGCATCCCTGTTTGTTTACCGAGCAAGTCAGATAAGAAGTGTAATCGTGCCGCGGCAGATTATGATACTGGCTTTGCCTTGAGTGCATTGCCACCAGGTTGACATTCATTGCATGGACGTCGTGGTTTTGAATGATGTTGGAATTCGTATAAACCATGTTAACTCCACGAACTCGGTGCTCTTGGATCCATCCGAGATCCATCTGTTCCTGTAGAGCTGATTGCACCACAGAACATCCTCGATTGCTTTTAGAGCAGATATCACACTGGTGATAATTATGAGGTGGCACATGGCCATATCCACTCTGTCTATAATGCATCTTGACCAAGTTGGCCCTTAACAAGAGTACATCATGAATTTGATAGATGTTGTTAGACTCTCCCTCTATCAAATTGATTGTAGCCTTCTTGTGTTGAGGCAACAGGTTCGTGAGAACATTCGGATTCGTATCTTTGAAAGATAAGACCCCGCTCCTAACAAGCTTTTGCACGTTGGATTTGAAACTGAGACAGTTTTCTATGTTATGCCCTGGTCCTCCTTGATGGTAAGGGCAAGTCTGATCCACCTTAAACCAAAATGCCGGATTTTCCGGTACTGTAAGAGGAGACTTAGTCTGGACATGCCCCTTGGCCAGTAGTAACGGAAATAGTTCTGCGTACCATACGGGTATAGGATCAAATCCTGGTGGCCGCGTTGTACGGTTGATATTGTATTGAGGACGAGCCTGCTGAAGAGGCTGTTGTGTCCTTTGCTAAAATTGCTGCGAATGCGGTTGGCTTTGAGGAACCTGAGGTTGATACTTAGAAACAGGCGCGGGGTTGATAGCAGAAGTTACAGCTGCTACTGGTTGGTACCGTCGCCTTCGCTTTCTGAGAGAGATATTCCCAATATCTTGCTCTTTTTTCTTTGGGAGAGCACTACCGTATTTTTTAGTACCGCTTGTCGACCCAGTGTCTTTGACTAGATGTCCTTCTCGAACGGCTTCTTCGAGACGCACTCCCATACCGACCATTTCGGTGAAGTCGCTGGGCGCACTGGCAACCATTATGTCGTAGTAAAATGAGCTCAAGGTCTTTAAGAAAATCTTTGTCATCTCTTTTTCCTCAAGAGTTGGACAAATTTGAGCGGCAATTTCACGCCATCTCTAAGCGTATTCCTTAAAGGTTTCCTTATCCTTTTGCGACATTGATCTGAGTTGATCTTTGTCTGGTGCCATGTCCAAATTGTATTTATATTGTTGGACGAAGGCAGTGCCAAGATCTCTGAAAGTGCTAATCGTAGGGCGGTTTAAACCCATGTACCATTTTAATGCGGCACCGGTTAAACTATCCTGAAAGTAGTGAATCAGTAGATCCTGGTTCTTTGTCTGAGCTGACATTCGCCGAGCGTACATCACCAAATGGCTTTGAGGGCAAGAGTTACCCTTGTACTTTTCAAAATCGGGTACTTGGAACTTGTGCGGGACTTTCACATTGGGGACCAAACAAAGGTCTGCAGCGTCCTTTCCAAATAAATCCTGACCGCGAATAGCTTGCAGTTCCTTCTGCATTTCCAGGAACTGCTCCTGGAATTCATCCATTCTATCGAACAAACTTTCCTTTCTACCAGAAGGTATCTGTGGAATATGTCCTTCTGGGACAGTGTGCACCACAGGGGGTGGTACCGTTGCTACAATAGTGAATCTTGGCGTTTCCCGAAGTTTGTAACCTTCAGGAGTCCTTATTATGCCTCTGGCATCCTCGCTTTCTCGCAATTTGTAACCTTCAGGCCCAGCGGCTTCTGCTATGATTCCTTGATCTTCAGTGATCGGCGGAACATATCCTTCCGGGATATAGTTAACAGGCATTCCCCAGGGACGATCTTTTGGCATTTGATACCTAGGATCATACTTCTCCACTATGGGCGTTGAGGTGATCTTTGAGATTACAGTTCTTTGTAGTTGAGCTTCTGCCATGGCTTGCATGTCGTTACGAAGCTTTCTCATATCCTCTCTCAGAGCGTCGATCTCTTCTTTCAACTCTCTGTTCTCTTCCTCGAGATCATCCATATTTTTCTGACGATTGGCCCGAGTATTGTACGAATGAGATAGTTTGACTCTAGAACCGAGACACAAACGTGAGATTCGTAGGTAAGAAGAATACGTGACGTGAGAATGATGAATGCAATGATTATATTAATTGTTTTTTTGGTTTAATTAAAATAAACTTCGACAATTAGATTGCAAATATCAAACAGTGGGGACACCCCCATTTTATTGAATTCAAAGGATTGCGGAAATGGAAATACAGTAAATTACAAGGTGCGGAAATAGAAACCTAAGCTAATGGGTCCCGAGTCCTCTCTGAGGAGAACTCGGGTGCTGATTCTGGTACTTTCCTTTTCTTGGACCGGGGCTCTTGGGCCGTTGTCGGGTTGTCATTCCTTTGCCAAGTGAAAAGAGCGAGCAAATTCCTTTGGTCATCCTGATTTTCTACAGCATGTTGCTCCAAAATCTCAATTAGAGCATCCTTATCTTTCAGCAGTTGCTGTATTTTGGTACACTCTACATTGAGAATGCGGTACTTGTTCTTCCAAGACCTCATCTTCTGTTGAACTTTGTTGAGAGTAACCTGAAGTTTTTTCGTTTCAGTAATGAAGTACATGACAGATTCCCTTGGTAGAAGAACTCTGTGACGAGGATAAGGCATCTTTAGCTTGAGAGCTTTAGTTTGTACCCAGTGGAGATAAGGCTCCACTGAGACACAGTCCGGTTTTCCTAGAGACTCTCGTCCTTTCTTATGAACATGTTTCCAAGCGTGCACTATTTCCATCTTTAGTGCCCTGTCATTTTCTCCTTCCTTGAAGAAAAGACCTTCCAGATGAGCATTACGCGGGACATGCCTTATCGGGTATCCAAATTGACGACGAACTAAGACTGGATGGTAATTGATTCCTCCCTTAGTTCCTATGAGGGGTACGTTGGGGAAGTTTCCACAACGGTCAATGATTCTGATCCCGTCATAAATCCTATTGTACCAATCTATATCAGAGTTTGTAAGAGACATGATTTTCTGCGACCAACGTAAGGCACTCTTATGATCCCAAAAAGCGGCAGACTTAGGCAAATGGGAGATAAACCATTTATATAGCAGGGGTACACATCACGTGATCATTCCTCTGCTGTATAAATTCCTTAAGTGTACAGAATGATACGCATCTGTGAGCAAGGTTGGTACGGCGTTTCCAATGAGAAAAACCTTAAGGGCGTTGATATCGACGAGGTTATCAATGTTGGGAAATAGAAATAACCCGTAGGTGAGTAAAACAAAGATGCCTTCAAAAGCAGTCACGTTCCCTATACTAGCAAAGTATATATCCTTTTTTACCAGAAACTTGGTTGGTAGACCTGGGATTCCTCCCTTGGTGCTCATGTGAGTCTTGACTTCTGACTCATCCAAATAGACTGCTCTTGCAATGATTTGATCCTTTGGAATTTCTTCCAGTCTAGAAAAGGGAGCTTGATCAGTAATGGGTAGATCAATCAGATGAGAATACTCCTCCAGCGTTGGTGCGAGCTGGTAATCCGGGAATGTGAAACAGTGATATACCGGATTGTAAAACTGAACGAGTGCCTCCAGGATTCCCTCAATTACATGGACCCTTAACAGAGGTAGCAGACCTCTGTACTTGGCTCTGAAAGCATCAGGGTTAGTGATCATCCTTACTAATCCTCTCAAATCTCCTAGTTTTGGAACCTTGAAGGTTTACTTGTGCGTTTTTCTTCTACCGAAATCCATTAGCGCAATCATTTTCTCTCTGACATTTGCAATCATTGTCTTAGTTTAATTTGAAAAAGAGAGACTAGAAGAGAAAATTTTTCTTTGCTTAATGTTTTTTAAAATGAATGCATGAATGCAGCACACAAAAACATAGAAAAAACATGGGGTCAAAGAGTCGGTGTCATGAAGTCAAGGCTCTACCCATCCCAAAGATTTATACTAGTGATTTTTGTACTTGTCTCTCAAAATCATTGATTCTTGTCGAGATAACATCAGTGGGCCGGGAACAGTGCTAGGTGATGTATTTTGAAGAATCTCAGAAGAGGTTAGTATCGCGTGACAACTATTTCCGATAGCTTCCGCACTACTGAAAGAGGTTTTTCCTAGGTGTATACTCAATCTTTCCACATGCGGCATCACACGCATTCCCATTAGCAGAAAAATAAACACAGATATCAATTAGGAAAATAAGTATATATATTTGTCCTAATGTCCTAGACTTTTTAAGAGCTATGAATCCTATGATCCTAACAGAAAATGGCTCCCCGGCGGAGTCGCCATTCTGTGGTACCTTCCCAACTTAAAGGTTTTTTACTTAAGATCCTAGTGAGGGTCGGTCCTAGCAATAATTACATTCCCCGATGGAACCGTCATTCGGTGATACCTTGTGAACCCAAGGACTCATCCTAAGAGAAGGTTTCAACCAGAGAGATAAGAGAGACAAGATTCCTTTGTTTGGCCCCACGGTGGGCGCCATTTTTCTGTAGCGAGCGATTTTGGACGTGGTTCTTAAACACCGCCGCTCTGGGGTACTACAAGTCGATTCATTTTTTATCCTATTGAAGCTGATGAAGGAAGGGAAATAGATGTCTCCAACTAACCCTGCTTGCAAACTGAGGTTAAACAGTCAAAACTGTTGGTTTACAGATGCGATTTTAGTTCGTGGGCCTCTCTCTGCTTATTTTGTTCAGAACGAAATACCGTGACTGTTCATGGGGAATTTGTTGGGATACTACGCTAGATTAGCTGGAGGTAGGGGACTTTGGGGTTTTTTTATTAGTGTGCTCGCTAAGATTCTTTTTCAATCTTATGCCTACGTATTCCCGGGATAGGGAAATCAGAGCGATCGTAGTTCCTCCTATTCTATGGGAGGAAATGGTGTTTTGGTGTCTTGTTCAAAGCCCAAGACATGAAGCTAAAGGTGGTTTATATCTTGTTCAAAGCCCAAGATGTGAAGCTGAAGGGTCTATTTGTATCTTGTTCGAAGCCCAAGATGTGAAGCTAAAAGGGTGTTGACTTTTAGAGAGAATTTGTCATCTCTAAAGGGGTCTGTTTGTCACAATTGTTGGGTGACTGATTATAAAGGAGAATTACTTTAACTGGGATATGTGAATCCAGCAATGCCATAATTTCCTTTATAGGGAATTTTCAACCCGAAGGAGAAGACTTTAACTCAGTTTAGAACAACACCATCTTTCCTTGGGAATTTCTCATGCTAAAAGAGGGACAGTGGCGTAGATGTAAATAATCCAGAGGCTTGCCGCTTACAACAATTAGACGAGGGAAAAGGAGTTGTTGATGTTTGTATGTTGTGACCAAAGCATGATTTGATGTTAAAAGGTTGATTGAATCAAACATGGATTTCTTTATACAAAGCCTAAGAGGAGGCTATTGACCCAACAAGAAGATGCTTTTGTGTCTCGTACGAAGCCCGAGATATACGCTAAAAGGGTTGACTCAACAATAGAGTATTTTTATATGTGTCTTGTACGAAGCCCAAGACGGAGGTTAAAGACGCTTGACTCAACAAGAGAGTCTTTGTACCTCGTACGAAGCCCGAGATGGAGGCTGACAATGTTTGACTCAACAAGAGAGTCTTTTATACTCAACAAGAGAGTGTTTTGTATCTCGTACGAAGCCCGAGATGGAGGCTAAAAAAGAAAGGTTTAACTCAACAAGAGAGCCTTTTCTACTCAACAAGAGAGTGTTTTTGTATCTCGTACGAAGCCCGAGATAGAGGCTAAAGGTGATCGACTCAACAAGAGAGTCTTTTTATACTCAACAAGAGAGTGTTTTGTATCTCGTACAAAGCCCAAGATGAAGGCTAAAAGAGGATAACTCTGATGGGGATAATCATTGAACAAAGCCCAAGAGAAGGCTATGGTTACTGTTTCAGTTGAGTGACAGGTCCAGTATGTTGGTTAAAAGAGAAAATCAGTTCTTATATGGGTAATGTTGTACTCATGGATTTGATCTGAGTACCGGGATTATTTCCTGTTCTTTAAGGAAATGGGGAATCTGAAGGGTATTGAGACTGCCCAAGTCTACGGGTGTTTTTTCCTATTTTTGAAAGGAACTTGAGAATGTCTTCGAGACTCAAGGAGATTAGATTGTCCAAGTCTAGAGTTTTATCTTTTGTACTATGCTTAAGAGAGATCAAGAGACAATATATTCGTCATAGGAAGATCTAGACTCTTTGAAAGATTGTTCTATTAAGATGACTAATTTCTGTTCCTATACCTTTAAGAGGTCGTCGGGACAATTTGTACGAAGCCCAAGAGGAGGCGAGAAAAACTTTTAAGAAGCTGAAGGGACAATTTGTACGAAGCCCAAGAGGAGGTTATCTTCCCAGAGGAAGAATCATTATACGAAGCCTAAGAGGAGGCTGTGAAAACTTCTAAGAAGCCGATGGGTCCTTGTACAACGCCCCAGAGGAGGCGGGGATGCTTTTAAGAAGCCTATGGGTCCCCAAATCCCGAGAAGTTCAAGACATGCCATTCACTGAGAATAGATCAAGCCAGGAAAGTTCGAGAATTTGGAAGAAACTCAAGAGATGCCATTCACGGAGAAAAGATCATCTCTGGGGAGTTAGAGTTTCTTTGATGAGTTCTAAGAGTGACAGTCTGAGAAAGGGTTCACCGAGAATGCTGCCTTTCACGTCTCCATATTGTTTAACCCCAAGAGGAGGGAAGACTGTGTCTGGTAATCCTATGAGGATCTAGTTTTGTTTGTATTTAAGAGTGACCAACAGGGCTTTACCTAGTGCTAGAAGTAGTTGTCGGGGAAAACTCTAAATAACTATACTAGTATTACACAGTTGATATTTGACAAGTATATAAAAGTTTGTGAAAGAAGACTTACAGTGAGCAGCCCCACAATACAGTTATATATATATATATGAAAGCGGATAAAGAAAGCGGGTAAACACTTACTCGGTTGTAGAGCTTCCATGCTGTTTGGTTAGTTGTTCAACAAAGAAAACTTTGATAACAATATTATATTCAAAATCAAAGGAGAAAGTGTTTTAAAAGGATTGTTGGGGCTTACAGCTCAAGGAGAGACCCAAAGTTTTATCAGTGATTACACTGTTATTTTGTACAGGGACTTATACAAGTGACTGAGGCCCGAAAAGGTTTTATGTACAAAGGGATGGGTCTTACACTCTCTCAAGATGCCCAAAATGATTGAAAGTGAACAAAGATGGGTCTTATAGCTCAAGGAGAAGCCCGATGGTTAATTTTAAAAAGGGCGACGTTCGCGCTGAGATTTTTGAAAACATAGTGGGTCTTATACAATGACTGAGGCCCTAAAAATGTTTTGGTTTTCAAAGGATTGGATCTTACACTCTATTAGAGGCTCAAAGAGTTTGAAAAAGTTTGATGAGGGTTGAATTAATCAAAAACCCTAATTTGTTTTCAAAATGTATTTTAATTGAATAAAAAATTCAATTAAAATGACCAAAATTGTTTAACATGTGGAAAACAAATTGTGATCTTGAATTAATGTTTCACAAATCAAGTTTTGACCTACAAAATGATTAGAAATCATTACAATTTGCAAAATCAAGAAGGAAAAAATATTTTAAATGTCAAAAAACAATTAAAATATTAATTCTTGGCAAAAATATCAATTATATGAAATGAATAATATTTTTGGGATTTTTTGGTAAAATAAAATATTTTAACATTTTTGTGAATTATTAAAAAAAGAATCAACTCAAAATCATTAAAACTCAGAGAGAAATTAATTTTTGAATCAATTAAATAAAATCACAAAATTCAAAAATTCAAATATTTGAAAAGGGCGCCAAGAGCATGGATAGAACACGCGCCACCCTCTGTTTCTGCAGATTTTCGTTTTCTATCCAATCTCACTGAATACTTGATTATATCATGCAATCTACATATCAATCTACTCGTTTCAACCTCGCGATCATGTCTATGGTCTTTAATTTCATTTATTTTAAGCATGGAATAAGAAATTAAAGAGAAGCCTCAAGAACCCTAAATTCTGCATGAAGGTTCAGAAATTCCACACACGATTCAAACAAAGCAATTGATTGAGGGAAAACACTCTATGCATGATTATGAACATATGGCCAAATTATTGTGCAGCAAAAAATGCATGGATCATAGAGTTAGAATAGCTCATGCTTACCTCTTGCAGCTGGTGATCGTGTTTTGTGCTAGAGGTGTTATAGCTTGGTTCCAAGGATATGGACAGCTTCCCTAGGTGCTATGGAGTGTGTTTGGGTGCTTGGAATGAATGGAAATGATCTGGAACTGAAGATGGTATCTCAACTGCAACTTGGTTAAAACCTTGAGTAGCTGGCTGGTGATTCTGAGAAATCAGTGTTCCAGATGTTGTTTAAGTGTTTGGATCACTTCTATATGATGTTTATGAGGTGTGTGTGTGTGTGATTGGTTTGATTGGAATAGCTCTAAAACTCAAAACCCGATAGTGACTTGCTTTGGAAGGAAAATTTGGAGTGAAAGAAGAGATTTTGAGGAAAGCATCTGTTTGATGACTTTGGTGTACTCAAACTGAGCATAAATGAGCTCTATTTGTAGTAGAGCAAGTTTTTTTTGGGATCAATAGTGAATGGCAACTGCTGTAGAGGTTTGGCCAATGTTGATCAATAGGAATCCAAGTCTCCTCTAGCCATTGACAAGAGGTTAGAGCACAGAGCTGTGGTTCCCTAGTTGTTGGATGAATCTTGACTGAATTCAGTTGCAAATGTGTCAGTCCATGCCACCTTGGTCATCTATTAAATGCTCTAATCCAAAATTGGAGTCTTGTCCCTCTTTTAGGGATTTCTAGGTTTGGCATGCTACTTCTTGTTCCAAAGACTTTGGAGGCTTGGATCAGTGTTTGTTCCCTTTAGATTTAATCCTCAGATGTGTCCAAAGTGATGACAAGGCTTGGAATTATCTGATTTTGCCAAATCGAGCCAAAGTGCAAAATTCTGCCTAGCATTAGCAGTTTTCAGCAAGGCATATTGCCATTGTCATATCTCATGGCTCAAGTGGAATTTGATGGAGTTCTTGGCCATTTTGGAAAGCCCTTATACGATACAGTAACTGTTTGATCATAATTGGTTTTGATACTTTTTGGATCCAAGTGAAAAATGCTCATACATTTGGAAAAAAGTGAAGGCAGATTCTGACTTAGTGAAAATTTCACAAAGTGTTGGAAAAAAGTGACATTTTCACTTTTTGTGATTTTGATCATTCCATAATTTAAAATCTATGGGGAATTGGAATGAGTGGTAGTTGAAGCTTTTGTATAGGGCCATGAGAGCTACAAATGCAGCTTTGGATGGGGAAAATGGCTTTGTGGTTTAGGAGTTATGATCCTCCAAAGTTGGTACCCTAGCCACTTTGTTTCATAACTTAGAAAATTTTCTAAGTTTTTTATGGTTACCCCTTTTACAAGTTATCCCACTTTTCTTGATTTTTCTTGATGAATGATGATTCCAATCATACATTAACATCATTTTAGGGTCAAAGAACCATAATTGTGAAAAATCTCAAAAAGTCAAAGTTTGACTTTTGTGCACAGTTGACTTTTTGTCAGATGAATTCCAAACTGTGCGATCCTCTATGAAATCAAGTACTTGACCTAAATCAAACTTGATGGATTGATTTCATAGGTGTTATAGGGTGTATTGAATCATGTCCTAGGGTTGGGGAGCATGTCCTGGTCAAAAGTCAAAGATGCAGTTGACTTTTTCTGCGAAACCCTAACTGTGGTTCTGATGAAATTGAAACTTGTTGCTCAAGCTTCTTGGATCAATCCATTGCTGTAAATTGATCAATGTGATGTATTTGAGACCCTCAAATCCCCTCTTGAGGTCTTGGCTCATGTTTTGTCCCAAAAGTCAACTTAGGGGTGAATTAGGTCAAGAAACCCTAATTTCTGATTTTTGATGTATGCATCCCCTGACGCTAAATTGACTTAATGATTGGGTTCATGAGATCCCTTAGATAATCATAGGTTATGCTTTAAAGCATTGGCTCATGCCCAGAGGAAAATTTCCATCTGGAGGCCCTAGTCGACCAAACCCTAATTTGGTGACACCGGCGATCTTAAGGCTTGATCCACCTAGAAGGGAGAAGCCTTGTGCTTAATCCTTGAAGTGGGAGTCCTTTTGATCCTTTGTGGATGTTTGAGAGGCTAGACAAGTTGAAGATCATGTCATTTCTTGATTGATCCTTTGTCTAAGAGCTCTGAGAGGGCTTGAAACCCTAAGTCTGATTGTAGTGGATGCTCACCCATCTTTGGGGAGACTAATGGTTCATCCATATTATGATGATGATTTGCACAATGATGGGAAATCTTAGTGGTCAAAATTTGGGGTATGACAGATGCCCCTATTTAATCTTCTTAGACCCGAAGGTGTGAATAGCGAAGGTATTCGGGCATTCGGGGTGCAAGAGGATTAAATATCGGAATACCCGAAATTTTGATGGTGGTTATGAATGGCAGTTCGCGCATCCTTCCTCTTTTGCTAAGCAATGATGCTTAAAAAAGGTAAACTTCCCCTCGATCCTGGTATTCAGCCAAGGAACTGGTCTCAGTTTCTGATATAAACTTCCCCTTGATCCTGGTTTCCTACCAAGGAACTGGTCTTAGTTTCTAAAATAAACTTCCCCTCGATCTTGGTTTCCTACCAAGGAACTGGTCTCAGTTTCTAAAATAAACTTCCCCTCGATCCTGGTTTCCTACCAAGGAACTGGTCTCAGTTTCCAAAATAAACTTCCCCTCGATCTCGGTTTCCTACCAAGGAACTGGTCTCAGTTTCTTTTGTCAATAAACTTTCTTGACAAGGGACGTTATTCGTAGCGGTTTTCCTCAAACTTCTCGCCAAATTTTCCTGGGGAGATGCCATTTGATAGAAAAACTTTTGATGTCAGACTTGTTGGGGAACCCATCTGTCTGAATTGTAGAGGGGTACAAACTTCTCTGTTGGAGATGCCATTTGTCGACTCTTTTGGGGAAAACGAGTCTTCTTGAGAGATTGCTTTCGTTTAGGGATATTACATCATACTTTTCTCGAGATCTTCTCAGAGAAATGCCAT
This sequence comes from Lathyrus tuberosus, assembly GCA_022829125.1. Classification (NCBI taxonomy): domain Eukaryota; kingdom Viridiplantae; phylum Streptophyta; class Magnoliopsida; order Fabales; family Fabaceae; genus Lathyrus; species Lathyrus tuberosus. The sequence continues at coordinate 6,373,953 of JALAZF010000049.1, forward strand.
ATGATGTACCCCAATTTTGAGGTGCCGATGACTTTGTTGACATTGACATTCTGGAGAGAAGGACCAATGTGTTGCTGAAAGTCTTTAGTTGTGAGGCTTTCTCTAGGGATTTTCCTTAATCCGGGAAAGCGAAGATATCATCTTCCATGGCGAAGAGTGATGCTGGCTGAGGGATCTCTGGTTTTTCAGAGGTTCAAGTTATCAAAGTGGTCAAAGGCCGACTTTATCCCAGAAATAAACTGGAGAAGAGAGGTAGTTCAGATGCAACATTTCCTGACGAGGAAAGAACTGACAACTCGATTGAGAGGATTGTTATCACTAGGGGATAAGACCGACCAGAGTGATAGTGATGCAACATGAATATGAACGCAAAGTAGTAATGCATGATGTATGTGTGTATATGCTGACAAAACTGACACGACATACAAACTAATAGATGAACACGACTGGATACTCGGCCACTACTGGGGACGAAGAGGCGTCGCTGGTTCAAGATAGCAATTCTGCCTTGCTTAGGAGAAGTAGTCCTCGTGGGGAGCTACGTTGGTCGGGCTTAGGAGATAAGAACTCTGTCGGGGATGTCAGATGAAACAATGGTCTCTGACATAGCTGATCCTTCATTTAGGTGCACTGGTTTAGAATGAGTACTTTGATTCTGCACTTTGAAGCTCGCTTACTTCTGGAGAAGCGGTTGATGTTCTTTCGATGTTCAACAGTCAAAAGAAATTGCTATCTTTATTTTAAGCAGAAATATTTTACAAGTAAATTCATTTTTGTTTTATTTCAAGAACCGTTGATCATGTTAAAATGTCGTCCTGTAAAGCTAAAACAAATAAGAATTGCAAACAAAAGCACAAGGGCTCAAATTTTATTGATAGGATGGAAATCAGCCAAACGCGTGATTCCATAGAGTATTTACAAAGTTTAGAAAATGGTTATTTAAGGGAAAAGGGCTACATTGAAACATAACGACCACTATCCTTCTACCAACTTTGACTTCGGGGCATCCTTAGCTTCTGTCGAAAATGACCTTAACTGGAGTTTTCCTTACGCATGATGTAACTGCTACCGAGGGACTTGCCCCTTTGTCGAACGTAGTTACTTGCCATTATCCCTAATTTTTGCCTGGATTGTACTTTGAGGTTTCCAATCCACCGGGATGATTTTTGATCATGTCTCTAATTTTTGCCTGGATCGCCCTTTCGGGTTTTCACTCCCCCGAGTCATTTTTTTTTTATTATTATTATTATTATTATTATATTTAGGCGAAGTATTTCTTGACTACGTCAACATTTGTGGGATAGGCAAATTCCTCTCCGTCCATGGTTGCGAGTCTCAAGGCGCCGCCTGAGAAAGGTTTCTTGACCACATAGGGGCCATCATAATTCGGAGTCCACTTGCCCCGAGAATCAGTGAGAAATGATTGTATCTTCTTGAGCACGAGGTCTCCTTTCCTGAAGACGCGAGGTCGAACCTTTTTGTCGAACGCCCTCTCCATTCTTTGTTGATATAACTGACCATGGCATATTGTCGTGATTCGCTTTTCTTCAATCAGATTTAGTTCATCGTGCCGACTTTGGCACCATTCAGCTTCTGTTAGCTTAGCTTCCATCAATACCCGGATTGATGGGATCTCTACTTCGATGGGGAGCACTGCTTCCATGCCATATACTAGAGAGAAAGGGGTAGCCCCTGTTGAAGTGCGGACAGATGTACGATAACCGTGAAGAGCAAAGGGTAGCATTTCATGCCAGTCTTCGTAGGTTACAACCATCTTTTGAACGATCTTCTTGATGTCCTTGTTAGCCGCTACAACCGCTCCATTCATCTTGGGTCGGTAAGGAGATGAGTTATGGTGTTCGATCTTGAACTCTGCACACAACTCCTTCATCATCTTATTGTTCAAGTTAGATTCATTATCTGTAATGATCTGGCTCGGAACACCATAACGGCAGATGATATTGTTTTTGATAAATCGGACCACCACTTGACGGGTTACACTGGCGTAGGACGCTGCTTCGACCCACTTGGTGAAGTAATCAATGCGACCAGGATAAACCGATGTCCGTTTGAAGCCTTGGGTTCGATCATGCCAATCATGTCGATTCCCTATATGGAAAAGGCCATGGGGAAGAAAGAACTTTGAGATGCGTTGGCGGTACATGGATTTTGTCTGAGTATATCTGACACTTGTGACATCTCCTCATGTACTTGTAGCAATCAGATTCCATTGTCAACCAATAGTACCCTGCTCTTAGAATTTTTCTCGCCATTGTATATCCGTTGGCATGAGTGCCAAAGGACCCTTCATGAATTTCTTTTATCAGCATGTCTACTTCTGGTATGTCTACACATCGGAGCAAGACCATGTCAAAGTTCCTTTTAAGCTAAAGAATTAGTGACCCTCTGATAATCAGTACCTTCACACTCTGAGGTTTTCCTTCAGAAATCAGATGGATATTTCTGAACAAGCGAACGAAGTGGTCATCTGAAGAGAAAATTGATTATAGTCTCAGACTAGAGATCCGAGTCAGAAGACATCGATATTCTTCAAAATGTCAGATCACTCTGAAGGAAGCAGAAGCTGAAAGATGATGATCAGAAGCTCAGAGTCAGAATGAAAAGCACTTAGGTAAAGAATCTATGTAAAGAATTCAGATTTCACAAAGGTATGGTTCACTTCATCTATGACTTATTTTCTGATAAATATATTTCTACTAATTAAAAATGTCTCAAGAAGTCTATAGTATAGATACTAAATACATACTGTCTAATTTATAAAAGAGTCACGATGTTCTCTCTCACTGAAAAGTCTTGTCACTTAATAAGTACTTGATCTAGGTCACCCTACAGTACTGTACACCTCTATCTTAGTAGAATACTCGTACTAGTTGGTTAAGTAAGATCTCGTTGAAACCAGACGTAGAGAAATAGAATTGTCATCTAAACTAAGAATCATGTGTGTCCTGTCACAGTCATCTAAAGATGCCTTAGGACAAAAGTATCCCGGATCAGATGGAAATTCTCTAGTTTTTCAGATTCTGAGGATTTGTACGTAATAGGATATCAAATGCGTGTAACCCTGGTTATACATTAATTATTTTCATCTACTAACTAGGAGTAATTATGAACTGACAAACTAGGATTCGAAGTTTACCTCTACATCTATGTACTTAACTGTCTAATGAGTCATATAAGCAATAGATCCTTCTGGTTTCACTCAGTGTTAAGAAATTTCAAAAGTCACATATATTTATGCATTTATTGTTAATTCTTAACTACTGTTGTAAAGTAAATAAAGAAACAATTTGCGTGATCCGTTGGCTATCCTTAGACTAAGAGACTACTACACCATGTGCTTATCCCTGTTAGTATCTCTGTCTCCTGCTCCACCTATACCTACCCTAGTGTCTAGATAGTAATGAATGGGTTTCTTCAAGCTATGTTTCAGTCATTAACTCATTCACGTTAATCTCTCTCCTTGCTTATTTAAAGTCATATCTTATTCCTATAATTCTTCACTATCTCTTATTCAAAACCTTCTTAGAATCCTAAAAACACCAAAAATGACTCCAAGAACCTTTCATGGCAACGATGAAATCCAGAAAAACCTTTGAACCTAAAAATCCAGAAAAACTTCTGCCTACTGCAAGAGGATGGTTCAAGTTCATTTTGACGAATCTTTGCCCTCGCAATCTTAACAAATATTTTATGTATCATGATGATAAGCTTCTCATCACGTGTCTTCTTAAGCCAACCCCTATAGATTTGTCCCAAGTAATCTTTGACCATCTTAAAGAGTTAATCCTTCTGTCAAGAACGATGAACAAATCATTCATCCCCTATGGAAGAGTGTTATCTGAAGTTCTCTTCAGAGTAGGAATCGTGCAAACAATTTGCAGAGTTAGAGGCGGTCCAGACACTGCTCTTGATAGAAAATTTTGTGAAACCTTCGACAACATATGGTTCTCATTAAATTAGATAATTGATTAGAATTAGGCTAAGTTATTAACTTGTAATGGTTTACTAAGTACATGCATCAGTATTGTTCATACCGTGTATTTATGATTAAATTAATGAAATATGTGTTGTCTTCTGTTCCACTTTTTGAACTATCCTTCTCTCACAATTTCAATTCTTATGCTTACCTTTATGTTTGCGCACTTATTTATGTAAAATAATTTTTTTTTTGCAATATGTCTTTTTGATTCACGCCTAGTAAATGTTTTCAAGAGTCACTCTTACACATGCATTTATTGCGAATCTCTGACTCCTATCAAAGAATTAATTAGAAAATTCTATGCATGATCTCTTGGTTTTTCCAAAGATTAAGAGACTGTTATACCTAGGACTAGTATCCATCCCTTACCCTATATAGTCTAACGTCTAGGAAATGATGAACCTGTCGTTTGGAGTCACAAGCATTTATTAACTTTCTCTATTCGTCGCCTATTTAAGACATTTCGATTCACTTCTCTATTCATTATTCCAACCCATCTCAGCTAGTGTCTCTCCTTCGTATTCCCTCCAAAATGTCTACCTCACATCCAAAAGCTGCTAATAGTGAAACCTCTGAGTTAAAAGTCCAAAATGAACTTACTGTGAACTCCTGTTCCCTCAAAGAACATGGGTTGATAAGAACCTCGTCTGAGTTAAGGTGTCAGAAATGGGAGGGTTATCTCAACATGCTTCCAGGCCTTATTTACACCGACATAGTCAAGGAATTCTTGGCAAATGCTGGTGTCTTTTCAAACATATATAATCAGAACATCATTCAGTCAGTCATCTCCGAATTCCCTGAAGTGATTAATCCCTCTATCATTGCACAAGCCATCAAATGTGATGAAATCATTGATACTATTGAAGATTACAAAGAAAGAAATATCTTCAATGATCTCATCTACAAAATTCATTGTGGGAATGGTCCTTCCAACTGTGTTCCACACTCATTCCCTCAGCTAATGTCTGGCACAGGATCATGGAAATAAACTTAAGACCTAGAGAAATAGGAGCAAGAGTGTTGTCTCACTCGGACCGACAATTTATTTTCTTTCTGGTCTACAGAAAAAAAATAAACATCCCTCAAACCATGTTCAATTACATATAAGAACAAATTCTCTTATCAAAAGACAAGTCTTTCTTTAGTATTCCGTATGGAAGGGTCATATCTCGTGTCCTTGAGATTCAAATGTGATCTCTAGACTAGAACACATTGGAGCAACCGAAGAATGCTCACCTATGAATTATGCGGAATTCTCTGGGAATCTCTAAAGGATCATAGGATAGGGTTATGGTCATTTTGCTCTCTGTTTTATTGCTTTGTTTCTTGCATTATGTATTCTCCTCTTGATAATGAATGAAAATTCCTTTGAATGGCTTTACTTTAAGAATTACATGAAAATCATTCTCAAAACTCAGAAATGTTTACTTTGCTAAAATGCTCAAACTTTTTGATGATGTCAAAAAGGGGGAGAAATAGAAATATGATTTTGATAAAATGCAAAACTCAAATAAGTAAATCAATGATAATGCGTTTACCACTAACGAATCTCTGATGTTTAACCAAGGAACTCTGAACAAGTTCACTAGGCATTCTTACAGAACATGTTAAATTGAAGAACTCTGTTAAAGTTCTTATGAAATGTTTGTTCATACAATTGAAGTTGTACACTTCGTGAACATGTGTTCAGAATCAGATTTACCCAGTACTGTTCAGAAGTTGAGAACTTTCTGAAAGTCAAAGTTATCGTGATTCTCGTTTCACCTGGTTCAGAAGCTGTAAGCTGTCTGAGAGTATGATATTCAGAACATAAGAATCAGAAGAAAGAAAGCTCTGAAAGCAATCAAGACAAAGTCTACATCTCAAAATGCTCTTCAGAAGAACTAAGCAAATCATAAGTCGAAGACTGTCTGAAAATCTGGATTAAAGATCCAAGAAGAAGAAGTTATGATTTTCACCAAGAATCCAATTGAGAATAAAATAATTTGGTATCAGGCTAAATCTACACTTGGTAATCAGACTTAGAATATAAAGATTGGTATCAGACTCAGTCGGTAGTGATATCAATCAGAGCTAAGCTGTGAAATGTTTTCATATACCTTCATTGGTATTAATTTCAGCATACTACGAAAATACCTTTCAATTGGTATCAAACTCAGCCTACTTTGGTATCAAACTAAGAATCTTGATTAACATTGGTATCAGATTCAGAATCAAGCGTTGATTGATCACTAAATTATCCTTCTATTAGTATCAGATCAAGAATCAAGCTTTGATGAACCACTGAGTTGTGACAGTAACAAGGTTCTGAGACGAAGGCCTGTGTTCAAAGTCAAACTCTGAAAAGTCATGATCTTATTGGTGATTTAAAATTAATATATCTGAATTATGATTCTGAAGATCCCAATATCTGACTTATGGAAACTAAGGGGAGACTACCCAGAAGATTCAATTGTTAAATTCTATAATCTTCACCAAGTCTGAAACTCAGAGGGAGTTTTTTTAAGACAGTGTCTGTTTCTGATAAATAGCGTGGCTATGTTATTAGATGAGAACTGTTATGTTTTTTATTCTAAAATGAATCTATTGAAAAATAGAAAATGCTTCAGACGTCTCTGAAGATTATGAGCTCTGATACAACGTACAAAGGAACTAAGTTCTAAAGGTCTGAAGACGGAAGTTCTGATGAACTAGTCCAGATGCTGAAGACTCTGTCTCCATTAAAAGACAAGATAGAGAAGTATTCTTTTTCTATTCTTTGTTCTGGCAACTCAAATTGTTATTTTGTGAGTCTTTGGATCATATGAGATTCTAGATGATCACAGATAAAATTTTGGGGATAACACATTCAGGGGGAGCTGTTGTTCCGGACTCTGAATATGTTTAGTTTTGGTGATTACCTTGTATAAAATGTTCAATCAAAATACATGGTTTTATCATCATCAAAAAGGGGGATATTGTTAGAGCAAGAGTTGTCTCTACATGTCATCTCTATATTTTGATGATAATAATGGTATTTGTGAAAGAACCATTTTATGTTCTAATGTGTGTTGTGTGTAGATCATAATCATAGAAGATATCAGATCCAATAAGCACCAGCCAGACGTGCGTAATTGATTATATGCGAAGTTACTATGTGTGACACAAGTCGCAAGAAGCAAATATGCTTATGTATTTGATCATAATCAGTCAGATCCAAGGATGTCGATATTGCTGTTGCAATGCTTTTGTGGATGCTCTCTGAGAGTGGTTATGATTCTAAAGATAGCGAAGCTTCTGAAGAGATAATCTTCTAGAGAATCGAAGTTCTGAAGATTCCAATGACTTGAAGTTCTGAAGGCTGAAGGCTCTGAAGACCAAGTGCAGAAAGACTCTGAAGACTTATGTGTTCTGAAGATTATGGTTCTAAAGGTCAAGTGCTGAAGACTCTGAAGACAGATTCCTAATGGACAAGTTCTGAAGATTCTGAAGACTTGAAGTAGTGAAGATAACGGGTTTCAAGACAAGTGCTGAAGTTCTGAAGACAGATTCCTAATGGACAAGCTCTGAAGACGGAAGACTTGAAAGATCTGAAGACCCAGTTATAAAGTCTTTACTCATGCTTCAATTAATTACCATCAGAAGCCTCTGAAGATTTGAAGACAAATGTTACCGTTAGCAATGACTAGACACCGTTCTAAAAGACCAATCCCATCACTTCTATAATAAAAAGAAGATATGGCAGTACAACTTTAATCATTGCATAACGACTCTTTTCAAACGGCCAAAAGCTCTCCAACGGCTATATTTTACTTGGCTATTTAAAGGAAAGGAGTATGCACTTCTGAAGGTGTCGATGTGATGATAGTCGTAACGACCAGTTATCGTTGTTAAGCTAAATATTCAAAGCTATCACCATTAACACACGACCATTGTTGTTGAAGCTCAAAGATCATTATTCAACACAACAATAATCAATTGGAACAGAAGTTGTTGATGAAGAAGACAACATTGCAAATTAGTTAAGTCATCAACCACCTTCTCGTCAAAGCTACATTGAAGATCTGAAGCAAGGAGTTGTTGCTCGAAGCTTGCTCAACCAAGAAGACGAAGAAGAAGAAGATCTACAAGATATCATCAACTGTCAAATCAACAAACATCTTTGTAGAATCTTAAGATAGCAAGGAGTTGTTACTCACATATTGCTTGAACACTTGTGTGTTCTTTTGTACTTAAACTTAGGAGTAATCTGCTTATTAAGAAGCATCTTTGTAATCTCCAGTTTAACTAATTTTATGCAAATTAGGATTCCTTGAGTGGTCAGTGTGACCAGAGACTCGAGAAGACAATGGCTTGGTGTCATTGTGGTAAATCCTGAAATAGGGTCTGTGAACGTTATATTCGTTGAGATGAATCCCTGAACGTTTAGCTGTGAAATCCTAACAGTAGATCTTGCGAGATTGGAACTTGTAGGTCAATGTTCGTTATATTCATTAAGTTGAATCCCTGAATGGTTCATTGTGGGTTAGTCATAGCTGCGGTTGTGCAGGATGTTAGTCACCGGCTGTTGCCCGTGCATCTGTAATCGGATTTGGTTATAGTGGATTAAGTCCTTGTGTTCAAGGCGAAATCACCTGAGGAGGGTGGACTGGATTAGCTTGAGAGTTGCTCAAGTGAACCAGGATATATCGTGTGTTATTTACTCTTGCTTATGCTTTGATTTATTGTTTATGTCTTACTCTAAATTATCAGAACCCTACATAAACAAATCAGAACCTTGCATCTTAACTCTGATAAGCTTCTGTACTACAAGTTCTGAATGATGCATATCTTATTCAAACTCTCCTTGTCATATATGCTTTATGCATTGACAAGTCTGAATGCTACTTCGCAAGTTAGAGTCTCTCAATGAACTCTGATGTTCTCTTAGTGCTTTAATGATAAGAGGTGAAAAGTTTTTAAGAGTGAATACACAATTCATACCCCCCTTTCTTGTGTCTTTCTCGCACGTTCAAGCTCTTGGACTTGTGAGGCTTGTGGATCAGAGATACTTGCTTGGATGAGATTCTCATATGTTTTCAGAAGTGTGACAAGGCTTAAGTTTGCACAATTTGGCCAGCTCGAGCAAAAATGCACAAAACTGCCTTGTCCAAGACAGTTTGAAAGTGTCATTTTGGGATGATCATATCTCCTTGCTCAAATTGAGTTATGGAAGGCTCATATACTTTTTAGAAAGCCCTCATATGGTACAATTCATGTGTGGTCATAGTTTATCTTGAAACTATCTGACCCCAATTGAAAAATCCTCATGAACATTGATGTTCAAGGCTGAAAACTTAGACAGTTTTTTACTAAGTGTTAAATCTTTGATATTTCACCACTTTGATCCATCCATAACCAAAAATCCATGAAGAAATAGTGTTTCATGTAGTTGAAGCTTTTGTTGAATGTAGGAAGAGCTACAAATCAGGATTTGGATCACTAAAAATGGCTGCTTGGATCAAAAGTTATGGTCCTTGGAAGTTGGTACCAAGTCCATCCAAATTTAGTAACTTAGAAAAATTTTCAATTTTTCAAGATTACCCCTTTTACAAGTTATCATGATTTCTTGATCACTTCTTGTTCAAATGACATTTTTTCCTAATGAGTCATAAGGATCATTTTTTCCTAAAAAGTCATGTTTTGACTTTTGGCTCTGGAGCGATTCGGTGCGAAAAAACCCTAATTCCCGACTTTTGAGGAATGCATTCTCTGAGGGTAAGTTTACTTTGAAAATGGACTCCTAGGGTTATTTTGAGCACATTGAGTCACATTTTGAACCCTTGGCTCATTCCCCTATGAAAAATTCACTCTAGAGGTCTCAGTCGACCAAAACCCTAATTTGGTGACACTGGGTGTTTCGAAGCTCAATCCACTTGGAATGTTGCAACCTTGTGCTTGATTCTTGATATGAGAGACCTCTTGATCCTTCATGGATGTTTGAGAGGTTAGACAAGTTGAAAATCATGTCATTTCTTGATTGATCTTTTGTCTAAATGTTCTGAGAGGGCTCAAAATCCTAATTCTTGATTGTAATGAATGCTCAACAATCTTTAAGGAGATTGATGAGGTATGATGGTATATCCATATTGTGGTGATGATCTTCACAATGATGGGAAATTTTGTGGTCAAAATTTGGGGTATGACAATAACAACCATAATAAAAGACTGTATAAAAAGTTTTTTTAAAAGAATAGTTCCTTTATGAACATAATATCAAGATTTTAATCCTAGAATATAAAAATAGATTCTTAGACAATTAAGTAAAAAGTAGTAAGAGTTAGAAAAGTGTTACTCTTAATTATCTGGTAGTCTTCCAGCTTGCTTTGAAGATGTAGGTGGTTCTTTAAAAAATCAACACGTAATTAGCTTTTGCCGTTGAGGACGTTGTTAATGATTATCTCTAGCTGGACCGCTAGATCAAATTCTCCTCAGAAACTGATATTACAATAACTTCTTCATTTCTTCAGATCTTGAATGAGATACATAGGAGTCCTTGAATCTTGCACTGAGACAAGATCGTCTTCATAGCTTCTTTGATCTTCTCATTTTAATGGATGAAACATCTCTTATGATGTTTGTTGTATCTGGATCATCAGAGGAACACATGAGTTATCCCTTTAGTCTTCTGCGTTTAATCAACCGCTTTTGTCTTCACGAAAACTCGCTTCCAGAAAGCCACTTGATTCAATCAACTAATCTCCAAATCTGGATATAAAATACTAAACGCCATATGCTGAGAGAACTGGTTGAATTCTATTTCCAGAGTTCAATCTCTGACCAAACGCTCTTCTTCAACAAATACCGATATCATCACTAACATCAAACCACGAAACATTTCTTCAGAGGGTCTGAATGTTGATCTTGTTCTTACTAGCTTAGTCTTATCACCCAGAATCAGTACTTGAGAAAGTAAAGATTTTTGTCTAAGCTTTCTCAGAGGGGTAAGAACTGCGACAACTTCTGATAAAGTAACTTCTGATTTCTTCATCTTGTACTTCTTCAGTAGCTCCATTACCTCCAACATCTAAAAGGTAATCTCCAGATATGCAATCTTCCAATAAGCTTCAGCTTTTAACTACCAAGCTTATCATCAAATCTGATTTACCAGCAGAAGTACTTCAAAGCCAAGTACTTTGTAGCCTTTTGAGCGTTCAGAGCATTCTAATCAAGATGCATCAGAATAGATCTGAAAATAATTCTATTATGAATATCATGCTACAACTCCTTATAAATGCTTTGTCATGATGATCTCATATATCATGATTCTAGCCATTTCTTTTAAAGATCCTATTCTTCCTTTTACAACTGCATCTTGTTGTAAAGAACTAGGACATGAAGAACTCATTCTCATCAAATAGGTTCTCAAGCTGTTTGTTCTCAGACTGTTGACCAAGATTATTTCTAACCTTGAACATTCTCAGACAATCACTTTTGCACTTAGAGAGTAGAAAACACAAAAGGATTCGTCCTTGTGTCAAGATCCTTCACCCATTGTCTATTATGTAATTACTAACAGTAACTGATCCAATACTTCATACCGTGGTATTTCACTGGTTTAGATATGTCAGTGCACAGAAACTGTACAAGTAGCCAGAATCCTGGTAACAAGACCAGTACTTTAACTGCACTACTTAAAACTTCTGCAACAGAGATAGTTTCTGCTGAATCAGAAACTACTTCATCTTTTGGAGGAATCTTCTTCGTTCTAATGCCAGCCGACAATGTTGAGTTTGCTTCCTCTTCTTCTGCAATGTCTTCTGAGAGATTAGAACCATCTTATGTTGCCAACCAATTGTCTAACCATTTTAGATATGTTTCCATGAGATCTTCTTCCATAGCGATCAACTCATTTGAATAGTAGTGACAACATATCTTCTTCTGTAATTCTTGATCACTTAAACTTAAAATCGCTTTGGTCTTCTCGGATCTTCTAACAGAGGTGTTGTTTAGATCTTCTGCGAACTTGAGAGTAGTTACCAAAAGTCTTCATCTGGACAACGAGCTTATGATAACTTTCTTCAAGTGATCTGACGAAGAGTAGCCTTAGTTCAGAACCCAGAGTTCTGCAACCAAATTCTTAAAAATTTGAGAACAACATCTCAACAATTTCAACGTTCTTCATCTTGAAGTCTTCATGCTTCTGAATCAAAACACAAGCATTTGTTTCCTTGACTTAAAAGAGTTCTTAATGAGTCATTCTGAGAAAGTCAAATGTAGACTTAGCAGTCATGATTTGAAAACATCTCATACTCAGTAAGAGTTTACTTTCAGCAAACAAGGAACTTCTTGCTTTCTGATGATTATTGTCATCCTTTTCCAACTGATCATTCAGATTTACCTTCAGCCTTTACCAGCTTCACTTGAGGGAGATATGTAGTTATCAACTACCAGATTCTAAAAATCAGTATCTAGGAAGATATTTCTAGTTCAGCTTTCCAGTACTCAACCTTTTCACCATCAATGGTGGAATATAGAACTTAGAACATTTGAGACTGAAACAGTATGTGGTGAAGTATAAACCATCAAGGTGTTTATCAAAGCTCATCTCGATCTTTATCTGACACGGTTAAGTGTTTTGATAAACATCAATTCTAGAACCAGAGCTCTGATACCAATTGAAGGGAGGGGGGCATAAGAAAAGGGGGTTTGAGTTGGGATTCACCAAATATGATCTTTTATAAAAATTCAAACTTCAATGCTAACAATAGAATAAAAATAAATAGACACAATTATTTTTATCCTGGTTCACTGTTAACAAAGTTAATCCAGTCCACCCACCAAGGTGATTTCGCCTTAGAAAAGGACTTAATCCAATAATCTAGAAATATTACAACCTCTAAGTGTTAGAAAATAACTTAGCTCTCTCAAGTATACAAACTAACGACTTAGTCACTTGAGGAATAACCACTTAGAAAAGTGTTACAAATGTGTGTACAAAGAGATGCTTCTAAACAAGCAAATTACACAAGTTTAATTACAATAACACAAAAGTATTTTTAGCAAGATATGAACAACAGTTCCTTGCTAATATACAAAACTATCTTAAGAATAATCTCCAAGAGATTTGCATCGTATCACCATGTGTTTTGTTGCTTAAAAGCTTCTTTTAATACTTCTCTCTTTTCTTGTAGAGCAACTCTCTATCTTTTTTTGATCATCAAGCACTTTCTTTTTGAGCTTACAACTTGGTGCTTTGCTTCCGCTTTGCACACATACTCTCGTGTTTCCTTCAGCTCTCTCTTTTCTTCTTCTTCGTTATTTTCTCTCTTTCAGCTCTCTGGCTCTTAGCATTTTTTCAATGCTTTAAAATCTTCCTTTTATAGCTTTGAGAAATAGATCCGTTGGAGGGTATAATAGAAAACAAATTCCAACTGTAGTTTCCCAACGATCATCTAAAGGAATGATCATTATCATAATACAAAAGAGTTGTCCTTGCACCACCTTTTCTAGGTAGAGGTCACAGAGTACTTTTATACTTTTATATTCATTGAAACACACAAACCATTCTTGATCTTCTGTCTTCTAGTTCTCTAGAGGCTTCAGATGTATATTTGATGAACACATGTGCAAAGAGATCTATACTTGTAACTTCAGAACCTAAGTCTTTAGAATCTCAGATCTTCGTTCAGCAGAACCTTGTCTTAAGAGTCTTCAACACTTGGTCTTTAGAAGTGATGTCTTCAAAAACTTTAGTGCTTCTTCAACAGAACATCGTCTTCAGAATCTTCAGAACTTGCTCAACGCATACTTGTCTTCAGAGTCTTCAGAACTTCGTTCAACAGAACCTTGTCTTCAGAATCTTCAGAACTTGAACTTCAGAAATGATGTCTTCAGAATCTTCAGAACTTTGTTCAACAGAACCTTGTATTCAGAATCATCAGAACTTGTAGCGATAGAAGCACATCTCTTAGAAAGCCTTCAAGGCTTACTTACTAAGTCATGATTAGAAGCTTTAGTACAAACGTTCTTAAGAACTGTTGCATTAAAAACATTCATGAACTTTGACTTTATCTTATACACAACATATGTTTTCTTCCAGAGTGTTTAGATCAGAGTCTGATGATGTCACACCCCTTTCTATCAGAGTCAGATCCCGTTTAGCAAAAGCTACACACTAGACAAAAACCATAGAGTACCAAATTGTTCTCTAAGATAACATGTGCAGTTATCATCAAAACTTAAGGCCAGATACAAAACCAATCTTGTTCTTACAATTAAACCATATTGATTAAAGTTGCTTGTCATTATCTCTAATTTGTTTTCACATACGCATATCCGAACTTTTCGATAACGGTTCGGTTTAGACGAATCAATCCAAGTTACTTTCGCTAGCCAACGTTTTTGAAAAACTGTTTTCATCTATCAATTTTTTTGAGGATCTATTCACCCCCTCTAGATAAGTTACCGTTGTCTAACACTGTTGTGGATTAAGAGTGTTCTAAAAGGCTTGGGAATCAAGTATGAATAACCTATGAAACTTTATTGTGACAAGAAAGCAACCATTGAAATTGCGCAAAACCCGGTATAACATAATCGCACCAAACACGTAAAAGGTGATCGTCACTTCATAAAGGAGAATCTTTACCTAGATATTGTACAATTTCCTTTTGTCAAATCTGAAAGCCAACTAGCAGATGTGCTCACAAAAGCTCTTTTAGCAAATGTCTTTCATGTTGTTATTGACAAGTTAGGCATGATAGATATCTATGCTCCAACTTGAGGGGGAATATAAGCATGAACTGTACAATATCATTAAAATATTTTTAATCTTAATTGCTAATAGATGTTGTAGCTAGTCACATGGATCTAATTAAGAGATAAATTATGTATATTACAATTAGGAATATTTGTTTTCCTTAAATTAGAAAATTTCCTATATTGTATAGTGAGTTGTAACTATATATTCCACCTTTTCAGCGATGAAAGAAATATACAGAAATTGTAATACTCTCTAATTTCTAACATTAATGTTTTGTGAAGATTTTTTGAAGATTTTAGAGTTGGCATCAATGTGTGGTTGTGGCTAGGATCGACAAATCCAATAGAAAAAGAATGAGGTTCTTCCATCCAAGATTACTTCGATAGAGCTGTGCGGAAGCTGCTACATGCGAAGTTGGAGTTTTTCTCATCTCAGATACTTCAAGGCTTAAGGAACTCGTATGGCTTAGTAAAGGCCGCTGCAAAACAAAAACTTGAAACAACGTTCTTAAATTCGAAAGATTGAAGTCGAAGCCGAGTAAAGATTTTGCAAGAATTCAATGTCAAAAGTTGTGTACTGTCAATGAGGATTCAGATCGAAGATCTTTATTTTCAGCATTATCTCGAATTGTGATTGTACTAAATGAATTTGTGTAAATTTGTCAAAATCATAGTGGAAAAACAACAAATTTTCAATGAGCAACCATTAGAGAGTGGAATACGGATAAACGAAGTCGAATTGCCGAACCACTATAAATTCGACGTACTATTTTCTTCTCTCTCTCTCTCTCTCTCTCTCTCTTTACATTTTGTTTAGAATTTTATGTTTATATTTGATGTCTTCTTAGAATCACATAATATTAGGGTTTATCGTATTGATAAATATTTTGTAAATAAGTTTTAGATTTTGTTAGATTGATAGAGATTTTGCAAATAAGTTTTGAGACTTTAAAACTTTCTTATTTTTGATCAACACTGAAAACTATAATATTAGATTTCTTACTCAATTGAAAAGACTCATATTCCACACCTTGTGTAAATCAATTTTTACTCAATCGAGACATTGATTGATTAAATATTTTTTATCTATCATTCATTTTGTATTTCTGTAAGTGTTCATTACGTTCTGTCCAAAAATCATATACATTTTGTTTGAAAAATTCCTACTACACAAAATAATTTTTCAATTTTATTTTCGAAAGTAACTTTTTTAAAATTGTTCTATTCTCCAGGAAGGTCTGTTCAATCCCCACTTTTAAACCATTCAAATTCATATTCTCTTCCAACAAAGTCAAATGATACCAAACAATCTTAGCCACTACAACCTCAAGAGCACGAAAACAAAGAAGAATATTTCCATTAAACTTCTTCTAAGAGTTACTCATTAGATTGTATAATTCTAAAAAATAGATGAAATATTTTTAGAGTGTGTTTGAATGAGTTAATTGAGAATTTTTAAGAAATTTAAAATTTTAAGCAATTTAAATGATTCAATTGAAATTCATTCATTTTAAAATTATTTTATTTGGATATAATATTAAAATGATTTATTGTAAAATTTTGAAATTCATTTTCATAAATTTTAAAATTTTTGAAGAAAATTTAAAATATGAAAAATAGGGACCAATTTGTAATTTTTGAAAATTTGAAGAACCAATTTGTAAAATTTGAAAACTATTAGTAACTTATTTACAATTTTTTTGAAAATTTTGGGGGTGCATTTGAAATTTCAATAAATATGAAGAGCATTTTGTAAAATTTTAAAATTTAATAATAAACAATTTAACATTGTGAATGAGCGATTTCAAATTATTTACTTAGATAAAATACTTTATAAATTTACGTAATTTTAACAATTCTCCACATATTTTTATTTAAATAATAAATTTTAATCAAATAATTTTAAATTTTTTCAAAAAATACTTTATTTCATTAACGTGTTTGAACCAAATACATTCTTAAAATCAATTTGACGTAACCAATTTATAGGCATTTCTAACACGATGATAACCATATTCCATAAATAAAAAACCAACATTGTGAGAAGAAGTTGGCAAGGACTCAATATGACTAAGAAGAATGACCTTGAATTCCTTAGTAGCTAGGTTCTAAAATACAAAATTTTGAGATTTAAAAACCATTGTAAAAACAAAGTTTGCCACACACAGGAGAACAAGAACCCAAGATTATAATATTTATATACTATCATATACTTATTTATGATTTAAATTACTTTAAAATAAGTTTTTAGGGGTCTTTAGTTCGTGCAAATCCGAACTAAATTGGAATCTGAACTAAATTAAGGTGTTTGGGTTGAACTTTTTTAATTTGAACAAAAATCGAATCAAACTAATAAAAGCTGATGTTAATTAATTAGGACATCAGATTTTTAAAATTCTACCTGCGAGTTTGTTTATCTGAACCAAACATAGTTAATTTGCATAATTTATATGATCATAGAAACTAGTACAAAGTATTTAACTTCAAAAAAATAAAATAAAACATTATTTGATATAAGAAAAAATTAAAAATTTTAAATTATTATGAAAACTAACTGATATAAAAATTATTTTTAAAAATATTTTTATACATTTATTTTTAGTGTATTTGATCATTCTAGTTCAAATTAACACGTTATTTTTTGATTTGATTCGGTTTAAATTTTATCACAAAAATTTACAAATCCCTCTAAACTAATATATATATTTTTAATCGATATAAATATCAAATTCTCTAAAAGTAAACCAAACCAACTTGCTCCTAATAAATTTTTTGGATATTTGGTGTATCCGAAAATTAAAATTAAATAATTTTAAAATTTCGCCAAAGTAAAAGAAGACATGTGATGTAAATGGGTAATGCCAATTCCAATCTTATCACTTCCTCTAACCCTCGAAACCGGGTTTTCAGATTTTCAAAATGGAGCCAAAATCGATTACCCCGCCGGGAGAATCGACGGCGCCACCGTCCTCCGACGAGGCAAAATTTTCTCTATTCCCTGTCACAAACTTTTCTCTTCAAATAACTACTTCCTCGGTTCCTCAATGGCTTAGTAACTCGAGCTTTACTACCGACCTCTCCGTCATAAACGAGGACGTCGCATCACTACTCAACCGCGAAACCGTTCAATCTCCGTCACCAGACGACAACGACAGCGATGAAAATCAAGCTCAGGAGAAGTCCTTGCCTCCTACCTACGCGATTCTAGAATCTTCGGAATCTGATGGCGACGGAATGGAGAGAGTGGAGAAGAAGAGAAGCAAGAGAAAGAAGAAGAAGCGGAAGCGTGATCGGTCAGATGAGAGAAGTGGATATGACGGTTATGGTTCAAGAAAGTCGCGTGTTCGAGCTTGGGCTGATTCTGAGGCTAACACTGCCAAAGATTATTACTTCGATTCTCATGGTGATCGTGATAATCTTGCGTTTGGGTGTATCTACAGGTATACTGAATGAAACACTTGGAATTTGAATTGAGTTTATGGTTCATTTCAATTTGCAAGTAGTTTTCTATTGGATTCTGAATGATTAGTGTTTCTGTTAGTAAGGGTGTTGAATGATAGTGTGAATTTGGGGCTGTTAGGGCTAATGATGCATTTAATGGGGTTTTGAATTAAAATTAAGTCTTTGAATTTTACGTACTAGGCTGTGAGGCACATGGACTCCATTTTAGGCAAAGTACCGCCACCGGGTATGTACCGGGGTACCAGTACGCGTATGGTATGTACCGACACCATACCTATATTTTTTTTAAGTCGGTACTCCAGCGGGTACATATTAGACACATATTGGGTATGCAAACTCAATTTTTCTTCTTATGGTATAGTTTTAGGCTTTTTCTTAATGGGTTTTTCAAGTGCCGATGTAGAGTTTGGCCAATTTGATTTGTTGCAAGATCGGTGGATCTTGAAACCAACGGAATGTTGGATAAATTATGGATCTTCAAACCCTAAACTTCAATCCATTGCATTGAAACTCCTTGCACAATCAAATTCTTCATCTTTTGCTGAGAGAAATCAGAGCGCATATGAATTTATTCACTCATTGAAAAGGAATAGGCTCAACCCAAAAAGGGCTGAGGATTTAGTTTTTGTTTATACAAATCTTCATCTTCTCTCGAGACAGAGTAAGACTTATAATGAAGGAGCAACAAAAATGTGAAATATTGGTGGAGATGAATTGGATCTATTTGATGAAGTTGGTATTCTTGAGGTTGCTAGTCTTTCTCTTGATGAACTAGAATTAGAAGCCGCTCTTTTTAATGATGTTGGAGAGGGAAATATTGATATTCACTCACGATTCCATGATTAATTGACACTTTTAAAGTGTGATCTATTTATCTTATTAAGAAGATATTGATTCTTTTTGAGCCAATTATTTTTTAATCTTAATATTTTGTTGTCATTTATACAATATAATTTATTTTTATTTATATAATTGTATTTAAAAAATTATACTCGCGTACGTGTACCTTGGTTTTTCTAAAAATGCTGAATTCCGTATCAGTACCCGTACCGAGTACCGGGTACGTACCCGTACCTTAGCAATGCAGGTACTAGCAAAAGCACTTGTGAAACTCTTTGAGACGATTTATACAAACAACTTATAGCATGTCTATAAACTGTTTTTTTATCATGTTTTTTATCATTTAAGTGAAGAATTGGTCTTCTCATTACTGTTATCCACCTAGGCAAGTTCAATGGGGATTGTAGATTATGGAAGTGGTTTCCGAGTTAATGTTACCAAAAAATTGAAACAAGTTACTTATTTTGGGACTTGATGAAGAAATGGGGAAGTCGGTTGAAACTTGACTTTTGCACTCTTAGATTATTTAAGTCAGTGATTAAAGTGATGTGGCACAAAATATAATTTAATTTCCATTGAGCCCGTGACTTCTTATTTTTAATACTCAAGAAGTTTCACCCCATCCACACAAGTCGCTTATGTTTTGCTGAGTATTTTATTTGTGTTGTTAGTAATGCGTAATTTTATATTTTTTATAAATTCCATGCAGAATGGATGTTGCCCGGCACAAACCGTATAATCCCTTGAATATGTCTGGGCGACATGTTAAAGGTTTGTATTGGTGGAATCAAAGTGGTTCACTAGGGGAAAGAGATGGCGATATTGATGCTTTGGATGATAAAATGAAGTCTTCTGGGCGATACTGGTCTGGAAAGTATATGGCTTTAGAACAACATAAAAGCTTCAAGCGCATTCGTCTCGTTGCTCCAAAATTGTCTCCTCATACAGCCCACGATGAGTTTATACCCTTATCAGATGTTGGTACATCTCATGGTGCTGTTGACAGTGAATCCGACTCTAAAATTTCATCAACACTTGAAGAATCTTGGGAGGATGAAATGTTAAATAAAACCAGGGAGTTCAACAAACTAACAAGGGAGCACCCCCATGATGAAAAAGTTTGGATAGCTTTTGCAGAGTTCCAAGACAAGGTTGCAAGAATGCAACGACAAAAAGGTGCTCGCTTGCAATTACTTGAAAAGAAAATTAGCATCCTGGAGAAGGCAGTTGAGCTTAACCCAGAGAATGAAGATCTATTACTTATCCTTTTAAAAGCTTACCAAACAAGAGATACCTCAGATGTGCTAATTGGGAGATGGGAGAAGATACTTCTGCAACATTCTGGAAGTTACAAGTTATGGAGTGAATTTTTGCATGTTGTTCAGAGAGATTTCTCCAAATTCAAGGTTTCAGTGGTTAGGAAGATGTATGTCCACGCTATTGAAGCTCTGTCTGCTTCATGTAGCAAGCACTCTAGGCAGGTTCTCAGCTTTTTTTGCTCACCCTCTTATTCTGTGCGTGAAAGCAAATATTTTCCTTCTTTTTTTTCAATTTGTTATCTTGTTTGCAAAGGTAGTGTTATTTTGTATACAAGGATTGATCAGATCACTAACTTGGCTGCATGACTATATAATAAGGATAGATAAAACAGAGGAAGGAATATTAGTGACCAAACAACTGTTTTTTATTTATAATCTTTTTGTTCCCTTTAAAAATGGTTGGAAGGCGAACGATTTTTTGGACGATATTGAAATCTTATGCATTGTCATTTTTATATATGGATGGGAAGATGAAAATTGAACTAACCTTCTATTTAGCTTATGCTTTGGAGGTGTATAAACTTGTTGCTTTTTGGTCAGAGGTCATGAAGTTGATATTTTAAAAAGTTAACTTCACATCTTTTCCATGACTGTTTTTGTTTGGTAATTTCTTCGTTCATTTAAATATTTCAGAAGATCCTCAAATAGATTTTAAATGGAAGAAAATTTGTTTTTAGCAGGCTCATCAAGCTCCTGATTCTTCACCAGATCCTGCAATTATTCAGCTAGAACTCCGTCTTGTGGATATATTTCTCAGTCTTTGCAGATTTGAATGGCAGGCTGGTTATAGAGAAGTTGCCACTGCTTTATTTCAGGCTGAAATTGAGTTTAGCTTGTTTTGTCCACCTTTGCTACTCACAGAGCAAAGTAAGCAGAGACTGTTTGAGCATTTTTGGAATAGTCATGGTGCTAGAGTCGGAGAAGAAGGAGCTCTCGGTTGGTCCACATGGTTGGAGAAAGAGGAGGAAACTAGACAAAGGGTCATTAAAGAGGATCTCTCACATGAAAATGAAGGCGGAGGTTGGACTGGTTGGTCAGAACCATTCTCTAAAGATAAGGAAGGTGTCACCAATTTTGAAGTTGAATCTGGCAATGATTTGGTTATTGAGGATAATCAAGACGAGGATGAATATAAAGATGTTGAGCCCGAAGATGATACTGAAAATTTGCTAAAGTCGCTGGGAATTGATATTAGTTCTGGAGATGGTGGTGAAGTTAATGACACTTTGACCTGGATCAAATGGTCAGAAGAAGAGTCTTCTAGAGATTATGATCAGTGGATGCCTGTTCGAAGGAAGTCAGGTAGGATTTTCTCTCTCTGAATTCATGACTATACTTCCCTTGAAATGTATTTGTGTACATATGTATGTTATAGGCTTTTCCTTGCTTGATTTTTCTAATATGCTTCTGAATGTTGTGCAATTTCATTACAAACATCATGCTTATTTAAATGTGTTGGTTAACAATTAACAGATACACCCTCTTCTACTAGTGAAGCACTCAAAACAGAAGAGGACGAGCAACTCTCGAGAATCATATTGTATGAAGATTTAAATGAGTATCTTTTCACCCTGAACACAAAAGAATCTCAAATATATTTGGTGTCCCAATTCATTGACTTCTATGGTGGGAAGATGTCTCAATTGTAAGTTTTTTGGTGTAAATATCAAATGCTAGGATTAATTAATATTGTTATAAGATAGATTTCTTTATTTCATACTTGACATATATGCATATTTATTTCTAGAGAAAACCATTATTAGCGGGTCCGTCCTTCCAGAGTGGCTTCTAGCTGATATGTATTAGTGTTATTTTGACAGAACTGGACGATAAAATTTGACAACAACTTAGATGATTAATGCAGTTCAATACATGGTTAATTATGTTTAGTAGAATCATTAATGAATACTATAACAATGTGTCTCTGTTCACTGACCAGTCACAGAACACCATTAACCACAATTTGGATATCATTAACTACGATTTTCAGGAATATATCTGAATACAAATTGTGGTTATTACTGGTTAGATTTCATGTACATTTGAAAACCTGAAAATCAAGTAAATTTGAACATAATTTAGATGATTTAGTGGATATGTTGTTTGAACCTGAAAGTCATGGTTACTAACGTTAATTATTAGGATTTATTACGTTCAATGGATGATTGATGAGTTTCGACACCTTGTTATATTCATTAACCATCCACTGAATGTAATTAACATCATATTTGAAACCATCCAAATTCTTGTCAATTTTTGCTGTCAATTTTGTGTTATAATGTGTTGATGTCTTTGGTTTTGCTTCATTTTTCATTTGTAGGTTTTGCACAAACAGTCCAACTTGGACAGAGAACACCCTTAGCTTGGAGGATCTACCAGATTTTATGCTAGAGAAGCTGAAATGCATCCATAATGTTTTGACAAAAGCACAGAACATTCCTACTGGTTTCACTTTTGACGTCCTATTAGGAAGTTTCATGATGAATGGTGATATGATGAAATTTGTACAGAATGCAGTATTACTTTGTTTAACTGTTTTTCCGCGTAATCACTATTTGGAAGAAGCGGTTCTGATTTGTGAAGAGCTTTATGTTACTAAAATGAGTTCTTCTAAATGTGCTGTTACACCATGTCGAGCTTTAGCAAAGTCTCTCTTAAAAAGTGATAGACAGGTACTCATCTCTTTCACTCTCTCTACTTCCACTCTCTCTACTTCCTTGCTCCTTTCTGTATCATAAATAAATCAAATATATTTTTTAACAAGAAATTAGCATCTACAACTATTGCCATTAAAATGTTGTAATACAACTATACTGATATTTTTGTTTTTTAAATTTAACAACATAGTGCTAGAAAACTCAAATAAAAATAATGATTATACTTCAGTATTTTTGTTAGCGGAAGTATTCTTTCCCACTTGTTGTTTGATTGAAATTTCTGAAATTATAAATGAAAATATTTTTAAGCTTAATGCTTACCAACATGTTTTATTTTTCTCCCTTATCTAATGGTTAAAATGATGAAATGAAGGTTCTCAAAGAGGGATACCATCTTGTTGCCATTCTTCTTATTTTTGAGAAAATGATCAAAAACTATATTTCATTGGACATTTTATGATACATTTGTTGTAGTTGGTAAGCTTGATCAGATTCTCAAATTTTGACTATTGCCTTTTGGCTGTTGGTTTTTGTATTTTTTTTTATTGTAGGATGTATTGCTGTGTGGTGTATATGCACGAAGAGAGGCTAATTACGGAAATATTGATCTTGCAAGAAAGGTGTTTGACATGGCATTGTTATCTGTGGAAGGGCTTCCTGAGGTATATACTGTACTCTCTACTCTGCTGCAATTTGGTTATATCACTCTTTTCATACTTTTTTGATGTTTTCTTTCATATAGCTACAACGCTTTAATTGTTTCTTATCCATATGAAATTTATTTTATTTTTGATAAAAAATGCATCAATGATTGCTTTAAATTCAAGTCACCGAGGATACTGATCTCCACTTCTAGATTGTCCTATATACATACACTTTCATTTGTGTGTATTAAAATTTATGTATACATGGCATCCTTGTTTTATTATTTTCTTAATTGCATTCATTAACTTTATGGAGTAGGAGATACAGTCCAATGCACCTCTTCTATATTTCTGGTATGCTGAGGTGGAGCTTGCGAATAAAACTGATGATCGCCGTGAATCTTCATATCGTGCTACACATTTACTATCTTGCTTAGGCAGTGGTACAAAATACAGTCCATTTAAAAGTCAAGCATCAAGTTTGCAACTGCTCAGAGCACGTCAAGGGTTTAAAGAAAAACTGAGAACAGTAGGATCATCATGGTTTCGTGGCATAATAAATGACCAATCTGTCGCTCTGGTATGTTCTGCTGCATTGTTTGAGGAGCTAACTACTGGATGTGATGCGGGCATTGAAGTTTTAGATCAAGCCTTTACAATGGTGCTTCCAGGTTATGAATCTTCAATTTTTAACTTTGATGAATGATTGTAATTGAAACTTATTGTGTTACTTATCATATCTATCCGAATGTTTGTGACCTGCAGAAAGGAGAAGCAATAGCTATCAACTTGAATATTTGTTTA
Organism: Lathyrus tuberosus; assembly: GCA_022829125.1. Taxonomy (NCBI): domain Eukaryota; kingdom Viridiplantae; phylum Streptophyta; class Magnoliopsida; order Fabales; family Fabaceae; genus Lathyrus; species Lathyrus tuberosus. Next base: position 6,398,398 of record JALAZF010000049.1, read on the forward strand.
ACTATTACATAAGGATGCTTCAGAGACATCAGAAGAAATCTAGTCTGATGAAAGTATGGGAATCCATCTATCGGGGCCTCCAAATGTATCCCTTCAGTCCAGAACTCTTAAAAGGTGTAGTGGAGGTTGGTCACTTTCACACAACGTCTAATAAATTGCGGCGGATCCTAGATGAATGTAGTTACAAGTAAGATCCTTATACTTTGAAAGCATTAACACTTTTAACCATAGGCTTTATGGTGGATCTTTTGAAAAAGAAAATGATTATTATCCCAAATATTTCCTGTTGGAATTTCCGTCTTCATTGCAGTTTGTCCCTAATCGCCTAAATTGCGACATTTGGTTTGCTTTCTTTGCAGCCTCCAACACCTTCAATGTGTTGTTGGGTTTGAAGGGGTGGATTTCATTCCAAATTGCTTAGAAATATGACATGCGTTGTGTTTATAAGTGGGGGCAATCCTCACCTTACAAGCCGTTTTGTAGGGATGAGTTAGGTCTAACCTAAATTCTAAGATGATATCAGAGTTGGGTTTCCCGCATTTTCCACGCTTAGGCCTCATTGAGGCCCGAGCGTGAGGGTGTGTGTTGGAATTTCCGCCATCATTGCGGTCCCGCCCCTAGTTGCCTAAGTTGCGGCATTTGGCTTGCCTTCTTTGTTGCCTCCAACACCTACATTGTGTTAGGTTTGAAGGGGTTGATTAAGTCCCATATTGGTTAGAGATGTGGCATGTGTTGTGTTTGTAAGTTGGGGAAATCCTCATCTTGTAAGCTGGTTTTGTAGGGATGAGTTAGGCCCAACCTAAATTATGAGATTTCCAAATATAAATAACTCTTAGTTTTAAGGAGAGAATGAAGACTGTTTATGTAATGTGTAGTGATTGTCTAACAGGTGAAATTAAATCGAAGCTTCATCTTATATCATAGTTTAATAGAATATTCTAAATTGCAAAAAAAAAAGACATCTGTTTGGAAACATTTATATGTATGAACTTGGTGGTATAAAGAAACCTTTTACCTATCAAATTTTGTTTAAATCTGGCAAATGGAAGTGGAGCCCCCTCCAAGTATTGTTATTTTTTCCTACTTAAAACATTTGATGAAATGGAGTGTATTATTTCATAATTTTGTTTAGATCTTCTATTTCTTTTTAAGTTCTGACAAATTTGCCCCCTTCTCTCTTTAATGTATCTATTCATACATTAATATTTCCTTTATTCTTCTTACTTAAATTTTTTTTTATCTGATGAAATGTATCTTGTATGACATTTGCTCGTTTGGACTGCGCGTTTACTTTTTACAAGCATAACATTATATGATATTTTTTCCTGCATAATGTTGTGTATGGCAATTTTAGAAGTAGATCCGCTCATGTTGAAAAAAACATGGGGAATTCATGTTTTTAATCTCTACTATTCAGTCCTCCTATCTTCATTTTTAAACACATTCTCTCATAAAAACATAGTAGATGAACGATTGAGATTTAACATGACAAAAGTTGGACACGGGAGAATCCATTTTCAATTTTTCTAGCTTTTCTCTTACAATAAACCAAGCATTCTTTACTTATTTTACATTACATTGACAGGAAACCGTCTGTAGTTGTATGGCTTTTTGCATTGTCATACGAGATGTCTAGAGGTGGTTCACACCACAGAATCCGTGGGTTGTTTGAAAGGGCAGTGGGTAATGATATGCTTTGCAGCTCAGTTGTACTGTGGCGTTGCTACATTGGGTATGAATTGAACATTGCACATGATCCTTCAGCAGCTCGACGTATTTTCTTTCGTGCTATCCATTCTTGCCCCTGGTGAGGACTTGTGTTTTAGATTACTTCTAAATTCTAATGCTCTTAATAGAAACTAGAAAGGACTACAAATGCTCTTTTTGCTGAATGGGCGCAGATTTGTTCTACTATATTTTGCAGATATGTGTTAACTTTTTTTCCTTTCCATTTAGTTAGTTATTATTTGATTTAATTAATGTAATGTAAATGTGCATATCAGGTCGAAACGTCTATGGTTGGATGGGTTTCTCAAACTAAACTCTATCCTTACTGGAAAAGAGCTTTCTGATCTACAGGAAGTAATGCGGGATAAAGAACTTAATCTGAGAACCGACATTTATGAGATCCTTTTACAAGAGTCATGAACTGTATTCTCCAGAATCCGACGGGAGTTTAGACGTGTAGTACTCAATGCACTGCTCGTAGTCTAACATGATGTGACCTGATGTAAAATTCTATCGAGTATATTTGTGCAGTAAAAAATACTGTTGAATTTGCTGTTTTATTTGGGAATGTTTACAAGTATGCTTATAGCCTGTAGGATCAATACAAGTATAAAAGTACTTGTAAGTTCAGGAGACCATCATTGGACAATATATTTTAATGCGCTGTGTTACGGGAATGTAAATATATATTGGAATAGAAAGAAAATGCAAATATTGGAATCTGATGTTGCTAACTTTTGTTGTTTAATAATTATTGGTTGCGTGTTTTTGTTAAACGACGACAACAATTTTCAATAAATCAATAGAAGTTTGATTGGTTGTACTATCGAATTTTATAAATTAAGATTTGGCTGTTGCAAGATTGCATGGAAAGGTAGATAATAGAGGGTAGAAAAAACATGCCAAAATCTTTGACATGCCAAAGATTTATGCTTGGTTATTAATTTCCTGTAAAACATATTTGCAGAAAAAAACTGCTTTATGTAGTAAAATACAAATAGAATGCTTGCAGCAAGAAATATTTAGTTTTAGTTTTCTTTTCAACATTTATAACTGTAAAACTAACAATGAAAATGCGATAGATAGTACAAAAAGGAAAATTATATTGTACATAAAAAATATAATATTAAATATGGTATCATGTGATTTTTGTATATATATTTTGTTTTATAAAGGACAATTCCATTACTATTCTGCTTCTTAAATTTAATTTGTAGTCTACATAACATTTTCTTCTAAAGAAGATTGCGGTAGTAAAAAGAATATAGTTTTAGAATTCTCATAATGTAACACGAGTGTATATTGTATGATAACGGTTAATATATTATATTATATTTTAACACTAATAAAAAAACACTTCCTCTCCTACCTTCTCTTATAATTTTAGTTGTGACATCTTGATTAGTTAAGGTAAAGTGACATTAGATTCGGTTTTATGGGTAATGTTGACGTCTTCATTAGTTTTAGGGATAGTGACACTTGATTCAGTTTTACGGGAAATAATATTGAATTGAGTTTAGCATGAATTTATATCTATTGTCTGTGTTAATTGCTTTATGGTAATGTAAGCAATTATGATGATAAAGTTTTCAACATGTAAAGATAATTTAAATTTGACTTTAAGTAAAATGATTCATACAAATATTGTGTAATCATCAAATAAAATTAAGTACTTATGGTTATGCACAAATGGAACTATAAGAGACTCAAATGTTAAAATGCAACAAGTCATATTTACTAGATGCAATAGAATGACAATAGAATGACTATAAATAAAAGGTAATTTTCTATGTCTAGCTGAAAAATATTATAAATTAATTTATGGGTTAAATAAGTTTTAGGTCCCTCAAAATATAGTGATTTTTAATTTTAGTCCCTCAAAAATTTTCTTTTAAGAATTGGTCCCTACAAGATTTTCCGTTTCAATGAATAGTCTCTGACGTCAAATGGGAGTAACGACTGCTGATGTGGCAGCGCCACGTGGCAATTTCTTCCATTTTTTATTTTTTATATTCATAAATTCAGAATTCGTAGTTAATTCGTAGCTAATTCGAAACCAATTCCTAGCTAATTCTGAAAATTGAGACTTTTTAAACCCAGTATTTGTAGCTAATTCGAAATCAATTCCTAGCTAAAACTAACTAACTTACTTTTCTAACTAAAACTAGCTAAAAGAAAATAATTATCAATGACTAACACCAACTCTATAAACTTAACATAAACACAACTCACACTACTACGACCTTAATTACCATCTCATAACTAATTTAAATTTATCATCTTCTTTTCAACTTACATTTCAAAACACTCACTTTATTTCTTCGTTCTCAGTCAAAATGGCACACATTTTATTGACCATCATCACTACAAGGAGCATTAACAAGTCATACAATGAAGATGGATGGTTTTGTTATGCATCTAAAGCTTGCATTGATGAAGATTATAAAAAGGGGGATGGAGATTCCAAACTAAATGCATACATAGAAGGTGATGATGACGATGATGGTGGTTATGACTATTGATACAAAACAATCTTAATGATTTTGTCTGATATTGATACAAAACCAATTACTGATACATCACTAACATTGTTACTATATTACTACCCATGAATTACAAGACAATCTAAAACAAAATCATCATCCTACAATTTTCCATCTTAGGCACTGTAGTCTTCATCATATATTAGTATATATCTTCAATGCAGTACAAGGTATGTATATGATCCAAGTAACACTAACTAGCTACAAATGCCAACACTGAGTACATATATACCAAAAGCAGTAACCACTATTGTTGCTCCTTAAACTTGTATGCACATCACTCGCACCGTCCGACATCATCATGTTGCTATGTCGACTCCGATACACTTGCTACTTGCGCATATGAAATCAGACAGAATATCAGAATATCACAAGTGTGCATCATATTTAGCAATGCCCCACACTATAATATTGGTTTGATCCTTTAATGTTTAAGATATTGTGACTTAAAGAACCTGCAAATTCAGAAAAATGAACAACATCGTTAAAATCTTTAATTCATAGCCATTGATTTAAAAGGGAATAGATTATGTACGAGACAATGAGCAGTCAAAGAAAAGGTGATTAACATTTTCCAAGTCCAATTGACAGAATGGGCAGAGACAATCATTTAAGTTTAGGAAAATGCCTCTATGATGGAGAGTCTCCTTCAAGGGAATTCTGCTTCTCATTAGCTTCCATCTGAAGATGAGAACTCTGGACGTTGCAGAGCTGGTCCATAATATTTGTAGGGAAGATACAATATCTTCATCTAGGTGAACTTCAAGATTCTCATTTAATAGTATGATATATGTGTTATTGATTATGTGTCGGTTATGATTTATATTCCCATCCATCTTCCCTTCCTAGGATTTGCTTAAAATTCTCTAATACTTCCATGAATTCGTCTATTTCCATTTTCTAGTTTTAGTTAGGAATTGGTTTCAAATTAGCTACGAATTAGCTACGAACACTGGTTTCAGAAAGTCTAAATTTTCAGAATTAACTAGGAATTGGTTTCGAATTAGCTACGAATTCTGGATTTATGAATAAAAAAGATAAAAAATGGAAGAAATTGCCACGTGGCGCAGACACATCAGCAGCCGTTACTCCCATTTGACGTTAGAGACTATTCATTGAGACGGAAAATCTTGTAGAGACCAATTCTTAAAGGAAAATCTTTGAGGAACTAAAATTAAAAATCGCTATATTTAGAAGGACCTAAAACTTATTTAACCCTTGATTTATTATTACAAGAAAGAGATGAACACAATTAAAACATATGTGCAAGTTTGTCATTGCTTTCTTTTTGAATTATTAGAGAATTCATTCAATTAATTGGTGGTAAGAGAACCATGATGAATATTTGTGTTTTCAAAACACAAAAAGAATTAGAGCATTTCTTAATACACCACTCAAGTTTCTTAGACACCACGTGAAATATCTTTTTTGTCCTCTGATTTCGGATATGCACATCCGGGCGCACCAATTTTTTAAAAAACGTTGATGTGTTCCGGATATGCATATCCGAAAAAATTCCGAATCTGCAGATCCGGAACAATTTCTTATTAATTAGTGCCAGACCTTCTTCCTCCCCCTCATTCACATTTTCATTTTCCAAACACCAAACTCTCTCAAACTCTCAAATTCTCAATCACACAAATTTCGACTTTTTTCACTCGAGTTCGGCGCAGAGCAACTTCTACAACGACCAAGACACTCCAAATCCTCCGTATCTTAATTTAATAGGTAAGTTTTTGAATTTTAGAGTTTCGGAGTTATTTTCGAGTAATCGATTTAGAGTAGATATTTAGGTGTAAAAATTGTTAGGTAGTATGAATAATATAGGTTAGAGACAATGTAGGTATTGTTTGCTGCGTCAAACGGACGATCAGGACATTAAAATGTCATTTTCCATGGTACAGCAGCCATGGCTGCAATATTTGAACTTGAAAATATGTATCGGATGTGTAGATTCGGAAGGATTTTAACGTTAAATATTCTGACTGTTTTCGGATGTGCACATCCAGAAAAATCCAACGTTAAATATTCTGAGTACTTCCGGATATGCAAATCCGGAAGGTCTCTATTTTTTTTTGTTTTTTTAAAAATTATTTTTAAAAAATTCTAATTTATTTATTATGCTTTGCAGATTACATGGCTGGCAGAGACGATCGTATCATACATGGACGAACAGCTCAGCACGCATCTGTCCGACGTGAGCGGATGCAGTCTACAGCCGAGGCTTCCGGCGCAGAGGGAGTTGAGGTAGCCCCTACAGCAGAGGGACATCCTACACCACATCCTACACCACAACCTTCCACATCACAGGTTCAGGCCACTTCCACATCACAGGTTCAGGCCACTCCCCCGTCAGCCGCCGATTCTACATCTCGGAGGCATCAGGCTTTTACTGCTGGTTCATCAGGTTCCCATCCCCCACGCAGGCGTCGTCGGGAGACTCCAGTTCCATCAACTGCTCCTATTCCTATTCCTGTTCCTGAGGGTGATCACCCAGCACATGAGGGTGGTGATGGCGATGACGATTTCGATGAGCTAGACGGTTACCCCGGGGGACCGAATGATATGTCCATACTCATGGGGTACTCTGAGCATACTGCCAGATATGTCTGGCTAGATGAGGTAACCTTTCTCGGTTTATTTATAGAATTGTTTTCGTTGAAAATATGTTCATTTGTAACATTGTTTTACTTGGAAATTTTCAGGAGAAGGATTCACAGAAGTTCTATAACCATGGGGGCAAGGTTATGGACATGCTTGCGGCGCTGCCAGGGGATGCGTGGTTCATATCTACACTTGCTACCTCTAGTCTTGGAGGCCTGTCTGGGATTGGGTATCCCTAGATCATGTACGGTATGCTTATGGCCTTTGTTGAGAGATGGCACCCTGAGACATCCTCATTCCATCTACCGTACGACGAGATCACGATCACACTCGACGGCATCTCGTTCCTTTTACATCTACCGATCACGGGTACCCTTCTCCGTCACGGTAGGATGTCGAAGGGGGACGCGATGGAGATGCTGATTGAGGAGCTTAGGGCTACCCCAGAGGAGGCACTTGTGGAGGTGACGCAGTTGAGAGGCGCACACGTCCGGTTCTCCTTTCTGACATGCAGATTTAGTGTGGTGCTTGTAGAGGCAGAACATGCTTCAGGTGATCCAGCTGAGGTGGCGATCCATAGGCAGCGTGCCCTGCGATGCTACTACCTGTTTTTGCTTGGCACGCAGGTGTTTGTGGACACCACCGCCAGTTATGTTGATGTCGTTTACCTCAGGTACCTTTTGGATCCCACAGAGATCCATGTGTACAACTGGGGGGCGGCTGCGCTGGCATTCACCTATTCCAGGCTCTCAGATGGTTGCCACTGGGCAGCCAAGACTATGGCAGGCAGTTGTACGCTATACGTGGTAACAATTTAATATTCGAAGTAATTTTTTCATTTCTTTTCTTTCTATACTCATTATAATGTTTGACACCGATGTTATGTTTTCCATTTCAGGCGTGGATATTACAGCATTTTCCCAAGATTACTGGTTGGGGGAGTGTCGATGGGTTCACTGAGGATATGCCACGTGCTGCTATATTTCTCCTGCTCAGAGGGAACCAGGCGCCCGACCCCTACAGAATATATCTTGATCGGATGGCTGCTGAGGACGATTTTTATCACCCCTATTGTAACACCCTAAACCCCCGCGACAAATAATAACAAAATATCAGAGTAAAATAACACATATAGATTTAGGATGCTACTTTCAAATGATCAACTTCCCATGTGTAATAACAATAATACATCAACATCGTAATTAAAACATGTTATTTAAACATTTCTATAACAGCGGAAATTTGACAAAGTCTGAAACATGTTTAAACACACATGACATCATCAAAGAAAAGAGTAACGACACATAATAAAGTAAAGGACTCTAAGCGTTCCGACAACCCGGTGTTACAATCAGAGCATACTCGACTCGATAACCCAAAAGAGAAGACTTCGTCTTTGCTAACTCCAACTCCACACAAAACCTGCGTATCTGCACATTACCCACGTGGAGGCAACATTTAAATAGAAGGGGTGAGATTCTCACAATCACGTACAACAACAACTACATACAACAGCTCAACAACAAAATACAACGACGACTACATACATATAATTATCAATGTGTCAAATACATCACACTAAAATTATACAACACGCAGTTAATATCTGCCAACTCATACAACAATAACGATCAACAACTACCACACGCATGCACACTACCGAATCCATTAATTCGACTTACAACACAACAACAACGACCATCCACGACTACAACACATGCCACAACAACACAAAACCCAATTAATGCGTCAAATGGTTGGAACTCTGGTACTGAAATTAATTTTAACAAAAAGTATATGAAACCATCTTTCCAACGCTTCAAACGGCGACTGAAACGGACATACGGATCAAAAGATACGAATTTTTAAAGTTTCAGAAAATTCGGTTCGTCTCAGCTCTGTTCGCTTGACACTCGCCTGACGACCATCTGGCGAATTTTCGCCTGGCAACCATCTGGCAGATTTTTGCCTGACGGATTTTCCTTTCGCTTGGCGGATTTCCCTTTCGCCTCATGTTCGCCTGGCGGAGCAGTGGCGAATCTCCTTTTCCATACAAAATCCAGAAACCTCTATTTTCACCCTTCGCTCGCCTCTCGATTCGCCTGGCGACCATCTGGCGGATTTTCGCCTGGCGACCATCTGGCGGATTTTTCCTGGCGGATTTCCTTTTGCCTGGCGAATTTGGCAGGATCAGCAATCTTGCAATTGCGATTCTACACGACTCAGACCTCAATTCTTTCCCAATTTCACTCCCAATTCAGTCCAAAAACATACATATAGTCACATATTAACATACAAACAAGTAGGAAATACATAAATCACATTTCAACCGATAAATTTGTGCATTCTTCCCCTTATCAAAACTTCCAACACACAAAAACCCAATCCCCAAATCAACACAAACAACACATAGGGATGATCCTAATGGTTTATTTACCCTCATACAAACATTATGCAACCCTTAGAGATTAAAGAACCCCACCCTTACCTTAGATGAAGATTCCTCCGAGGTCTCTAAGCTTTTGCTCTGCATCCGTTCCATTTTCTCCTCTCTGCATAAATCGATCGATCTCCCAAAAAATGATCCTCTTCCTCTTCTCATTCTTCCTTATTCCAAATATGACCCTTGGACCCCAACTATACTTTTCCTTTTTTATCCTCACTAACCACCACAAAAGGACCACTTTGCCCTTCCTTTTATTTTTAAAATAATAATAATAATAATAATAATAATAATAATAATAATAATATATATATATATATATATATATATATATATATATATATATATATATATATATATATCATATAATCATATTATTATTACCAAAATATTATTAACACCTCACAACTTCTAAATACTCTCAGCAGCCCCTTAACATCATCAATACTCCACAACCCAAGCCAGCAGACATCAAAATATTCCATCAAAATCGCGAATATCTATAATAAAATTCAAATAAATATTCTAATTATTTTGGGGTGTTACAACTCTCCCTCACTTAGAATATTTTCGTCATCGAAAATTTACTTCATGCGAACAACTCCGGATGCGACCCTCGCATACTGCACTTTACTTCCACATCGTAAAAATAACATTACGCATAACCGAACCACATCTGCCTCATCAATAACACCAACAAGGTGCAATGTCTACACAATGCACTCGACAACCAACTCAAGACGCAACGTATAAACGAGTTACACACCTACACGTTCACTCTTGAACTAGAGCACCACACAATCGTACCATTACCATAGGTAACACTCCCTTAATTCCTCATCCCAGGAATTAGCTACTCGCACTTGGACCACCACCATAGGAAACAAGGAAATAACAAAGCTAAGAACATAAAGTTCCACGACACAACGTCGTCCTAACGATTTCAACATAACCGGTACACCACCCTCGTGGTCACACAATCATCAAAACAACAATTCTACGATTCAACAATCGAGCATATAACTAGTAGTACATGATTAACATTTTAACCGTTCACCACATCACTTCCATTCCTACAGATCATAACGTCCAACCTCTAAACTCTTACAAGTCATGCACGCATACACGAACTGTGCTACGTCACGCTTCTGTTGCGCACTCTGATTACTCGCAACTATCACATCCACCAATTTTTCATCTAACCCCTGACTCTCTCTAATATTCACCAGGAAGTCATCATTCACCGTCTATATTACCAACCTCTCCCTCTACTGCGCCAGTTCACACACCAGATATAAGTCTCTGGACTGCTACTCCATTCCAATTCTCTGACCAAGCAGGTGTTCTACACTCTTGTGATTACTAAACACTTCGAATCCAGGTTCATAGAGATAATACCTTCGGATCTTCAACACAACACAACCGCCTCCAATCCCAAATCTTGAACAGGATAGACCCTTTCATGAATTCTCATATGTTGTAAAGCATCAGCTTCAGCTTCACCACCTTACATTAGTACATTGCCTAAACTCATCACAACCACATCCCAATATCCCATCAATGGTTTATTAGGATCAGGTAGAACCAAAACTGGAGTCGTAGTCAACTTCTACCTCAACTCTCTAAACTTTCCTCGCAACGAACATTCCTCAAACAAAAGATTTACCCTTCGCAAGTCAACCGAGATAAAATGCTAACTTGGAATAGTCTTCCATAACCTACTGTAATCACTTATTGGGTCCAAAATCCTCTAATCTCTTTAACCAACTTCGAAGCTTCCTCCTTTTATAATTGCATCTACTTGGATGGATCCACGACAACACCATTATCTGAAATAACATAACCAAGAAAACACATCCTTATCAACCAGAAATCACGCTTTGATAACTTAGCGTAAACTTTATCCCTCTTCAATACTGGTAACTCAATCTTCAAATACTCTGCGTGTTCTTCTTTTGATTTTATAATAGACCAGAATACCCCAACGAACACCAGTTCGAACTGATCCGACTAAGTACGAAAGATATGATTCGTAATTCCCACACACACACCAACGCATTACAAGCACCGAACAACACCATTCTATACTGTAATACTCCAACCGAGTTCCAAAGATTCCAAGTCATATATTCTTGAAATTGGACACTTATCCTTAAGCACTTTGGAGAATTATCAATCGGCATAGAACAAACTTATCCACTGGAGTGCCTACTCATCAAACAGTACACAATCTCTTTCCTGTCCATCAATAGAATAACCTCTCCATCCACAAATAACCGCTTAGTATGGGTCCAACACTCTCCAACGATGGAGATGCAAGAGTACTACTACTACAACCATAACATACGCAACATTCGAAATTCATCCTGAGTTCGAAACAATTTATCCAAAATAGCTTGACCACTCTGGTTCTGATTACCACATTCCATATAAATTCTTCTTACGGGGTTTTGACCCACTCTATGTTTCTATTGACACAAAATCTCAACCCATCACAAACATAATACCATCAAGGAACTTCAAATCACCCGTGATTCATCACAATTCAAACTCAAGCTATCTAGAATACAACTGTGGTTTCCATATTACTCAACGATTAGCACACAACTTCATACTACTATCCATTTCTCTACTAACAACACTGAAGCTCTCCAAGGCGACACCCTCGGTCTCACAAATCCTCTTTCTAATAAATATTTCACTTACTTAGCAGGTATAACCTTAACTCTTCACTTCCATCAAAGTTAAGTCCACTCTTTACTCTCTAAAAGCAACCATCCACAATACCAGATCACTCCCTCTTAGAGACACCCCAACTTGGCCGACATACAAAACCTCGAATCTGTCTCATCTTCAGATACATCTGAATGCGCATTGGCCCATCAAAACCATCGGTAAGCACTTTGCTTAACTCCGACCATTCACTGAACACACTATCTAAGCTGACAAGATACGTCTATTCCATCAAGCATGATCCCGTCTACTATCAACAAGAGATTGAGGGTGATCAGTTCCTCAATTTGTCAATAGACAGTCGACAATCGTGATGGAGGCATAAACCATCCTTACCAAACTATAATGGTGTTCCTCGCACCTTGTGCCTAAGCTATCTAATGCACAATCCTTAGTTAACACAAGCATTCCCTCTATATTTCCTTTCATTTTAGAAACAACACACTCTCACAACTCCTACATTCTTGATATCAGTAGCACACTACCCTACTCATCCAACTATTGATAAACACAAGGTTTAGCTCCTACCAACGCGTCCCAAAATAATATCCTCTTGTTCCAACTGAAGACAAGCTACACCCATCCTTAGGAAACACGTCGTGATACTCCACACCTCACTGACTCGACCTCAAGCCAAAACTTTGCCTTCCCCCCTCACAAGGAGGCAACAGGTGAACAATCCAAAAATGCACTTCCTCATGCAGTGACATGTTATCCGATCTTTCCAACAACATAACAACACTGTCCCACTCAATAATTGCACTCTTTCCACCAACGACACACTAAGCCAACACTCCACACCCGAAGCATCTCGGAGAAACACAAGCTTCTCCCCCACTTGTCTCATTCTCACTCTGCAGACAAGGGATTAGAACCCAAGAAAGTACTGATAGTGTTTCACACACATATCACCTACTAAGGACAACAACATCGACAGTATTCCAATGTCACACAACAACGACTCGACAACTTGGCCGGACAGACCGACCTGCTCTGATACCACTTTGTAACACCCTAAACCCCCGCGACAAATAATAACAAAATATCATAGTAAAATAACACATATAGATTTAGGATGCTACTTTCAACTGATCAATTTCCTATGTGTAATAACAGTAATACATCAACATCGTAATTAAAACATGTTATTTAAACATTTCTATAGCAACGGAAATTTGACAAAGTCTGAAACATGTTTAAACACACATGACATCATCAAAGAAAAGAGTAATGACACATAATATAGTAAAGGACTCTAAGCGTTCCGACAACCCGGTGTTACAATCATAGCAGACTCGACTCGATAACCCAAAAGAGAAGACTTCGTCTTTGCTAACTACAACTCCACACAAAACCTGCGTATCTGCACGTTACCCACGTGGAGGCAACATTCAAACAGAAGGGGTGAGATTCTCACAATCACATACAACAACAACTACATACAACAGCTCAACAACAAAATACAACGACAATTACATGCATATGATTATCAATGCGTCAAATACATCACACTACAATTATACAACACGCAGTTAATACCTGCCAGCTCATACAACAACAACGATCAACAACTACCACACGCATGCACACTACCGAATCCATCAATTTGACTTACAACACAACAACAACGACCATCCACGACTACAACACATACCACAACGACACAAAACCCAATTAATGCATCAAATGGTTGGAACTCTGGTACTGAAATTAATTTTACCAAAAAGTATATGAAACCATCTTTCCAACGCTTCAAACGGCGTCTGAAACGGACCTACGGATCAAAAGATACGAATTTTTAAAGTTTCAGAAAATTCGGTTCGTCTCAGCTCTGTTCGCTTGACGCTCGCCTGACGACCATCTGGCGAATTTTCTCTTGGCAACCATCTGGAGGATTTTTGCCTGGCCGATTTTCCTTTCGCCTGGCGGATTCCCCTTTAGCCTCATGTTCGCCTGGCGGAGCAGAGGCGAATCTCCTTCTCCATACAAAATCCAGAAACCCCTATTTTTCACCATTTGCTCGCCTCTCGATTCGCCTGGCGACCATCTGGCGGATTTTTGCCTGGCGAATTTCCTTTTGCCTGGCGAATTTGGCAGGATCAGCAATCTTGCGATTGCGATTCTACACGACTCAGACCTCAATTTTTCCCCAATTTCACTCCCAATTCAGTCCAAAAACACACATATAGTCACATGTTAACATACAAACAAGTAGGAAATACATAAATCACATTTCAACCGATAAATTTGTGCATTCTTCCCCTTATCAAAACTTCCAACACGCAAAACCCCAATCCCCAAATCAACACAAACAACACATAGGGATGATCCTAATGGTTTATTTACCCTCATACAAACATTATGCAACCCTTAGAGATTAAAGAACCCCACCCTTACCTTAGATGAAGATTCCTCCGAGGTCTCTAAGCTTTTTCTCTGCATCCGTTCCATTTTCTCCTCTCTGCATAAATCGATCGATCTCCCAAAAAATGATCCTCTTCCTCTTCTCATTCTTCCTTATTCCAAATATGACCCTTGGACCCCAACTATACTTTTCCTTTTTTATCCTTACTAACCACCACAAAAGGACTACTTTGCCCTTCCTTTTATTTTTAAAATAATAATAATAATAATAATAATAATAATAATATATCATATAATCATATTATTATTACCAAAATATTATTAACACGTCACAACTTCTAAATACTCTCAGCAGCCCCTTAACATCATTAATACTCCACAACCCAAGCCAGCAGACATCAAAATATTCCATCAAAATCGCGAATATCTATAATAAAATTCAAATAAATATTCCGATTATTTTGGGGCGTTACACCTATGCCGATCACCGTGTGACGCGCCCGTTCGATGAGGTTTCGCTGTTCTAAAGATGGTTGGGATGCAGTTCGACAATTACTGCTCGATACCTGCCGGAACGCGTCTTGTGCTAGTTCGGTTACACGCAGACGATCTCTAGGATGCCTCATGAGTCTGCTCCTCTAGGCTTGACCCGCGTGCAGATAGATGAGATATATGCTGACTTCTAGTCCCACTTGGTACTGAAAGAGGCTCGGGCGACTAGAGCGCCGAGAGATTGAAGCGTTGCTTCCGGGTACATCATGTGGTTCTACACCATTTCACACCCATGCATGGTGCCCACTACTGAGGGATCGCCACCCAGACCTGCTCATCAGGAGATATTAGAGGAGCGGCAGTTTCGGTTGGACCATACTCAGGTGGTCCAACCTCGCTGTCGTGAGATAGAGCAGATAGCGCGAGCGGCCATTGCGCACGGTCACCTCCTTGAGGGCTCTGGTGGCAGACGTGCCGTGGATAGGATTATTGAGATTGCTCGGGGGGCGCTTCAGTACCGCAGACATCGAGCCAGGACGACGGGTCGGGGCAGAGGAGCAGGGGAGCCAGGAGAGATCCTTCACCATACGCAGTAGTTTTTTTTGATGTATTCTATTTTTATTACATGTATGTACTGTATTTTGACAGAGGTTTATTTTATATATATATATATATATATTGTTAGACGATGACTATGGATCTAGAAAGGGGGGGGGGGGGGGTTGAATAAATCCCTAGAGTTTTACACGTAAATGGTTATAAAATAATTTGTTTTAAAAATTTAACGGAAGCACACCACTGGATTGTACGTCTACCACGAACCTTCTATTAAAAGGATCGGATATGCACGAATATATTGAGAATGAGTACGGAAGAGAAAAATTTAGTCCAATTACTACACTTATAACGCAATCAACAAAATATCGCTTGCTTGATGTTTAATCCAAACCAACGAGGTAAAACGATAAACAATTAAAAGCAATGTGTTCGATTTTTGCTTTGAGACAAATTATCAAACACCTGGTGTGCGTAAACACACTAAGTGCAGAATTTCTATGGAAGGTAATGTAAAGCTGCTCCAAGATACAATTCAAAGAATTGTATCAATTTAACAAAACAGTTTATCAGCTTACGATTACACAACGACAGCAATTTCAATAACTTGCGACTTCACAAATTCAAACAAACTGAAATGTAAAAGAGTTAAGGAAAGAGAGAACAAACGAGATTTGATTAGGCAGTTCCCCAATCGTCCTCGCTTTGGGTACGTCTCCCCCCAACTCCACAATTGGAATTGAGATATATATATATATATATATATATATATATATATATATATATATATATATATATGTAGCTGTTGCAAATTATTTATTACAAGAGAAGAACAATGAACATCCAAACCCTCGATCGTTGATGCAGAGTCTTCTCTCCCCTTGATTCAAGATGAATCAAATCCTTCGAATATGGTTGATCCAATTACCATCCCACGCTACTAAACCGAAAGAACCCACCGTTCTTCGGTTACCTTCACTCCATCAATTGCGATCTACCAAAAATTCAAACCCAAACCTCCCTTCTACAATCCTCCGATTACAACTACTAAACCGAACAATTGCTCCAATCTTCGGTTACCTTTGCCCGGCTGAATCCCTGTAGAACGAAACGGTTTGTGCAAAAACCCCCAAAATCTACTTGATTCTTGGAGGACAAAACCAACTGGTTTTATTCAAGAAACACCTACCAAGCTCTCAACCCAGAAAATGAAGATCACACTTCCTAAATTCTGAACGTTATCACTTCGAACAATGGGCGACACAAACAAAGATGATTATGTGTGATTGTTTGTTTACTCAATGAAGAAGATGAAGATGAAGAGAGAAATGGCATATATTTTCACTTTTCTTGTTTGTTAATAATGAGATGACCAAAACTATTTATAGAGAATTAATTGACCCACTAAAAGTTATAACATAAATAACAAAATAAAAATTAGGTGAAAAATGCAGCTCAGGAGTGTTTGGGTCGACACATGACTTAATGAGGTACAACATGCGCTGACCCGTGGAAAATGCTATGCAAGTTTGGTCTTTATGCGTCGACCCACAAGCACCACGCGTCGACGCAAAGTTGGTTTTTGTGACTTCCCAGAATCATGCGCTTACCCGCATATTTCACTAGTTTTGTACCATTATTTATGCGTCGACTCATGTACTGGGAAGGTTTGCGCATGAATTGTGTTTTAACAGGAAATGCAATTTTTGCACATTTTCAACTGACCAAAGTCCAGACAAACATGCTAGACACCAGTAAAATGATAATGAACATTTATTTATGGGAAATACAATGTCCTATACATCTAGACACATGAACAACAATGATTAGACGCAATTTGCCCGACAAGTGAAGTGATACCGCTCAAATTACAATCTAATACTCTGCATATATGTTGACATCATTAAAACAAAATTGTTAGTTCTTGTATTGGCTGGAATTTTGGTAAAACAAAGTTGAACAATGTTGATGTCATATGTCTGATGTCATAACATTGGTTCCTAACATTACCTGTTGCAGGGTTGAAGTTTTATATGCTGATGTTATAATTGATGTCTTGACATCAGTATATCAGAACATCAGATCATCAGATTGTGATGTTTTAGGGCTGCGCGTGTTTGTGAGTTTTGAGGAGATCTGTTAGAGAGATTAGAT
Organism: Lathyrus tuberosus; assembly: GCA_022829125.1. Lineage (NCBI taxonomy): Eukaryota > Viridiplantae > Streptophyta > Magnoliopsida > Fabales > Fabaceae > Lathyrus > Lathyrus tuberosus. The sequence continues at coordinate 6,416,014 of JALAZF010000049.1, forward strand.
GCGAATATCTTGGAGAAGATATTTCCAATCAGATAATTTGCAGATTATGGAGCAGATCATGTAACTAACATTAGGGCTGATTTGAAGAGATTTAAAAAGATTTGAAGATCAAATCTGTTTTAAATTCTGGTTTTAAAACAAATCAAATCAGATATTTTTGGAGCAGGTCCAAGCCCAAGTCAGAATTCTATAAAAACAGCCTCAACCCTTGTTGGTAGATAACGAAGAAAGAGAGCTAAAGACTGAGTGTCATTTGTGTCTTCGTGTGTGTTTTTGTAAACCATTCATGTTTGAATTGGTGTTACTATTTTGAGTTGTAAGTGTATTCACTCTAGAGCTTTTAAGCAAGAGTGCGTTGTTCTTGATCAAAGCTGTTAAGCATAATCAAGGTGGGTTTTAAAGTGTAATCATTGGATTGTATCACTGAGGTGATTTAGGGAGTGAGTGGTTTCTCATACCTAAGTGGTTTCTTAGGTAGAAGTGTCATTGGGTAGTGATTAAGTTAGGTAGATGTCAACTGGGATTGTTGAGTCTGTAATTTAATACTACTAATAGTGAATTTCCTCCCTGGCTTGGTAGCCCCCAGACGTAGGTAGTTAGACCGAACTGGGTGAACAATTCATTGTGTTATTTACTGTTGTTTTTACCTTGTTCATATAGCAGATTATGTTGTTGTGACATCACACTCAACATCACACATCTGATACCAGAATTTCAGAAATAGATGAAAGACCTTAGCCCTCACATACTCCCCCTTTTTTTATGATGGCAACACTGTTTTAGCTTTCACGTGATTTGTAATTTGAGAACGAACAAGCTCCCCCTGTCTTTAACACTTGGTTAATTTCCTACTAATTTTTTGCTATCCTTCTCCCCCTTTGTCAACATCAAAAAGAAGAGAAGAGGTGGTCAAAATATTAACTCTACAACAAGTAAAGATGCATCCATTTATTTGCAGCACAACAACATTAACACGCATCCACATATGATACAGTTAATGTAAAATTGGAAACAGATGAATACGGAACCTCAAATGCAAAGACAATTAATTCCATAGTGAAAACATTCAGAACAAACTGATACAAATTGTCAAAGGGAAACAGCAGGAGAAAACATGCACACAAAATAACAAAACATAAATGCAAAAACACAAATGATTTGATGCCCTAATGTTTATGGCCTCCTCCCCTTATATGGATGACCTCTTCCTCCATAATACTGGCCTGGTGGTGGCAAATCTTCTAGGTGCAGGTTGAGTTCGATTAGAGTGCGATTTAGAGTACCAAGGCTGTTGGCAAGATTCAGATTCTGTTGAGTCAAGTTCTCGTCCATTTGATTGAAGCGAGTCATAGACGCGTCAGCAAACCTGTTGAAGTTAGTGATGTGATCCGAGACTTGATCGGATAAGTTTGTGAGCCGTTCTTCCTGAGCATTGTAGCGACTCTCTTGCAATGCTTGAAATTTTTGCTGTTGAAGATTCATCTCATTTAACCTTTCAAGAATCTTTTCAGATGCCTGGTAATCGTACTGAGGCTGTGGAGTTGGAGGTGCCGAGTAATCAGGTTGCTGCCAACCATACTCCTCGCCATAGGTGCGAGGAACATAGGCGTTACCAAGAGTAGTCTAGGAGTTGTTTTGCCAATCTCCCCAGCCCTGATTTTTAGAATTATCCTCATGTTGATCGCCCATCCATGCGTCGTTGTCTTCCTCTTGCATAACCACGTCAGCATCAATGACATCTTGATGATCACCCTCATATACGTCCTCATCAGCATTTCCTTCATAATGAACAGGTTCTTCAGGTTCAGGTTAAAAAGGATGAGTCGATCTGTGTCGGTAATTGAATCTCTTATTAACCTTATCCCAAAGACAGCCCATCATGGTGAGGGTTTTTGGTTGAAATTGTTGTTTAGAAGAAATCTCAATGTAAGGAATATTCTCAATGTAAGGAATATTCGGAACTGAAATCCCATCCTTGTTCAAGATGTTCTGAATACAGGATGCATAACCTAGAGCTTGATATTTGTGGGAGCTGCGGGTGACGAACATCCGATATGTAAAATAGTATGGCTAGTTGATTTTGATCCAATTTTCCAGAATATACATGAGATGAACTTCAGCCTTCTCAACCCGTGAGTATCCACCTTTCTTAGGTCTCAAGATACGAGCAACATTCCATTGCAAAATGCGGTCTTCGAATTTCAAATGACCGGTAGTGACATTTTTCGGAAAGACGTCACTTGCCACAACATTGTCAGAATACAGTTCCCGTAGCATAGAGTTTAGAGCAGTGTTGAACTTAAAGTTTTGAACAAATGTTTTATCAATTACTCTGGCCAGATTTTTATTTGTGTCCAAACTAAACAAAGTAGCCTGTAAATCATTATTTACATCATGAAGAGCATTATTCATAGAAAACTTAAACTCAGCCCCCTTAAATTTACCCTTGATTCCACAGTAGAACACTCGAATCAGATCACTATTGTATTTATCATCACATTCCAGGAACTCACCAAGATTCTGAACCTTGAGTATGCCAGTTATCTCAGGAATGTGATAATCTTCACCCATCAATACGTAGAAACCATGTTGTGGTATAACATCACGATTACTAAACAATGCCTCATAAGGACTAGATAGTGCATCAGAAACTAGAGAATTAACAGTTACCGGTTGTGAAGAGGTTCTGGAAGATGAAGCTCTGGTTGTTCTTTTATCGGTTGTGCGCCTTGAAGCCATTGTTGATGAAGGATTGAAGAAGATGAACAGTAGTTCTCAGTGATTGTGGATGCACAGTGTTTCGAAATCCCTTGTTGAAGAGGAATGATGAGCAGCCGTTACTAACCCTTATTCTTATACCCTTGAGGATTCACTCTTGTGGGTTATGATTTTTAGGGTTTTAATGAGATTTTGATGGAGATTAATGGGTATTGATGAGGTTTAATGGAAGAAATAGAGAGAGAGAGGCCACAAAATCTGATGAGATTACATGCAATGAACATAGATTAATGTGTTATGACGATATGTAGTGAAAATAGGAACATTTGGTCGGCGCACACGTTCCAATTTAACGCAGGAAGTCAGAACGCGTCAGTTTTGCGTCAACCCATGGACAGGATGCGCCGACGTCAGGCTGTTATGCGCTAACCCGCCTGTTTCTCTTTAAAAATGCAACAGTTTATGCGTCGACTCATGAGATGGCCCCGTCGACGCATGCAAGGCAAAAATGGAAAAAATTTGAAATTTTGCACACCTAAGTTCCAAAGGACAAATAAACATGCATACACATAGAACAAACATCCATATGAACAATATGTGCTCAAAAAACAATAAACATCAAGTTTAAGGTACTTAATATGGCAAAAATATGTTAAACGGAACAATATTACCTTGATCACCATGACGATAAGAGCCCTCACATATAGCTGACTATCTCTTTACATTGTTAGTTAAAATAATAAACAAGCATGTATATATATATATATATATATATATATATATATATATATAGATATATGTGAAGATCACTATCTTAAAGGATTATCAAACACGATCCGAGATATCAAGAATACCAAGTTCCCTACGGATGTGAAAGAAAGGCTCAATGGCTAATGGTTTAGTAAAAATGTCAGCAAGTTGATTTTTAGTATCAACATGCTAAAAAATCACATCACCTTTCTCTACATGACCCCTAAGAAAATGACGGCGTATTTCGATATGCTTGGTGCGTGAATCTAATATGGGGTTCTTAGTTAGGTTTATTGCACTAGTGTTATCACACAAAATAGGAATACGCTCAAGTTTTAAATCGAAATCAAGCAATTATTGTTTAAGCCATAACACTTGAGCACAACAACTTCCTGCGGCAACGTATTCCGCCTCGATTGTTGACAAAGCAACCGAAGCCTGTTTCTTGTTGTGCCAACTCACCAAGGAATTTGCAAAAAGGTGACACGTGCCACTAGTAATTTTCCTATCCAACTTGCACCTGGCAAAGTCGGAATCGGAATAACCAACTAAGGAACAAACACTACCTTTGGAATACCACAACCCTTACTTTGGAGTACCGGAGAGGTATCGAAGTATGCGCTTAACTGCCTTTAAGTGGGATTCCTTGGGATGTGCTTGATACCTTGCATACATGCATACACTGAACATAATATCGGGACGTGATGCGGTAAGATAGAGAAGGGATCCTATCATACCTCTATATCTTTTTACCTCTACGTCTTTACCATTCTCGTCACGATCAAGGTTCGCACTAGTCGGCATTGGAGTATCTATTGCTTTGCAGTTTAGCATATCGAAACGTTTTAGAAGCTCAAGACAATATTTCGTTTGACTCACGAATGTGCCCTCTTCGAGTTGTTTGATTTGCAATCTGAGGAAATAGTTGAGCTCCCCCATCATGCTCATTTCAAACTCCCCCTGCATCAAACTAGAAAACTCCTTGACCAAGGTCATGTTAGTAGACCCAAAAATAATATCGTCAACATAAATTTGTACCAAAATTAAATGTTTTCCTTGAAGTTTAATGAATAGAGTTGTGTCAACCTTCCCTCTTGAATACCCTTGATCAAGTAAAAATTTGCTTAGACGTTCACACCAAGCCCTAGGGGCTTGTTTAAGTCCGTACAAAGCACGTTTAAGTTTGTAGACATGATCAGGATATTCATGAGATTCAAAACCCGGAGGTTGGGCAACGTAAACCTCTTCATTTATATATCCATTAAGGAATGCACTTTTAACGTCCATTTGGAATAATTTGAAGTTCTCAGTGCAAGCATAAGCAAGTAAAAGACGTATAGCCTCGAGTCGGGCAACCGGCGCATAAGTTTCCTCATAGTCGATTCCTTCCTCTTGGTTATAGCCTTGCACTATAAGCCGCTCTTTGTTACGTGTTATTACTCCATTTTCATCAAGTTTATTCCTAAACACCCATTGGGTGCCGATTACTCGATGATCTCGCGGAGGGGGGGACAAGGTCCCAAACATCATTTCTCCTGAATTGATTTAGTTCATCTTGCATTGATAGAAACCAATGCTCATTGAGTAACGCCTCCTTAGCGTTTTTAGATTCAACTTGTGACACAAAAGCAGAGTAATAGCAAAAATTACTAAGTTTAGAGCGAGTGGTTACTCCCTTAGAGATATCACCGAGAATGTTGTCAATTGGATGGTCTTTTGAAGACTTCCAAGCTGGAGAAAGTTCGTCTTTATCAGAATGATGATCATCCTCACTTTTCACTGGTTGGTGATCCTTTTCCTCCTCAATACGCACTGTTTCAGGCTGATCAGTTCCCTTATCAGTGTCCTTGAGTATGTCTGCATTAGGTACACCTGCACCATGAAAAGAACTACCTTCTCCGACATTTCTCGGATAAGACTCGTCAAAGGTAACATGAACCGATTCTTCAACTACACGTAACCTTTTATTATAAACTCTATACGCTTTACTTGACTGAGAGTGTCCAAGAAAAATACCCTCGTCGGCCTTGGCATCAAACTTACCAAGAGTCTCTTTCCCATTGTTTAACACAAAGCATTTGCAACCAAATACACGAAGGTGAGAGATATTTGGCTTGCGCCCTTTTAAAAGCTCATACGGTGTCTTGTTTAGAATAGTCCGAATGAGCACCCTATTCAAAACATAACAAGCCGTACTTATGGCGTCGGCCCAAAAGTATTTTGGTAATCCACCATCATTGATCATAGTCATTCCAAGTTCCTCCAAAACTCTATTTTTACGTTCCACTACCCCATTTTGTTGAGGGGTACGTGGTGCGGAAAAATTACGATCAATTCCGCTGGAATCACAAAATGCTTCAAACAAATGATTTTCAAACTCACCCCCATGGTCACTTCTAATTGACCCAATGTTTGTGTTTAACTTGTTCTGAGATAACTTAACAAATCGTTCAAAGGCCGAAAAGGTATCACTCTTATTTGCTAAGAAAATAGTCCAGCAAAACCTAGAAAAATCATCGACTATTACAAACCCATAATAGTTACCACCTAGGCTTTTAACCCTAGATGGTCCAAAGAGGTCCATATGGAGGAGCTCAAGGGGTTTCATAGTTGGCACGATGTTTTTAGATTTGAATGAGATTCTTGTTTGCTTCCCCATTTGACACGCATCACAAAGGTGATCCTTTGTGAATTTAATTTTGGGCAAACCGATGACTAGGTCTTTAGAGACTATTTTGTTAAGCAGATCAAAGTTAATGTGAGCCAACCGTCTATGCCACAACCATGAATCTTCATTCATAGAGACTAGACACTTATCTCCATTCAACGATACCTCATTTAAGTCTATCATATAGACGTTGTTCACCCTCAAGCCCTTAAACACATTCTTTTTGCCACTATCTTCAACTATGCAATAATCCTTTGAAAAAGATACTTTATAATTCTTGTCACATAGTTGGCTAATGCTTAAAAGGTTGTGTCTAAGGCCTTCCACAAGCAGAACATCAGAGATAGTTGTAAATGAAGGGTTACCTACACTACCTTTGCCGAGAATCTGTCCCTTGTTGTTATCTTTGTAGGTGACAAACCCCTTTTTCTTCGCCACAAAGTCGATGAAAAGAGAAATGTCGTCGGTCATATGTCTCGAGCAGCCACTATCCAGAACCCATCTTCTTTCGGTGGTCTCAAGACTTTGTACCTACAAAAACAATCAAGGGAGAGTAGGTACCCAATTCTCATTGGGTCCTTTAAGGTGAGTGAAACCAGGACTGCACTTGGGCAACCATTGGTAGATGCCTTTCGGAACAAGAAACCTTCTGAAGCGGCATTTTGCAATAGTATGACCAGGCTTACAACAGTAAAGACAATTACGGTTCATTTGGAATTTACCTTTGCTATCACTATCTCGAATCACATAGGTATACTTTTGATATGGATTATTCATGCTCTCATGAAAATGTGCTCGATCGATAGCAAACGTTACTTTTGGCTTAAGAGCCTTGTCCAATTTGACCTTGAGGGTTCTCACCTCTCGTTGCCAAATGTGACAAGTATCACAACCCCAATTGAACCAAGAGGTAGGGTCCTCTTCATCCTTGGCTTTTGAGGTGTCCACTATAGAGTTTTTGAGGGCTTCCAATTCCTTTTCGGAATCGGAAACCTTCTTCTCCAAATACAAGAAAATCTTTTTATTTGAGGCTAAGCATGAAATGCTTCCTTTGCCTCATAGTGTAACATATCAAAAGCCTTTTGTAACTCTAAATGCGACATAGTATTAACATGATCGTATTTAGAATGTTTTACCTCTTTTGCTTTGTTGTGGCGTGCCATAAGAAAAAAGTTAACGGATTCACTTTCGTCGCTTGATGAATCATCTTTCTCCGACTCACTATCGTTTTCCCAAGCGATGTATGCTCATCGAGACTTGTTGGACTTTTTGTTTGAGCGACTATTGTCATTATCCTTATCTTTGTCTTTCTTTAGAGATGGACAATCCGGCTTATAGTGCCTGGATTTTCCACAGTTGTAGCACGTCCCTTTTACCTTGCCATTCTTATTTCCCTCGCTTCTAGATTGCTTCCTAAACTTGACTAGATTTCTGTCCGAGTGTTGAATCTCGTTCTTACGAACGTATCTATTGTACCTCTTCACAAATAAGCCCATATCATCACCGGATTCTTCATCTTTGTCATTATTGGCTTCATCATCACTTAGCTCTTGATGTGTGGTCTTTGAACAAGAAGCCTTAAGAGCTATCAACTTCTTCTCCGTATCTTTTTCCTTCTCTTTCTTGATACTCTTTTCATGTTTATCCAAGCTAATGAGCACTTGCTCATGCTCATCGAGTTTGCCAAAAAGTGTTGTGAGGTCTAGTGTAGCAAGATCGTTGGCCTCCTTGATAGCGGTGACCTTCGGTTTCCATTCCCTGTTTAAACACCTCAAAATCTTGTTAGTAGCAACCTCATTTGGAATTGGTTTACCAAGAACATGCAATTTGTTGATAATGTGAGTAAATCATTTATACATATCGGCAATGGTTTCCCCTTGCTTCATGTAAAACAAATCAAACTCTTGCGTTAGTGTATTAATACGAGCCATCTTAACATCATTAGTGCCTTCGTGGGCTACTTGTAAAGCGTCCCATATGGCTTTGGCCGTTTCACAATGGGAGACTCGATAACACTCGTCAACTCCCAAGGAGGAGATGATCATATTACGAGGCTTCCAATCATAGCTGTATTTTTTCTCGTCCTCCTCAGCCCATTGAGCTTCGGGTTTAGGAACGACAACGCCTTCCGCGTTAGTCATAGTAATTTCCATGGGACCGTTTAAAATAACATTCCAAACCTTCCGATCTATGGAATTAATATGGACGCGCATATAATCCTTCCAGTAGCTGTAATTTTCGCCTGTAAAAACTGGAGCTCTATTATAAGCCCCTTTAGGTTCGTTCGCCATGATCCAAGAAGTTTTACCGAAGCACCAGAATGAACCGGAGCTCGTGATACCACTTGTTAGACGATGTCTATGGATCTAGAAGGGGGGATTGAATAGATCCCTAGAGTTTTACACGCAAATGGTTACAAAATAATTTGTTTTAAAAATTTAACGGAAGCACACCACTGGATTGTACGTCTACCACGAACCTTCTACTAAAAGGATCGGATATGCACGAATATATTGAGAATGAGTACGGAAGATAAAAATTCAGTCCAATTACTACACTTATAACGCAATCAACAAAATATCGCTTGCTTGATGTTTAATCCAAACCAACGAGGTAAAACGATAAACAATTAAAAGCAATGCGTTCGATTTTTGCTTTGAGACAAATTATCAAACACCTGGTATGAGTAAACACACTAAGTGCAGAATTTCTATGGAAGGTAATGTAAAGCTGCTCCAAGATATAATTCAAGAAATTGTATCAATTTAACAAAACAGTTTATCAGCTTACGATTACACTACGACAGAAATTTCAATAACTTGCGACTTCACAAATTTGAACAAACTGAAATGTAAAAGAGTTAAGGAAAGAGAGAACAAACGAGATTTGATTAGGCAGTTCCCCAATCGTCCTTGCTTTGGGTACGTCTGCCCCCAACTCCACAATTGGAATTGATATATATATATATATATATATATATATATATATATATATATATATATATATATATATATATATATATATATATATATATATATATATATATATGTAGCTGTTGCAAATTGTTTATTACAAGAGAAGAACAATGAACATCCAAACCCTCGAACGTCTTCAATCGTTGATGCAGAGTCTTCTCTCCCCTTGATTCAAGATGAATCAAATCCTTCAAATATGGTTGATCCAATTACCGTCCCACACTACTAAACCGAAAGAACCCACCGTTCTTCGGTTACCTTCACTCGATCAATTGCGATCTACCAAAAATTCGAACCTAAACCTCTCTTCTACGATCCTTCGATTACAGCTACTAAACCGAACAATTGCTCCAATCTTCGGTTACCTTCTCCCGGCTGAATCCCTGTAGAACGAAATGGTTTGTGCAAAAACCCCTAAAATCTACTTGATTCTTGGAGGACAAAACCAACTGATTTTATTCAAGAAATACCTACCAAGCTCTCAACCCAGAAAATGAAGATCACACTTCCTAAATTCTGAACGTTATCACTTCGAATAATGGGCGACACAAACAAAGATGATTATGTGTGATTGTTTATTTACTCAATGAAGAAGATGAAGATGAAGAGAGAAATGGCATATATTTTCACGTTTCTTGTTTTTTAATAATGAGATGACCAAAACTATTTATAGAGAATTAATTGACCTACTAAAAGTTATAACAGAAAAAAAATTTAGGTGAAAAATGCAGCTCATAAGTGTTTGGGTTGACACATGACTTAATGAGGTATAACATGCGCTGACCCGTGGAAAATGCTATGCAAGTTTGGTATTTATGCGTCGACCCACAAGCACCATGCGTCGACGCAAAGTTGATTTTTGTGACTTCCCAGAATCATGCGCTTACCCGCATATTTCACTAGTTTTGTACCATTATTTATGCGTCGACTCATGTACTGGGAAGGTTAGCGCATGAATTATGTTTTTACAGGAAATGCAATTTTTGCACATTTTCAACTGACCAAAGTCCAGACAAACATGCTAGACATCAGTAAAATGATAATGAACATTTATTTATGGGAATGACAAAGTCCTATACATCTAGACACATGAACAACAATGGTTAGACGCAATTTGCCCGACAAGTGAAGTGATACCGCTCAAATTACAATCTAATACTCAGCATATATGTTGACATCATTAAAACGAAATAGATGAAAGACCTTAGCCCTCACACACACACACATATATATATATATATATATATATATATATATATATATATATATATATTTGGTATCAACTAAAGGAATATGAGGTATGAAGTATAAATGCTATTAGGAAATTAATATAAATCGAATGGATCAAGGATAGAATCGGGAACGAAATCACTTTTCTTAAAAGTATTTTAAACACTCTCAAATGTCTTAGAGTTGGAACGCAAGAAGACCCAAGATAATTCAGCCTATACTCGAGTTTGCACAAGACCGATAAAAACTCAAATATAGGGAAGAGTGTCTGGTATTTTAGTGAAGAGGATGTAATTTTGTTGTTGTATGATTTTCGGATTCTGAATAATGTATTTATAGGTTATGCATGTGTTGTTTCACAAGTTTACAACTCTTGATGAAACAACACTTTTTCAGCATAAGATTGTAATGGTTCACCTATAGTTACATTATGCACCATTTCATGAAGTGTTGAATATTTTGAATTCGAAATTCAAACTTTCAATAGCCTGAGACAAATTTAAAGACAACTTTCACTGGTGAATGTTTAGTGCAAAAACTGACCAAAATTTCCTTCACAGATTAAAGGCAAATTTCACTGGTGGATGTTTATTAAAAAAAAAGACCAAAATTCTTTCAGATATATTTGAAGGCAATTTCCACTTTTGTCTATGAGACACTTTTATTCTCTTTAATTTTGTCATATTTAAACACACTCAAGATACATGGTGTGATGGATCAATGATGAACAACAAAATTAAAAAAATAACAAAAATGAATGAATTCCAATGCAAGGAATGAATAGACTAAAACTATGATAAAGATTCAAGATAAATCAAAACAAGTACAAAGAAAAGAAAAAAATTACTAATTAATTTTCAAAAAGTTAAAACTAAATTTTGATGAAATTTGAAAAACACCGAATGATTTTAACTAGTACCATATTAGATTTTTTTTTAAGATAACCTATATTTTCAAAAAAATTACCAAAAAAACAATTTTTCCAAGGTATTTACCAAAGTGGCTGGGTTTGAAAGGGTGACGCCATATGGGATGACGCCTCAGTTAGAGGCCATATGCTAAACCATATGGCGCCTCAGTACATGTCATGCCCTAAAAAAATTTCGTTTTAGCTTCACTGAGAGTCGCCATCCCAGATGGCACCTCAGTTGAAGTTTCTTTTTTTATTTTTTATTTTTTATTTTTTATATTTTTAATGTTCAAAATTTTTTATGATGCCCTAGACTGATTAATCTGCTTACATATACTCTACGTCCACTATTCATTAGCATGCCTCTACACTATTGTTTTTCCTTTAGACCACTATTCAAGACCACTATTGACATGACAATACAAGCATGCCTTGGAATCCCATGCCTTGGAATCCCATGCCTTGCTGCACATGTCAGACTACAAAGACCAAGAAAAAAAGTAAGGAATCCCATGCCTTGCTGCATATGTAATACTCCAAAGACCAAGAGACATCCAAGGAATCCTATGCCTTACTCCCCTCTATAAATACCATCTCATTCCACAAATTGATCTCGTCCCAAACTCTTCTCTTCTCTTCAACCCACAAAAACTTCTCATCCATCACAAAGTCTAGCTCTTAAAACCAGTTACCAAAAAAATGTCTCTGCTCACGATGGGAAACAACCACCGAGGAACCCCGGAAAACGTTGACTACTTCGTAAGTGTTTAGACTTTCTATTGTTTTACATTCCTAAACTTTGATGTATTTTTTTACCTAAGTAATGTTATTTATTTTTTTGGTTCAGGAGGTATCAAGGTTCCGGTGCCGTGGACACGCATACTTCCGTCACGACCCTTTCACTGAAGAATGTCTAACAAGATTTGGATTTGGAGAAGTGCTTAAAATCCCGTCATACCATATAGACACAAAGTTTATTCTGGCCTTGGTAGAACGATGGAGGCCAGAGACCCACACTTTTCACCTTTCTTTTAGTGAATGCACTGTCACCCTCCAAGACGTGCATATGTTACTGGGCCTTCGCATAGATGGCATGGCCGTCAACGGCCCCGTAAATATAGACAACCAACTATGCTTTGATTTGTTGGGAACACCCCTAAGTGTGGAAGAACTGCAGCCTTCACCCGACGGTAAACCTAGAGGGCAAGGTATTAACCTAAAACGCCTTAAGGAACACCACGACTCTATCGTATTAAACCAGGATTCCCTTCCCTTTCACATACTACAAAAAACTAGATGTTATTTATTGTTATTGTTCGGTCGTTTTTTGTTTCCAGAAAGCACTGGAAACAGTGTGAATATTATGTATCTCCCATTGTTGTATAACATTAACAGAGTAAACGACTACAGTTGGGGTTCAGCTGTCCTGGCCCATCTGTATAGTTCACTCTGTAAAATAGAAAAAAAGGACGCGTGTACATTTTATGGTTGCGCCTATCTCCTTCAGGGGTGGGGTTGGTCGAGAATGCCAACACTAGCTCCCATTAACCGGAACCCCTTCATATTCCCCTACGCATTAAGGTAAACTTATACACTTCCTTCCCTTTCATATATTGAAATGTTAAGTTGTAGCTAATTCATTTCCAAATTCATTTTCAGGTGGGCAGTTCCGAAAATGTGCTACGAACGCAACCCCAGGAGCGCCATAACTGTCTACCGCAACCTGCTAGACCACATTGGCCCAAACGATGTATGTTTTTCTACAACTTCCATAAATATTTCTAACACATCGTACAATTTCTCATTACACCTTTTGTTCTTGTAGTTTGTCTAGAGGCCGTACGAGGAGGTTGACCACCAGCCCAACGAAAATGAAGCTGCCGTGTGGATTTCTAAAATGCCAATTATTCGGTTCACAACTGTGGAGATGCATCAGAGCGACCGAGTCAAACTTCACTTCGGGATGCATCAGGATATTCCGGTGGCACCTACCAGTTTGGGAATGTGGCATCTGCGTAGAGTCGACACGCAGTGGAAAGAGGTTGCGTGGACCAACTTTGCGGCGGCGCTGTGTCAACATTGGGAGAACCGACAACAACACGTCTTAACCGACCCTGTTGTACAAGATGCTATGCCAACTGAACAATATATGAGTTGGTTTAGGTCTGTTACAACACCACAACCATTCCTCTCTCAGCCCACGTATCTTGTTGACCCCCGCCAACGTGTGTCTTCCTCTCAGTAATATGCCCAACATCATACACCGGCCTATACACCACAACAAGAACACCCTTACCCCTATAGCCCTGACGAGTCTTTCGAACCCACCGAAGCACACCCAAGCCCACCACAAATGAACACCCCATATTCCTACCACCAAGAACCACAATCTTCCTACACCCAACTAACCAACCCACTGTTCGACTATCAAACCCCACATCAACCGCTGACTCAGTACCAACACCCATCCATGCATCATTTCGGCCAACCATACCGTATGGAACCAACCCAACCCCCCATACAAATTTCACAAACATGGGCATGCAGCTGGATTACGGAAGCGCCGTCAGCGGCAACCCCCCGACTATTGGGGATAGATGCTTCAGAATTTGTCTCATGCGCCGGGGCCATCTTCTGATGCGCCGGGGCCATCGCAACAAACACAAAGACCAGCCACGCCTCAACAACCTCGTGGTGCTAGACTCAGACGTCAAACAAGAGCCCCTGATTGTGGAACTGGTGGTCGTTTAAATAGGCACAATCATTGAATTTTTTATGTATCCAAATATTGTACTAAATATTAATAAAAAAAAATTTAATAATGTTTTTCTTTATTCCCATTTAAAAAAAAAAAACAAATACACTGAGGCGCCATCTGGGATGGCACCACCCTTTAAAAATAAAAGAAAAAATAAATAGGGCAAATGTTGTACTGAGGCGCCATATGGCATATGACCTCTAACTGAGGCGACATCCCATATGGCGCCACCCTTAAGGGTCCTTTTCAAACCCAGCCACTTTGGTAAATACCTTAGAAAAATGGTTTTTTTGGTAATTTTTTTGAAAATATAAATTATCTTAAAAAAAAAATTCACCATATTATGATGTGCAAAAGTGAACATTCAAATGACTATTTTCTTGTACACTAATGTCAATTATATTGGATTATATAGTTTGTCTAGGCTGCATCATAAGCTACAGTGCGCCATACTTTAATATACAATAACAACAACAACAACTAACAATAAATTGACATGATAAAATAATCCGAACCGGCCAAACCCAGCTGCCTCCGAATCTAATGAAAAAACAAATATAAGTGAGGGTGGAGGCAGGTGTAACGAAAACCCAATTTTTAATTACGGATGCAGCAGCGAGGGCGAGAGATGCTAGTATCCGCCCCACACCTGTTAATTAAATTAAATTTATTACATTTATTTTAATAAATTTTTTTCATGTTTACTCTTCTTAATTTTAAAATATAAAGTTTATTTGAATTATTATTCTTTTTTCTTGAAAATACATATCAAATGAAAATGAACAAGTATTATAATTATTCTTAAAATAATAAAATATTTAGTTTAACTATTAATTTTTGTTTCTATAAAAAAATTATATTAAAAAAAATACAATTTATGCAGGTGAGCGCGAGGCAGGGCAAAGAAACTTGTTCTCTGTTGAGGGTGGGCGTGGGTAGCTTTAGAGGCAGAGGCGAAGCTGATACAAAGAGGCAAATGCGGAGTTGGTAATGCTTAAACACACTTCTTTTCCGTCCCGTTGTCATGCCTAACAATAAGAAACTAACTCAAATAACTAACTATATAACTAACTAACTAACAATTTTAACTAGTTACATTATACTATAATACTAAGAGCATCTTCAAGTAATAGAGAAAGAACACAACTATCAATGTTTAATTAAATCGTCATGAGAATTAAAAATGTGATACAACATTGAAATACTCGAAGTGATGTTTATAAATTTAATGGTTAATGGAATATCTATTTACTTAGGTCATTTTATAATTATTTAAATAAATGATCAGTAGTATATGTTAAAAAATGGTTAATAGCGTATAATTTAGTGGTTAATTAAGTATACTATGAGGCAATTAGTAAGATACACTCATATTTGCGTTATAAAATTATGCCTTCATAATTATTAATTTTTTTAAAAAACAAAATGTTGCAAACAAAAAGAGAGAGAAAACTTGTCGCACAATTATCTACCGTATATAATAATAAGTTTAGGTTTACTTTATTTAAATATATTATAAATAGATGGAAGATAAATATAACAAATTCAAATTTATAGCATCAATTTTATCCTGTCCCAATTGTCGTATTTTCTTGTTTCTAATTTTTCATCTATGCAACTTCTTATTACACAATTACAATAACTATCATTTGAAATTGATAGCTTTTGTGAGTCTCATGAGTTTGACTCATTTACTAACACACATTCGCTTTATCTTTCTTTTCTTATTTGAATGATGAACTACTTTGAGAGAAAGAAGTCTAAAACGGAGACAAAATAAAAAATAAAACACCATTCATACCATTAAAAAAATCAAATTAATTTAAAAATATAAAAGAGTATTATAAAATAAGACAAATGAAGCAAAATTCTGGCTTTTGAATATTCCATACATTTGATAGTAATTTTGACATGCTCAATTGATCAACTACTTTGTATACAAAGTAAAACCTAATAACTTCAGTCAAAAAAAAAAAAAAAAAAAAAAAAAGAGTAAAACCTAATAACCAAATTTAGTCCTCGATAGAAAGAAAGATTTTCTTATAAAGGAGTATCTTAAAAGTATGTAAAAGATCTTTAATAGGAAGCTTATCTATCTTCCGGGTATTCAAATCAAACTGAACTAGTTCGTTGTATTTTGTTTTAAAAAATATTTCACCTTTATTTCCTGCTCCAATAGGACGATCAACATAACTAGGTAACGACTCAACAATGAATAGTTTAGTCCATGATTCCTTCACACCATATTCACCCAAAATTGATATGTGAAGAGTAGATGTTGTACTTCTATGATTTGTAGCATAAGTTGTAATAAAAGCAATGGACCCATTTAATGCCATAAATCGTTTATCGATAGATTCACAATTGAAATTACCAGCAACATGTAATGGTAAAGGTGTTTTGTAGAACACCTCACAAATCAAGTCAAACGAGACCAAACAATCTTCATCTATATCCCACCAATGACACGCTCCATTTGTGTGCACTGTAGCACCCAAAGCAACAGAACCAAGAGGAATATCTACATCAAGTTTCCTCCAAGAGTTCGTTCTTCGGCTATACAGTTCCCATATGGTTTCATTTGATTCAATATCTTCTATGCTATATCGAATCCATTCCATTGCATTCCGAATCACTTTATGATCATCTCTAACACGGTCATAACCAAGTCCCATAAGTTTGAAGATAAATTTATAATTATATGGGTGAGACTCAATGGGACTAGAAGGAAGGACTTTGAATTCCTTAGTAGATAGATTCCAAAATACAGTTTTTGGAACTAGAATACCAGTGTAAATGCAAAGCGTTTCATCATCAAAAGAACCCAGAATGTTAATACATCTGTTATCCTCTTGAAATACAGGTGGCCAGTCTAATTTGACCTCATTTTCAAAATTTTCACCATAACGCGAAAATAAGACGCCACAGAATCCATAATATGAAAAATTAAACTCTAAGGCGAGACATGAATCATCATCATAAGAAAATTTTTTATTAGATGCAAAATTGACGCGATACATGTTCATAAAATGAGGATTTTCAAATAAGAGAGACCATGATTTTTGTAAACACCTAAATCGTACCAAAGATTTAAGAGGCAATTTCGATATAATGGACATCGTAAGATCGTCAGGTACATGATTTCTTACCTTTTCAGCTGCAACAAAATTTTTTGATTTTGAACTCTCCATTTTACAAATAGAATGATTTTGAAAAACTATTTAAACAGAGTAAAACTGCACACCAAACACAATTAAGCGATTATGATGATGAGAATCATAAGATTTAGAATTTTGTTTCCCCCAAATAATTCTTTCTCATTGTATACTCCGCCAATTCGATCTAAGTGATAATCTAATTTTTGAGTTTTCTTAACTACGAAGTTTTTGGTTTAGTCTTAATTACTACCTCTGGTCTTTAATATAAGAAAAATATACTTTTTAGATTCATTGAAAAATCAATGTATCTGGCATACATATAATCCAGATACATTGATTCTTCAATGAATCTAAAAGTAAACTTTAATCTTATATTAAGGACCATAGGGAGTACTTAATAGAGATGTAGAATTGCAAAATATTTTTTCAGTGAGTAACCGTAATATGTTAAAGTTCTCGATAAATTTCATCTTTAAGATCTTAATTTTATCTTTTTAAGAAATTAAATTTTAATATAGATTAGAATAAAAGTATTGTAAAAAATAAATTAATTTTATATTAATGAACTACCTACCTATTATTAAAAAATGTCACTGTTATCCCTAATTTACCCTTTTCTATTCAAATTATTTACACTTCTCCAAGGTCAATTGAGTAACTCACAAATGGACTAATTATTTGCACTTTAACATCCCCAATTCCAACACGTGTCAATACCATTTCATTCGATAAAAAAGTTTTCTCAGATATCCCAAACCACAAACACATTATTTCTTCCCCCTCTTTTCCATTTCACCCTTTTTCAAGTTTTAAATTAATTTTTGAATATCTTCATCTCAATCTGGATTTCCTCTATATTTTATTGTTTAACTATCTATTCTCTCTTTTATGTCACCTTCTTCCACTCTTAATGGAACAAAAACTTGCATAAATAGAAGTGGAATGTAGTGACATGGATGATGAGATCCAAAACTGTGCTGGAAAGGAAGTCCGAAAAACAATGAGTGTTTGTTTTCTTCTGATTTTCAATTCTAGAGTTTATCATCACAAAACAATAATGATTTTTGTTTGTATGTAAAACTCTTATTTTTATTTTGAATCTATTGAAGTATAAGAGAGTGAGAGACGTTTTAATAAACTGTGTGTTTAAAAGACACTATGGAGACTATATTATATATAGAGAGGATTTACAACTAATTACATGCTATAGTCAATGTGAGACTATTTTATATACAAATATTCTTAACACTCCCCCTCAAGCTGGATCACATATGTCATATGAGTCGATCTTGTTACAAATGTAATCCACTTGAGAAACCACACGAGACTTTTTAAACATAGCAGCTAATTGATCTTAGGATTTTACGAAATCTATGGTGATTTCTCTAGGTAGTACCTTGTCCCTTACATAATGACAGATTTTTATGTGCTTGGTCTGTTCATGGAAAACCAGATTAGTTGTAATGTGGAGTGCTGCTTGATCATCGCATGTGACTTTTGTGTTTTGAAGATCTCTTATCCTAAGTTTCGAGAGTAGAATTTTCAGCCATGCAAGCTCCTTTGAGGTTGTTGTCGTAACACGATATTCACCTTCAACAATAGATAATGCAACTAAATTTTGTTTCTTGCTTCTCCATGAGGTCATATTACCTCCAATCAAAATACAATATCCGGATGTGGATATCCTATCCGACGATGAACCGACCTAGTCTGCATCTGAATAACAAATAATTTTTGCATCACCTTTATCTTCATATTGGAGCCTTCTTCCCGGTGCATTCTTTATATATCTAATAATTTGAATGACTTAATCCCAATGCTCACTGCAAATGTTATATTCAGTCTGGTGACTGTAAGATAGTTGACTCTTCCCACAAACTGTCGATATCTTCTCGAGTCTTTCGATAGATCCCCATGACCTAGAAGAAGCTTGACATTGGGATCCATATGAGTATCAACAAGATGACAGTCAAGCATACTAGTTTCAATGAGAATGTCTAAGGTATACTTGCGCTGGTTGATTACAATGTCGGATGAGGACTGGGCAACTTCAATACCTAAGAAGTATCTGAGTGGACCCAAATCTTTTATTTGAAATTTTTTGAAATGAGAAGTTTTGAGTTGTTGAATACCCTCATCATCGTCTCCAATGATAACATTGCCATTAACATAGACCACAAGAAAGATGTGTTGACCAGTGGAGGAATGAAGGAAAAAAAACAGAGTGATATTCTTCACATCTAGTCATACCAAACTGCATCAAAGCAGAGCTGAAGAAACCAAACCAAGCACATGGGGACTATTTCAGCCCATAAAGAGAACGACAAAGTAGACAAACAAGTTTACAATTTCTAGGAATAGTAAAACCTGGAGGCTATTCCATATAAACTTCCTCCTCCAATTATACATGTACAAAGGAATTTTTAATGTCTAACTGATAAAGCGACCATTGATGAATAGCAAGCATTGCAAGAAAGACATAAACTGAACTAATCTTTACCATTGAAGAAAAAGTGTCACCATAACCAAGACTAAATATGTGTGTATATCCTTGGGACTCTTTTAACACCCGCCACATGCCCAAAATTTGCATCTAGAGTGTGGAACTAAATGGGGTAGCCCAATAGATCTTAAATGAGGCTCTGATACCATCTGTTCCAACCTTCATTGTACAAACCCATTAACATCCCATTGTAGTTTTGTCTGGAGGTAAAGTAACAATGTCCCAAGTGTTATTTGAATGCAGTTGAAATTCTGGCACACAAATACCAGATGTCGAGACATATGTCACAACACCAAGATCAACAACAGCTTGATCACACAAGTGAAAGATGCAGAAAATTAAATGACAAAAAAGTAAAATTAACACTAGAATTATTAACCCAGTTAGGTGCAACTCATCTACATTTGGGGGCTACTAAGCCAAGAAGGAAATTCACTATGATAGTATTAGTTCAAAGCTAAACTTCCCTATTTACAACTTCTCGCCTAATCCCTATCTTGTAACTCCCCAGATTGCTCTTAGGATTACCGAATGACCCCACAAACCTACACGGGTCTTTTCAGCATGCTTTGTCCTCACTCAGACACTATCCGAGAAACTTCCCAGAAGGTCATCCATCCTAGAATTGCTGCAAGTCAAGCACGCTTAACTATGGAGTTCCTATGGAACGGGCTACCGAAAAGAAGATTCCATGAAGGGGAAAACCCAAATCACAAAAACACATGAACTCACATGCAAGTTCATACAATGGAACCACACTTCAAAAAAAAACACAAGCACAAGTACAAGCATACTCCCCCTTAACACCACAACCAACTGCAGAGAATGATGCATTCTCCCAGACACATTCTTCAACAAACAAGCATTCTGATCTTGTACATCAACAGTAGAGGATCTAACCTTTCAGCACAAGCTCTCCTAAATGTTGCACATAGCCAGGCAACAACATTGAAAAACTACTCTTCCTAAGCAGTAGTATAAACATGACATAAAGTCATGACATCTGATCTAACATCAAAAACAACAAACAAATCAACACTTTACTCCCCCCTTTTAGCCAAAAATTGACAAAAAGAAAATAGAGTAAATGTACATAGAAACACACAAATATGGAAGCACAAAAACAAAATGCATAAAGCATAAGTACTGATGAAAACACAAAAATATGTAATGGAAACACAAAAATGTAACATATCCCTTATAGATGATCTTCCAACTCTTGCCTCTATCAAAGATCCTTCTGCACTCCTTGAAGCTATCACATGATTCAGGAGTATTGGTACTAAACTTCCTCACCACATCCTTTAAGTACATCTTCTTCAAACCGGTCCTTCTATATTTCATAGGTATCTTATTCTAATCATTAACCATCTTCACTTGCTCAAGCCTACTAAGCATAAGAGAATAAAGGAAAGATTCAATATGTGTTGCATTCCTCCATTTCTGTAATTGCTATAACATCTCATCAATGCCAGTTCTTACTTCACAGCTTATGTCCTCAAGGTCATTAGTACACATACTAGTAAGATGATCCTTAGTGTCTACACTCTTCAAAATATAAACCTTTTCTTTACCTAGACTCCTGATCAGTTGATTGTACTTGTCAGGATTCTTGTTCTAGATGAAGTAGCTAATAACATTCAGATCCTTACAGTATAATGTCAGAACATCAGACTTGTCATCATGTTTCACCCATACTGATTAAAGACAACCCCTTCTAATTTCATCATTCTCAGCTTCAGTAGTACACCAAGACACATATGTCTGCTTCTTGTTAATCCAAGCAGTCAGACTATTTGTCATATCACTCACACATTCTACCACTGCATAATTCTTTCATCATAGCCTTTATGCTATAGAAGAACTCCGTATCGCAACCATGTGTTCCAATGAAGCAATTCAAGATCTACTTCTCTTGGACAATAGGACTTTTTTAGATTCAGGCTTGGAGACAAGACATGAGTTTGATACTTTCTTTATAGATCTAGAAATGTTTCTTTCTATAGAGTGTCTTGCAATGAGATTCTTGGATTGACCTGAATGACCCTTTCCAGAGAGATATGAAATATCTTGAGAGTTAATTGACATAATGCTAGATAAATTATAACATTCCTCTTTTGTCTGACTAGTCTGCATAGAGGACGTTCCAATATTGTACTTAACATCCATCCTCTGTTCTGAACCATCAAATACCACATTGACAGATTCCATTGTCATCTCACTTCTGGAGTTAAAGATTCTAAAAGCTCTTCTAGTTGAAGAATAACCCAGAAATATCCCTTCAATACTTCTGGGATCCATCTTACCCTTTTGATCTTTGTTGGTCAGGACATGGTATTTGCTTCCAAAAACATGGAAGTATTTCACTATAGACTTTCTTCCTTTCCATAGCTCATAGAGAGTTATTGAAGTGCCCTATCTCAGAGTGACCCTATTATGAATATAGCAAGCTGTATTCATAGCTTCAGCCCAAAAATGATATGGCAAGTCCTTAGCATGAAGCATGACTTTAGCTGATTCTTGTATATCCAAGGTCTTTAGCTCAAAAATTCCATCTAGCTGAGAAGAAAAATTATAACTGATGTTTTGAGACTCAAATTTTAGTGAATTTTGAATTCTCAAACTCCTTGTCATGATAGCTTCTGATCTTGACAATCCTACTCTTTTGCTCCTTCTGAATACTTTTACATAAAACTTTAAGAACTTCAAAGATGTCTGATTTTTCTTTAAGAAAGTTTACCCATGTAAACCTAGAGAAATCATCGATAACCATATACACACACTTCTTTCCACCCATACTTTCAGTCTCCATAGGTCCAATAACTCCCATATGGAGAAGTTCCATTATTCTTAAAGTATTCTGATGATGCAACATTGGTTGTGAGATCAGAATCTGCTTCCTAACTTCACACTCACCACAAACTTTCCCTTCTTCAAACTTTAGATCTGAAATTCCTTTAATTGCTCCTAAAAATATGATTTCCTTTATTCTTTTGAGATGAAGATCATCCTCTTAAGTTTTTGAACATGTGGAAGAGTAAGCAGTTATCTGAGGTTCCCAAAGATAGCAGTTATCTTTAGACCTTCATCAGAACATCATTTTTCTCATCTTTGACTAGACATTCTGACTTGGAGAAATTGACTAATAAACCTTGATCATACAACTGACTAATACTGATGAGGTTAACAGTTAGTCATTTCACAAGAAGAACATCTTCCAACCTAGGTGAACCAGCATCCATCAATTTACCAACTCCTTTAATTTCTCCTTTAACACCTCCACCAAATCAGACAACACCTGTGGGCAGGGACCTAATATCCATTAGCAACTTCTGAACCACTGTCATATGTCTAGAACATCCACTGTCAAAGTAACAGTCTTCTCTAGTTGAGGCTCTCAAGGATGTGTGAGCTATAAGGTTAACACTCATATCTTTGACACTTCTCTTTTTGCTAACTGGCTTATCCTTGGACTTAACTGATGATATTTGATTTCCATACAATTTATAACATAATGGCTTTATGTGACCATACTCTCCACAGTAATGACATCTCCAACAAGATTGGAAATTATTTGGAGATTCATTATGTCTGCCAGAATGTTGTAACATGTGGTTAGACATTGTGATCATCTTCTTTCTTTCAAAGGGAAAGAATTTTTCTTCAGACATTCTTCTCTATCTGTTATCAGAATGATAATGGACTTTTGTATCTTCTATTTGATCAACCTTATTTTTCACCCTTCTTAAGGAATCAGTAACGTTATTGAGCTTGGAATTTAGGAGAGTTATCTCACTTTGAAGATGAGAGACAACACCTAAGAGTTCCTTCTTCTCTTTATCCAATTCAACTATGGCCTTTCTTTGATTTTCCTCTGTCTTCTGATATTCCTCACACTTGTTTCAAGTTTCCTTGAAATCCACATCCAAATCTTCATAGAGATCATTTTCATCACAAGCTTATACTTCATCAGCCCATCTGCCAGAGAGAGGAGTAACAAATTCAGTAGTCTCTTTGTTGGGTTCATCTTCAGACTCATCATCATTAGACTAAGAGACAGTCAACCCCTTTTTCTGCTTCCTGAGATAGTTGGAAGATTCTGGCCTAATGTGACCAAAACCTTCATACTCATAACACTGAATCCCTTTACTTTGATCTGACTTTTCTTCATTTGTGGTAGTTTTTTGAGAATCATAGTTATTTCAGATGTCAGAGGTGATGTCCTTGACACCTGGTCTTCCTCTTCTATCCATTCTCTTTAGAATTTTATTGAACTGCTTCCCAAGTAAAATAATTGTATTTGGCAGCCCCTCATCAGTATCCAGGTTAGCTTGTCCCTCTTTTTCTTCAGGATTGGATACAAAAGCAAAGCTTTTATTCTTCTTTTCAATTCTATCACTCAAGGTCAATTCAAATGTTTGAAGTGATCCCATTAGCTTATCAACTCTCATACTGCTGATGTTTTGGGCTTCTTCAATGGTTGTGACCTTCATGTCAAATTTCTTAGGAAGAGACCTAAGAATCTTCCTCACCAACTTTTCCTCTGATATCTTTTCTCCCAAGGTACTAAAGGCATTAGCTATTTTAAGCACATCTCCAGATTCTCAAATTTGGTAATGAGAAGCTGAAGTCTAGACATCTTCACCTTGGGTGTTTCTTCATGAATTGTTTTGAGAATTTCCCAAGCATCCTTAGCCACAGTACAAGTGTTGATCAACCTAAACATGTTCTTGTCAACTCCATTGAATAAGGCATTCAATGCTTTGGAGTTACCAAGAGCTATCTCATCTTCCTCCTTGGTCCAATCCTCTTCTGGCTTCAAGGTTTCTTTCCCATCCTTATCCTTAACAACAGGATGTTCCCAACCCTTGATGATAGCCTTACAAGTTTTGTTATCCATAGATTTTAAGAAAGCCACCATACGTGCCTTCCAATAGTCATAATTAGTGCCATCCAAGACTGGAGGCCTATTAACATTTCCTCCCCCTTCCTTGTCCTTAGTACTAGAAAACAAACTCCCTAAAGCTCACCCAAAAATAGAACAGCGTGACCTGCTCTGGTGCCAATTGAAATTCTGGCATGCAGATACTAGATGTCGAGACAGATGTCACAACACTAGGATCAACAACAGCTTGATCACACAAGTGAAAGATGTAGAAAATTAAATGACAGAAAAGTAAAATTAACACCTGAATTATTAACCCAGTTTGGTGCAACTCACCTATGTTTGAGGGCTACCAAGCCAGGAAGGAAATTCACTATGATAGTATTAGTTCAAAGCTAAACTCCCCCTTTTACAACTTCTCGTCTAATCCCTATCTTGTGCAACTTCTACCTAGACGCCCTCTAGATCTGAGATCCCCCTTCACTTCCTAATCAGTCATAATCCCAATGACAATTCAACAATTACACAAACAATAGAAGTAATCCAAGACAATACTTGATTTTGCTTAAAAGCTTCAATCAAGAACAATACACTCTTTCTTAAAAGCTTTAGAGTGGAAAATGAACAATGAACAATCAGTTAACCTCAATGTATCAAAAGATACATGAGTGACGTACAATTAATAAGCATTAAACCATAAAGACCAACCAAAACATGGCTAATCCTTATTTCCCAAAATCTTCACATTGTGCTCTCTTATTCAATAGGGTTTCGTCTTCACTTTAAATAGCCTTTAGATCTAATGGACTTGGGCTTCCTGAGTGTCATACCCCAAATTTTGACCACCAAGATTTCCCATCATTGTGCAAATCATCACCATAATATGGATGTGCCATCATGCCTCCTCAATCTCCTCAAGGATTATTGAGCATTCACTACAATCAAGAATTAGGGTTTTGAGCCCTCTCAGAGCACTTAGACAAAGGATCAATCAAGAAATGACATGATCTTCAACTTGTATAAACCTCTCAAACACCCATAAGGGATCAAGAGGACTCCCACATCAAGAATCAGGCACAGTAGTGCAACATTCGAAGTGGATCAAGCCTCAAGATTACCAGTGTCACCAAATTAGGGTTTTGGTCGACCAAGGCCTCCAGATGAAAATTTTACTTTGGGCATATCCAATGCTTCAAAGCAAAACCCAAGATATTCCAAGGGACCTCATGGACCCAATCATCAAGTCAATTTAGCCTCAGGGGATGCATTCATAAAAAATCAGGAATTAGGGTTTCTTGACCTAATTCACCCCTAAGTTGAATTTTGGAGTAAAGCATGAACCAAGACCTCAAAAATAATGTTAATGTATGGTATTGATCATCATTCATTAAGAAAAATCAAGAAAAGTGAGGTTTCTTGCAAAAGGGGCAACCATAAGAAACCAAAATTTTTCTAAGTTATGGAACAAAAGTGATTTTGGTACCAACTTCCAAGGATCATAACTTGAGATCCAAGTAGCCATTTTGGGTGATCCAAATCCTGATTTGTAGCTCTTCCTACATTCTACAAAAGCTTCAACTACAAGAAACTCCAATTCTTCATGGATTTTAAGTTATGGAGTGATCAAAATGACAAAAATGAAGAAAATGACACTTTTTCAACACTTAGTGAAAATCTGCCTAAGTTATCAGCTTTGAACACCAATGTTCATGAGGATTTTTCAATGGGATCCAAATAGTTTCAAAACAAACTATGATCACACATGTTTTGTATCAGATGAGGGCTCTCTAAAAAGCTAAAGAGCCTCCCATAACTCAACCTGAGCAGGGAGATATGACCCTCTCAAAATCACCATTTCCAATTGTCTTGTACAAGGCAGATTTTGGCATTTTGCTCGATTTGGAAAATTTGGACAACTCCAAGCCTTGTCATCCACTTGGACACATCAAAGGATTAAATCAAAGGGGAATGATCTAATCCCCAAGCCTCCCAAGTCCAAGAATCTACATATAGCCCTAACAAACCTAAAAAGGCTAAAAATTGCCAAGACTCCAATTTTGTTTCACTGCATTTAATGGATGCATCAAGGTGGCATGAACTGAGGCAAACTTAACTGAATGAGTCAATCCTTATCTCTAAACCAAAATACCATAGGCCTGCGCTCTAACCTCAAGTCAATGGCTAGAGGAGACTTGATATTCCATTTGATCACCATTGGCGACAGACCTGCTGTAGTTGCCACACACTATTGCTGCCAAAACAAACTTGTCACACTATAAATAAAGCTCATTTGTGATCAGTTTGAGTACACCAAAGCACCCAAACTGATGCTTTCCTCAAAATCTCCCTTTCATTCCAGCTCATTTCAATCCACTCCAAGCATTCAAACACATTCCTTGGCACCTAAGGAAGCTGTCCAGATCATTCGAACCTAGCTGCAACACCTTCATCATCAAACTCGATCACCAGCTGCAAGAGGTAGGCCTGAACCCTTCAAACTCTATGATTCATGCATCATGAATGAATTTTTGAGTTACCATCTTGTTTATGCATGTATGTAGAGTAATAACCCTCAATCAATTGCCATGAATCCATCGTGTATGGAATTTCATTGTGTTAATTCTGAAATTAGGTTTCTTGAGGTTTTCTGTTGATTTCTTCCTCCATACTTAATATAAATGCAATTAAACTATATGGTTGTGATCCTTGTTCAAAAACGAACAAGATAGGTACTTGAATCGTGCAAAACTATTGAGAAATCATGGAGAAAAGTGAGAAAACGAAAATCTACAGAAACAGGGCACGCGGGCAAGAACTTAGTGTTCTTGGCGCCCTTTTTCAAATTTTTGAATTTTTGAATATTTTGATATTTTTGTTAATTGATTCAAAAATTAATTTCTCTCTGAATATTTGTGTTTTTGAATTGATTATTTTTCTCAAAATTCACAAAAAGGTTTAAATATTTTATTTTACAAAAAAAAAATCCAATTTATATAATTTTTTAATATAGTTAGAATTTTTGTAATTAATTTCATTTTATTTGTTTTTAAACATTTTTAAATGAAATTCTCACTTTGATCGTTCAAAACCAATTGAATTTCAAACTTTCATGTGATTACACATGATTTTTCAAAGTGTACAACTTGTTTTTGAATATATTCGGTATTTTATATAATTTTTTTCATTTAATTTCCTTTGAAAAATGACATTTTAATTTAAAATTAAGGTTTCTTCTCAATTTTAAATTTTTAAAACACCTTTGGGCCTCTAATAGAGTGTAATACTCATTCCTTGTAAATAAAAACCTTTTTGGGCCTCAGTCATTGTATAAGTCCCACTGTGTTTTCAAAAACCTCGGCACGATCGCCGTTTTCTAACAAAATCATTTGGGCCTCTCCCTGAGTTATAAGTCCCATTTCTTTTCTTTTATCAAACTTTTTTGGGCCTCTAATAGAGTGTAAGACCCAATCCTCTTTTGTACATAAATAATTTTGGGTCTCAGTCATTGTATAAGCCCTGATACAATTTTCAAAACAACGGTGCGATCACTGTTATTTCTGGGCCTCTCCTTGAGTTTTAAGCCCCATCACTTGTACAAAAATAAACCTTTGGGCCTCTCCTTGAGTTTTAAGACCCACCCCTTTGTAAATAAAACCTAATTTAGGCCTCAATCATTGTATAAGTCTCGATACAATTTTCAGATCAACGGTACGATCACTGTTTTTCATCGGGGTCTCTCATTGAGTATAAGCCCCAATATTCTTTTCAAAACAACTTTCCCTTTTGATTTAGGTTCAAACTCATAGTTGTTATCAAAACTTTCTTTAATTTCTTGAACAACTAACCATACAGCTGTTACAATGGAAGCTTGCTCGCCTGTAAGTTTTATCAGCTTTCTTTTACATACTTGCACATATATATAATTGTTTATGCTGGAAGCTTGCTCACCTGTAAGTCCTCCTACCCTCTTTTTACATACAGCATATATTTTAGCTATACATATATGCCTGTATATTATCTGCTTAGAGTTTTCCCCGATAATTAGGTCTAGAACTAGATAAAGCCAGTGGTCACTCTTTCAACACAGTCAAAACTAGTTCCCCATAGGAATTCCAGATACAGTCTTGCCTTCTCTTGGGCTTATACAATATGGAACGAAGAGGAAGGCATTATAACCGGTGAAACTTTTCTCAGACTTTCACTATTAGAAAATTGTCAAAGAAATTCATTTCCCCCAGAGAGGATTAATTCCCGGTGAAACCTCTCTTGAATTTCTTAAAACCCTAGAACTGTTCACTAAAGAAAAGATTATTCCCGGTGAAACTTTTCTTGAACTCTTCTTAGGCTTGGACCCACAGGCTTCCTAAAAGCATCCTAGCCTCCTCTTGGGCTTTGTACAAGGACCCTCCGACTTCTTAGAAGTTCCCATGCTTTCTCTTGGGCTTAATACAAGGACCCTGAAGACCTCTTAAAGGTATAGGACAGAACTTAGACATCCTTTGTTAGAGCAGTCTTTCTAAAGAGTCAAAACCTCAGACCAATTAAGGGTTAATTCTCATCCCTTAAAACACCTGCCTCCTCTTGGGCATCATACAAAGATAAACTCTTCCATACCAGTAGACTTGTACAGTCTAATCTCCTCTTGGATCTCAAAGACATTCACAAGTTCCCTACAAATACAGGAGAAACCCTGATCATTCGACCAATCTCCAGTAGAGGTTAAAATCCTCACAGGATCTAAAACTCAATCTTTATCCTAAATACCCCCAGCTAGGGTCATCTCATCATCAATACCATACTAGCCTATCAGAACCTCAAGGCATCTGATACCTCAACTCTTCTGTAACCCTCAGCAAGAGTTGATCCCCCAACTTGGACCTGCCTCTAGATCTCAATAATCCTCAGTAGAAGCCAACCTCGTCTTAGGCTTTGTATAATGAATTTCCTTAGCAGAATTATCCCCAAAAGCACCCTTTTGTTGAGTCCATCTTCTTTCTTAAAACACTCTCTTGTTGAGTTAACCCTTTTCAGCCTCAATCTTGGGCTTTGTACAAGACAAACAAAGTACTCTCTTGTTGAGTCAATCACCTTTCCACACTCTCTTGTTGAGTTAATGGTACAAAACATAAACACTCTCTTGTTGAGTCATTCTTTTTAGCCTCAATCTTGGGTTTTGTACAAGACATATATAAACTTTCTCCAACAAAGTAAAAATCTTCATAACCTTCTCTTAAGCTCTGGATAAATATCTTGGTGGCAATGCACTCAAGGCAAAGCCAACATCATGATCTGCCACGACACAATTACAATTCCTGTCCGATATGCTCAATAAACAATTAGGGATGCTCTTTTGTACAAGAAGTCCTCCAGCGTCAGATGGATCTCGGATGGATCCAGGATTACCGTGATAGAAGTAGCCATCAAGTTAATATGATTCAAATCTTTCATATTCGCTTGATGAATACCAGTTTGGTAGAATTACATGCTAAGCAAGTCAGGCTCAATTTTCTGGATTCACATGATTATCAGGACTGTAAAGTATGTCATGAGGATGACCAAGGATGTGCACTTATCCAAAGAACACTTCAACACTTGTTGGACCACTGGTGGCTTCCAATCTATTTGGATGAATATACACAACAGATCAGTATGACGGACGGGAATCCTAGTAGACATCAAAGTCAGGATGTCCGCTCGATGGAAACTGATCTAGTAAAGTTACACTGAATACAAAGCGGACGTGGCCATGTGCCACCACACAACTATGAGCGCTGTAGAGTTTTCTCAGAGAACAACCAAGGATGCTACCTTGTACGGTCAGCTCTTCAAAATCTGTTGGACCGAAAAGAGATTCGACCATGTTCAAGTTCTGGTTCGATCAACGTAATGCAAGACTATCTTCTTGATCAAAGCAAAGACGTTGTTATAATCTCTAATCATGAAATGACCAAGGACATATGCACCATAATCCCTCTACTCCATGAATCAAAAGTTCCTATTGACAGTAGAAAAAGTCTCAACCTCGAACCAATTGAGGCCACCTACAATGGTCAGAAAAATCAAAAGGCCCCTGTGGTTATCTATCTCCCGGGACCAATACCATACAAATAAGATAAGGCTATCCCTTACAAGTACGGTGCAACAACAATTGAAAATGGAAAGGAAACTCCATTACCCTCCGTCGTAAACATTGGTGACATCAGTCGAGTAACACGGAGCGGCTGGATCTTCAACAGAGGAGTTGGAGAACCCACCAGAGAAAAGGAACCTAAAACAGAAGTTCCCAATCAACCAGCCGGGCAATCCAGTAATCCCAACCTTTCAAAGAACAACGATGAGATACTGTAGCTCATCCAGAAGAGCGAGTACAACATTGTAGACCAATTGTTGCAAACTCCATCAAGAATATCTATACTATCTCTATTAATCAGTTCCGAAGCTCACAGGGAAGCTTTGTAGAAAGTCTTAGAGCAAGCTTTCGTAGAACAAGATGTGACGATAAGATAATTTGACAGCATCATCTCCAACATCACTTCCTGCAACAATTTAGGATTCACTGATGAAGAACTGCCGGAAGAAGGCAAAAATCACAACATGGCACTTAACATTACAATCAATTGCCAGGTCGATGCTCTAGCATGCTTACTGGTAGATACCGGATCAGCTTTGAATGTTATGCCAAAATCAACTCTGATGCGACTATCATTTCAAGAAGCCCCGATGAGAGGCAGTGAGGTCATCGTCAAAGCCTTTGACGGATCCAGAAAGACAGTTATCGGCGAACTTAATCTTCCCTTAACCATCGGTCCTCACACTTTCCATGTCACTTTCCAGGTCATGGACATCCGGGCATCCTACAGCTGTTTATTAGGAAGACCTGGGATACATGAAGCTGGGGCAGTCACTTCGACACTTCACCAGAAGCTGTAGTTCATCAAAAATGACAAGCTAGTCGGAGTCTGTGGAGAGCAGGCCTTAATCGTAAGCAACTCATCATCGTTTTCCTGTGTAGAACCAGAGGAGGTTGTACCCAATTCCAAGCACTCTCGGTAAGCAATGAGAATCAATCGGTGAGAGGGACATCAATTTCCTCATACAAAGATGCTCTGAATGTGATCAAGAGTAACGAAACAAAAGGATGGGGACAACTTGTCATTCCTACGGATAACAAGACAAAGAAAGGTCTAGGTTTTTCCTTAACCTGTACCCAGACTGCTACTAACGATGAAAGTTTTCATCCCATTCAGGACTTCTTCCCCAGTGGAGGTTTCCTTCACCCAGTGTCTCAAGAAGTACACACCATCAATGAGGGTGACTCCTCCGATACAGATGAAGAGTGGACGTCCTATCTCAACGAGGATAGTTATATGTCTCAGGGAGAGGCACATACGCCATTTTGCTTTCCCACGCAGAGTCTGAGATGATGTACGGAGATTGTGATTCGGAAGGATGTCGTGCTCCGTCCAACTCATTAGAGGAGGACACTCTGATGAAAGACAACTTTGACTATGACTATTATGATCCCCTGGATGACTTGCCTATCTAGAAGCCGTACCCAAAAGACTTGGGGAAAAAAAGTCAGCCAAACGACGCTTATCAGCTGAGAACCATTGAAAAGAATACCTGTGTCCCCACCAAATGATGGGATTATTACTCAGAACATTCTGAAGATATCCAGCACAACAATGAATCCGCAAAGAATGCAGGATAAGAGTTCATCAACTATGCTTTTCCTGAGGTCAACGTCATTGAGAAGGATGACTCCTCTACTCCCCCAGAAGTATGGGACACCTTAGGAAAGTCGAGTGGCAAGTACGACTTCTTGGTCAAGTACACCGCTCCTGAAAGCTCTCGTATCGGGCTCGAAGACATCCAGCCAACGGGATGGGGAGATCCGCTTGAGAGTGAAAACGCTATGCAAAATACAACAGAAGAGTTCGTTTACGACAACTCTGCTTGGGAGGAAGACTCCAACGATCCTGCTCCGCCAGAAATCAGCGTCATTTCTGAGGACAAACCAAGAAAGAAGGTACCAGACTTTGTGATTCACCGAGGAGTTCGTTACCAATGGGTTGCTGTCGATGTCCCGAAAGTCGTCCATCAGTCTAAGTAATTGCCATCTTTGTTTTAACCTTTTACCCTGCCCAGGTGAACCAGATGTTTTTATAGGGCTCACTTTCTGTAAATGTCCCTCTTCGCTTCGCCCAAAGAGACAAATTTTTGTTTTATAGGGTTGTAGT
The DNA here is from genome assembly GCA_022829125.1 of Lathyrus tuberosus. NCBI lineage: Eukaryota > Viridiplantae > Streptophyta > Magnoliopsida > Fabales > Fabaceae > Lathyrus > Lathyrus tuberosus. The sequence continues at coordinate 6,448,809 of JALAZF010000049.1, forward strand.
TTCCAAAATCGACTAAATAAATAAGCGTCATTCTGTAATTTCCGCATTTATTGATGTTTTCACTTTTCGCTTTTTCAGAAAATGGTAATCCTAAAAACAACCCAAAAATAAAAACAAGCATTTTTCAGAAAAAAAATACACTGCACACACTCTTGCATTCTCTCTATCTCTTCTAAAAATAAATCATCACGTCATGCAAATTGCTTGTTTTAAACCCCGTTGAAACATACGATCCAATGCCTTCTCCCAACTTTGAATTCCCGGTATTTGAAGCTGAAGAAGAAGAAGACGAAGAAATTCCAGAAGAGATCTCCCGATTACTCAGACAAGAGGAAAGGTCCATTAAACCTCACAAAGAGCCGTTGGAAACGATCAACTTGGGTACAGAAGAAGAGAGGAAAGAAGTCAAGATTGGTGCACTACTCAGTCCGACTGCCAGAGAGGACTTGATAAAACTTCTCAAAGATTTTCCTGATGTATTTGCTTGGTCCTATCAGGAAATGCCAGGGTTGGTTACCAGCATCGTGGAACATCATCTACCATTACAATCAGAATGTCCGCCGGTAAAACAAAGACTGAGATGGCCTCATCCAGACATGACCATCAAAATCAAAGAGGAAGTGCAGAAACAGATTGACACGGGTTTCCTCGCCACCTCAGAATATCCTCAATGGTTAGCCAACATAGTACCAGTTCCGAAAAAGGACGAAAAAGTCAGAATATGTGCAGACTATAGGGATCTGAACAAACCAAGTCCAAAGGATGACTTCCCCTTACCACACATTGACATGCTGGTAGACAGTACATCAAAGTTCAAAGTCTTCTCCTTCATGGATGGATTCTCGGGCTATAATTGAATCAAAATAGCGCCAGAAGACATGGAGAAAACTTCATTCATCACCCCATGGGGCACCTTTTGTTACAAGGTAATGCCTTTCGGTTTAAAGAACGCCGGGGCAACCGATCAAAGGGCCATGACTACTCTGTTTCACGACATGATGCACAAAAAATTGAAGTGTACGTCAAAGACATGATTGCCAAATCTAAAACAGAAGAGGAGCATGTGACCCACCTGTCAAAGTTATTTGAGCGTCAGAGAAAATACAAACTCTGCTTGAATCCTAACAAGTGCACGTTCGGTGTCCGCTCAGGAAAACTGCTAGGGTTCATCGTCAGCCATAAAGGAATTGAGGTTGATCCTGACAAAGTTAAGGCCATTCAAGAAATGCCTTCTCCAAAGACTGAGAAACAAGTCAGAGGATTCCTGGGACGTTTGAATTACATTTCCAGATTTATATTCCTCATGACCGCCGCATGCGCGCTAATCTTCAAATTACTCAAAAAGAATCAGGGTTGCGTATGGACAGAAGACCGCTAAAAAGCCTTCGACATTATCAAAGAGTATCTGTTAAGTCCACCTATCCTGTCACCTCCAGTGGAAGGAAGACCACTGATCATCTACCTAACAGTCTTGGAAGACTCAATGGGTTGTGTACTTGGCCAACAAGACGAAACAAAAAGAAAAGAGTCGGCCATCTACTATCTGAGCAAGAAGTTTACCGACTGTGAAACTCAGTATACTATGCTCGAGAAAACTTGCTATGCTCTGGCTTGGGCAGCCAAATGTCTTCGCCAGTATATGGTTTTCCACACAACTTGGTTAATCTCCAAAGTGGATCCGATCAAGCACGTTTTTGAAAACCCTGCTCTCACGGGAAGGATCGCCCATTGACAGATGTTGTTATCAGAATATGACATCGAGTACCATGCTCAGAAAGCCATCAAAGGGAGTATTTTAGCCAATCATTTGGCTCATCAACCGATTGACGATCAGGAATCAAGTCGGGTTTGACTTCCCAGACGAAGATGTCATGTACTTGAAAATGAAAGATTGCGATGAACTGCTACCAAGTGAAGGGCCAGATCCAGGTTCTCAATGGGGACTAATTTTTGACGGAGCTGTCAACAATTATGGAAACGGAATTAGGGCAATCATCGTAACACCTCAGGGTACCCACATTCCTTTCACTGCCAGATTGACACTCAAGTGTACAAATAACGAGGTCGAATACGAAGCTTGTATCTTAGGTCTCGAAGAAGCAATTGACTTAAGGATAAATAACTTGGATGTGTATGGAGACTCAACCTTAGTTATCAGTCAGATCAAAGGAGATTGGGACACATACCAATCAGGACTGATTTCTTACAAAGACTATGCGAGAAGGTTGTTACCATTCTTCAACAGAATCGAGTTTCATCATATCCCTCGTGAAGAGAATAACATGGTTGATGCACTAACCACTCTCTCTTCCATGATTAGTGTAGGTCAATAGAACGACTTACCTAAGATCGACATAATGCGCCTAGAACAACCCGCTTACATTTTCGCGATCGAAGCAGTCATAGACGACAAACCTTGGTATCACGATATCAAATGCTTCCTTCAGAAACAAGAGTACCCACCTGGGGCATCCAGAAAAGACAAGAAGACTCTCAAAAGACTGTCTGATAACTTCTTCATGAGCGGTGATACACTCTATAAGAGAAACTTTGACATGGTCTTGCTCTGATGCGTAAACCGACCAGAAGCAAACATGCTGATGAAAGAAATTCACGAAGGAACCTTTGGCACTCATGCCAATGGACACACAATGGCCAGAAAAATTCTGAGAGTAGGATATTATTGGCTGACAGTGGAATCCGATTGCTACAAGTACATGGGGAAGTGTCATAAGTGTCAGATATACGCTGACAAAATCCATGTACCGCCAACGCATCTCAAAGTTCTTTCTTCTCCATGGCCTTTTTCTATATGGGGAATCGACATGATTGGTATGATCTAACCCAAGGCTTCAAACAGACATCGGTTCATCCTGGTAGCCATTGACTATTTCACCAAGTGGGTCAAAGCAGTGTCATACGCCAATGTAACCCGAAAAGTCGTGGTCCAGTTTATCAAAAATAATCTCATATGCCGTTATGGTGTTCTAAGCCAGATCATTAATGATAATGGATCTAACTTGAACAACAAGATGATGAAAGAGTTATGCGCTGATTTCAAGATCGAACACCATAACTCATCTCCCTACCGACCTAAGATGAACAGAGCGGTAGAAGCGGCTAACAAGAACATCAAGAAAATCGTTCAAAAGATGCTTGTAACCTACAAAGACTGGCACGAGATGCTACCCTTTTCTCTTCACGGTTATCGCACATCTGTCAGCACTTCAACAGGGGCAACCCATTTCTCTCTAGTATATGGCATTGAGCCAGTGCTCCCTATAGAAGTAGAGATTCCATCAATCAGAGTATTGATGGAAGCTAAGCTAACAGAAGCCGAGTGGTGTCAAAGTCGACACGATGAGCTGAATCTGATCAAAGAAAAGCGAATAACGGCTCTATGCCATAGTCAGTTGTACGAGCAAAGGATGAAGAAAGCGTTTGACAAAAAGATCCGGCCCCGTGTCTTCAGAAAAGGAGACCTCGTGCTAAAAAAGATACAATCATTTCTCACTGATTCCCGGGGCAAATGGACTCCGAATTACGATGACCCCTATGTGGTTGCAAAAGCCTTCTCAGGCGGCGCCTTGAGACTCGCAACCATGGATGGAGAAGAGTTTTCCTACCCCACGTATGTTGATGTAGTCAAGAAATACTTCGCCTAAATAAAAAAAGTATCAGTGGATTGAAAACCCGAAAGGGCAGTCCAGACAAAAATTAGAGACATAATCAAAAATCATCCCAATGGATTGGAAATCTCAAAGTACAATCCAGGCAAAAGTTAGGGATTAATGGCAAGTAACTACGTCTGATCATTTCAACTCCTCAGCAGTAATGCCATCCATCAAGAAAACTTCAAGTCAAGGTCATCTTCGATAGAAGCTCAGGATGTCCAGAATTCAAAGTTGGTAGAAGGATAACGGTCGTTATGTTTCAATGTAGCCCCTTTTCCCTTAAAATGACCATTTTCTAAACTTTGTAATGCTCTATGGGATCACGCACTTGGATGATTTCCATCCTATCAATAAAATTTGAGCCCTAGTGCTTTTTTTTGCAATTCATATTTGTTTTTACAGAATGACATTTTTAACATGATCAACGATTCTTAAAATAAAACAAAAATGAATCTACTTGTCAAATTTTCCTGCTTTTAAAATAAAGATGGAAATTCCTTTTGACTTCGAACATAAAAAAGAACATCGACCGCTTCTCCGAAGGTGATTGAACCTCAAAGTGCAAAATCAAAGTACTTCTTCTAAACCAGTGCACCTGAATGAAGGATCAACTATTTCAGATGTGATTTTCCCATCTGATATCCCCAGCAGAGTACGTATCTCTTAAGACCGATTGAACAACTCTTTCTCCCCACAGGGACCGTCTCTCCTAAGCAAGGAAGGATTGCTATCTTTGAACATTGATACTTTTTATCCCCCGCCGTGGCCGAGTATCCAGTCATGTTCATCTATTAGTCTGTATGCCGCATCAGTTTTGTCAGCATAAACATACATACATCATGCATTATTGATTCACATTTATATTCATATTGCATCACTATCACTCTAGTCGGTCTTATTCCTAAGTGATAAAAGTCCTCTCAATCGAGTTGTCAGTCTATTCCTTGTTAGGAAATGCAGCGTCTGAGCAATTTCTCCCCAGTTTATTTCTGGATTGGAGCCGGTCCTCGACGATTTCGATAACTTGAACCTCTGAAAGGCAAGAAAACATTCAACAAACATCACTCTTCACCCTTGATGATGATGTTCTCGCTTTCCCAGATTAAGGAAAATCCCCAGAGGAAGCCTTTTAACCGAAGACTCTCGGCAATACAACAGTTTCTCTCTGAAAATTTGCTATCCAATAAGGTCATCAGTACCTCCAAATTGGATTACATCACATAGCATTTCTCCGAAGAGATCTCGAAGAAAAGTATGATGTAGTATCCCCAAACAGAAAAGCAGTTTATCAAGAGACTCATTTTCCCCAGTAGAGTCAGCAAATGGCGTCTCCAACAGAGAAGTTTGAACACCTCTACAGCTCAGACAAATGGGTTTCCCCAGTGAGTCTGATGACAAAACTTTTCCCATCAAATGGCATCTCCCCAGGAAAATACGTCGAGAAGTTTGATGAAGGCCGCTACAAATAGCGTCCCTTGTCAAGGAAGGAACTTGACAAGAAGAAACTTAGACCAGTTCCTTGGCTGAGGACCAGGTTCGAGGGGGAGTTTATTTCAGAAACTTAGACCAGTTCTTTGGCTGAATACCAGGATCGAGGGGAAGTTTATTTCAAAAGAAACTGAGACCAGTTCCTTGGCTGAAGACCAGGATCAGGGGGAAGTTTATTTTAGAAACTTAGACCAGTTCCTTGGCTGAAGACCAGGATCGAGGGGAAGTTTATTTCAAAAGAAACTGATACCAGTTCCTTGGCTGAAGACCAGGATCGAGGGGAAGTTTATTTCAAAAGAAACTGAGACCAGTTCCTTGGTTGAAGACTAGGATCGAGGGTAAGTTTTACCCTTTTCTAAGTAATACTGCTTAGCAAAAGAAGATGGATGAGCAAGCTACCATTCATAACCACCGTCAAATATTTGGGTATTCTGATATTTAATCCTCTTGCACCCTGAATGTCCGAATATCTTCGCCATTCACACCTTCAGGTCCAAGAAGATTAAATAGGGGCATCTGTCATACCCCAAATTTTGACCACCAAGATTTCCCATCATTGTGCAAATCATCACCACTACATGGATGTGCCATCATGCCTCCTCAATCTCCTCAAGGATTGTTGAGCATTCACTACAATCAAGAATCAGGGTTTTGAACCCTCTCAGAGCACTTAGACAAAGGATCAATCAAGAAATGACATGATCTTCAACTTGTCTAAACCTCTCAAACACCCATAAGGGATCAAGAGGTCTCCCACATCAAGAATCAGGCATAGGAGTGCAACATTCCAAGTGGATCAAGCCTCAAGATCGCCAGTGTCACCAAATTAGGTTTTGGTAGACCAAGGGCTCCAGATGAAAATTTTCCTCTAGGCATGAGCCAATGCTTCAAAGCACAACCCAAGATACTCCAAGGGACCCCATGGACCCAATCATCAAGTCAATTTAGCCTCAGGGGATGCATTCATAAAAAAATCAGGAATTAGGGTTTCTTGACCTAATTCACCCCTTAGTTTACTTTTGGAGCAAAGCATGAGCCAAAACCTCAAGACATGATTTGAGGGCCTCAAATACACCACATTGATCCATTTACAATAATGGATTGACCCATGAAACTTGGTTCACAAGTTTCAATTTCATTTGGACCACAATTAGGATTTTGAGGAAAAAGTCAACTGTATCTTTGAATTTTGACCAAGACATGCTCCCAAACCTTGGGACATGATTCAATACACCTTATAACACCTATGGAATCCATCCATTAGGTTTGAATTAGGTCAAGAACTTGATTTCACAAAGGATCACACAGTTTGGATTTCATCCGATAAAAAGTCAACTGTGCACAAAATCAAGTTTGACTTTTTGGAATTTTTCACAAATATGGTTCCCCTAAGTAAAAAATAATGTTAATGTATGGTATTGATCAAAATTCATTACGAAAAATCAAGAAAAGTGAGGTTTCTTGCAAAAGGGGCAACCATAAGAAACCAAAATTTTTCTAAGTTATGGAACAAAAGTGATTTTGGTACCAACTTCCAAGGATCATAACTTAAGATCCAAGTAGCCATTTTGGGTGATCCAAAGCCTGATTTGTAGGTCTTCTTACATTCTACAAAAGCTTCAACTACAAGAAACTACAATTTATAGCACCCCAAAATTTGCCCTCCTATTTATACCATCAATACCTGGCTTTTGTTTCGCATTCATCTGCATGTCCACTAGGTCATAACCTCATAGTCATACATTTGCATGAGCTCCTAAGGCGTGGGATCAAAGATTATGTGCAAGCTTGGGATTCTCTCTTGTTGTGAGATTCTCATCCTCGTTCAGGTTTGAGTTCACATTATCAGGGATATCTTCCTATTCGAAGGATTCATCAGAAGTATTGGGTTAGAGGTTCATTGTTGTGAATCAGGATTTAATTTCTTCTCAGTTCAAGTCATCATCGTTCATCCAAACTATTCGATTCGATACCAATTCAAAACCCAACATCCATCTTTTGCCTATTCTCAAGACCTTGATCAAACCCCTTTACTTAATGTCCATATCCAAAGTTAAATTCACTCTATATTCTTAATATCCATTTCTTCAAGTCCACATCCAAACTCCATTTTTAATTCAGTTGTTAAGGCCATTTTTTCATCTTTTTCAAAAATACAAGTCCCATTTTAAATCAAAATTCGTTCAAAGTCCAATTCCAAAACCACTTTTGTCCACATTTAAAACCATTTTTCATTAAATCATTCTTGGATGTATGTCCAAATAACCATGTCCATTGTTCGAGTTCACTTTCATGTCCATGAATCTAATTAAATAAAATCCAATGAAATCTAACTTACCATATTCAATTGGAACTTGTTTTCTCACGTCTTCAAATTCAATTTTAGTGCATACCCAGATCAGTCATTGCCCAACCTATTCAAAATCTACATGACTCAAGGAGAATTGAAAGATAACTATGGAGAGAAAAGAGTCAGTTTGAAAATAAAGCACATTACACCATTTTTCATCAAGGAGTCCATTCGTCCACAAAATCAACTACATTCACATACACATGTATCTACATGCATATGCAAATACTGGCGTGGTCACTTCAATAGTATCTTTGAAGACATTGATAATTTGGTGTCCAAGAGTATCTTCCATGAATATCCTTTCTTCGGATGGTCTTACTGCTATCATACAAGGAATGACTGAAAGGATATCTTAAGGACTATAAGTTGTATAACTTGTCATGCATTGCAGGCTTCTGCTCTACCTTTGAAGACATTGATAATTTGGTGTCCAAGAGTATCTTCCATGAATATCCTTTCTTCGGATGGTCTTACTGCTATCATACAAGGAATGACTGAAAGGATATCTTAAGGACTATAAGCTGTATAACTTGTCATGCATTGCAGGCTTCTGCTCTACCTTTATTTATCAGAGTGTTCCAAGGATGGGACCCTCTTCAAAACCCATCACATGGTTTGGAGTTGGTATCTCAGTGAATGACATTCTTTCAAAAGATGATTATTTTGATATAGGGGACACATCATCACTTTTTATTCAACAAATTTTCCACTGTTTTATTGTACAAATACTGATGGCAGTTGACAAAATTCACAACGACAGCAAAATGAGAAGCATGAGAAGCGCAGTAGCAGCAGCAATGCCTAGCAACTCATATCAGAAAAGAACTACTCACAACTTCCAACTGATAAACTCTAGCAATATTCAACAGAATAATTAACAGGAAAAGGGAAAATTTCCAGAAATAAAAGAAATTTCACAAGCAGCATTTTATTTCATAACAAAAAATTACAGTATAACAGAATTACATCAGAAAAACTTTTAACAGATTTTCACCCTTCATTTTAAGACTAACAGAGCAACTTCTAACTGCTAACAGAGCATATGGCAGAAATTTCCTCTAAAACCAACTTCCCTAACATTCTAACCGAATCCTAACTGCAAAAACTAACATCTAACAGAAAACTAACTGATTTTACTAACATAAAACTCTCCAATTTTCTTCTCTCGATTTCTTCATCCTTGTCCATTATTCTTCAACAATTTCAACCAATCCCTTCATTCTTCATCATCACCAATTCTCCATCACCCTGCAACCTCCATCGTCAATCAATAACCTGGATCACATCTCAACTCCACCTTCATCATGCCTTCAAATCTCTCCATAACACCATAACCTTCAACCTTCGATTATCTCGATAACCTTCATCTTCAAGAACCAATCATCCTCAATTCCCTTACCGCTCCGATTCCACACGAGTTCGTTAACCTGCGATTATCATCAATCACAGTTCAATACTCATATCCAACAACGAATCACAAAAGAACTCATGCAAATTCCGCTCAGCAACGCGCAAGAACACCTCGAGTGCAGAGTAACAACAATAAACAATGAATTACATGCGCATCTACAATGAAGAAGAGGAAGCAGAGTTTGTTCGAATCCACGATAATTAGGAGAAACTTACCAGATTTTGAAGTTTCATAGCGTTTATTTCGCTCTCTAATCAATCTTGGAACCTCTTCTCTGGTACTCTACTTCACTTGCTTGGCTCGCCTCTGAAGGTGAGATATCAGCTCTTCCATGTTCACATCATAGCTCGTTCTTCATTATTTTCTTCACCGCGGCGATAGATCAGGTGGTGGCTGGCGTGTTCTAATGATTGGTAATGGTTTGTGCGCGCGCAAACTCGGACATTGGAGATCGCAATGTGTGCTTGCGATGAGTGTTTAATGGAAATTGTATTGGGGCTTTGGAAGAAAATCTCGGAGAGCGACGGGAACGGTGAATATGAAGTTGAAATGGTGAGGATGGTGACGGCGGTGAGGTGAGAACTGAGGAGAAAGCGATGGGGTAGGGATAATTTGAGACTCAGGGTTTCATATTTTTCTGTATCATGTTATGAAGGTCTGACCCGTGAATTTAGAATGGACCTCACGCCATGGTTGTCTATCAACACCACCAGAATCACTTGCCGAACCCCCTGATCATTACGAAAAGATAGGCCATAGGAACTGCATGCTATTCACACCCCAAATTCACACACTGCACCCTGGTTACTAGAAGTTTGCCGGTTTGCTAATACTTTGCTTACGTTGCTACGGATAGATATCCGTTCGGTATTACTTCTCTTCTCTTTTACTAATTCCGCATTTTTTCCTTTAGATGCCATGAGAAGTAGGATTGGGGGTCCTTGCCACTTGGCCGGCAATGCTGGAAGTCCTCAAAGGAGGCTCTGTTTGTGATTGTTTAATATTGTGCCTAAGACCTCCAAAGAGGCATCTCATTCCTGTATCCCCTTGTAAGACCTCAAAGAAGGCATCAGGCGGAATGAGAGTCCGCAATCGACTCCCGCCATTTCTAGTCCCAGGTCGTTCTTAGCTCGCATTTCATGTTGATGCTTTGAATATAACTCACTCTTCTTATCGAGTCCGTCAAGTGGAAGAAGGGTTTAGCAATCAAACCCCCACGCCTTTTCATTAGCTCGCATTGGCCAATGCTGATACTTATGTGATCTGATTCACATCTTCCCTTTTTTTGACTCTTCTCCCCATGGTTCTTGATACCATTGGGTGAGTACCCCTATTTCCCACAACTAGCTTATTTGCCTCGGTTGATATGACCCCTTGGATAAAGCTTCCATTTTTCTTACGTTGGTTGTGTAACATTACTGTTGACTAACACTGTTTATTCTTTTGTTTGCTCTTATTTCATTTTGTGATTGATTTATCCCGTGTTTACTTGTCTGATGACATGATCCCGTAGGATTCCTAGCTCCACTTAATTTTTGATTGAGTTGGAGGTAGGAGAGACATTAGGATAGCAATCCATGCATGACAACATTAGTTAGATTCTCCTCCTGATCCTGACCTTAGGACTATCATTGTATGCCGACTTGTAGGACCGAGTTTCCCCTTAGACTTTCGTGAGTCTCATCTTGTCTCTCGCAGCCATGCGATTAAGATTGTTTCCCGTTCACCCGTAGTAGCGTGAACTACGGATGCTCTGATTCCTCTTTCTCGTCCGATTGAGGATACGTAGGCACGAGATGTGATATCTCGGCGAGCACACTAACAACTAACTTCCCTTTTCTCTCGCTCTCGTACGATCGAGCTGTTAACCAATCAATCAATCAAACTCTTTTCTCTCACCCGTGTGCGACCGAGACTCTTTCCCAAAACATACAAAACAATAAGACCCCGTAAGGTCGAACCATGTTTGCTCTGATTCTTCATTCTTGTCTGAATGAGGATACGTAGGCACAAGACGGCGATGTCTTGGAGAGAACCCTTCCACCTTTTTGACCCGTAGGTGAAACTACGACTGCTCTGACTTCCTCTCTCCGGTAAGATTGAGGATACGTAGGCACGAGATGCGATGTCTTGGCGAGCAAACTTCCCCCACAATTTCGTAGTGTCCCAAACTACGTTGACTCTAATTTTCCCGCTCTTGAGGGAATACGTAGGCCTAGGATGGCGATGTCCTATCGAGTCACTTCTTCTCTTTTTCCCCGTTTCTACCCTTTCAAGTTTAGCAGTAGACTTCAGATAACCCTACACCCTTTGATCGATAACAACAAGCATGGATCCCATCGAGTACGATGGACGCGACGGGATGCTAATACCTTCCTCTCGCGTAACCGACTCCCGAACCCAGGCTATGGTCGCGGCGACCATTCCTTTCCCTTTGTTGAGGTTTTCTTCGATCGTTTCCTTTCCTTGCGTCGGGATAAATAACGCTCGGTGGCGACTCTTCTGTTCATTTCTGCCAGTTGATTTTCGCAAATGCGACACAATTCTTCATGGATTTTAAGTTATGGAGTGATCAAAATGACAAAAATGAAGAAAATGACACTTTTTCAACACTTAGTGAAAATCTGCCTAAGTTATCAGCTTTGAACAGCAATGTTCATGAGGATTTTTCAATGGGATCCAAATAGTTTCAAAACAAAATATGATCACACATGTTTTGTATCCTATAAGGGCTCTCTAAAAAGCACAAGAGCCTCCCAGAACTCAACCTGGGCAGGGAGATATGATCCCCACAAAATCACCATTTCCAACTGTCTTGTACAAGGCAGATTTTGGCAATTTGCTCCATTTGGCAAATTTGGACAACTCCAAGCCTTGTCATCCACTTGGACACATTAGAGGATGAAATCAAAGGGGAATGATCTGATCCCCAAGCCTCCCAAGTCCAAGAATCTACATATAGCCCTAACAAACCTAAAAAGGCTAAAAAGTGTCAAGACTCCAATTTTGTTTTAATGCATTCAATGGATGCATCAAGGTCGCATGAACTGAGGCAAACTTAACTGAATGAGTCAAGCCTTATCTCTGAACCAAAAGACCATAGGCTTGTGCTCTAACCTCAAGTCAATGGCTAGAGGAGACTTGAGATTCCATTTGATCACCATTGGCCACAGACCTTCTGCAGTTGCCATACACTATTGCTGCAAAAACAAACTTGATACACTATAAATAGAGCTCATTTGTGATCAGTTTGAGTACACCAAAGAACCCAAACTGATGCTTTCCTCAAAATCTCCCTTTCACTCCAATTTTTCCTTCTAACTCAACTCACTATCGGGTTTTGAGATTGAGAGTGATTCCAACCAAACCAATCACACACACACACACACACACACACACACACACACACACCTCATAAACATCATGTATGAGTGATCCATAACACAAAATCACATATGGAACATCAAATTCACAAAATCACTAGCCAATTGCTCAAGTTCTTGACACAATTGCAGTTGAGGTACCATAACCAGTTCCAGCTCATTTCAATCCACTCCAAGCATTCAAACACATTCCTTGGCACCTAAGGAAGCTGTCCAGATCATTGGAACCTAGTTGCAACACCTCCATCATCAAACTCGATCACCAGTTGCAAGAGGTAGGCCTGAACCCTTCAAACTCTATGATTCATGCATCATGAATGAATTTTTGAGTTACCATCTTGTTTATGCATGTATGTAGAGTAATAACCCTCAATCAATTGCCATGAGTCCATCGTGTATGGAATTTCATTGTGTTCATGCTGAAATTAGGGTTCTTGAGGTTTTCTGTTGATTTCTTCCTCCATACTTAATATAAATGCAATTAAACTATATGGTTGTGATCCTTGTTAAAAAACAAACAAGATTGGTACTTGAATCGTGCAAAACCATTGAGAAATCATGGAGACAAGTGAGAAAATGCAAATCTGCAGAAACAGGGCACGCAGGCAAGAACTTAGTATTCTTGGCGCCCTTTTTCAAATTTTTTAATTTTTGAATATTTTGATCTTTTTGTTAATTTATTAAAAAATTAATTTCTCTCTGAATATTTGTGTTTTTGAATTGATTCTTTTTCTCAAAATTCACAAAAAGGTTTAAATATTATATTTTACAAAAAAAATCCAATTTATATTATTTTTTAATATAGTTAGAATTTTTGTAATTAATTTCATTTTATTTGTTTTTAAACATTTTTAAATGAAATTCTCACTTTGATCTTTCAAAACCAATTGAATTTCAAACTTTCATGTGACTACCCATGATGTTTCAAAATATTTTTCAAAGCGTACAACTTGTTTTTGAATATATTTGGTATTTTATATCATTTTTTTTCATTTAATTTCCTTTGAAAAATGACATTTTAATTTAAAATTAGGGTTTCTTCTCAATTTTAAATTTTTAAAACACCTTTGGGCCTCTAATAGAGTGTAAGACCCATTCCTTATAAATAAAAACCTTTTTGGGCCTCAATCATTGTATAAGTCCCACTGTGTTTTCAAAAACCTCGGCACGATCGCCGTTCTCAAACAAAATCATTTGGGCCTCTCCCTGAGTTGTAAACCCCATTTCTTTTCTTTTTTCAAACTTTTTTGGGCCTCTAATAGAGTGTAAGACCCAATCCTCTTTTGTACATAAATAATTTTGGGCCTCAGTCATTGTATAAGCCCCGATACAATTTTCAAAACAACGGTGCGATCACTGTTATTTCTGGGCCTCTTCTTGAGTTGTAAGCCCCATCACTTGTACAAAAATAAACTCTCCTTGAGTTATAAGACCCACCCCATTGTAAATAAAACCTAATTTGGGCCTCAGTCATTGTATAAGTCCCGATACAACTTTCAGATCAACGGTACAATCACTGTTTTTCATCGGGGCCTCTCCTTGAGTATAAGCCCCAATCTTCTTTTCAAAACAAATTTCCCTTTTGATTTAGGTTCAAACTCATAGTTGTTATCAAAACCTTCTTTAATTTCTTGAACAACTAACCATATAGCTGTTACAATGGAAGCTTGCTCGCCTGTAAGTTTTATCAGCTTTCTTTTACATACTTGCACATATATATAATTGTTTGTGCTGGAAGCTTGCTCATCTGTAACTCCTCCTAACCTCTTTTTACATACAGTATATATTTCATCTGTACATATATGCCTGTGTATTATCTGCTTAGAGTTTTCCCCGGCAATTAGGTCTAGAACTAGATAAAGCCAGTGGTCACTCTTTCAACACAGTCAAAACTAGTTCCCTATAGGAATTCCAGATATAGTCTTGCCTTCTCTTGGGCTTATACATATGGAACGAAGAGAAAGGCATTATTCCCGGTGAAACTTTTCTCAGACTGTCACTGTTATAAAATTGTCAAAGAAATTCATTTCCCCCAGAGAGGATTAATTCCCGGTGAAACCTCTCTTGAATTTCTTCAAACCCTAGAACTATTCACTAAAGAAAAGATTATTCCCGGTGAAACTTTTCTTGAACTCTTCTTAGGTTTGGACATACAAGCTTCCTAAAAGCATCCCAACCTCCTCCTGGGCTTTGTACAAGGACCCTCTGACTTCTTAGAAGTTCTCATGCTTTCTCTTGGGCTTAATACAAGGACCCTGAAGACCTCTTAAAGGTATAGGACATAAGTTAGTCATCCTTTGTTAGAGCAGTCTTTCTAAAGAGTCAAAACCTCAGACCAATTAAGGGTTAATTCTCATCCCTTAAAACACCTACCTCCTCTTGGGCATCATACAAAGATAAACTCTTCCATACCAGTAGACTTGGACACTCGAATCTCCTCTTGGATCTCAAAGACATTCTCAAGTTCCCTACAAATACATGAGAAACCTTGATCATTCGATCAATCTCCAGTAGAGTTTAAAATACTCACAGGATCTAAAACTCAATATTTATCCTAAATACCCCCATCTAGGGTCATCTCATCATCAATACCATACAAGCCTATCAGAACCTCAAGGCATCTGATACCTCAACTCTTCTGTAACCCTCAGCAAGAGTTGATCCCCCAACTTGGACCTTCCTCTGGATCTCAATAATCCTCAGCAGATGCCAACCTCCTCTTAGGTTTTGTATAATGAATTTCCTCAGCAGAAATAGCCCCAAAATGACCCTTTTGTTGAGTCCATCTTCTTTCTTAAAACACTCGCTTGTTGAGTTAACCCTTTTCAGCCTCAATCTTGGGCTTTGTACAAGACAAACAAAATACTCTCTTGTTGAGTCAATCACCTTTCCACACTCTCTTGTTGAGTCAATGGTACAAAATATAAACACTCTCTTGTTAAGTCATTCTTTTTAGCCTCAATCTTGGCCTTTGTACAAGACATATATAAACTTTCTCCAACAAAGTAAAAATCTTCATAAACTTTTCTTAAGCTCTGGATAAATATCTTCCCCAGCGGAGTCAATTCCTCCCAGCCTTCTTTTAGGCTTTGAGAATTAATATCCCTAAGCAGAGTCGATCCTCTTTTCAGCCTCAATCTTGGGCTTTGTATAAGACAGATAAAAACACTCTCTAGTTGAGTCAATCATTCACTTTTCAGCCTCAATCTTGGGCTTTGTACAAGACACCCATAAATATCCTCAGCTGAGTGAGTCAACCACCTTTCACCCTCAATCTCGGGATTTGTACAAGACACCGTATAAATCTCTCTAGCAGAGTCAAATATCTTTTTAACCTCAATCTTGGGCTTTGTACAAAACATATAAATCTCCCTAAGTAGAGTCAGTCTCTTTTTCAGCCTCAATCTTGGGCTTTGTACAAGACACATATAAAATCATACTCTCCATCAGAGTCAATCTTCTTTCAACCACAATCTTGGGCTTTCTACAAGACAGATAAAACCTCTCACCAGTAGAGTCAAAAAACCCCTTTTAGCCTCAATCTTGGGCTTTGTACAAGACAGACAAAATATTTCCCCGGAAAAGTCAAACTTTAGCCTCCTCTTAGGCTTTGTATAAAGATATCCCCAAAAGAGTCAATTCTCTTTTATCCTCCTCTTAGGATTTGTATAAAGATTTTTCCCCACTCTCTTGTTGAGTCAGTCTTTTTTAGCCCCCTCTTAGGGTTTATATAAGGACTTTCCCAGTGGAGTCAATCAATCTCTTAGCTTCAACCTTGGGCTTTAATCAAGGCACACAAAAACCACCATCCCCCCAGAGGAAATCAAAAACCTCTCTGTAAGAAGGCATTTCTCTGTGTTATCACACATCAAAACAAACCTTAATTCCAGATAACTGCTATAAGTGGCACACTTGTTGATTCAAATGTCCAAGCTATAGTCCGTCTCTTATCCTGTAAACTTCCTCTTTCATCTAATTTTTGTAAGTGGCAAGCCTATGGATTATTTACATCCAAGCCAATGTCCCTCTCTTAGCATGACAGATTCCTAAGGAAAAATGGCATTGCTCAACAATGAGTTAAAGTTTTCTCCTTCAGGATAAATCCCCTATAAAGGAAATTATGGCATTGCTGGATTCACATATCCCAGTTAAAGTAATCCTCGTTTATGATCAGTCACCCAACAGTTGTGATAAACAAATGAGATGTCTCCCTTTAGAGATGACAAATTCTCTCTCAGTCAAACTTTTAGCTTCAATCTTGGGCTTTGAACAAGACACAAATAAACCTTTTAGCTTCAATTTTGGGCTTTGAACAAGACACCAAACATCTTTTTCCTCCCATAGAATAGGAGGAACTACGATTGCTCTGATTTCCCTGTTTCTTTAAACAGGAATACGTAGGCATAAGAATACGAAATCTTAGCGAGCATACCAATAAAAAACTTTAGGTCCAGTACCTTCACTCATCAAGAACCTCGAAAAACCCAAAATCAAACAAAAACTCTCTCTCAAACACTCCCAAAAGAGAAACTTTCCCAACCCACAACAGATAAACACCATCAAGTATAAAGCAGAACCTAATGCTAATCAACCTGTGGATAACCACATATAGGATGGGTAATTGACAACTCCCCATTGTATAACCTGACCCCGAACTCCCCGAATCTCTTTAAGCATTTGTTCAGTTAAACATTTGCGTGCAAGGTTAGTTTTAGATTGCTTCTCTTTCCTTTCCAACTTCATAGGATAAATAAGAATTCAGAAAATAACACCCCACTCCTACCATTGCGGTGAGGAGAAACCCATGGCGATAAGGTGGTCGCGTCACCGACAAAAATCGCACGCTACACTGAGGTGCACAAATAGTAGCAACCAGTTTTAACTTACTACAAATCATCCTGCATAATAAAAGGAACAAAATATAAACTTTCCTAAAAAGGCTCAAGGATCCTTTTTATGAAAAGTAACAGAATCTATCATAACAGAATATCCCACAATATACTACCATGAAAAATGCACGTGTGTGAATCAGAACACACTAAAAAATCACACTAAAAATACCAAAATAGTCATTCCCTAACTATCCGGTATATCATGTCCTGGAACGTGTCACAACATCATGCAGAACATGATGTTTGACTGTCATGGCAGAACATCTAGTTTAACATCTTGCTAACAGCATGTTGTTTTACCAAAATACAGCCAATCAAACAAACACAAAACTTACAGCAGTGCATTCATTTCTCCCACCATTGCCTGACGCCAATTGGGATCAGTCATAATTTCACATGTAGACTTAGGAATAGATACAGAATCCAAACCATACATAAATGAGACATAGGAAGAGACATAGGTGATGGCATAGACGGGTGGTCTTACAGGGAGTGATTCCCGAATAAGCGATCCTGGTAGACCATTAAATCAGTGGAGACACCCTTTGCGGATTCAATGTTGAACGACAATCGTCGTGAAAGCAGATTGTCCCAATGTGGTATCCGTGAAACTGAGGATTTAGTAGACATTAACCACGTGGCCATTTGGTAGTGCGGTAGCTATCGAGAATAGTTGATACGTGATACTACACTCAATTGAGATTACCCTAGGATGCTACAGCTCGCTCGGGTGAACCAGATTGCTGTTGAAATCCCTAGGGGGTCAATGATTTTGGGAACTTTTAACCCGTTCTACAGGTACAAAAAATGACTAGAATACAACCTTTGGGGATGGGTAGAGCCATGAATCCATGCTCGTGACGTTGAACCCTTGAACCCATGTTTTTTCAATGTTTTTGTGTGTTGCATTCATGCATTCATTTAAAAAACTCAAACAAAAAAAAATATTCTCTTTTCTTTTCTCCTTCTTTTTCAAAATAAACTAAAACAATAATCGCAAATATCAGAGAAGGATTGCGTTATGGATTTTGGTAGAAGAAAGATGCACAAGTATACCTTCAAGGTTCCAAAGCTAGAGGATTTAAGGGGGTTGGCAAGGATGATCACCAACCCTGATGCTTTCAGAGCTTAGCATGAAGGACTGCTGTCTTTGTTAAGGGTCCATGTAGTTGAAGGAATTCTGTCTACGCTGATTCAGTTCTACGATCCGTTTTATCACTGTTTCACATTCCTGGATTATTAACTAGCACCGACGCTAGAAGAGTACTCTCACCTGATTGATTTACCCATCACTGACCAAGCTCCCTTTTCTGGACTGGAAGAAATTCCAAAGGATCAAACCATTACAAGAGCTATCTATTTGGACGAGTCAGAAGTCAGGACTCACAGGACCACTAAGGAAGGAATCCAAGGTTTACCAGCCAAGTTTTTAGTAGAGAAAGCCCTATACTTTGCCAGTATGGGAAACGTTACTGCTTTCGAAGATATCTTTGTTCTACTCATATACGGGTTGTTCCTCTTTCCCAACATCGATAACTTCGTCGATACCAATGCCATTAAAATATTTCTGATTGGAAACCCCGTACCAACCTTGCTCGCAGATGCTTATCATTCTGTACACTTAAAGAATTTGTACAGCGGAGGAATGATCACATGCTGTGTACCCCTGCTTTACAAGTGGTTCACTTGCCATTTACCCAAGTCTGCTGCTTTTTGGGATCATAAGAGTACTCTACGTTGGTCACAGAGAATCATGTCTCTTACCAACTCTGACATAGATTGGTACAATCAGATCTATGACGGGATAAGGATCATCGACAAATGTGGAAACTTCCCTAATGTACCCTTCATAGGAACTAAAGGAGGAATCAACTATCATCCAATTTTAGTTCGTCGTCAACTCGGATACCCGATGAAGAATATCCCGCAAAATGTCAATCTGGAAGGTCTTTTCATCAAGGAAGGAGAAAATGATAGGGCACTAAAGAAGGAAATAGTTCATGCCTAGCAACATATTCACAGGAAAGGAAGAGAGTCTCTAGGAAGACCAGACTGTATCTCCGTGGAACCTTATCTCCACTGGGTACAAACTAGAGCCCTCAAGCTGAGGATGCTATACCCTCGTCAATAAGTTCGTCCGTTAAAGGAATCCGTGCTTTATTTTATGTCTGATGCGGAAAAATTCCAGGCCGCTCTCAACAAAGTTCAACGGGAAAATAACTCTTGGAAGATCAAATACCACATTTTCAATGTAGAGTGTACCAAAATTCAGGAACTGTTAAAAGAGAAGGATGCTCTGATTAAGATACTAGAACAACATGTTATAGAAAATCAAGAAGACCGAAGAAACTTGCTCCCTCCTTTCACTTGGCAAAGGACTAACAACCCGACAACGGCTGAAGAGCCCCAATCAAAGAAAAGGAAAATACCAGAACCAGCATCTGATTTCTCCTCAGAGAGGACTCAGGATCCATAAGTTCAGACATTTCTTCTACAACACTTTGTAAAATACTGTATTTCCCTTTCTGCAATCTTTCAAATTCAATAAAACGGGGTCTCCCCACTGTATGATATTTGCAATCTATTTGTTGAAGTTTCTTTTTTATTAAAGCAAAAAACAAAAAAATTAATATATATCGTTGCATATCATTCATCATTCTCACATAATGCATTTTTCTTACCTTCGAATCTCACGTAAACGTCACGATTCTAGAGTCAAACTGTGTCACTTATACAATACTCGGGCCAATCGACAAAAGAAAATGGATGATCTCAAGGAAGAGAACAGAGAGATAAGAGAAGAAATCGACGCTCTAAAGGAAAGTTTGGAAAAACTTCACAGTAACATGCAATCCCTGGCAGCAGCTCAGAGACAACAATAAAGGACTGTGATCTCGGAGATCACATCTACGCCCATAGTGGAGACGTATAATCCTTGGTACAACATGCCTAAAGATCGTCCCTAGGGTATGTCTATCAACGTTGTCCCTGAATGATACATCCCACCAGTCACTGAAGACCCAGAAACTGCAGCAGGAACCGCTGGGCCTGAAGGTAACAAACTTCGGGAAAGCGAAGATGCAAGAGTCATGACAGCAACTCCTGAAGGTTACAAACTTCGGGACAGGGAAGCACCAAGAGTCACCGCCGTAATGAATATACCACAACCCATGGTACACACTATCCCAGAAGGATAGATTCCACAAGTAATTCTTGGTGGAAACAAAGACATGTACGACAAGATGAATGAGTTCCAGGAATAATTCCTGGAGATGCAGAAGGAACTGCATGCCATTCGTGGCCAGGATTTATTTGGAAAGGACGCCGCAGACCTTTGTCTGGTCCCTAACGTGAAAATTCCGCACAAATTCAAGGTGCCTAACTTTGAAAAATACAAGGGTAACTCTTGCCCTCAAAGTCGTTTGGTGATGTAAGTTCGAAAGATGTTAACTCAGACAGAGAATCAATAGCTACTGATCCATTACTTTCAAGATAGTTTAACCGGTGCCGCACTTAAATGGTACATGAGTTTAAACCGCACCAAGATCGTCACTTTCAGAGATCTTGGCGCTGCCTTTGTTCTACAATATAAATACAACTTGGACATGCAGACAGAGATCAACTCAGAGCAATGTCGCAAAAAAACAAAGAAACTTTTAAGGAATATGCTCAGAGATGGCGTGAAATTGCCGCTCAGATTTGTCCCCCTCTTGAGGAAAAAGAGATGACTAAGATCTTTTCGAAAACCTTGAGCTCATTCTATTACGACCGAATGGTCGCCAGTGCGCCCAGCGACTTCACTGAGATGGTGAACATGGGGGTACGCCTTGAAGAAGTAGTTCGAGAAGGACGATTGGACAAAGGTACAAAACCATCTAGTAGTACTAAAAGATACGGTAGTACTTTCCCAAAAAAAAAGAGCAAGATATTGGTAATATCTCTCTCGAAAAGCAAATGCGAAGGTATCTACCAGTAGCAGCGGTAACTACCACTATCAACCCAATGCCGGCTCCAACGTATCAACCTCAGGTTGCTCAAAGCCAATCGAATCAACAACAGTATCAACAAAGGACACAACAGCCTCTTTAGCAAGCTTGTCCACAGTACAGCAACAATCGTGCGACACGACCACCAGGGTTCGACCCTATACCGATGTTGTACGCAGAACTGTTTCCACTACTACTGGTCAAGGGGCATGTCCAAACCAGGTCTCCTCTTATAGTAACAAAAAATCCGCCTTTTTGGTTCAAAGCAGATCAAACTTGCCCTTACCATCAAGGAGGACCAGGGCACAACATAGAAAACTGTCTCAGCTTCAAATCTGATGTACGGAAGCTTGTCAGAAACGGGGTATTATCCTTCAATGATACAAATCCAAATGTTCAGATGAACCCATTGCCTTAACATGAGAAAACTGCAGTAAATTTTATAGAGGAAAAATTTAACCGCAATTATCAAATTCACGATGTACTCCTATTAGGAACCAATCTGGTCAGGATGCATTACAGACAGAGCGTGTATAGTCATGTACCATCTCATAATTATCACCAGTGTGATATCTGCTCAAAGAATAATCAAGGATGTTCCGTAGTGCAATCAACTCTACAAGAACAGATGGATCTCGGATGGATCCAAGATCATCGAATCCATGAGGTCAATATGGCTCACGCAAATCCCAACATTGTCCAGAACCACAACATTCTGGCGATAAATGTCAACTTGGTGGCAATGCACCCAAGGCAAAGCCAACATCATGATCTGCCACGACATGATTACAATTCCTGTCAGATATGCTCAATAAACAATCAGGGATGCTCTTTTGTACAAGAGGCCCTCCAGCGTCAGATGGATCTCAGATTGATCCATGATTACCGTGATAGAAGTAGCCATCAAGTTAATATGATTCAAATCTTTGATATTCGCTTGATGAATACCAGTTTGGTAGAATTACATGCTAAGCAAGTCAGGCTCGGTTTTCTGGCTTCACATGATTATCAGGACTGTAAAGTGTGTCATGAGGATGGCCAAGGATGTGCACTTGTCCAAAGAACACTTCAACACTTGTTGGACCACTGGTGGCTTCCAATATACTTGGATAAATCTACACAACAGATCAGTATGACTGATGGGAATCCTAGTAGACATCAAAGTCAGGATGTCCGCTCGATGGAAACTGATCTAGTAAAGTTACACTGCATACAAAGAGGCGTGGCCATGTGCCACCACACAACTATGAGCGCTGTAGAGTTTGCTCAGAGAACAACCAAGGATGCAAACTTGTACGGTCAACTCTTCAAAATCAGTTGAACCGAAAAGATATTCGACCATGTTCAAGTTCTGGTTCGATCAACGTAATGCAAGACTATCTTCCTGATCAAAACAAAACGTTGTTATAATCTCTAATCATGAAATGACCAAGGACGTATGCGCCATAATCCCTCTACTCTATGAATCAAAAGTTCCTCTTGACAGTAGAAAGATTCTCAACCTCGAACCAATTGAGGCCGCCTACGATGGTCAAAAAAATCAAAAGGCCCCTGTGGTTATCTATCTGCCGGGACCAACACTGTATAAATCAGATAAGGCTATCCCTTACAAGTACGGTGCAACAACAATCAAAAGTGGAAAGGAAACTCCATTACCCTCCGTCGTAAACATTGCTGACATCAGTCGAGTAACATGGAGCGGCCAGATCTTCAACAGAGGAGTTGGAGAACCCATCAGAGAAAAGGAACCTCAAATAGAAGTTCCCAATAAACCAGCCGGGCAATCCAGTAATCCCGACCTTTCAAAGAACAACGATGAGATGCTGAAGCTTATCCAGAAGAGCGAGTACAACATTCTATACCAATTATTGCAAACTCCATCAAGAATCTCTATACTATCTCTATTACTCAGTTTCGAAGCTCACAGGGAAGCTTTGTTGAAAGTCTTAGAGCAAGCTTTCGTAGAACAAGATGTGACGATAAGACAATTTGACAGCATCATCTCCAACATCACTTTCTGCAACAATTTAGGATTCAGTGATGAAGAACTGTCGGAAGAAGGCAAAAATCACAACATGGCGCTTAACATTACAGTCAATTGCCAGGACGATGCTCTAGCCAGCGTACTGGTAGATACCGGGTCAGCTCTGAATGTTATGCAAAAATCAACTGTGATGCGACTATCATTTCAAGGAGCCCCGATGAGAGGCAGTGAGGTCATCGTCAAAGCCTTTGACGGATCCAAAAAGACAGTTATCAGCGAAGTTAATCTTCCCATAACCATCGGTCCTCACACTTTCCAGGTCATGGACATCCGGGCATCCTACAGCTGTTTATTAGGAAGACCTTGGATACACGAAGCTGGGGCAGTCACTTCGACACTTCACTAGAAGCTGAAGTTCGTTAAAAATGATAAGCTAGTCACTGTCTGTGGAGAGCAGGCCTTAATTGTAAGCAACTCATCATCGTTTTCCTGCGTAGAACCAGAGGAGGTTGTTGGAACCCAATTCCAAGCACTCTCGGTAAGCAATGAGAATCAATCAGAGAGAGGGACATCGATTTCCTCATACAAAGATGCTCTCAATGTGATCAAGAGTAACGACACAAAAGGATGGGGATAACTTGTCATTCCTACGGATAACAAGACAAAGAAAGGTCTTGGTTTTTCCTTAACCTGTACCCAGACTGCTACTAACGATGAAAGTTTTCATCCGATTCAGGACTTCTTCCACAGTGGAGGTTTCCTTCACCCAGTGTCTCAAGAAGTACACACCATCAATGAGGGTGACTCCTCCGATACAGATGAAGAGTGGAAGTCCTATCTCAACGAGGACGGTTATATGTCTCAGGGAGAGGCACATACGCCATTTTACTTTCCCACGCAAAGTCCGAGATGATGTACGGAGATTGTGATCCGGAAGGATGTCATGCTCCGCCTAACTCATTAGAGGAGGACACTCTGATGAAAGACAACTTTGACTATGACTATTATGATCCCCTGGATGACTTGCCTATCTAGAAGCCGTACCCAGAAGACTTGGGGTAAAAAAGTCAGCCAAACGACGCTTATCAGCTGAGCATCATTGAAAAGAATACCTGCGTCCCCACCAAATCATGGGATTATTACTCAGGATATTCTGAAGATATCCAACACAACATTGAATCTGCAAAGAATGCAGGACAAGAGTTCATCAACTATGCTTTTCCTGAGGTCAACGTCACTGAGAAGGATGACTCCTCTACTCCCATAGAAGTATGGGACACCTTAGGACAGCCGAGTGGCAAGTACGACTTCTTGGTCAAGTACACCGCTCCTGAAAGCTCTCGTATCAGGCTCGAAGACATCCAGCCAACAGGATGGGGAGATCCGCCTGAGAGTGATAACGCAATGCAAAATACAACAGAAGAGTTTGTTTACAACAACTCTGCTTGGGAGGAAGACTCCAACGATCCTGCTCCTCCAGAAATCAGCGTCATTTCTGAGGACAAACCAAGAAAGAAGGTACCAGACTTTGTAATTCACCGATGAGGTCGTTGCCAATGGGTTGTTGTCGATGCCCCTAAAGTCGTCCATAAGTCTAAGTAATTGCCATCTTTGTTTTAACCTTTCACCCTGCCCAGGTGAACCAGATGTTTTTATAGGGTTCACTTTCTGTAAATGTCCCTCTTCGCGTCGCCCAAAGCGACAAAGTTTTGTTTTATAGGGCTCTAGTTTCAAGAATCGACTAAATAAATAAGCGTCGTTCTGTAATTTCCGCATTTATTGCTGTTTTCACTCTTCGTTTTTCCAGAAAATGGTAATCCTAAAAATAGCCCAAAAATAAAAACAAGCATTTTTTCATAAAAAAATACACTACACACACTCTTGCATTCTCTCTATCTCTTCTAAAAATAAATCATCACGTCATGCAGATTGCTTGTTTTAAACATCGTTGAAACATACAATCCAATGCCTTCTCCCAACTTTAAATTCCCGGTATTTGAAGCTGAAGAAGAAGAAGACGAAGAAATTCCAGAAGAGATCTCCCGATTACTCAGACAAGAGGAAAGGTCCATTGAACCTCACAAAGAGCCGTTGGAAACGGTCAACTTGGGTACAGAAGAAGAGAGGAAAGAAGTCAAGATTGGGGCACTGCTCAGTCCGGCTGTCAGAGAGGACTTAATAAAACTTCTCAAAGATTTTCCCGATGTATTTGCTTGGTCCTATCAGGACATGCCAGGGTTGGATACCAGCATCGTGGAACATCATCTACCATTAAAATCAGAATGTCCGCCGGTAAAACAAAGACTCAGACGGCCTCATCCAGACATGTCCATCAAATTCAAAGAGGAAGTGTAGAAACAGATTGACGCGGGTTTCTTCGCTGTTGCACCCCAAAATTTTCCCTCACATATTTAAGACAAATTGATTCAAGAAGCTTCCTCACACTCCTAGGAGTCTCAAAAGCTCAAGACTACTCAAGGATTGACCATACAAGCTCTCCTCCTAAACAATCAACCTACAACTAGGGTTTTATTTTCTCAAAAGGAATTGAGCTCTCAATACCTCAGATGGACTTCATGGTTCTCTATGTGCTCTAGGGTATCCTCATGTCAAGTCTCAAGCCTTGCTTCACAAGTTTGCTCAGTCAATTGCTCAAATGATTAACAGTCGATTGTATTGGACCAAAAGTCAACTTTGACCAATTTATAGTCAAACGCCATCATTTCTTGCCAACATCAAGATTTTGAAGTCCCATTCATCATTTGATCAAGGGTTGATCATGATTCCTCAAGAAAATCAAGATTTACTCAAAAGTCAAAAATTGCCAAATTAGGGTTTTCTTAAGGAAAAGTCAACTGAACTTTGACCACGCACAACTTTTACATACTTCATCAGAAATTCCTCAACCAAAGCTCATTTTTAAGGAAATTCAATTCTATACAACTTTGTCTCTCTAAGCTCAAGGCCAAAAATGCCTCGTTTGAGAGATATGGACCGAAACTTTACAGGTCATTTTGAAAGTCAACAAAAAGACACTTTTTTCGTCAAAACAATTTACACAAAAATAAAGACTTCAAATGAAAAAGTGATCAACACGAAAGTTGTAGGGGACACCTTGAGAGTTCCAAAAAGTCAAAGATCACCTCCATATGATAAAAATTGAGATAGTTACGATTGGTGCAAGTTGAGCAAAATTTGAGAAACGCATGAAACCTACATTGAATATTTTTGAGCTTTTGGACCAATGAGCCTATCTTTTAAGGTTGAATCATGTTTATGACATATTCAAGGACCTCAAAGTTCACTTTGGTATTATTTTGATTTTGATTTTATTCTATTTTGATTTTATTCAAAGAAATAAACAAAATTAAATAAAACAAAATAAATCAAATAATGGTGGGCACATGGATCCTTTTAAATGGAGTTTCTAGAAGGATAAAACATGTCATTCAAGGCCATCAAAACCCAAATAAAACCATGGGAGAGAGTGAAGGAAACATGGTTTTCAAAAAATTAAAATGGTTGGAAACATGTTCCTTGATCCTAGCTCTTTAATGATTCTTTGTCTACCATGTTTCTCCTATAAATACAAAGCTCAAACACAAGAGAAAAAGGGGGCAAGAGGCTTCACAAAGGAAGGCTTCCAAATCACAAAATTCTTGAAAAAAATAGGTGAAAATTCAAAACTCCATTTCCAATCATTCTCAATCCAAACCAAGGATTAAATACTCATCCTGAAGGTTCGATTCCCATCCCATGCAATTTCTTTTTAACCATTTTCTAATCCCTTTCTTTTATCATATTTCAATTAATTAATTAATTTATTTTCAATTAAATTAAAACAACAAAAAAAATCATAAAACCGTTAAAAGGATAAAAAAAATATAGTTTAGATTATGTAATCTTTTTTTTAGACTTAGATTATTTTTATTAAAATTAATTTTTTAGACTTAGGCTTATAATTAATTAATTTTTGTACAAATGAATTAGAAATTAGGTTTATTTATTTCAAAATTATTTCTCAAAAAAAAAAAACGAATATTGACTTAGATATTTAGGACATTTAATTTGACTTTTAATATGTAATTGGTTTTCGTTTATAATTTATTTTCTTAGAATAAATGTATAGGTTTGTGCATAAAATTGTAATAGTGTAGTTTACATTTCTCGCACGATTATATTATGTAACTGCCCATAAGCCTTGTAATAGTCTATGCTACATTCTCGCACGATTATATCATGTAACTGCCCATAAGCCGTGTAATAGTGTAGGTATTTATTTTTCGCACTTATATTTTATTTGCAAAATAAATAGGCATGTATGGCAAGATCTAAAATCAAACGTTAGAATAACCTATAACTCAAGATAATATAATTGAATCAACGCACATTGCACACATTCACCTCTAGGGTAGCCTCTCTCTGTTGCCTTACGATTAAAACGGTCATGTCCCTCGAAAGTAGGGGTACTTTTGCAAAAGACGCTTACGAATAATATCATCATAGTCCCTTCGATATAAAGATCATAGTCCCTCGATGACCCTTCGAGCTGCCTACAAAAAGATGATCTTGTCCCTCGACGACCCTATGGAAAAATGATGATAGTCCCTTCACATTGCTAAGGTATCCTTACAAGTTGCCTTCTATGACCATTCGATGACCCTTCGCTGTCCCTCAACATCCAATAGACAATACTACCTACCCACTAATGGTATGGATAGTACTATCTCTCAAGGAAAACGATAAGTACAAGAAAGACCTTACAAATTAGGGGTAAGTAACTTTTAAATGCTTGCTCACAACTCAAAAACAAATACTTTTCATATCTCACTCTTCCAAAAATATTTAATAAAAAAACAAACACTTTGTATACATTCTTACACGAAATATTACAAAGTAAAACTTTTACAAAATATTTTCAAAACGTTCACACACATTCAAAAAGTAAGTAAAAAAGGTGAGCTAAGAATTTAAGAGCCCCTAGATAACCATGGATACAAAGGATGCTAATACCTTCCCTTTGTATAACTTACCCCCCGAACTCAAACTCTATCAAGGTCTTTCCTGTTCTTTTCAGCCTTTCCTTATTGGATAAAAGAAAAGTCGGTGGTGACTCTTGCTAACCGCAACATGTTTTGTGAAAACAAAACAAAAAAAAGTCAGTTCTCCCACCGTGTTACACTCGCCACCTCAGAATATCCTCAATGGTTAGCCAACATAGTACCAGTTTCGAAAAAGGACAGAAAAGTCAGAATGAGTGTAGACTACAGGAATCTGAACAAAGCAAGTCCAAAGGATGACTTCCCCTTACCACACATTGACATGCTAGTAGACAGTACAACAAAGTTCAAAGTCTTCTCCTTCATGGATGGATTCTCGGGCTATAATCAAATCAAAATGGCGCCGGAAGACATGGAGAAAACTTCATTCATCACCCCATGGGGCACCTTTTATTACAAGGTAATGCCTTTCGGTTTGGAGAACACCGTGACAACCTATCAAAGGGCCATGACTACTCTGTTTCACGACATGATGCACAAAGAAATCGAAGTGTACATCGATGACATGATTGCCAAATCTAAAACAGAAGAGGAGCATGTGACCCACCTGTCAAAGTTATTTGAGCGTCAGAGAAAATACAAACTCCGCTTGAATCCTAACAAGTGCACGTTCGGTGTCCGCTCAGGAAAACTGCTAGGGTTCATCGTCAGCCAGAAAGGAATTGAGTTTGATCCTGACAAAGTCAAGGCCATTCAAGAAATGCCTTTTCCAAAGACTGAGAAACAAATCAAAGGATTCCTGGAACGTTTAAATTACATTTCTAGATTTATATTCCTCATGACCGCCACATGCGTGCCAATCTTCAAATTACTAAAAAAGAATCAGGACTGCGTATGGACAGAAGACTGCCAAAAAGCCTTCGACAGTATCAAAGAGTATCTTTAAATCCACCTATCATGTCACCTCCAGTGGAAGGAAGACCACTGATCATCTACCTAGCAGTCTTGGAAGACTCAATAGGTTGTGTACTTGGCCAACAAGACAAAACGAAAAGAAAAGAGTCGACCATCTACTATCTGAGCAAGAAGTTTACCGACTGTGAAACTCGGTATACTATGCTCGAGAAAACTTGCTGTGCTCTGGCTTGGGCAGCCAAACATCTTCGCCAGTATATGATTTGCCACACTACTTGGTTAATCTCCGAAGTGTATCCGATCAAGTACGTCTTTGAAAAGCCTGCTCTCACAGGAAGGATCGCCCGTTGACAGATGTTGTTATCAGAATACGACATCGAGTACCATTCTCAGAAATCCGTCAAAGGGAGTATTTTAGCCGATCATTTAGCTCATCAACCGTTTGACGATCAGGAATCATGTTGGGTTTGACTTCCCAGACGAAGATGTCATGTACTTGAAAATGAAAGATTGCGATGAACCGCTACCCATTGAAGGGCCAGAACCAGGTTCTCAATGGGTACTAATTTTTGACGGAGCTGTCAACAATTATGGAAACGGAATTGGGGCAATCATCATAACACCTCAGGGTACCCACATTCCTTTCACTGCCAGATTGACATTCAAGTGTACAAATAACGAGGTCGAATAAGAAGCTTGTATCTTGGGTCTCGAAGAAGAAATTGACTTAAGGATAAAGAACTTGGATGTGTATGGAGACTCAGCCTTTGTTATCAGTCAGATCAAAGGAGATTGGAACACATACCAATCAGGACTGATTTCTTACAAAGACTACGGGAGAAGGTTGTTACCATTCTTCAACAGTATCGAGCTTCATCATATCCCTCGTGAATAGAATCACATGGCTGATGCACTAGACAATATCTCTTCCATGATTAGTGTAGGTTAATGGAACGACATACCTAAGATCGACATAATGCGCCTAGAACAGCCCACTTACATTTTCGCGATCGAAGCAGTCATAGACGACAAACCTTGGTATCACGATATCAAATGCTTCCTTCAGAAACAAGAGTACCCGCTTGGGGCATCCAGAAAAGACAGGAAGACTCTCTGGAAACTTCTTCCTGAGCGGTGATACACTCTATAAGAGAAACTTCGACATGGTCTTGCTCCGATGCATAAACTGGCCAGAAGCAAACATGCTGATAAAAGAAATTCATGAAGGAACCTTTGGCACTCATGCCAATGGACACATAATGGTCAGAAAAATTCTGAGAGCATGATATTATTGGCTGACAATGGAATCCGATTGCTACAAGTACATGAGGAAGTGTCATAAGTGTCAGATATACGTTGACAAAATCCATGTACTGCCAACGCATCTCAAAGTTCTTTCTTCTCCATGGCCTTTTTCTATATGGGGAATCGACATGATTGGTATGATCGAACCCAAGGCTTCAAACAAACATCGGTTCATCCTGGTAGCCATTGACTATTTCACCAAGTGGGTCGAAGCAGTGTCATACGCCAATGTAACCCGAAAAGTCGTGGTCCAGTTTATCAAAAACAATCTCATCTGCCGTTATGGTGTTCCAAGCCAGATCATTACTGATAATGGATCTAACTTGAACAACAAGATGATGAAAGAGTTATGCGCTGATTTCAAGATCGAACACCATAACTTATCTCCCTACCGACCTAAGATGAACAGAGCTGTAGAAGCGGCTAACAAGAACATCAAGAAGATCGTTCAAAAGATGGTTGTAACCTACAAAGACTGACACGAGATGCTACCCTTTGCT
Source organism: Lathyrus tuberosus (assembly GCA_022829125.1). Classification (NCBI taxonomy): domain Eukaryota; kingdom Viridiplantae; phylum Streptophyta; class Magnoliopsida; order Fabales; family Fabaceae; genus Lathyrus; species Lathyrus tuberosus. Next base: position 6,479,700 of record JALAZF010000049.1, read on the forward strand.
CTTCACGGTTATCGTACATCTGTGTGTACTTCAACAGAGGCAACCCCTTTCTCTCTAGTATATGGCATGGAGCCAGTGCTCCCCATAGAAGTAGAGATCCCGTCAATCAGAGTATTAATGGAAGCTAAGCTAACAGAAGCTGAGTGGTGTTAAAGTCGACACAATGAGCTGAATCTGATCAAAGAAAAGCGAATAACAGCTCTATGCCATGGTCAGTTGTATCAGCAAAGGATGAAGAAAGCGTTTGACAAAAAGATACGACCCCGTGTCTTCAGAAAAGGAGACCTCGTGCTCAAAAAGATACAATCATTTCTCACTGATTCCCGGGGCAAATGGACTCCGAATTATGATGGCCCCTATGTGGTCGCGAAAGCCTTCTCAGGCGGCGCCTTGAGACTTGCAACCATGGATAGAGAAGAGTTTGTCTACCCCACGAATGTTGATGTAGTTAAGAAATACTTCGCCTAAATAAAAAAAAAGTCTCGGTGGATTGAAAACCCGAAAGGGCAGTCCAGACAAAAATTAGAGACATAATAAAAAATCATCCCGATGGATTGGAAATCTCAAAGTACAATCCAGAAAAAAGTTAGGGATTAATGGCAAGTAACTATGTCTGATCAGTTCAACTCCTCAACAATAATGCCATCCATCAAGAAAATTTCAAGTCAATGTCATCTTCGACAGAAGCTCAGGATGTCCAGAATTCAAAGTTGGTAGAAGGATAACGGTCGTTATGTTTCAATGTAGCCCCTTTTCCCTTAAAATTACCATTTTCTAAACTTTGTAATGCTCTATGGGATCACACGCTTGGCTGATTTCTATCCTATCATTAAAATTTGAGCCCTAGTGCTTTTTTTTTTTGCAATTCTCATTTGTTTTTACAGAATGACATTTTTAACATGATCAACGATTCTTGAAATAAATAAAAAATGAATTTACTTGTCAAATTTTCCTGCTTTTAAAATAAAGATGGCAATTCCTTTTGACTTCGAACATAAAAAAGAACATCGACCGCTTCTCTGAAGGTGATTGAACCTCAAAGTGCAAAATCAAAGTACTCATTTTAAACCAGTGCACCTGAATGAAGGATCAACTATTTCAGATGTGATTTTCCCATCTAATATCCCCGGCAGAGTACGTATCTCTTAAGACCGATTGAACAACTCTTTTTCCCCACAGGGACTGTCTCTTCTAAGCAAGGCAGGATTGCTATCTTGGAACATTGATACTTTTTGTCCCCCGCCGTGGCTGAGTATCCAGTCGTGTTCATCTATTAGTTTGTATGCCGCATCAGTTTTGTCAGCATAAACATACTTACATCATGCATTATTGATTCATATTCATATTCATATTACATCACTATCACTCTAGTCGGTATTATTCCCAAGTGATAAAAGTCCTCTCAATCGATTTGTCAGTCCTTTCCTCGTTAGGAAATGCAGCGTCTGAGCAATTTCTCCCCAGTTTATTTCTGGATTAGAGCCGGTCCTCGACCACTTTGATAACTTGAACCTCTGAAAGGCAAGAAAACATTCAACAAACATCACTCTTCACCCTTGAAGATGATGTTCTCGCTTTCCCAGATTAAGGAAAATCCTTAGAGGAAGCCTTTTAACCGAAGACTCTTGGCAATACATCAGCTTCTCTCTGAAAATTTTCTATGCAATAAGATCATCAGCACCTCCAAATTGGATTACATCACATAGCATTTCTTCGAAGAGATCTCGAAGAAAAGTATGATGTAGTATCCCCAAACAGAAAAGTAGTCTATCAAGAGACTCATTTTCCCCAGTAGAGTCAGCAAATGGCGTCTCCAACAGAGAAGTTTGAACACCTCTACAGCTCAGACAAATGGGTTTCCCCAGCGAGTCTGATGACAAAACTTTTCCCATCAAATGGCATCTCCCCAAGAAAATACGGCGAGAAGTTTGATGAAGGCCGCTACAAATAGCGTCCCTTGTCAAGGAAGGAACTTGACAAGAAGAAACTTAGACCATTTCCTTGGCTGAAGACCAGGATCAAGGGGGAGTTTATTTCAGAAACTTAGACCAGTTCCTTGGCTGAAGACCAGGATCGAGGGGAAGTTTATTTCAAAAGAAACTGAGACCAGTTCCTTGGCTGAAGACCAGGATCGAGGGGAAGTTTATTTCAGAAACTTAGACTAGTTCCTTGGCTGAAGACCAGGATCGAGGGGAAGTTTATTTCAAAAGAAACTGAGACCAGTTCCTTGGCTGAAGACCAGGATCGAGGGAAAGTTTATTTCAAAAGAAACTGAGACCAGTTCCTTGGTTGAAGACCAGGATCGAGGGGAAGTTTTACCCTTTTCTAAGTAATATTGCTTAGCAAATGAAGATGGATGAGAAAGCTGCCATTCATAGCCACCGTCAAATTTTTGGGTATTCTGATATTTAATCCTCTTGCACCCTGAATGTCCGAATATCTTCGCCATTCACACCTTCAGGTCCAAGAAGATTAAATAGGGGCATCTGTCATACACCAAAATTTGACCACCAAGATTCCCATCATTGTGCAAATCAACACCATAATACGGATGTGCCATCATGCCTCCTCAATCTTCTCAAGGATTGTTGAGCATTCACTACAATCAAGAATTAGGGTTTTGAAACCTCTCAAAGCACTTAGACAAAGGATAAATCAAGAAATGACATGATCTTAAACTTGTCTAAACCTCTCAAACACCCATAAGGGATCAAGGGGACTCCCACATCAAGAATCAGGCACAGGAGTGCAACATTCCAAGTGGATCAAGCCTCAAGATCGCCAGTGTCACCAAATTAGGGTTTTGGTCGACCAAGGCCTCCAGATGAAAATTTTCCTCTGGGCATGAGCCAATGCTTCAAAGCACAACCCAAGATACTCCAAGGGACCTCATGGACCCAATCATCAAGTTAATTTAGCCTCAGGGGATGCATTCATAAAAAAATCAGGAATTAGGGTTTCTTGACCTAATTCACCCTAAGTTGACTTTTGGAACAAAGCATGAGCCAAGACATCAATACATGATTTGAGGGCCTCAAATACACCACATTGATCCATTTACAACAATGGATTAACCCAAGAAACTTGGTTCACAAGTTTCAATTTCATCTGGACCACAATTAGGGTTTTGAGGAAAAAGTCAACTGTATCTTTGACTTTTGACCAAGAAATGCTCCCAAACCTTGGGACATGATTCAATACACCCTATAACACCTATGGAATACATCCATTAGGTTTGAATTAGGTCAAGATCTTGATTTCACAAAGGATCGCATAGTTTGGATTTCATCCGATAAAAAGTCAACTGTGCACAAAATCAAGTTTGACTTTTTGGAATTTTTCACAAATATGGTTCCCCTAAGTAAAAAATAATGTTAATGTATGGTATTGATCAACATTAATTAATAAAAATCAAGAAAAGTGAGGTTTCTTGCAAAAGGGGCAACCATAAGAAACCAAATTTTTTCTAAGTTATGGAACAAAAGTGATTTTGGTACCAACTTCCAAGGATCATAACTTGAGATCCAAGTAGCCATTTTGGGTGATCCTACATTCTACAAAAGCTTCAACTACAAGAAACTCCAATTCTTCATGGATTTTAAGTTATCGAGTGATCAAAATGACAAAAATGAAGAAAATGACACTTTTTCAACACTTAGTGAAAATCTGCCTAAGTTATCAGCTTTGAATAGCAATGTTCATGAGGATTTTTCAATGGGATCCAAATAGTTTTAAAACAAACTATGATCACACATGTTTTGTATCATATGAGGGATCTCTAAAAAGCACAAGAGCCTCCCATAACTCAACTTGGGCAGGGAGATATGATCCCCTCAAAATCACCATTTCCAACTGTCTTGTACAAGGCAGATTTTGGCATTTTGTTCGATTTGGCAAATTTGGACAACTCCAAGCCTTGTCATCCACTTGGACACATCAGAGGATGAAATCAAAGGGGAATGATCTAATTCCCAAGCCCCCCAAGTCCAAGAATCTACATATAGCCCTAACAAACCTAAAAAAGCTAAAAAGTGCCAAGACTCCAATTTTGTTTCAATGCATTCAATGGATGCATCAAGGTCTCATGAACTGAGGCAAACTTAACTGAATGAGTCAAGCCTTATCTCTGAACCAAAAGACCATAGGTCTGTGCTCTAACCTCAAGTTAATGGCTAGAGGAGACTTGAGATTCCATTTGATCACCATTGGCCACATACCTGCTGCAGTTGCCACACACTATTGTTGCCAAAACAAACTTGATACACTATAAATAGAGCTCATTTGTGATCAGTTTGAGTACACCAAAGCACCCAAACTAATGATTTCCTCAAAATCTCCCTTTCACTCCAATTTTGCCTTCTAACTCAAGTCACTATTGGGTTTTGAGATTGGGAGTGTTTCCAACCAAACCAATCACACACACACACACACCTCATAAATATCATGTATGAGTGATCCATAACACAAAATCACATATGGAACATCAAATTCACAAATTCACTAGCCAATTGCTCAAGTTCTTGACACAGTTGCAGTTGAGGTACCATAACCAGTTCCAGCTCATTTCAATCCACTCCAAGCATTCAAACACATTCCTTGGCATCTAAGGAAGCTGTCCAGATCATTGGAACCTAGCTGCAACACCTCCATCATCAAACTCGATCACCAGCTGCAAGAGGTAGGCCTGAACCCTTCAAACTCTATGATCCATGCATCATGAATGAATTTTTGAGTTACCATCTTGTTTATGGATGTATGTAGAGTAATAACCCTCAATCAATTGCCATGAATCCATCATGTATGGAATTTCATTATGTTCATGCTAAAATTAGGATTCTTGAGGTTTTATGTTGATTTCTTCCTCCATACTTAATACAAATGCAATTAAACTACATGGTTGTGATCCTTGTTCAAAAACGAACAAGATTGGTACTTGAATCGTGCAAAACCATTAAGAAATCATGGAGAAAAGTGAGAAAACGCAAATCTGCAGAAACAGGGCACGCGGGCAAGAACTTAGTGTTCTTGGCGCCCTTTTTCAAATTTTTGAATTTTTGAATATTTTGATATTTTTGTTAATTGATTCAAAAAATAATTTGTCTCTGAATATTTGTGTTTTTGAATTGATTCTTTTTCTCAAAATTCACTAAAAGGTTTAAATATTATATTTTACAAAAAAAAATCCAATTTATATTATTTTTTAATATAGTTAGAATTTTTGTAATTAATTTCATTTTATTTGTTTTTAAACATTTTTAAATGAAATTTCCATTTTGATCTTTCAAAACCAATTGAATTTCAAACTTTCATGTGTTTACACATGATTTTTCAAAATATTTTTCAAAGTGTACAACTTGTTTTTGAATATATTTGGTATTTTATATCATTTTTTTCATTTAATTTCCTTTGAAAAATGACATTTTAATTTAAAATTAGGGTTTCTTCTCAACTTTAATTTTTTAAAACACCTTTGGGCTTCTAATAGAGTGTAAGACTCAGTCCTTGTAAATAAAAACCTTTTTGGGCCCCAATCATTGTATAAGTCCCACTGTGTTTTCACAAACCTCGGCACGATCGCCGTTCTCAAACAAAATCATTTGGGCCTCTCCCTGAGTTGTATGCCCTATTTCTTTTCTTTTTTCAAACTTTTTTGGGCCTCTAATAGAGTGTAAGACCCAATCCTCTTTTGTACATAAATAATTTTGGGCCTCAGTCATTGTATAAGCCCCGATACAATTTTCAAAACAACGCTGCGATCACTGTTATTTCTGGGCCTCTCCTTGAGTTGTAAGCCCCATCCCTTGTACAAAAATAAACCTTTGGGCCTCTCCTTGAGTTGTAAGACTCACCCCTTTGTAAATAAAACCTAATTTGGGCCTCAGTCATTGTATAAGTCCCGATACAACTTTCAATTCAACGGTACGATCATTGTTTTTCATCGGGGCCTCTCCTTGAGTATAAGCCCTAATCTTCTTTTCAAAACAAATTTCCATTTTGATTTAGGTTCAAACTCATAGTTGTTATCAAAACCTTCTTTAATTTCTTGAACAACTAACCATATAGCTGTTACAATGGAAGCTTGCTCACCTGTAAGTTTTATCAGTTTCTTTTACATACTTGCACATATATATAATTATTTGTGTTGGAAGCTTGCTCACCTGTAACTCCTCCTAACCTCTTTTTACATACAGTATATATTTCATCTGTATATATATGCCTGTATATTATCTGCTTAGAGTTTTCCCCGGTAATTAGGTCTAGAACTAGATAAAGCCAGTGGTCACTCTTTCAACACAGTCAAAACTAGTTCCCCATAGGGATTCCAGATACAGTATTGCCTTCTCTTGGGCTTATACAATATGGAATGAAGAGAAAGGCATTATTCCCGGTGAAACTTTTCTCAGACTGTCACTATTATAAAATTGTCAAAGAAATTCATTTCCCCCAGAGAGGATTAATTCCTGGTGAAACCTCTCTTAAATTTCTTCAAACCCTAAAAGATTATTCCCGGTGAAAATTTTCTTGAACTCTTCTTAGGTTTGGACCCACAGGCTTCCTAAAAGCATCCCAACCTCCTCCTGGGCTTTGTGCAAGGACCCTCCGGCTTCTTAGAAGTTCTCATGCTTTCTCTTGGGCTTAATACAAGGACCCTGAAGACCTCTTAAAGGTATAGGACAAAAGTTAGTCATCCTTTGTTAGAGTAGACTTTCTAAAGAGTCAAAACCTCAGACCAATTAAGGGTTGATTCTCATCCCTTAAAACACCTGCCTCCTCTTGGGCATCATACAAAGATAAACTCTTCCATACCAGTAGACTTGGACAGTCTAATCTCCTCTTGGATCTCAAAGACATTCTCAAGTTCCCTACAAATACAGGAGAAACCCTGATCATTTGATCAATCTCCAGTAGAGTTTAAAATCCTCACAGGATCTAAAACTCAATCTTTATCCTAAATACCCCCAGTTAGGGTCATCTCATCATCAATACCATACTAGCCTATCAGAACCTCAAGGCATCTGATACCTCAACTCTTCTGTAACCCTCAGCAAGAGTTGATCCCCCAACTTGGACCTGCCTCTGGATCTCAATAATCCTCAGCAGAAGCCAGCCTCCTCTTAGACTTTGTATAATGATTTTCCTCAGCAGAATTAGCCCCAAAAGCACCCTTTTGTTGAGTCCATCTTCTTTCTTAAAACACTCTCTTGTTGAGTTAACCCTTTTCAGCCTCAATCTTGGGCTTTGTACAAGACAAACAAAGTACTCTCTTGTTGAGTCAATCACCTTTCCATACTCTCTTGTTGAGTCAATGGTACAAAACATAAACACTCTCTTGTTGAGTCATTCTTTTTAGCCTCAATCTTGGGCTTTGTACAAGACATATATAAACTTTCTCCAACATAGTCAAAATCTTCATAACCTTCTCTTAAGCTCTGGATAAATATCTTCCCCAGCGGAGTCAATTCCTCCCAGCCTTCTTTTAGGCTTTGATAATTAATATCCCTAAGCAGAGTCGATCCTCTTTTCAGCCTCAATCTTGGGCTTTGTACAAGACCGATAAAAACACTCTCTAGTTGAGTCAATCATTCACTTTTCAGCCTCAATCTTGGGCTTTGTACAAGACACCCATAAATATCCTCAGCTGAGTGAGTCAACCACCTTTCAACCTCAATCTTGGGCTTTGTACGAGACACCGTATAAATCTCTCTAGCGGAGTCAAATATCTTTTAGCCTCAATCTAAGGCTTTGTACAAAACATATAAATCTCCCTAAGTAGAGTCAGTCTCTTTTTCAGCCTCAATCTTGGGCTTTGTACAAGACACATATAAAATCATACTCTCCATCAGAGTCAATCTTCTTTCAGCCACAATCTTGGGCTTTGTACAAGACAGATAAAACCTCTCACCAGTAGAGTAAAAAAACACCTTTAAGCCTCAATCTTGGGCTTTGTACAAGATAGACAAAATATTTCCCCTGAAAAGTCAAACTTTAGCCTCCTCTTAGGCTTTGTATAAAGATATCCCTGAAAGAGTCAATTCTCTTTTAGCCTTCTCTTAGGCTTTGTATAAAGATTTTTCCCCACCCTCTTATTTAGTCAGTCTTTTTTAGCCTCCTCTTAGGCTTTGTATAAGGACTTCCCCAGTGGAGTCAATCAATCTTATAGCTTCAACCTTGGGCTTTGATCAAGGAACACAAAAACCACCATCCCCCCCAGAGGAAATAAAAAACCTCTCTCTAGGAAGACATTTCTCTGTGTTATCACACATCAAAATAGATAAATCAAAACAAACCTTAATTCCAGATAACTTCTATAAGTGGCACACTTGTTGATTCAAATATCCAAGCTGTAGTCCGTCTCTTATCCTGGTAAACTTCCTCTTTCATCTAATTGTTGTAAGTGGCAAGCTTCTGGATTATTTACTTCCAAGCCAATGTCCCTCTCTTAGCATGAAAGATTCCTAAGGAAAAATGGCATTGCTCAACATTGAGTCAAAGTTTTCTCCTTCAGGATAAATCCCTTATAAAGGAAATTATGGCATTGCTGGATTCACATATCCCAGTTAAAGTAATCCTCCTTTATGATCAGTCACCCAACAGTTGTGATAAACATACGAGATGTCTCCCTTTAGAGATGACAAATTCTCTCTCAGTCAAACTTTTAACTTTAATCTTGGGCTTTAAACAAGACACAAATAAACCTTTTAGCTTCAATCTTGGGCTTTGAACAAGACACCAAACATCTTTTTCCTCCCATAAAATAGGAGGAACTACGATTGCTCTGATTTCCCTGTTTCTTTAAACGGGAATACGTAGGCATAAGAATGTCAAATCTTAGCGAGCATACCAATAAAAAACTTTAGGTCCAGTACCTTCACTCATCAAGAAACCTCGGAAAACCCGAAATCAAACAAAAACTCTCTCTCTCTCAAACAATCCCAAAGGAGAGACTTTCCCAACCCACAACAGATAAACACCATCAAGTATAAAGCAGAACCTAATGCTAATCAACCTGTGGATAACCACATATAGGATGGGTAATTGACAACTCCCCATTGTATAACCTGACCCTAAACTCCCCGAATCTCTTTAAGCATTTGTTCAGTTAAACATTTGCGTGCAAGGTTAGTTTTAGATAGCTTCCCTTTCCTTTCCAGCTTCATAGGATAAATAAGAAATAAAAAAGTAGTACCCCACTCCTACCATTGCGGTGAGGAGAAACCCATGGCGATAAGGTGGTCGCGTCACCGACAAAAATTACACGCTACACTGAGGCGCAAAAATAGTAGCAATCAGTTTTAACTTACTGCAAATCATCCTGCATAATAAAAGGAACAAAATATAAACTTTCGTAAGAAGGCTCAAGGATCCTTTTTAGGCTCAAGGATCCTTTTTATGAAAAGTAACAGAATCTGTCATAACAAAAAATCCCACAATATACTCCCATGAAAAATGCACGTGTGTGAATCAGAACACACTAAAAAATCACACTAAAAATACCAAAATAGTCATTCCCTAACTATCCTATATAACATGTCCTGGAACATGTCACAACATCATGCAGAACATGATGTTTGACTGTCATGGCAGAACATCTAGTTTAACATCTTGCTAACAGCATGTTGTTTTACCAAAATGCAGCCAATCAAACAAACACAGAACTTACAGCAGTGCATTCATTTCTTCCACCATTGCTTGACGCCAATTGGGATCAGTCATAGTTTCACATGTAGACTTAGGAATAGACACAGAATCCAAAGCAGACATAAAAGTGACATAGGAAGTAATAGACGATTAGAATTTTAAACACAAGCATATTTCAGATTAGGATGATGAGAGCGAATACCTTTTTTGTAATGCTTTTGGAAGTTCATGTTCAAGTGACATAACTAGAGGATCATTCGGAGAAGGAAATGGTGCTGGTGGATCGATATCATCTCTAACCTCTGATGCACAGGGTGTCCGTCGCTGGTAGGCCTTCAATGGACGTGTAATGGATGTGGGGATGATGGAAGGGATGTCTCGAATATCTAAAATACAATTCTCACCGGGTGACACAAAGGCAAAAAAGAACAGGGAACTTTCAAAGAAGGTAACATCAAATGAAACATTTTTGAGTGCTTCCTTGGACAAATGACTCTTTTTTACATCCTTTATACGTTCTCTTTACAAGTCAAGAGCCAATTATGTTTGGAAGATCATCAAAAGTTTGGAAACATTAGAGGTCACTTTGTGGACTTAGTGAAATTTGACCTAAATTCAAGTGTTATTTTCCTAACTTCCAAAGATCATAACTCTCTCAATTTTCAACTTTTGTGGGTGGTTCTTTTTTCCAATTATCATATTTGATGCCCTCTACAAGTTTGTTTTAAGGATCAAATGCCAATTATGCTTGGAAGGTCATGACAGAGTTGAAGACATTATAGGTCATTTTGGATTTAGAAATATTTTGACCTCTAATTATAGGTCATGGTGCCAACTTTACCAGCTCATAACTTTTTGCTCAAGCATTCAAATGAAACCTTTCTTTCTGCATTGTACTTTATGCTATGATGTGATCATTTAGCAAAAAGAATGAGATGCAATGGTCAAATGTACATTATTTCACATTGGGTTGAAGATGAGCAGATGAAACTGAGTTTTTGCTTGAAACCAAATTTTGAAGTTACTCAATTATCAATTTTAAGCCAAGAATTGCACTTGATTAGGACCTGGCGATGTTAAGTGATGTACAAGGATAAAAAACGACCCAAAATCAGAAGGAATGTATTGCGTTTTAGTGACTTTGCAAGCAAGAGTAGTCACACACTTGGTGCTCATGATTTCACACGATTTGCAACTAATTCTTACACGTATGAGCTCCATTCACTCCTCCTATAAATAGATGACTCATTTGCTCTCAAAATCAAGCTTGGAAAGCCCATAAAAACTCTTCCCGATCTCTCATTTTTCTCTAAAATTTTCAAAGTGCATTTTCAAATTCTAAGTTATTTCAACTTCATTTCCTGATTCTATTAGCAGCATCGGCATCTTCTGAAGTTGTAGCAACAAAAACCAAGCTTTAAGACCTTCTGAAGTGCTCTAACCAAGTCCATCGTTCACCACCTCTGATCATCACTTGGACAAGGTAGTTCTGAGCATCTTTTGAACTGAAACAAGATACCACGATGTAGCTTGATACTCTCTGGTTCTTTCCTCTACCTCAGCTTGCTTTGGTTGTTTATTTTCAACATTTAATTTCACTTTTCGTATTTTGTTTTTCACTGGGTTTTTTTAAAAAATTCTCCCTGCTCAATTCCAATAAATGGAAGTGGAGCATGAAGTTGTGTTCACCTCAATGAGACGGTCATAATGTTGGTGTTTTTGTGATCTAATGAAACTTTTTGCTAACTTCCGCTGACCGGCTCATCGGAGAAGATGATCGGAGAGGCAAGTTATGCTTCGCGCGTGATTGTTTGGTCCTGGCCACTCAGGTGCTGCCATTTGTTATATTTTTATTGGTTGTTTTTAAATTGAATCTGATGCGTTTTTAAAAAGAGGTTTACCATGTTCCTTTTGATCAGATCCCTGGGATGCGATTGCTTTGGCCAAATGATTTCAATCTGATGGCTTTCATATTTTTCTATTTTTATTTTATTTTGTTTATTTTGTTTATTTTGCTTTTATTTTCTAAAATTTATTTTAAATCAGATTTTCATGTAAAAAATTCCAAAAAATTTCTAAAAATCTCTTTTATTATTTTTCACCTTGGTTTTTTGTTGAGAAATTTATTTTATGTTTTTGTATTTTTCTTTAATTCTCTCATATTTCATGCATTTTAATTGGTTTAAAAATACTTTTATGCATTTTAAAATTCTCAAAAATTTATTATATGTTACTTGAGTTCTTTCTGACTTTCCATAATTTTCTTGGTTATTTATTTGGTGTTTTTAAGCACTTTATGGATTTTCTCTTTTATTTTCCATTTAAAAACTATTTTTAAAATAATTTTGATGTTTTATTTAATTGCATTGATGTTTCTAATATTGATGACTTCTGGTTGCCTTGAATCATGGCTCATTTGGTCATAAGTTTCATTAATATCAATGGACCTTGGGTGTTGATAGGTTTAAAAACCCTAATCCACCAAGATAGGTGGTTGATCTTGATGATAATTTGATCAAAGTTGTGCTTTAATTTGGGTTCTCTCTCTCTCTCTCTCTCTCTCTCTCTCTCTCTCTCTCTCTTCATCTTCATCTCTTTCTTTTCTTTTTCTTTTCTCTTGATCAATTGGATGATTTAGGATCCATATTGTTCATGAAGTTTGGGTTGGTACTTGATGAACTTTCATAATTTCAAATCTACCTTCCAATTGATCATGGATCATTTGAGGTACTTTGGATTGATGCATAAGTTTGTCCTAAGTTATCATGAAGAATGATTGATGTAATGGACCAACCTCCTTGCCTTAGTGCTTGATCCCTCTTTAGTTTTTACTTGTGCTACATGTTTTAGGAGAATGACTTTGTGTCACTTCTCTAACATGTATGGTACATACATTGTTATTGAACGACCTCCCATAGTATGATCTTCCTAATAGATTGTGCTACGATTACTTAACATAGCGCTAAATTGGTCCCGAATTAATAAATCAATCACTTGATTGATAACTACAAACACTTAACCCCTAACTTCTAACATTTACCTTATTGGCTTTACATTTCCGCAATTTAATTCCTGTCCTTTAATTTCCGCCCTATATCATCCCACATTTATTTCATGTCTTATTTTCTTTCGTTTTTGATCTTTTTCTTCATCTTGTTAAAAAACACAAAACACATGATAAAATGATTCAAAGCCCTAAAAAACTTTAAATCTGTCTTGGACTATGGATATTATCCTGCGCATTGAGGAGTTTTGGACCTATGGACTTAGAATTAGGGTTTCCCATGCTTGGAGTTTGCTTGTCTGAAACTTGGAAGTTCATTTGATACTTTGTACTTATCTAGAACTTTGAGTTCCTCTGATACATGTGGCCTTGAATCAAGCTTGGATGCTATATCTGTTTCTTTGTGATTTTATTTGCCTGCATGGTCTTGTGTTCATGTGCTCAGTTGCTTATCTGTTGGCTTAAATCCAAAGGGAATGAAATGACGGTTTTGACTCTTGTCAAATGCTTGCTTGTCCTGGTTAGTTCACTTGCACACACAAAATCTTTCTCTTGGGCTACCTGAGAATGAGACCATTTATTCTTATGCTTTAGGATAGTCTCTTTATCTCCTCCCATTCTTAAATTTTCAAAATCTTCTCTCTATTTTAAAATCTTCTTGTTTTTTCGAACTTTACCTCTTTCTTAATAAACCTTGACTTTGTCAAGTGATCTAGAAAATCTATTTCTCAATAAATGCTAAGAGATCTAAGCATATTCAAACACATTTCAAAATTCCAAAAAACACTAACATCATCAAACTCTTTTGGTGCCTTTGTGCACCTTTTTTCTTTTAAGAGCCTATTTTCATAAAGATTATATATTGGCCTAATTCTTGCAGTGATACAAACCACTATACTTCTACAAGATGCTGAGAAATGAACGAAATTTTTCACTTGAATATTGAGATGTACTTGATGAAATCCAAGTAAAGGTTCTCAATTTCAAGATGACGCAAATGTTCATTTCCTCATGCTTGTGGGTAGTAAGTGAAAAATTCCACTCGAATATGCCAAATAACTTTTCACTTAAAATAAATTAACAAACAATAATAATATTTTTTTAGCAACAGATAAGCAAGTGGTTCTCGGTTAGTACAAAGGATGTGAGAAGTGCTAATACCTTCCCCTTGCATAACCAACCCTTGTATCCAGATCTATCTTTTAGATTTTTTTTAGCTTTTTGTGGGTTTTGTTCGATCTTTTCCCATTCCGTTTGAAAACAATAAAGTTCAGCTGCGACTCAGCTAGGGAAACAATTTTTCTCATCCCAAGTGGGTTAGGCGTAGCTTGTTTGTCTATTTCTTTATTATTTATTTTTTTTGTTGTTTCTAATTTTGGGTGCTTGGTGATCTCCTGTATGGTGAGGATAGTCCTCTACTTGGATTGAGTGCACTTAAGTTAGGATTGTGGTATAGTCATGGAGACCTAAGTGTAGAAAAGCCTTATTAGGTTGACATGAGAACCACGCTCAGTTGAGACCCATTTGGAATTACTAATGTCACGCGATTAGTCGTAATGATGTTTCTTTTTCTGACCCAGGAGTCTGTGATTCTAAGAGACCTTTAGAATCTGTTTAACCCAACTTGGCCTTTAGGACATAGTGTGGTGACCTTCCCGTTGTAGACTTGGAATGGTTGATACACGATACTACACTCAGACGAGGTTCTCTTGAGAAAATTATTGGTCTACGAGCAATTCGTTAAACTGGTAATATCTAAAAGATAGATTTACGACTCTGGGAACTTTTTAGAACCTGGTGACTGTTCGTGATATCCAAAACAATAGAACATACCTTGTGGGATGGTCGTTACCCTGTGTACCTGGCTCTATGCTTGTGACATCGAACTTTCGAACCCCCCATGTTTGTGATTGTTGCATTCATGCATTTGTATATGCATCTCAAACATCATTTGCATCATTTGGTCTTGCTTTTCGCATGTTTGTCGGAGTCTCATTCGTTCTTCCTTTGTCTTCGTAGAAGACAAGCTGACATACCAATATTTTACTCGGGCCAATTCTAGAAGGAAGATGGAAACTATTGAACAAGAGCAATTGGAACTCCGTGAAGAGGTGAATTCTTTGAGAATTGGAATGGATTGAATGACCGCTTTGTTAGAATCTCTGGTGGCTTCCCAGAATTAGCCTCCACCTGTTTCTCAACCTCAAGTGCTTGTTATTTTAGAGATTGCAACTACTCCGGTTGTGCTTGCTGGTCCCTCGCGTCCAAATCAAATTCCCACTGGATTTCCTTGGGGTATGCCTCCTCATTTTGTGCCAGAGAATTATGTTACTGTGACTCCGGTGGTGAGTCAAATTCCTCCTATTTAACCTGTGACAATTGCTGCTCCTCCAATTATGCATGATGTGCCACAAATGGATGACCCTATTTTTCACACTGCTCCAAGCGAGAATCTAGATGTGTATGAAAGGATGGATGAGTTCTAAGATCAGTTTCAAGAGATGCAGAAATAGCTGAAAGCCATGAAGGGTAAGGATTTGTTTGGTAAGAACACCCGTGATTTGTGTCTTGTTCCCAATGTTAAGGTCCCTGTGAAGTTCAAAGTGCATGACTTTGAGAAGTATAAGGGAAACTCTTGTCCACAAAGTCGATTTGACCATGTCTTGTCGGAAAATGGCTACCCATACTGACGATGATAAGTTGCTGATTCACTACTTTTAAGACAGTTTGACTGGTGCCGCCTTGAAATGGTATATGGGATTGGATAATGCTCATGTCCGTTTATTCAATGATCTTGTAGAAGCGTTTATACGTCAATACAAGTACAATTTGGATATGGATCCTGACTGTGACTAGTTGCGTGCTATATCATAGAAGGACAAAGAATCGTTCAAAGAGTATGCCCAAAGGCGGGGAGAGGATGCTGCTCAAATTACTCCTCTGATGGAAGAGAAAGAGACGACGAAGTTGTTTCTCAAGACTCTGAGTCCGTTTTATTATGAGAGGATGGTTGCTAGTGCTCCAAGTGACTTCAATGAAATGGTGGGTATGGGAGTTAGATTGGAAGAAGTTGTCTGAGAGGGCCGTTTGGCCAAGGAAGTCTGTTCATCCAGTTCAACAAAGAAGTATGAAAATAGTTTTGAGAAAATAAATAAGGGGATACTACTGTCATTTCTCAAGGAAGAAGGCAAAGAAGACCTAGAAATGGTGGTAATCATAGCCAGTTTCAACAATATTATCAACAATATCACATTGCTGTAGTTACTCCAGTAACTAGTCCAACGCCTGCTGCTCAGACTTATCTGCCGCAGCAAATTTAGCAACCTAACTATAATTAGCAAGCTCCTAGGAGGCTTCGGTTTGATCCCACTCCTATGACTTATTCAGAATTGTATCCAATTTTGCTGTAGAAGGGGTTGATTCAAGATAGAGATCCTACAGCTGTTCCAAATCCACTTCCTTGGTGTTATAAGCTAAAAGTTCATTGTGCATTTCATCAGGGAGCACCTGGGCACGATCTTGAGAATTGTTTTTCTTTGAAATATGAAATTTAGAGACTTGTTAAGAACGATTTATTGAATTTTTGAGAATTTGGGCCGAATGTGCAAGCTAATCCTCTACCAGGACATGGTAGACCCATTGTCAATATGGTAGATGTTGGTTCAAGTGAATATTTGATTTCTGATGTCAATATGGTGAGGACTCCTTTGGATGATGTGCATGCCAAGTTATGTCAAGCTGGTTTGTTCAAGAGTGAGCATTCTGATTTTCAGTTGTGTAAACATAATCCAGAAGGATGTGTTTTGGTGAAAGAAGATATCCAAGGTTTGATGAACCGTGGTATTCTGCAAATCAATGCAAAGCATAGAGATGACGAGGTAGTTGTTATTGTTCCTTAGTTTGATGCTCCTAAGGTTGTTGAAATCACCTATCAGAGTAAGGGTAATCCTGTTGATCCTTTCATAATTTGTTTTCCTGGGCCGTTTCCTTATGAATCTAGTAAAGTTGTTCCTTGGAGGTATGGTGCCACTGTGGTACAAGATGATAAGATAGTGATAGTTGAGTCAGCTTGTCCAGTTGAGAATATAGAGGATGTCAGCGGTATGACTCAAAGTGGTCGTTTATTCACTCTAGCACCTCTCTGAAAGGTTGATGCTACATCAACAAGTAAGAAAGTGCATAGTAAAGGCTCTGTTGTTGTCAATCCAAAACCAGTGGTTGTTAGCCCGTCTGTTGAATCTAAGAGGAATGACGATGCTGAGGAATTGTTAATATTGATCAGAATAAGTGACTACAAAGTGGTAGATCAGCTTTTTCAAACTCCTTCAAAAATACCAGTGTTGTCTTTGTTGTCAAATTCTGAAGCTCATCGGAAATCTCTGATGAATGTGCTAGATCAAGCTTATGGGGATCATGATGTAACCGTTGATCATTTTGATGGTGTTGTAAAAAATATTACCACTTGCAATATTATGGGTTTCAGTGATGAAGAATTGCCGCCTGAGGGTAAGAAACACAATCATGCTTTGCATATATCTGTGATGTGTCAAAAGGATACTCTGTCCAATGTTGTGGTTGATACTGGTTCTTCGCTTAATGTTATGCCAAAAACGACTTTATCCAAGTTGGCTTACCAAGGTGCTCCCATGAGACATAGTGGTGTAGTGATCAAAGCTTTCGATGGCTCTAAGAGAATGATTATTGATGAAGTTGATCTTTCGATGATGATTGGTCCTCATGTTTTCCAAATCACTTTTCAAGTGATGGATATTTACCCTGCTTACAGTTGTTTATTTGGAAAACCATGGATACACGATGTTGGGGTAGTGACATCTACTATACATCAGAAGCTCAAATTTGTGAAGAATGGTAAACTCGTGATTGTTTATGGTGAAGAAGATTTGTTGGTTAGCCACCTTTCCTCTTTCATATATATATATATATACATATATATATATATATATATATATAGATGTAATTGATAAAGTCATTGGAACTCAGTTCTAAGCTCTCAATATTGTTAGTGTTGTTCAGAAGAGTGGGTTATCCATGGCTTCATTGAAAGATGCACAACAAGTTATGGAAAGCGGTTAATCAGATAGTTGGGGCCAAATTATAGAGCTTGTTTAAAATAAAAATAAAGATGGTTTAGGGTTTTCACCTGGTACAACTAGAAGAGAATTAAAGTGTATTCAAGAAGTGTTTCATAGTGCTGGATTCATCCACCCTGGAGATCATACTGTTTCTGCCATCAGTGAAGATACATCATAACCTAAATGGCCTTGCTTTGTGATGCGTGAAGAGACTATCCAGAATTGGACTACTGTCGATGTTCCTTGTATTGTTCATTGTTCAAAGTAATTTGTTTTGTTTTTTCAAAATATTTCCTTTCACTCTGCCTAAGGTGAAAGTAACTTTGTTAGGGCACCTATGTTTCAAACTTTAAGATAATTAATAAAAGCCATTTTGTTATCCAATTTGTGTTTTTATTTAGTGCATTTTTCTGGAAAATGGTAACTAAAAAACCTGTTAAAAACAATTTCATTTATTGCATTTGTTTGTTTTCTGAACCAAAGCATAAATCATGTGCAGATTAATGAATAATAAACCCATTGAAAACAATGACTATGTGCCCTCTCCCAACTTTGAATTCCCTGTATTTGAAGTGGAAGAAGAAAATGAGGATGACAGTGATATCCCAGAAAAAATTATTCGGTTGCTTGAGCACGAGGAGAAGACTATTCAGTTGTACAATGAGCCTGTCGAACTAATCAACTTGGGTTCTGAAGAGAATAAGAAAGAGGTCAAGGATGGGGCATTGCTTAGTGAAGAGGTCAAGACAAGGTTGACAAAGCTTCTAATAGATTTGTAGAAAGAGTTTGCTTGGTCAGCATCGACTGCCGCTTAAGCCAGAATGTCCGTAAAAAAAAAAGGCAATGATGAAAAAAACAATAAAAAAATGAATGAAGAAAAATCAATGAAAAAGAAAAAAAATGAAATGAAAAAATGAAAAATGATAATATAGCTTCAAACAGACGTTGTTTCATTCTGGTAGCTATTGATTATTTCACCAAATAGGTCTAAGCGGCATCATTTGCTAATGTGACTAAACATGTGGTAGTCCGGTTTATCAAAAACTAAATCATCTGCCGGTATGGCATTTCAAGCAAGATCATTACTGATAATGGTTCGAATTTGAATAACAATATGACGAAAGAGCTCTGTGAAATTTTCAAGATTGAACATCACAATTCTTCACCTTACAGACCCAAGGTGAATGGGGCTGTTGAAGTGGCAAATAAAAATATCAAGAGAATCCTGAAAAATATGGTTGTAACCTACAAAGATTGGCATGAAATGCTTCCATTTTCTTTGCATGGATAACGGACATCTGTCTGCACTTCAACAAGGGCAATCCCTTTCTCTCTAGTTTATGGAATGGAAACAGTGCTCCCCATGGGAGTTGATATCCCATAAATGCGAGTCTTGATGGAAGCCAAGTTGACAGAAGCTGAATGGTGTCAGAACTGATATGATCAGTTGAATTTGATCGAAGAAAAGAGAATGACAGCCATGTGCCATGGTCAATTGTATCAAAAGAGAATGAAGAATGCATTTGATAAGAAGCTTCTTCCTCATGAATTCATAGAAGGCGACCTCGTGCTCAAAAAGGTCTTGCCTAACCACAATGATTCTCGTGGCAAGTGGACTCCCAATTACGAAGGCCCATATGTTGTTAAGAAAGCATTCTCTGGCGGTGCATTGATTCTTACAAATATGGATGGTGAGGAGCTCCTCGTCCTGCGAACACCGATGTAGTCAAGAAATACTTTGCCTAAAAAATCAAAAGAACAGCTCGCTAAGTTGAAAACCCGAAAGGGCGACTTAGGCAATAATGAGTGTCTCAGTGGATTGAAAACCCGAAAGGGCGTCCAGGCAAAAATTAGAGACATAAACAGAATAATTCATCCCAGTAGATTGAAAACCCGAAAGGGAAATCTAGGAAAAAGTTAGGGATTTCCTGGCAAGTAACTGCATCAGGCAAGGCTTGATCACTCGAAGCAGCGTAATCATCATTTGGAAATCTAAGTCCAATCTCTCTTAGAGAAAGCTGAACTACATGAATTCAAAGTTGTTAGGGAGAATAGGGTCACTATATTTCAATGTAGCCTTTCCATTTACCATTTTCCAAACTTTGTAATGATCCATGGAGTCACGTCTTTTACGGACTACCATTCTAGTAATAAAATCCAGATTTTTGCCAATCAATTTCAATTCTTATGCTTGTTTATGTTAAAAATTTCATTTATTTGTAATAATAATTTTTGAAACAAAATTTTGATAACAAACATGTTTTGAAATTACAAAATCTTTTACTTTGACTTTTGAACAAACTAAGCGTGGACAGTTGTTCAAGATCGACCAAGTCTCGAAGTGCGAAGCTCAGCTTCCCCATTTTGGTATTTCATGAGATTATCCAGTACATATCCTTGGTTTCATGAATTTGCTCTCCAGCAAAGTTTATTGCCAGATTTGTTGATAGATATAGGGTTTCCCCCAACAGTATCAGTGTTGTATTGGCCATTTTAGTTCATTCCCACATCAAAGTTAGCAAAAGCGTTATCTCCAGCAAAGATTGATGATTGATGGAGAATTTTGTCTCAAGTTCCCATTGGAATTGTTACCAAACTTGTTATCAGTTGATGGTACTTCCCTAAGCAATGTTTGTTTTCGCAATGTTGTGTCGCCAGCAGAATGCTTCCTCCTTAAAGAATTGCCTAATTTGAGAAAAATTGTTAATTCAAATTTCCCTCAGTGGATCCTTTATCCCCATCAAGACTTCCATTTATTTTGGAAGATGTTGCTTCTATAGTAGAAGGCAAGCTCTGTTGCATAGTCTCCATCTAGTTCAGAACTGGTCGAGTACTCGGTTGTGGCTTCGTTTCTCCTAGTTTGTCGAGCGTCCCTTTTTGTCAGCATAAGCATGACATTACATGTATTTTGCATTCATAAATCATCATTATGCATAGCCGAAAGCTAATTCATACCCATATGCATATTTCTTGCTCCTGGTCGTGTATTTCTATAGTGTTTCTATTCTATGTTTCCCCACTGAGTTCATATCTCGTGGAAGGTTTATATTTCAATCTTTCTCCCCAATTCATTTATTCTAGATGGAACAAATACCCGGTTCGAGTTCATTCCTCATCGAGTAGAGTCTTATTTGACCGTTTCTCTTCAGTTTGTTCCTGGATTGAACTTTGGTCCCCTGCAGCGTTGCTTTTGATATCCGCAAGATGGAATCATAGATGACCGAAAGACATGCTTTACACCTTTTGAACCTTCGCTCCTTAGCAGAAGAACTTGTTCAATGATGAAGATATCATCCTCAACTGTAATTTCTCCAGTAATCTCCATGGGATTTACACCAATAAGTGGCAGTCTCTTCATTTGAGAAGCTTGTTATTCTTATCAATTCATTCCAATAACAAGTGGCAATCTCTTTATTTGGATAGCTTGTTTATCCCTGAAAGATCGATCTTTATTTCAACAACAAGTGGAAATTTCTTTATTTGAGAAGCTTGTTTGTTCCTGGCATCAATTCTTATTTCCACAGCGAGTGGCTATCTCTTCAGTGAATCTCAGATAGAGAAGCTTGTTGTGATTCAACATATCAGAGACAACACATTGTTCCCCGACAGGTGGCTGTCTCTTTATTTGAGAAGCCTATTGTGATTCTAAAATCAAAGTCAATCTCCAGGAAGTTAAGACCGCTTCAAGTTGAGGACCAAAATACAAAGAAAGCTTGTGTGTTACCCTTTCCAAGTGAAATACTTGGTTAAAGAAGAAACTAAGACCCGTTCCTGGTTGAAGACTGAAAGTCATGGGAGGTTTATAACCCTTTACAAGTGGAAGACTTGGTCAAAGAAGAAACTGAGACTCGTTCCTAGTTAAAGACCGGAAGTCATGAGAGGTTTATAACCCTTTCCAAGTGGAAGACTTGGTCAAATAAGAAGTTGATCCTCGTTCCAAGAGGAAGACTGAAAGTTATGGGAAGCTTATTATCAATTCAAATCTAACCACTACCTTCATCCATAAGTTGGTAGTTTACCGTCATCTATGAGTCAGTGTTATCCTGTTCACTACCTTCGTCTATGAGTTAGTAGTTTACCGCCATCCATGAGTCGGTATTGTTTTTTATTTTTTTTCTCATCCTTCGACTATGAGTTGGTAGTATACCGTCATCTATTGAGTCGGTATTACGATTCTATTACTTTCTACCTTCGGCTATGAGTTGGTAGTTTACCGTCATCTATGAGTCGGTGTTATCTCATTTTCCTTTTTCTACCTTTGGCAATGATTTGGTAGTTTACCGTCGTCTATGAGTCGGTATCATCTTGGTTACTGCCTTTATCTATGAGTTGGTAGTAATTCCTTGTACAACTGATTACTCAGGTATTTCCCTAGTAATCTCAGTGTTCTCTTTGCTGGCTATTTCCCCAGTAGAGGTTTCCGTTATTATTTCTCATTTCTAGTAGTGCTTTGGGTTTTCCCCTGCACGTGTCCTTGTAGTGTATTTCCACTCCCCAGTGAGTTGTGTCTCCCTGGTGGACTTCTTTCAAGATTTTCTCTAGCAATATCCCTGGTAGAGTTTGTTTTGTGTTTTCCCCGCAGAGTCTGTTCCTTGCATCCATCCATATCATAAGCATTGTGCGACATCTTGGGGCTAAAAATCGGGTTTTCTGTATTTAAGTCTCTTTGATCCCGTTGATACAAAGATTTCCAGTCTTCATATCTCTATATAGAAGAAACTTAAATAGGGGCATCTGTCATACCCTAATTTTTACCCCTAAGATCCCACCTCATTTACATATTTGCAATGCATCAAGATCACAAACTTGGTTGTCTCCTAACCCTCTCATCTTTGGGTTTACCTTTGCGGAGATCATCAAGCACCTCTTTATATATATTTTTACATTTTTCTATTTATATGATTTATAATTCACTAACCATTAATCAAAATACAAAAAAATATGCCTTGTCCCTTTTGTTTCTTTTGCAAGGTAGGGTTTGGAATCAAGAGCATCAAGTGATTGTCTCCTCAACCAGGGTTTAAGTTCCTAAGGTAAAAGTGTGGTCAACCATTGATTTTCAGAGGCTATTCATCAAAGTATGACCTCAAATCTCAAATCATAGGGTTTCAAGCATCATTCAACTTCATTTGATCATAGATATTTCAAAGTTTGATAGCTTGTTTCTCAAGAAACTTCAAAGGTTTGTGTGTTTATTTCCATACCTTCATTAACAAGTTTCCTCAAGCCATTGCAAGTTTAATCAAAGGACATTCAAGAGTATATCATTTTGAGTTCACATGATCATCAAAGTACCTTGAAATGCAAGAAAAGTTCAAAGGTTGCAAGACCATTCAAAGTACTTTGACCTAAAAAGTCAAAATTTCAAGTCCAAGTTTAAAATATCACAACTCACTCATTTTCAACATTTTTCAGTGCTTCAAAATGACTCTTCTTGATATCCTTTACAAGTTCTCTTTACAAGTCAAGAGCCAATTATGTTTGGAAGATCATCAAAAGTTTGGAAACATTAGAGGTCACTTTGTGGACTTAGTGAAATTTGACCTAAATTCAAGTGTTATTTGCCAAACTTCCAAAGATCATAAATCTCTCAATTTTCAACTTATGTGGGTGGTTCTTTTTGCCAATTATCATATTTGATGCCTTCTACAAGTTTGTTTCAAGGATCAAAGGCCAATTATGCTTGGAAGGTCATGAAAGAGTTGAAGACATTATAGGTCATTTTGAACTTAGAAATATTTTGACCTCTAATTATAGGTCATGGTGCCAACTTTACCAGCTCATAACTTTTTTCTCAAGCATCCAAATGAAACCTTTCTTTTTGCATTTTACTCTATGTTACGATGTGATCCGTTAGCAAAAAGAATGAGAGGCAATGGTCAAATGTACATAATTTCACATTAGGTTGAAGATGAGCACATGAAACTGAGGTTTTGCTTGAAATCGTAATTACAAGTTACTCAATTCTCAATTTTAAGCCAAGCATTGCACGTTACTAGGACCTGGTGATGTTAAGTGATGTACAAGGATAAAAAACAACCCAAAATCAGAAGGAATGCATTGTGTTTTAGTAACTATGCACGCAAGAATAGTCACACATTTGGTGCTCATGATTTCACACGATTCGCAACCAATTCTTATACGTATGAGCTCCATTCACTCATCCTTTAAATAGAGGACTCATTTCTCTCAAAATCAAGCTTGGAAAGCCCCTAAAACTCTGCCCGATCTTTCACTTTTCTCTAAAATTTTCAAAGTTTGTTTTCAAATTCTAAGCTATTTCAACTTCATTTCTTGATTCCATTAGCACCTTCAGAATCTTCTAAAGCTGTAGCAACAAAAACTAAGCTCTAAGACCTTCTGAAGTGCTGTAAATAAGTCTACCGTTCACCACCTCTGATCATCACTTGGACAAGGTAGTTATGAGCATCTTTTGAATTGAAACAAAATACCATAATGTAGCTTGATACTCTATGATTCTTTCCCATTCCTCAGCTTTCTTTGGTTAATTATTTTCAGCATTTAATTTTACTTTTCGTGTTTTGGTTTTCACAGAGTTTTCTCAAAAATTCTCCCTGCTCAGTTCCAATAAATGGAAGTGGAGCATGAAGTTGTGTTCACCTCAATGAGACGGTCAGAATGTTGGTGGTTTTGGGGATGTAATGAAACTTTTTGCCAACTTTCGGTGACTGGCTCACCGGAGAAGATGACCAGAGAGGCAAGTCATGCTTCGCGCGTGATTGTTTGGTCCTGGCCACTCAGATGTTGCCATTTGTTATATTTTCATTGGTTGTTTTAAAATTATATTTGATGCGTTTTTAAAACGAGGTATACCAAGTTTATTTTGATCAGATCCCTTGGATGCGGATACTTTGGTCAAATGACTTCAATCTGATGGCTCTCATATTTTTATCTTTTTATTTTATTTTGTTTATTTTGCTTTATTTTCTAAAATTCATTTTAAATTAGATTTTCATCTAAAAAATCCCAAATTTTTTCTAAAAATCTCTTTTATTATTTTGCACCTTTTTTTTTTTTTTTTTCAGATTTTGTTTTTATGTTTTGCTATTTTTCTTTAATTTTCTCATATTTCATGCATTTTAATTGGTTTAAAAATATTTTCATGCATTTTAAAATTCTCAAAAATTTATTATATTTTCATGCATTTTCTTGGCCAAGTATTTGGTGTTTTGAAGCACATTATGGATTTTCTCTTTTTATTTTCCATTTAAAAACTATTTTAAAAATCATGTTGATGTTTTATTTAATTGCTTTGATGTTTCTAATATTGTTGACTTCTAGTTGCCTTGAATCATGGTTCATTTGGTCATAATTTTCATTAATATCAATGGACCTTGGTGTCATACCCCAAATTTTGACCACTAAGATTTTCCATCATTGTGAAAATCATCATCACAATATGGGGGAACCATCATACTTCTTCAGTCTCCCCAAAGATGGGTGAGCATTCACTACTATCAAAATTAGGGTTTCAAGCCCTCTCAGAGTTCTTAGGCAAAGGATCAATCAAGGAATGACATGATCTTCAACTTGTCTACACTCTCAAACATTCACAATGGATCAAGAGGACTCCCACTTCAAGGATTAAGCACAAGGTTGCTCCCTTCTAGGTGGATCAAGTCTCAAGATCGACAGTATCACCAAATTAGGGTTTTGGTCGACCAGGGCCTCCAGATGAAAATTTTCATCTGGGAACAAGCCAATGATCCAAAACATAACCTAATATATTCCATGAAACCTCATGGACCCAATCATCAAGTCAATTTTGCCTCAGGGGTTGCATTCATCAAAAATCAGGAATTAGGGTTTCTTGACCTAATTCACCCCTAAGTTGACTTTTAGGGCAAATCATGAACCAAGACCTCAAGAGAGGGTTTGGGGGTCTCCAATATACCATATTGATCCATTTGGGACAATGGATTAATCCAAGAAGTTTGAGCAACAAGTCTCAATTTCATCTGCACCACAATTAGGGTTTTAAGGAAAAAGTCAACTGTAACTTTGACTTTTGACCAGGACATGCTCCCAAGCCCTAGGACATGCCTCAATATACCCTATGACACCCATGGAACATGTCCATCAAGTTTGATTTAGGTCAAGGACATGATTTCCTGAAGAATTGCACAGTTTGGAATTCATCTGATAAAAAGTCAACTGTGCACAAAAGTCAACTTTGACTTTTTGAGATTTTTCACCAAAATGGATTTTTAACCCTAAAATGATGTTAATGTATGATTTGAATCATCATTCATCAAGAAAAATCAAGAAAAGTGGGATAACTTGTAAAAGGGGTAACCATAAAAACTTAGAAAATTTTCTAAGTTAAAAAAATAAAGTGACAAGGGTACCAACTTTGGAGGATCATAACTCCTAAACCACAAGGCCATTTTTTTCTCATCCAAATATGGATTTGTAGCCCTCATTACCCTCTACAAAAACTTCAACTAGACCTAAGTCCAATTCATTAAGGATTTTGAGTTATGGAGTGATCAAAATGGCTGAAAAATGAAAATGTCACTTTTTCCAACACTTAGTGAAATTTTCACTAAGTCAGAATCTGCCTTCACTTTTTGCCAAATGTAGGGGAATTTTTCACTTGGATTCAAAAGAGATCAAAATCAAACATGTTCAAATAGTTGTTGTATCATGTAAGGGCTTTCCAAAATAGCCAAGAACATTGCCAAATTCCATTTGAGTCATGAGATATGACATTGGAAAGTTGCCTTGCTGAAATCTGCCAAGGCAAGGCAGAATTTGCAACTTTGCTCGATTTGCCAAAATCAGCCAAATTCAAATGCTCCTATCCACTTGGACACCTCAGAGGATTGAATCTAAAGGGGACAATCACTGAGCCAAGCCTCCAAAGTCCATGGAACAAGAAATAGCATGTTGAACATAGAATGGCCAAAATAGGGAGAAGACTCCAAATTTGGATTGAAGCATTCAATGGAAGCATCAAGGTGGCATGGACTGATCCCTTCTCATCTGAAATCAGTCAAGACTTATCCAAGACCAAGGGGACCAAAGCTCTGTGCCCTAACCTCTAGTCAATGGCTAGAGGAGACTTGGATTTTCATTTGCCAACATTGGCCAAACCTACTTAGCAGTTGCCATTCACTATTCCTTGCAAAACAAACTTGCTCTACTATAAATAGAGCTCAATTGTGATCAGTTTGAGTACAACAAAGAGATCTAACAGATGCTTTCCTCAAAATCTCTTTCTCTTGGCAAAAATGCCTTTCTTAGCAAGGCAGCTATCGAGTTTTGAGTTTGAGAGCTTTTCCAATCAAACCAATCACTCACACACCTCACATACATCATATTGACGTGATCCAAACACTCACATAACATCTGGAACACAAATTTCACAAAATCACCAGCCAATTGCTCAAGTTCTTGACAGTTTTGCAGTTGAGGTGCCATCTTCAACTCCAAACCATTTCAATCCATTCCAAGCACTCAGACACATCACTTGGCACCTAGGGAAGCTATCCACATCATTGGAACCTAGCTGTAACACCTCCAACACAAATCACGATCACCAGCTGCAAGTGGTAAGCATGAGCTCTTCTAACTATATGATCCATGCAATTTTTGCTGCACAATAATTTGGCCATATGTTCATAATCATGCATGGAATGTTTCCCCTCAATTAATTGCATTGTTTGAATCGTGTATCAAAAATCCTAGCCTTCATGCAGAAATTAGGGTTCTTGAGGATTTTTCATGATTTCTTGTTATATGTTTAATTTAAATGAAATTAATGGACATAGACATGATCGTGAGGTTGAGACGAGCATAATGATATGTGGATTGCATGTTATAATCAAGTATTCAGTGAGATTGGAGAGAAAATGCAAATCTGGCCAAGCCCAGAACACGCGCGTGTTCTTGGTGTGTTCTTGGCGCCATTTTTAGAAATTTGAATATTTGAATTTTCTGATTTTATTTAATTGATTCAAAAATTAATTTCTCTCTGAGTTTTAATGATTTTGAGTTGATTCTTTTTTTAATAATTCACAAAAATGTTAAATTATTTTATTTTCCCAAAAAATCCTAAAAATATTATTTATTTTATATAATTGATATTTTTACAAAGAATTAATGTTTTAATTGTTTTTAACATTTAAAATATTTTTTCTACATTGATTTTGCAACTTTTAATGCTTTCTAATTATTTTGTAGGTCAATACTTAATTTTTGAAGCATTAATCCAAGATCACAATTTGTTTTTCATATGTTAAACAATTTTGATCATTTTAATTGAATTTTTATTCAATTAAATACATTTTTGAAAACAAATTAGGGTTTTTGGATTAATTCAACCCTCATAAATCATTTTCAAAACACTCTTGGGCCTCTAATAGAGTGTAAGACTCAATCCTTTTTTGACCAAATCATTTTTGAGCCTCAATGTATTGTATAAGTCCCGATACCGTCAAAAACAAATGGCGCGATCGTCGCCTTTTGAAAAATAACCAACTGGGCCTCTCCTTGAGCTATAAGACCCATTCAAAACTTTTGGGCCTCTAATAGAGTGTAAGACCCAATCCTTTTTTGACCAAATCATTTTTGGGCCTCAATGTATTGTATAAGTCTCGATACCGTAAAAAACAAACGGCGCGATCGTCGCCTTTTGAAAAATAACCAACTGGGCCTCTCCTTGAGCTATAAGACCCATTCAAAACTCTTGGGCCTCTAATAGAGTGTAAGACCCAATCCCCTTTTAACCAAAACAATTTGGGCCTCACTTATTGTATAAGTCCCTCTGCGTTAAAAGAAAACCTCGGCGCGATCACCATTTTAAACGGAAAAATCAAACTGGACCTACCCTCGTGTTATAAGCCCCACTCTTTTTCTTTAAAATTTTTTGGGCCTCTTGAGAGAGTGTAAGACCCATCCCTTTGTACAGAAAATATTTTGGGCCTCAGTCACTTGTATATGTCCCTCTGTACAAATTCAAATAGTACGCTCACTGATAAAACCCTGGGCATCTCCTTGAGCTGTAAGCCCCAAAACTTTCTTTTTCAAAGCACTTTCTCCTTTGATTTTGAATATACTGTTGTTTTCAATCTTTCTTTGTTGAACAACTAACCAAACAACATGGAAGCTCTACAACCGAGTAAGTGGTTATTGCTTTCATTTACCGCTTTCATATACATATAACTGTATTGTGGGGCTGTTTCACTGTAAGTCTTCTTTCATAAACTCATATCAACTGTGTAATAATAGTATAGATATTTAGAGTTTCCCCGGCAACTACGTCTAGCATTAAGCCCGTTGATTGCTCTTAGAAATAGTCTAAACTAGATCCCCATAGGATTACCAGACACAGTCTTCCCTCCTCTTGGGGTTAAACAATATGGAGATATGAAAGGCAGCATTCTCAGTGAACCCTTTCATAGACTGTTACTCATAGAAGTTGTCAAAGAAACTCTATTCCCCAGAGATGATCTTTTCTCCGTGAATGGCATCTCTTGAGTTTCTTCCAAATTCTCGGACTTTCCTGGCTTGATCTATTCTCGGTGAATGGCATGTCTTGAACTTCTCGGGGTTTGGGGACCCACAGGCTTCTTAAAAGCACTTGTCAAGAAACTCTACTCCCCAGAGATGATCTTTTCTCCGTGAATGGCATCTCTTGAGTTTCTTCCAAATTCTCGAACTTTCCTGACTTTGATCTATTCTCGGTGAATAGCATTGCCTTGAACTTCTCGGGGTTTGGGGACCCATCGGCTTCTTAAAAGCAATCGGCCTCCTCTTGGGCTTCGTACAAGGACCCACAGGCTTCCTAAAAACAACCCCGCCTCCTCTTGGGCTTAGTACAAGGACCCTATGGCTTCTTAGAAGTATTCTCAGCCTCCTCTTAGGCTTCGTATAATGATTTCTTCCTCCGGGAATGATAGCCTTCTCTCGGGCTTAGTACAAGGACCCGTCGGCTTCTTAAAAGTTTCCAGCCTCCTCTTGGGCTTCGTACAAATTGTCCCGACGGCCTCCTAGAGGTATAGGAACAGAACTTAATCATCTGCATAGAACAGTCCTTTCATAGAGTCTACTACTGTTTCTCAAAGCGTAGTACAAAAGATAAAACTCTAGACACGGACAGTCTAATCTCCTTGAGTCTCAAAGACATTCTCAAGTGACCCCTTTGTTAAATAGGAAGGAAACCCGTAGACTCGGATAGTCTCAATACCCTTCGGATTTCCCGCTTCCTTAAAGAATAAGAATAACCCGGATCCTTGAATCAAATCCATGAGTACAGTGTTGCTCATATAAGAACTTATTTTCTCTTTAAAATCAGTATACTGGACCTGTCGCTTAACTGAACAGTCACCATAGCCTCCTCTTGGGCTTTGTACAAATGATTCTCCCCAGCGGAGTCAAACAACGTTTAGCCTCTCTCTCGGGCTTTGTACGAGACACATAAGAGACTCCCTCGTTGAGTCCATAACCCCTTTTTGCCTCCATCTAGGGCTTTATACGAGATACAAGAAGGTTCTTATTGAGCCAAACAAACAACACCCTCCATCTCAGGCTTCGTACGAGATACAAAAAAAACTCTTGTTGAGTCAAATATCCTCCATCTCGGGTTTTATACGAGATACCAAAAGGTTCCCTCGTTGAGTCAAAACCTTTTAGCCTCTCTCTCGGGCTTTGTACGAGACACATATTAGCCTCCTCTTAGGCTTTGTATAAGAAAACCACTGGTTAATCCAATTAGCCTTTTAACATCAAAGTTGTGCCTCGTTCACAGTACACAAACATCAATAACTCTTTCCCTTTCATCTAATCGCTGTAAGCGGCAAGCCTCTGGATCATCTATATCCATGCCACTGTCCCTCTTTTAGCATGAGAAATTCCTAAGGAAAGATAGCATTGCTCTACACTGAGTTAAAGTCTTCTCCTTTAGGTTAAAATCCCCTATAAAGGAAATTATGGCATTGCCGGATCCACAAATCCCGGTTAAAGTAATTCTCCTTTATAAACAGTCGTAACAGACAAACCCCTCTTTAGAGATGACAAATTCTCTCTAAAGTCAACCCCCTTTTAGCTTCACATCTTGAGCTTTGAACAAGATACAAACCACCTTTCGCTTCACGTCTTGGGCTTTGAACAAGACACCAAAAACACCCACTTCCTCCCATAGAATAGGAGGAACTACGAACGCTCTGATTTCCTTGTTTCGGTAAACGGGAATACGTAGGCATAAGATCGAAAGAAAAGATCTTAGCGAGCACACTAAACAAAAACCCAAAATCCCATATCTCCATCAATCAAAAGCAGTAATTCAAAAACATCAGTCCTAACATCCTAATCCTTGTTCCCCTCCAGAAACCTTCTGTCAAGGTAAAAAGAGAGAAATCAGTATTGGCGAAAATACAAATAACCAGTACAAAGGCCCCCCACATTGATAGCATCCTTAACCTAACAGACCGCTGTTTAAACTCAGTATGCAAAGCAGGGTTAATTGGAGACATCTATTTCCCTTCCTTATTCAGCTCACAATAGGATAAAAAATGAATCGACCTGTAGTTAAAGCTCAACCGCAGAGAGCGACCAGCGCTTAAGAACCGCGTCCATAATCGCTCGCTACAGAAAAATGGCGCCCACCGTGGGGCTCTTTTTCTGATTTCCTTTTTCACCTCTTGTGTGAATACCACAGATTGGGGCTTCCGCCGGGGAACCCATTTTCTGTCAGGAGCTTAGGATTCATAGCTTTAAAGGTCTAGGATGTTTAGGACAAATATATATACTACTTTTCCTAATTACTATACGTGTTTATTTTTCTGCTAATGGGAATGCGGGTGATGCCGTATGTGGAAAGATTGAGTATACACTTAAGATAAGTAATGGCGACGGGGTCGACCATCAACCTCAGTGGAGGCTGACCAATGCAAACCATTCTCTCACCTAGACAATGGGCCGATTGTTAAGTCTGAGAAGCTGAGGAGCCAAACCCTTTTGTAGTGCAAAAACTATCGGGAATAGTTGTTACGCGATACTACCTTCATTTGAGGCTGGTGATCTATTTTCGGTGAATGACACTTACTCTAAGATTGCTCTACAACTCGCTGGCGATCCGCTTGTTGTTTTGCTTTCCTGGGAGGAGCTGATGATAATGAGTACAGGTACAAAAATCATCCTAGTATAAACCTTTGGGGATGGGTAGAGCCTTGACTTCATGACAACGACCCTTTGACCCCATGTTTTTTCTATGTTTTTGTGTGCTGCATTCATGCATTCATTTAAAAAACATTAAAACATTAAAAAAAACTTCTCTTCTAGTCTCTCTGTTTTTCGAATTAAACTAAGACTGTGATTGCAAATATCAGAGAGAAGTATTGCACTAATGGATTTCGGTAGAAGGAGAACTCATAGTTATACCTTTAAGGTTCCAAAGCTGGAGGATTTGAGAAGGTTAGCAAGGATGATCACTAACCCTGAGGCTTTTAGAGCCAAGCACGGAGATTTGCTACCACTGTTAAGAGTCCATGTGATTGAGGGAATCATGGATGCGCTCATTCAGTTTTATGATCCAGTTTATCACTATTTCACATTCCCGGATTACCAGTTAGCACCAACACTGGAGGAGTATTCTCATCTGATTGATCTACACATTACGGATCGAGCTCCATTTTCTGGACTGGAAGAAATTCCAAAGAATTAGACCATTGCAAGAGCAATTCATTTGGACTAGTCTGAGGTCAGGACTCACATGACCGCTAAGGGTGGCATCCAAGGTTTGCCAGCCCAGTTCTTGACAAAGAAAGCCCTGTACTTCGCCAGTATCGGGAACGTGACTGCTATTGAAAGCATCTTTGTCTTGCTCACCTACAGGTTATTTTTGTTTCCCAACATCAATAACTTCGTCGATATTAATTCCATTAAGGTTTTTCTCATTGGAAACCCTGTACCGACTTTGCTCGCAGATGCGTATCATTCTGTACACTTGGGGAATTTGTACAGCGGAGGGCAGATCACATGCTATGTGCCTCTGCTTTACAAATGGTTTATCTCTCACTTGCCCAAGTCTGCTGCTTTTTGGGATTGCAAGAGTGCCTTACGTTGGTCGTAGAAGATCATGTCTCTTACCAACTCTGATATAGATTGGTGTAATAGGATTTATGATGGAATCAGGATCATTGACCGTTGTGGAAACTTCCCCAACATACCCCTTATAGGAACTAAGGGAGGAATCAACTACCATCAAGTTCTCGTTCGTCGTCAATTTGGATACCCGATGAGACACGTCCCACTGGGTGTTCATCTGGAAGGTCTTTTCTTCAAGGAAGGAGAAAACGACAGAGCACTAAAGATGGAAATAGTGCAGGCTTGGAAGCACGTTCATAAGAAAGGAGGAGAGTCTCTAGGAAAACCAAAATGTGTCTCGGTGAAGCCTTACCTCCATTGGGTACAAACTAGAGCTCTCAAGCTAAAGATGCCTTATCCTCGTCACAAAATTCTTCCGCCAAAGGAGTCTGTCATGTACTTCATGACTGAGACTGAAAAGCTTCAGGTTACTCTCAACAAAGTTCAAAAAGAGAGAAGGTCTTGGAAGAACAAGTACCGCACCCTCGACGTAGAGTGCGTCAAAATACAGCAATTACTGAAAGAGAAAGATGCTCTGATTGAAATTTTGGAGCAACATGCTGTAGAGAATCAAGATGACCAAAGGAATCTGCTCACTCCTTTCACTTGGCAAAGGAATGACAACCCGACAACGACCCAAGAGCCCCGGTCAAAGAAAAGGAAGATACCAGAATCAGCACCCGATTTCTCTTCAAAGAGGACTCGGGACCCATTAGTTTAGGTTTCTGTTTCTGCACCTTGTAATCTACTGTATTTCCGTCTCTATAATCCTTTGAAATTCAATAAAAGGGGTTTCCCCACTGTTTGATATTTGCAATCTAATTGTCGAAGTTTATTTTGATTAAACCATAAATAATTAATATAATCATTGCATTCATCATTCTCACATCACGTATTCTTCTTACCTATGAATCTCATGTTTGTGTCTCGATTCTAGAGTCAAACTGTCTCATTCGTATAATACTCAGGCCAATCGTCAGAAAAGGATGGATAATCTTGAGGAAGAAAACAGAGAGTTGAAAGAAGAGATCGACGCTCTGAGAGAGGATATGAGAAAGCTTCGTAACGACATGCAAGCCATGGCAGAAGCTCAGCTACAAAGGACTGTGATCTCAGAGATCACCTCAACGCCCATAGTGGAGAAGTATGATCCTAGGTATCAGATGCCGAAAGATAGTCCCTGGGGCATGCCTGTTAACTATATCCCAGAAGGATATGTTTCGCCAATCACTGAAGATCAGGGAATCACGACAGAAGCCGCTAGGTCTGAAGGTTACAAACTTCGGGAAAGCGAGGATACCAGGGGCATACTGAAGACTCCTGAAGGTTACAAACTTCGGGAAACGCCAGTCACGGTACCACCCCCTGTGGTGCACACTGTCCCGAAAGGACAGATTCCACCAACACTTTCTGGTAAGAAGGAAACTATGTTCGACAGAATGGATGAATTCCAGGAGCAGTTCTTGGAAATGCAGAAAGAGCTGCAAGCCATTCGCGGTCAGGATCTATTTGGAAAGGACGCCGCAGACCTCTGCTTGGTCCCAAATGTGAAAGTCCCGCACAAGTTCCAAGTGCCCGACTTTGAAAAATACAAGGGTAACTCTTGCCCTCAAAGTCATCTGGTGATGTACGCCCGGCGAATGTCAGCTCAGACGGAAAATCAGGACCTACTGATTCACTACTTTCAGGATAGTTTAACCGGTGCCGCACTAAAGTGGTACATGGGTTTAAACCGTGCCACGATCGGCACATTCAGAGATCTTGGCACTGCCTTCGTCCAACAATACAAATACAATTTGGACA
Source organism: Lathyrus tuberosus (assembly GCA_022829125.1). NCBI lineage: Eukaryota > Viridiplantae > Streptophyta > Magnoliopsida > Fabales > Fabaceae > Lathyrus > Lathyrus tuberosus. The sequence goes on from JALAZF010000049.1 coordinate 6,514,347, forward strand.
TGGAACCCGACAGAGATCAACTCAGATCAATGTCACAAAAGGACAAGGAAACCTTTAAGGAGTGTGCTCAAAGGTGGCGTGAAATTGCCTCTCAAATTTGTCCACCTCTTGAGGAAAAAGAGATGACAAAGATCTTCTTAAAGACCTTAAGCTCATTTTACTATGACCGAATGGTTGCCAGTGCGCCCAGTGATTTCACCGAAATGGTTGGCATGGGCGTACGTCTTGAGGAAGCCGTCCGAGAAGGACATTTGGTAAAAGACATTGGATCGACGAGCGGTACTAAAAAATATGGTAGTGCTCTCTCTAAGAAAAAAGAGCAGGATATTGGGAATATCTCTCTTGGAAAGAAAAGGCGACGTTATCAGCCGGTAGCAGCTGTAACTCCTGCTATCAGCCCTGCGCCTATTCCTACGTATCAACCTCAGGTTGCGCAGAGCCAACCTGATCAGCAAAGGACACAACAGCCTCTTCAGCAGGCTCGTCCTCCATATAACAACAACCGCACAACACGGCCACCAGGATTTGATCCTATACCCGTGACGTACGCAGAGCTGTTCCCATTACTACTGGCCAAGGGGCACATCCGACTAAGTCTCCTTTTACAGTACCGGAAAACCCGCCTTTTTGGTTTAAGGTGGATCAAACATGCCCTTATCATCAAGGAGGTTCAGGGCATAACATAGAGACTTGTCTCAATTTCAAGTCTGACGTGCAAAAACTTGTTTGGAGTGGGCTCTTATCCTTCAAGGATACGAATCCTAATGTTCTCACGAACCCGCTGCCTCAACACGAGAAGGCTGCAGTTAATTTGATAGAAGGAGAGACTAACGACATCTATCAAATTCATGATGTACTCTTGTTGAAAACCAATCTGGTCAAGATGCATTGTAGACAGAGTGGATATGGCCATGTGCCACCTCATAATTATCACCAGTGTGATATCTGCTCTAAAGACAATCAAGGATGTTCTGTGGTGCAAGCAGCTCTACAGGAACAAATGGATCTCGGATGGATCCAAGAGCACCGAGTTCGTGGAGTTAACATGGTCTATACGAATTATAACATCATTCAGAACCACGATATCCGTGTAATGAATGTCAACTTGGTGGCAATGCACTCAAGGCAAAGCCAGTATCATAATCTGTCGCGACACGATTATAGTTCCTGTCTGACTTGCTCGGTAAACAAACAGGGATTCTCTTTCATACAAGAGGCCCTCCAGCGTCAGATGGATCTTGGATGGATCCAAGACTACCATGATAGGAACTCCTATCAGATCAACATGGTTCAGATCTTCGATATTCGCGTGATAAATTCCAACCTGGTAGAGTTACATGCTGAGCAGGTCCGACTCGGATTCTTAATATCACATGATTATCAAAGCTGTAAAGCAGGTTGCAAAAACGATCGAGGTTGTACCCTTGTCCAGGAGGCACTTCAGCACTTGTTAAATCACTGGTGGATGCCAATTTATATGGATGAAGATACTCAACAAATTAGTATCAATAACAGGAATCCTACTCGGCGTCAGAGTCAGGATGTCCGATCTGTGGAAGCTAATCTAGTGAGGTTACATTGTATTCAAAGTGGGCGTGGCCAGGTGCCACCACACAATTATGAACATTGCGGCGTCTGTTCGGAAAGTAACCAAGGGTGTTACCTTGTGAGAGAAGCTCTTCAGGGTCAGGTGGACCGGGGAGAGATTCGTCCATATCCGGGTTCTGGACCCATCAACTGGACACCGAATTACCTTGCCGATCAAGTTGAGGATGTTGTCACAATCTCTGGTCATCACAGGACCAGGGATGTTTTTGCCATTATCCCTCTACTTGACGAATCTGGAATTCCCAACCGGGAACGGATCGAGATTACTTATGATGGTCAGAAAAATCAGAAGGCTCCCGTAGTCATCTATCTGCCGGGACCACTAGCTTATGAATCAACTAAGGCTATCCCTTACAAATACGGTGCAACAATAATTGAAAATGGAAAGGAAATTCCATTACCCTCCGTCGTGAATATTGCAGACATCAGTCGAGTAACACGGAGTGGTAGAATCTTCAACCGAGGGGTTGGAGAACCTAACAAGGAAAAGGAACTTCAGACGGAAACTCCTGATCCACCAGTCGGTCAATCCAGTAATCCCGATCTTTTGAAAAATAATGATGAGATGCTGAAGCTCATCCAAAGGAGTGAATACAACATTGTTGATCAACTGTTACAAACTCCTTCAAAGATCTCAGTATTATCGCTGTTACTCAGTTCAGAAGCCCACAGGGAGGCTCTACAGAAAGTCTTGGAGCAAGCCTTTGTGGAACAGGATGTAACAATTAGACAGTTCGATAGTATTGTCTCTAACATCACTTCCTGCAACAATTTGGGATTTAGTGATGAGGAATTACCCGAAGAGGGTCGCCATCATAATATGGCGCTCAACATTACAGTTAACTGCCAGGACGATGTTTTAGCCAGCGTACTGGTAGACACAGGGTCAGCCCTGAATGTTATGCCAAAGTCTACTTTGATGCAATTATCATTCAAAGGCCCTCCGATGAGAGTCAGCAAGGTCGTCGTCAAAGCATTCGACGGATCCAGAAAAATAGTTATCGGCGAAGAGGATCTTCCCATAACTATCGGTCCTCACACTTTCCAAGTCACTTTCCAGGTCATGGACATCCGAGCAACGTACAGTTGTTTATTAGGAAGACCTTGGATACACCAAGCTGGAGCGGTCACTTCGACCCTCCACCAAAAGCTAAAGTTCGTCAAGAACGATCAACTTGTCACGGTTTATGGGGAACAAGCCTTGCTTGTGAGTAACTTGTCATTATCTACTGGAATAGAACCCGAGGAAGTTATTGGAACTCAGTTCCAAGCACTGTCGGTGAGCAAGGACAATCATTTCAAAGGAGGAACCTCGATTTCCTCATACAACGATGCTATCAAAGCGGTCGAGAGTACCGATACGACAGGATGGGGACAGCTTGTCATTCCCACTAACAATAAAACAAAGAAGGGTCTTGGTTTTTCTGCAACTTGTACCCAGACAACTGCCAACGATGAAATTCTTCATCCCCTTCAAAACTTCTTCCACAGTGGAGGTTTCCTCCACCCATTGTCTCAAGCAGTACATGCTATCAATGAGGAAGATCCCTCTGACACGGATGAAGAATGGAAGTCCTACTTTAACGAGGACGGTTATATGTCTCAGGAAGAGGTGCTTATGCCATTTTTCTTTCCAACATAGAGTCCGAGATTTATACCAAGGTCAGACGTCGAAATGATCTATGGAGATTGCGATCCGGAAGGGTGCCGTGCTCCGCCAAATTCATTAGAGGAAGACACTCTGATGAAAGAAAACTTTGACCACAATTACTATGGCCCAATGGATGGTCTGCTGATGTGGCAACCTTACCCAGGAAACTTGGGGCAAGAGAGTCAGCCGAGTAATGAAAATCAGCTGAGCATCATTGAACAGAATACATGTGTCCCCACCATGTCATGGGATCAACACTCAGGTCATTCGGAAACTACTCAACACGAAGATGAATTTTCAACGTTTGCCATACTTAAATTCATCAACTATGCTTTTCCCGAGGTCAACGTCATCGAGAGAGATGACTCATCCAGTTCCAAAGAAGGTTGGGACACCTTGGGACAACCGAGTGGGAAATACGACTTCATGGTCAAGTACACCGCTCCCGAAAGATCTCGTATCAGGCTCGAAGATATCCAGCCAACTGGATGGGGAGATACAGCTGAGAGCACAAATACTATGTAAAATGCAACAGAGGAATCCTCCTACTACAACTCTGCTTGGGAGACAGATTCCAACGATCCTAGTCCACCAGAAATCAGTGTTATTTCTGAAGACAAATCAAGGAAAGTGCCAGACTTTGTGATTCACCGAGGAGTTCGCCGCCAATGGGTTGCCGTCGAGGTTCCGAAGATCGTTCATCAGTCAAAGTAATTGCCATCTTTTAACCTTTCACCCTGCCCAGGTGAAATGGATGTTTTGATGGGGCTAGCTTTCTGTAAATTTTCCCTCTTCGCTTCGCCCAAAGCGACAGAGTTTTGTTTTATAGGGCAGTAGTTTCAAGATTCGACTTGTTCATTAATCAAATAACGTCGTTCTGTAAATTCCGCATTAATTGCTGTTTTCTCTTTTTGCTTTTCTCAGAAAATGGTAATCCTAAAAAACAATTCAATAATAAAAACAAGCAGTAAAATAAAAACACTGTACACACTTGTATTTTCTCTATCTCCTCTAAACACGAATCATAACGTCATGCAGATTGCTTGTTTTAAACCCCGTTGAAACATACGATCCGATGCCTTCTCCCAACTTTGAGTTCCCGGTATTCGAGGCTGAAGAAGAAAATGACGACAAAATTCCAGAAGAGATCTCCCGACTACTCAGACAAGAGGAAAGGTCCATTGAACCTCACAAAGAGCCGTTGGAAACGGTAAACTTGGGTTCAGAAAAAGAGAGAAAAGAAATCAGGATTGGGGCACTGCTCAGTCCAACTGCCAAAGAGAGTTTGATAAAGCTTCTCAAAGAATTCCCCGATGTATTCGCTTGGTCCTATCAGGATATGCCAGGGTTGGATACCAGCATCGTGGAGCATCACTTACCGTTGAGATCGGAATGTCCACCAGTAAAGCAAAGGTTGAGACGGACTCACCCGGACATGGCCATCAAAATCAAAGAGGAGGTACAAAAACAGATTGACGCGGGTTTCCTTGCTACGTCTGAATATCCTCAATGGTTAGCCAACATCGTACCCGTTCCCAAAAAGGAAGGAAAGGTCAGAATGTGTGTTGACTACAGGGATCTAAACAAGGCTAGTCCAAAGGACGACTTTCCTTTACCACACATTGACATGCTGGTAGACAACACAACAAAGTTCAAAGTATTCTCCTTCATGGATGGATTCTCGGGCTATAATCAGATCAAAATGGCGCCGAAAGACATGGAGAAAACTTCGTTCATTACCCCATGGAGTACCTTTTGTTACAAGGTAATGCCATTCGGTTTGAAGAACGCCGGGGCAACCTATCAAAGGGCCATGACTACTCTGTTTCATGACATGATACACAAAGAAATAGAGGTATATGTCGATGATATGATTTCAAGATAAAAAACAGAGAGTGGGCACGTTGAACATCTGTCAAAATTGTTCGAACGTCTAAGAAAATTCAAGCTCCACTTGAATCCCAACAAGTGCACCTTCGGTGTCCGTTCAGGGAAACTACTAGGGTTCATCGTCAGCCAGAAAGGAATTGAGGTTGATCCTGACAAGGTCAAGGCCATTCAAGAAATGCCTTCTCCGAAAACTGAAAAACAAGTCAGAGGATTCCTAGGACGTTTGAACTACATCTCCAGATTCATATTCCTTATGACCGCCACTTGTGCGCCGATCTTCAAATTACTGAAAAAGAACCAGGATTGCGTTTGGTCAGAAGATTGCCAAACTGCCTTCGACAGTATTAAGGAATACCTGTTGAATCCTCCGATTCTATCACCTCCAGTGGAAGGGAGACCACTGATCATTTACCTCACAGTTCTGGAGGACTCAATGGGATGTGTACTTGGCCAACAGACGAAACCAAACGGAAAGAGTCTGCCATTTACTATCTAAGCAAGAAGTTCACCGACTGCGAGACTCGGTACACAATGCTTGAGAAAACTTGTTGCGCTTTGGCTTGGGCAGCCAAACGTCTTCGCCAATACATGATTCGTCACATTACTTGGTTGGTTTCCGAGATGGATCCAATCAAGTATGTCTTCGAAAAGTCTGCTCTCACGGGAAGAATTGCCCGTTGGCAGATGTTGTTATCAAAATATGACATAGAGTACCACGCCCAGAAAGCCGTTAAGGGAATTATTTTAGCCGATCATTTGGCTCATCAACCGATTGACGATCAGGAATCAATCGGGTTTGACTTCCTGGATGAAGATGTCATGTATCTAAAAATGAAAGAAGCTTGTATTATGGGTCTCGAAGAAGCAATTGATTTAAGGATCAAAAACTTGGATGTATACGGCGATTCAGCCTTGGTTATCAATCAGATAAAAGGAGATTGGAACACATACCAATCAGGACTGATTCCCTACAAAGACTATGCAAGAAGGTTGCTACCATTCTTCAACAGAGTTGAATTTCATCACATCCCTCGTGATGAGAATCACATGGCTGATGCATTAGCCACTATCTCTTCCATGATTAGTGTAGGTCAATGGAACGATTTACCTAAGATCGACATAATGCGCCTTGAACGGCCCGCTTACATCTTCACGATCGAAGCAGTCATAGACGACAAACCTTGGTATCATGATATCAAATGCTTCCTTCAGAAACAAGAATACCCACCTGGGGCATCCTGGAAAGACAGAAAAACCCTCAGAAGATTGGCTGGAAACTTCTTCCTGAGCGGTGATACTCTCTATAAGAGAAATTTTGACATGGTCTTGCTCCGATGCGTCGACAGACCAGAAGCAGACATGCTGATAAAAGAAATTCATGAAGGATCCTTTGGCACTCATGCCAACAGACATACAATGGCAAGAAAAATCCTGAGAGCAGGGTACTACTGGTTGACCATGGAATCCGACTGCTACAAGTACACGAGGAGGTGTTACAAGTGTCAGATATACTTCGACAAAATCCATGTACCGCCATCATATCTCAAAGTTCTTTCTTCCCCGTGGCCTTTTTCCATATGGGGAATCGACATGATTGGCTTGATTAAGCCCAAGGCTTCAAACGGACATCGGTTCATCCTGGTAGCCATTGACTACTTCACCAAGTGGGTCGAAGCAGCGTCGTACGCTAATGTAACCCGACAAGTGGTGGTCCGATTTATCAAAAACAATATCATCTGCCGTTATGGCGTTCCGAGCCAGATCATTACTGATAATGGATCTAACTTGAACAACAAGATGATGAAAGAGTTGTGTGCTGAGTTCAAAATCGAACACCATAACTCATCTCCCTACCGACCCAAGATGAACGAAGCGGTAGAAGCGGCTAACAAGAACATCAAGAGGATTGTTCAGAAGATGGTTGTAACCTACAAAGACTGGCACGACATGCTACCCTTTGCTCTTCACGGTTATCGCACATCTGTCCGCACTTCAACAGGGGCTACCCCTTTCTCTCTAGTGTATGGCATGGAAGCAGTGCTCCCCATAGAAGTAGAGATCCCATCAATCCGAGTACTGATGGAAGCTAAGCTCACCGAAGCTGAATGGTGTCAAAGCCGACACGACGAACTGAATCGGATCGAAGAAAAGAGAATCACGGCACTATGTCATGGTCAACTGTATCAACAGAGAATGAAGAAGGCGTTCGACAAAGAGGTTCGACCTCGCGTCTTTAGGAAAGGGGACCTCATGCTCAAAAAGATACAATCATTTCTCACTGATTCTCGGGGCAAGTGGACTCCGAATTATGATGGCCCCTATGTGGTCACGAAAACTTTCTCAGGCGGCGCCTTGAGACTCGCAACCATGGACGGAGAGGAATTTGCCTACCCCACAAATGTTGATGTAGTCAAGAAATACTTCGCCTAAACTAAAAAAAAAAAACGTCTCGGTGGATTGAAAACCCGAAAGGGCGGTCCAGGAAAAAGTTAGAGACATGAAAAAAAATCATCCCGATGGATTGGAAACATCATAGTACAATCCAGGCAAAAATTAGGGATAATGGCAAGTAACTATGTTCAACAGAGGCAAGTCCCTCAGCAGCAGCAGTTACATCATCCATCAGAGGAAAACTCTAGTCAAGGTCATCTTCGATAGAAGCTCAGGATGCCCCGAATTCAAAGTTGGTAGAAGGATAGTGGTCGTTATGTTTCAACGTAGCCCTTTTCTCTGTAAATTACCATTTTCTAACTTTGTAAATACTCTTTGGAATCACGCGTTTGGTTGATCTCCATCTTATCAATAAAATTTGAGCCCTTGTGCTTTTGTTTGTAATTCTTATTTGTTTTAGCTTTACAGAACGACGTTGTTAACATGATTAATGACTCTTGAAATAAAACAAAAATGAATTTACTTATTAAAACTTTTTCTGCTTTTAAAATAAAGTCGGCAATTTCTTTTGACGGTTGAACATCAAAAGAACCTCGGTCGCTTCTCCAGAAGTAAGCGAACTTCAAAGTGCAAAATCAAAGTACTCCTTCTAGGCCCAGTACGCCTGAATGAAGGGATCAACTGTGTCACAGACCTTGTTTCGTCTGACACGCCTCGGCCGAGTTCTCATCTTCTAAGCCCGACTAACGGTAGCTCCCAACAGGGACTATCTCTCCTAAGCAAGGTGGAATTGCTATTCTGAACCAACGGTACTTCTTCGCCCCGCGATGGCCGATATCCAGTCGTGTTCACCTGTCAGTTTGTATGTCGCGTCAGTTTTGTCAGTATAAACATACACACATCATGCATTATTGATTTGCATTCACATTTCGTATCGCATCACTATCACTCTAGTCGGTCTTGTCCCCTAGTGATAGAAGTTCTCTCAATCGAGTTGTCAGTTCTTGCCTCGTCAGGAAACGCTGCGTCTGAATAATATCTCTCTTCCAGTTTATTTCTGGGAGGAAGTTGGCCTTTGACCACTTTGATAACTTGAACCTTTGAAAAGCCAGAGAAGCTTTCTACAAATGTCACTCTTCGCCATTGAAGATGATATCCTTGCTTTCCCGGATTAAAGAAAAATCCCCCAGAGAAAGCCTCCTAAGCAGAGATTTGGCAGTACAGCTGCCATTCTCCAAAAAACCCACCGATGAAAAGGTCATCGACACCTCAAAATTGGACCCCATCATATGGCATTTCTCCGGGAAGATCCCGAGAAAAGTATGATGTAAGATCCCACGCAGAAGCAGCCTCTCAAGAGACTCGCTTTTCCCCCTATTAGAAACAAATGGCGTCTCCAACAGAGAAGTTTGTACACCTCTACAACTCAGACGACTGGGTTCCCCAGCAAGTCTGACATCAAAACTTTTTCCACTCAAATGGCATCTCCCCAGGAAAATTCGGTGAAAAGTTTGAAGGAAAGCCGCTACAAATAGCGTCCCTTGTCAGTAAAGTTTATTGACAGAAGAAACTGAGACCAGTTCCTTGGTAGGAAACCAGGATCGAGGGGAAGTTTAAATCAGAAACTTAGACCAGTTCCTTGGTAGGAAACCAGGATCGAGGGGAAGTTCATCTCAAAAGAAAACTGAGACCAGTTCCTTGGCTGAAGACCAGGATCGAGGGGAAGTTAACCTTTTCTAAGCATCATTGCTTAGCAAAAGAAGATGAATGCGTGCGCTACCATTCATAACCACCGTCAAAATTTTGGGTATTCCGATATTTAATCCTCTTGCACCCCGAATGCCCGAATACCTTCGTCATTCACACCTTCGTGCCCAAGAAGATTAAATAGGGGCATCTGTCATACCCCAAATTTTGACCACTAAGATTTCCCATCATTGTGCAAATCATCATCACAATATGGGGGAACCATCATACTTCTTCAGTCTCCCCAAAGATGGGTGAGCATTCACTACTATCAAAATTAGGGTTTCAAGCCCTCTCAGAGTTCTTAGGCAAAGGATCAATCAAGGAATGACATGATCTTCAACTTGTCTACACTCTCAAACATTCACAATGGATCAAGAGGACTCCCACTTTAAGGATTAAGCACAAGGCTGCTCCCTTCTAGGTGGATCAAGTCTCAAGATCGACAGTATCACCAAATTAGGGTTTTGGTCGACCAGGGCCTCCAGATGAAAATTTTCATCTGGGCACAAGCCAATGATCCAAAACATAACCTAATATATTCCATGAAACCTCATGGACCCAATCATCAAGTCAATTTTGCCTCAGGGGTTGCATTCATAAAAAATCAGGAATTAGGGTTTCTTGACCTAATTCACCCCCAAGTTGACTTTTAGGGCAAATCATGAACCAAGACCTCAAGAGAGGGTTTGGGGGTCTCCAATATACCATATTGATCCATTTGGGACAATGGATTAATCCAAGAAGTTTGAGCAACAAGTCTCAATTTCATCTGCACCACAATTAGGGTTTTAAGGAAAAAGTCAACTGTAACTTTGACTTTTGACCAGGACATGCTCCCAAGCCCTAGGACATGCCTCAATATACCCTACGACACCCATGGAACATGTCCATCAAGTTTGATTTAGGCCAAGGACATGATTTCCTGAAGAATTACACAGTTTGGAATTCATCTGATAAAAAGTCAACTATGCACAAAAGTCAACTTTGACTTTTTGAGATTTTTCACCAAAATGGATTTTTAACCCTAAAATGATGTTAATGTATGATTTGAATCATCATTCATCAAGAAAAATCAAGAAAAGTGGGATAACTTGTAAAAGGGGTAACCATAAAAAATTAGAAAATTTTCTAAGTTAAAAAAATAAAGTGACAAGGGTACCAACTTTGGAGGATCATAACTCCTAAACCACAAGGCCATTTTTTCTCATCCAAAGATGGATTTGTAGCCCTCATTACCCTCTACAAAAACTTCAACTAGACCTAAGTCCAATTCATTAAGGATTTTGAGTTATGGAGTGATCAAAATGGCTGAAAAATGAAAATGTCACTTTTTCCAACACTTAGTGAAATTTTCACTAAGTCAGAATCTGCCTTCACTTTTTGCCAAATGTAGGGGAATTTTTCACTTGGATTCAAAAGAGATCAAAACCAAACATGTTCAAACAGTTGTTGTATCATGTAAGGGCTTTCCAAAATAGCCAAGAACATTGCCAAATTCCATTTGAGTCATGAGATATGACATTGGAAAGTTGCCTTGCTGAAATCTGCCAAGGCAAGGCAGAATTTGCAACTTTGCTCGATTTGCCAAAATCATCCAAATTCAAATGCTCCTATCCACTTGGACACCTCAGAGGATTGAATCTAAAGGGGACAATCACTGATCCAAGCCTCCAAAGTCCATGGAACAAGAAATAGCATGTTGAACCTAGAATGGCCAAAATAGGGACAAGACTCCAAATTTGGATTGAAGCATTCAATGGAAGCATCAAGGTGGCATGGATTGAGCCCTTCTCATCTGAAATCAGTCAAGACTTATCCAAGACCAAGGGGACCAAAGCTCTGTGCCCTAACCTCTAGTCAACGGCTAGAGGAGACTTGGATTTTCATTTGCCAACATTGGCCAAACCTACTTAGCAGTTGCCATTCACTATTCCTTGCAAAACAAACTTGCTCTACTATAAATAGAGCTCAATTGTGATCAGTTTGAGTACACCAAAGCCATCTAACAGATGCTTTCCTCAAAATCTCTTTCTCTTGGCATAAATGCCTTTCTTAGCAAGGTAGCTATCGGGTTTTGAGTTTGAGAGCTTTTCCAATCAAACCAATCACTCACACACCTCACATACATCATATAGAAGTGATCCAAACACTCACATAACATCTGGAACACAGATTTCACAAAATCACCAGCCCATTGCTCAAGTTCTTGACAGTTTTGCAGTTGAGGTGCCATCTTCAACTCCAAACCATTTCAATCCATTCCAAGCACTCAGACACATCACTTGGCACCTAGGGAAGCTATCCACATCATTGGAACCTAGCTGTAACACCTCCAACACAAATCACGATCACCAGCTGCAAGTGGTAAGCATGAGCTCTTCTAACTCTATGATCCATGCAATTTTTGCTGCACAATAATTTGGCCATATGTTCATAATCATGCATGGAATGTTTCCCCTCAATTAATTGCATTGTTTGAATCGTGTATAAAAAATCCTAGCCTTCATGCAGAAATTAGGGTTCTTGAGGATTTTTCATGATTTCTTGTTATATGTTTAATTTAAATGAAATTAATGGACATAGACATGATCGTGAGGTTGAGACGAGCATAATGATATGTGGATTGCATGTTATAATCAAGTATTCAGTGAGATTGGAGAGAAAATGCAAATCTGGCCAAGCCCAGAACACGCGCGTGTTCTTGGTGTGTTCTTGGCGCCATTTTTAGATATTTGAATATTTGAATTTTGTGATTTTATTTAATTGATTCAAAAATTAATTTCTCTCTGAGTTTTAATGATTTTGAGTTGATTCTTTTTTTAATAATTCACAAAAATGTTAAATTATTTTATTTTCCCAAAAAATCCTAAAAATATTATTTATTTTATATAATTGATATTTTTGCAAAGAATTAATGTTTTAATTGTTTTTAACATTTAAAATGTTTTTTCTACATTGATTTTGCAACTTTTAATGCTTTCTAATTATTTTGTAGGTCAATACTTAATTTTTGAAGCATTAATCCAAGATCACAATTTGTTTTTCATATGTTAAACAATTTTGATCATTTTAATTGAATTTTTATTCAATTAAATACATTTTTGAAAACAAATAAGGGTTTTTGGATTAATTCAACCCTCATAAATCATTTTCAAAACACTCTTGGGCCTCTAATAGAGTGTAAGACCCAATCCTTTTTTTACCAAATAATTTTTGGGCCTCAATGTATTGTATAAGTCCCGATACCGTCAAAAACAAATGGCGCGATCGTCGGCTTTCGAAAAATAACCAACTGGGCCTCTCCTTGAGCTATAAGACCCATTCAAAACTTTTGGGCCTCTAATAGAGTGTAAGACCCAATCCTTTTTTGACCAAATCATTTTTGGGCCTCAATGTATTGTATAAGTCCCGATACCGTAAAAAACAAACGGCGCGATCGTCGCCTTTTGAAAAATAACCAACTGGGCCTCTCCTTGAGCTATAAGACCCATTCAAAACTCTTGGGCCTCTAATAGAGTGTAAGACCCAATCCTTTTTTGACCAAATCATTTTTGGGCCTCAATGTATTGTATAAGTCCCTCTGCGTTAAAAGAAAACCTCGGCGCGATCGCCATTTTAAACGGAAAAATCAAACTGGACCTACCCTCGTGTTATAAGCCCCACTCTTTTTCTTTAAAACTTTTTGGGCCTCTTGAGAGAGTGTAAGACCCATCCCTTTGTACAGAAAACATTTTGGGCCTCAGTCACTTGTATAAGTCCCTCAGTACAAATTCAAACAGTACGCTCACTGATAAAACCCTGGGCCTCTCCTTGAGCTGTAATCCCCAAAACTTTCTTTTTCAAAGCACTTTCTCCTTTGATTTTGAATATACTGTTGTTTTCAATCTTTCTTTGTTGAACAACTAACCAAACAGCATGGAAGCTCTACAACCGAGTAAGTGGTTATTGCTTTCATTTACCGCTTTCATATACATATAACTGTATTGTGGGGCTGTTTCACTGTAAGTCTTCTTTCATAAACTCATATCAACTGTGTAATAATAGTATAGATATTTAAAGTTTCCCCGGCAACTACGTCTAGCATTAAGCCCGTTGATCGCTCTTAGAAATAGTCTAAACTAGATCCCCATAGGATTACCAGACACAGTCTTCCCTCCTCTTGGGGTTAAACAATATGGAGATATGAAAGGCAGCATTCTCAGTGAACCCTTTCATAGACTGTTACTCATAGAAGTTGTCAAAGAAACTCTATTCCCCAGAGATGATCTTTTCTCCGTGAATGGCATCTCTTGAGTTTCTTCCAAATTCTCGGACTTTCCTGGCTTGATCTATTCTCGGTGAATGGCATGTCTTGAACTTCTCGGGGTTTGGGGACCCACAGGCTTCTTAAAAGCACTTGTCAAGAAACTCTACTCCCCAGAGATGATCTTTTCTCCGTGAATGGCATCTCTTGTGTTTCTTCCAAATTCTCGGACTTTCCTGACTTTGATCTATTCTCGGTGAATAGAATTGCCTTGAACTTCTCGGGGTTTGGGGACCCATCGGCTTCTTAAAAGCAATCAGCCTCCTCTTGGGCATCGTACAAGGACCCACAGGCTTCCTAAAAACAACCCGCCTCCTCTTGGGCTTAGTACAAGGACCCTAAGGCTTCTTAGAAGTATTCTCAGCCTTCTCTTAGGCTTCGTATAATGATCTCTTCCTCCGGGAATGATAGCCTTCTCTTGGGCTTAGTACAAGGACCCGTCAGCTTCTTAAAAGTTTCCAGCCTCCTCTTTGGCTTCGTACAAATTGTCCCGACGACCTCCTAGAGGTATAGGAACAGAACTTAATCATCTGCATAGAACAGTCCTTTCATAGAGTCTACTACTGTTTCTCAAAGCGTAGTACAAAAGATAAAACTCTAGACACGGACAGTCTAATCTCCTTGAGTCTCAAAGACATTCTCAAGTGACCCCTTCGTTAAATAGGAAGGAAACCCGTAGACTCGGACAGTCTCAATACCCTTCGGATTTCCCGCTTCCTTAAAGAATAAGAATAACCCGGATCCTTGAATCAAATCCATGAGTACAGTGTTGCTCATATAAGAACTGATTTTCTCTTTAAAATCAGTATACTGGACCTGTCGCTTAACTGAACAGTCACCATAGCCTCCTCTTGGGCTTTGTACAAATGATTCTCCCCAGCGGAGTCAAACAACGTTTAGCCTCTCTCTCGGGCTTTGTACGAGACACATAAGAGACTCCCTTGTTGAGTCCATAACCCCTTTTTGCCTCCATGTCGGGCTTTATACGAGATACAAAAAGGTTCTTATTGAGCCAAACAAACAACAGCCTCCATCTCAGGCTTCGTATGAGATACAAAAAAACTCTCTTGTTGAGTCAAATAGCCTCCATCTCGGGCTTTATACGAGATACCAAAAGGTTCCCTCGTTGAGTCAAAACCTTTTAGCCTCTCTCTCGGGCTTTGTACGAGACAAATATTAGCCTCCTCTTAGGCTTTGTATAAGAAAACCACTGGTTAATCCAATTAGCCTTTTAACATCAAAGTTGTGCCTCGTTCACAGTACACAAACATCAATAACTCTTTCCCTTTCATCTAATCGTTGTAAGCGGCAAGCCTCTGGATCATCTATATCCATGCCACTGTCCCTCTTTTAGCATGAGAAATTCCTAAGGAAAGATAGCATTGCTCTACACTGAGTTAAAGTCTTCTCCTTCAGGTTAAAATCCCCTATAAAGGAAATTATGGCATTGCCGGATCCACAAATCCCGGTTAAAGTAATTCTCCTTTATAAACAGTCGTAACAGACAAACCCCTCTTTAGAGGTGACAAATTCTCTCTAAAGTCAACACCCTTTTAGCTTCACATCTTGAGCTTTGAACAAGATACAAACCACCTTTCGCTTCACGTCTTGGGCTTTGAACAAGACACCAAAAACACCCATTTCCTCCCATAGAATTGGAGGAACTACGAACGCTCTGATTTCCTTGTTTCGGTAAACGGGAATACGTAGGCATAAGATCGAAAGAAAAGATCTTAGCGAGCACACTAAAGAAAAACCCAAAATCCCATATCTCCATCAATCAAAAGCAGTAATTCAAAAACATCAGTCCTAACATCCTAATCCTTGTTCCCCGCCAGAAACCTTCTGTCAAGGTAAAAAGAGAGAAATCAGTATTGGCAAAAATACAAATAACCAGTACAAAAGCCCCCCCACATTGATAGCATCCGTAACCTAACAGACCGTTGTTTAAACTCAGTATGCAAAGCAGGGTTAATTGGAGACATCTATTTCCCTTCCTTATTCAGCTCACAATAGGATAAAAAATGAATCGACCTGTAGTTAAAGCTCAACCGCAGAGAGCGACCAGCGCTTAAGAATCGCGTCCAAAAATCGCTCGCTACACTTGGGTGTTGATAGGTCTAAAAACCCTAATCCACCAAGATATGTGGTTGATCTTGATGATAAATTGATAAAAGTTGTGGTTCAATTTAGGTTTTCTCTCTCTTCATCTTCATCTTCATCTCTTTCTTTTTTTTTTCTCTTGATCAATTGGATGATTTAGGATCCATTTTGCTTATGAAGTTTGGATTGGTACCTGATGAACTTTCATCATTTCAAATCTACCTTCCAATTGATCATGGATCATTTGAGGTACTATGGATTGATGCATAAGTTTGCCCTAAGTTATCATGAAGAATGATTGATGTAATGAACCAATCTCCTTGCCTAAGTGCTTGATCCCTCCTTGGTTTTTTACTTGTGCTACATGTTTTGGGAGAATGACTTTGTGTCATTTTTCTAACATGTATGGTACATACATTGTTATTGATCGGCCTCCCATAGTATGATCTTCCTAACAAATTGTGCTACGATTGCTTAATATAGCGCTAAATTTATCCTGAATTGATAAATCAATCACTTGATTGATTACTACTAACACTTAACTCCTAACTTCTAACATTTACCTTATTGCCTTTACATTTCCGCAATTTAGGGACAAGAATTAAATTTCGGAAATGTAAAGGTAATAAGGTAAATGTTAGAAGTTAGGAGTTAAGCGTTAGTAGTTATCAATCTAGTGATTGATTTATCGATTCGGGACCAATTTAGCACTATGTTAAGCAATCGTAGCACAATCTATTAGGAAGATCATACTATGGGAGGCCGATCAATAACAATGTATGTACCACACATGTTAGAGAAATGACACAAAATCATTCTTCTAAAACATGTAGCACAAGTAAAAACCAAGGAGGGATCAAGCACTTAGGCAAAGAGATTGGTCCATTACATCAATCATTCTTCATGATAACTTAGGACAAACTTATGCATCAATCCAAAGTACCTCAAATGATCCTTGATCAATTGAAAGGTAGATTTGAAATGATGAAAGTTCATCAAGTACCAATTCAAACTTCATAAACAAAATGGATCCTAAATTATCCAATTGATCAAGATAAAAGAAAAAGAAAAGAAAGAGATGAAGATGAAGAGAGAGAAAACCCAAATTGAACCACAACTTTTATCAAGTTATCATCAAGATCAACCACATATATTGGTGGATTAGGGTTTTTAGGCCTATCAACACCCAAGGTCCATTGATATTAATGAAAGTTATGCCCAAATGAGCCATGATTCAAGGCAACCAGAAGTCAGCAATATTAGAAACATCAAAGTAATTAAATAAAACATCAAAATGATTTTTAAAATAGTTTTTAAATGGAAAATAAAAGAGAAAAATTCATAAAGTGCTTCAAAACACCAAATAAATGGCCAAGAAAATTATGGAAAGTCAGAAACAACTCAAATAACATATAATAAATTTTTGAGAATTTTAAAATACCTAAAACTATTTTTAAATCAATTAAAATGCTTGAAACAAGAGAAAATTAATGAAAAATAGCAAATCATAAAATAAAATTATGAAAAAAAAAATAAAATATGGTGTAAAATAATAAAAGATATTTTTAGAAATTTTTTGGGATTTTTTGGAGTAAAATCTGATGAGAAATGAATTTTATAAAAGAAAATAAAAGGAAAAGAAATAAATCAGAAAAACCTATGCCATTGGTTCTGGATTCATTAATGAGGTGGCACATCAGATGGCTTAGATCTAGAAGCTCACCATAAACCCTTCAATGAAATAACGCATCAAATCAAGTTTGAAACAAACTCAGGCCACCACCTCTGCACCTCCGATCATCTTCTCTAGTGAGTTGCTCACCGAAGTTTTAGCAAATGGAAACGTTAGAGAACGAAACTTATGCCATTGTGATCGTATCATCAATGTAAACTCAACCTCATGCTCATAATTCATTTATATAAACTGATCATGGAGAATTTAAAGAAAACTCGTGGAATAAACAAAAACGAAAAGTGAAATTAAACTCTGAAAATGAACAACCAAGACAAACTAAAGTATGGAAAAGCACCAGGGATCATCAAACTACATTGTGACAACTTTTTTCAATTTAAATGATGCTCATAACTACCTTGTCCAAATGATGATCAGAGGTGGTGAAAGGTAGACTTGGTTAGCACACTTCAGAAGGTCTCAAAGCTTGGTTTTTGTTGCCATAGCTTCAGAGGACGCATAAGGTTTTAATGCTATCAAAAAATGAAGATGAAATTGCTTAGAATTTGAAAACGATCTTTGAAATTTTTCAGAGAAAAGTGAGAGCTTGGGCAGAGTTTTCAGGGGCTTTCTAAGTTTGCTTTTGAGAGCAAATGAGTCCTCTATTTATAGGAGGAGTGAATGAAGCTCATACGTGTGAGAATTAGTTGCAAATCGTGTGAAATCAAGAGCACTAAGTGCGTGACTAAAATTGTTTTTTATCCTTGTTTATCACTTAACATCACCAACTCCTAATCACGTGCAATGCTTGGCCTAAAATTGAGAATTGAGTAACTTGCAATTTTGGTTTCAAGAAAAAACTCAGTTTCATGTGCTCATCTTTAACCCAATGTGAAATTATGATCATTTGACCATTGCCTCTCATTCTTTTTGCTAAATAATCACTTCATAACATACAGTACAATGCAAAAAGAAAGGTTTCAATTGGATGCTTGAGAAAAAATTTATGAGTTGGTAAAGTTGGCACCATGTCCTATAATTAGAGGTCAAAATATTTCTAAGTCCAAAATGATCTATAATGTCTTCAACTCTTTCATGACCTTCCTAGCATAATTAGCCTTTGATCCTTGAAATAAACTTGTAGAGGGCATCAAATATGATAATTAGAAAAAATAACCACCCACAAAAGTTGAAAATTGAGAGAGTTATAATCTTTGGAAGTTAGGTAAATAACACTTGAATTTAGGTCAAATTTCACTGAGTCCATAAAGTGACCTCTAATGTTTCCAAACTTTTGATGATCTTCCAAACATAATTGGCTTTTAACTTCTAAAGAAAACTTGTAAAGGATGTCAAGAAGAGCCATATGCCCAAAGAATCACTCAAAAATGTTGAAAAATGAGTGAGTTGTGATATTTGAACTTGGACTTGAAATGTTGACTTTTTAGGTCAAAGTACTTTGAATGATCTTGCAACCTTTGAACTTTTCTAGCATTTCAAGGTACATTGATGATCATGTGAACTCAAAATGATGTACTATTGAATTTTCTTTGATTAAACTTGCAATGGCTTGAGGAAACTTGTTAATGAAGGCATGGAAATAAACACACGAACCTTTGAAGTTTCTTGAGAAACAAGCTATCAAACTTTGAAATATCTTTGATCAAATAAAATTGAGTGATGCTTGAGACCCTATGCTTTGAGATTAAAGGTCATGATTTTATGAATAATCTTTAAAAATCAATGGTTGACCCCACTTTAACTTGAGGAACTCAAATCCTAGCTGAGGAGACAATCACTTGATGCTCTTGATCCCAAACCCTACCTTGCAAAAGAAATAAAAGGGACAAGACATATTTTTTTGTATTTTGATTAATGTTTAGTGAATTATAAAGCATATAAATACAAAAATATAAAAATATATACAAAGAGGTGCTTGATGATCTCTGCAAAGGCAAGCCCAAAGATGAGAGTGTTAGGAGACAACCAAGTTTGTGATCTTGATCATTGCAAAGATGTAAATGAGTTGAGATCTTAGGGGTAAAAATTAGGGTATGACAACTGGGATGACATATATTCACAAGCATTATCAGTGCGTAAAATTTTAATAGAAATGTCAAACTGATTTTTAATTTTGGCATAGAATTCTTGAAATATATGGAAGTTATCTAAACGGGTTTTCATAAAAAATAACCAAGTACATCGTAATAAATCATCGATGAAAGTTACCAAGTTAGAGTATCCTATAGTTGACTTGACACGACTAGGACACCAAATATCATAATGAACTAAAGTAAAAGGTGACACAATATTTTTATTTACTCGTTGACAATAAGTGTAATGAGTATGTTTGCCTAATTGACATAACTAACATTCAAATGATGAAAACTTAGAAAAACTAGGAACTAATAGACACATTTTATTAAGTCTAGGGTGACCCAAAAATTGATGTGTAAGGTTTTGAGAAGTAATAGAATCACATGTCATCGATGGTGATAGATGATATAATCCTCCGGACTCACTCCTTGTTCCAATCGTCTGTCCTGTGCGTCGATCCTGGACATAAACAAAATTATCTATAAACATAACTGGACATTCTAGAGTACGAGTGAGCTTTTTAACAGATATTAGATTGAAAGAGCAACCAAGAATATAGAGCATAAAATCTAAAGACACGTTTGGAAGTGGGTATGCCTGACCAATGCCTTGAACTTTGATTTTAGAGTCATCTGTCACAATAAAAGAAGGTAAAGAATATGAATAAGACAAGTTAGATAAAAGAAATTTATTACCAGTCATATGATCAAAGGCATCATAGTCAAGGACTTAAGGACCAAGGGAGGCAGATGTAGAGACAAAAGCTACATAATTACCAGACCGAGCAACGGTGGTAGAAGATGATGGTTGGTGTGTTGCTTTGAACAAAAAAGTCATTGTAATCATCTACCAAAATAATAACTAATTTGATGATCATTGGTTGAGCAAAATCAACAACTCTAGTTTGTTGTTCTCTTGCCTTTGAATAATATTTAACTGTCCCGGTTAGTTTCTTGCACGAGATGAGCAGAACTTTGATAAAAGTGATGAAATTGGTGGTGTAATGATTTTCCATGAAAGTTTACATCTAATTTTATATTATAGTCGATGTGAGACTATTTTATATACAAATATTCTTAACCTTTCAAATACATATATATACAGGTTAGTTTTCTTTTTTTTAACCTTTTAAAGTGAACTAGTGTTTTTGGTATTTTAGATTTGTGTTTGAGATATTAAATTTAGTCAACTAAAAGGACTTACATCAAATTTCTATTGATGGATTATAATACATTTTTTTGAAATTTTTTGGATTTTATAATCATTTCAACTATTTACCAAAACATACAAGTCTTTTTTTTATAGCTACAATTTTTTTACAAGTTTAAAATTTTGTCTTTTTTTCATTTATAGATAATTACCATAAATTTTCACGTAAATTTGAAATTATTTGGTGTGATATTGAGGTTTGTCAAGGTTAACATCTTAAACATGTTTATTAAAATGATGTTAATCTTTATAGAGACAATAAATGAGAAAATAAATTAACTATGCGACATACATTCAGTGTAGCTCGAAGACTCAACAGGTAATTAACTTAGTTATACTTTGGTGTGATACTGAGGTTTGTCAAGGTTAACATCTTAAGCATATTTATCAAATGATGTCATGCCTATTATGATGTATGTTGGTTTTTCTTTGTAGAATCTTATGATAGATAGAATCTAATTTATGTGTTTTTGTGATTTAGAATGTGAAAGCAATTTTGATGGTGCAATTTAACAAGGGAAAAATTTATTCAATCATAATGTATCATGTTATAGTTTCACACTAATTTAGTTCATTTACATAAATCTATGAAAATGCAAGTTCCTATAATTTTACAGATGTTATCAAACACATGTTACATTTGAATGTTTTTAACATGCATCATTTTTATCATCTGACAGAGATATTGTTTGTGAAAGAGTTTTTTAAACTACAATACAACTAAACTCTACTTATAAATAATAAGGTTTATGGCTATTCAATTAAAGATTCTTGCTCCTAATCCTAACCACAGTAGACTTGCAAGGAAATCACTAATTATTAAATTTTATTGTGTTTATATTTTTTATGTATTCCTAATTAAAACTCTTTGTAGTGTAACTATGATTGAGATGTTGCAAAAAATCAAGAAAGTATTATTAATTCTTTTTAAATGCATGAGATTTTTTGCATCATCTTTACCATTTTCTATTATTTGTACTACAATATGGATGATTAGGGACAACTTAAAGGTGAAAAACTTTCTGCTATAAACATTCTCTTGTTGACATGGGCGATAATAGGATTCTCTTGTTGACATGGGCGATAATAGGCTGAGCCGAGTCAGGCTTTACTAAGTCCGAGTCCTGCTCTATTAAAAAATTCAAAACCTAAGCCTAGTCTATAGTTTATCATAGACTTATTTTTCGGCATGAGCCTGACATTTTCGAAGGTTGACTGACATATTAGCCTATTTAAAAAACTTATATCATTTGAACATATGTACATAAGAAATTCAACTAATGTTTAAATAGACTAGAGAATCAAAAGTATAATGGGATTAAATGTTTGTTTGCATTGACTTATTTAAGCTTATCCAGTAACATAAGTTTTGTGAGATGATTTGTTTGAGAGAACTTATGAAAACACCTTATGTCATTATTCATAGGATTTCTTTCAACTCATTTTCACAAGTTTTTCAAGATAACTAAGTTTTACTTTTATATTTTAATATAAAGTATAAAATACAATATAGAAACAATAAAGTCATTCATATTTATTAAAATCAGTCGTGATAAGTTTATAAGACTTTTTGTATGGCATATAACCTAACATATTTAAATAAATAGGCTTTTTTTTTTTAATAAGCAACTTGTATTAATATGGAGAAAAAGGCTTCTCAAACCAATACAAGGGATAAAAAAAGCAGAAGGAGAAATCTCCTAAAAATTACAAAAAATCAAGAGGGAATTTCAGCCAATAATAGAAGCTACACTTGACACCTCCAATCTCCAGCCATCTCCAAGAAAGAATCAAAATACGGTTAAAAATATCTTCAACATTTCCAAACTCATTACCGAAAATGATATTGTTCCTTGTACTCCAAATACACCAATTAGCGATCTGCCAAATATAAGTCGACATTTCTTTCTTACAAGAATCTCTCAAAGCAATGGACCAAGCCAAAGCATGGTTAGGAACGGTATTAGCAAGAACCGGCTGAATTCCCAACCAAGAGGATATCTTACTCCACAGGGCTTGAATTTTCAAACAAGAGAGAAAAAGATGGGACGCATTTTCTTCTTCCAAAAAGCAAATAGGACAAACCTTATCATGAGAAAAAGAAACTACACCTCTAACCGCCAAATTGTCGCGAGTAGGCAGCCTGTTAATCAGCATTCTCCAACTGAAAATTTTAACTTTCATAGGAATACTAGAGTTCCAAGTCTCTTGAAGAACGGAAGCAACTTCTGCGTTAAAACTCAGACCTGCAATCTCGGAACAGAAGTAGAAATACACATAATTTATCGAAAATTCAGAATTAGTTTCCAATTCCCAAGCCCACCGATCAACCTTCTCTGAGTCCAACGAGCTGCCTGAAACCAAACCAGTCAAATTATGCACAGATCTAACGTCATGATGACCGTCGTGAAACCCCAAGGTATCAAAATTCCAAATCCAACTACCCTGAGACCAAGTTCCGACGTCATACAGTGAGCAGACCTTATTGTCTGATGCTTCGAATAAGGCAGGGTACACGAATTTAAGAGCAAAATCACCACAACAGTGGTGATGCCAGAAAAGAATATTCCTCCCATTTCCAATAATAGGATAAACCAAGTCCACAAAAACTGATATAGAATTAAGAACTCTGAGTTTCAAAACATTCCTAAACCAAACAGAACATTTAGAAGGGATATAAGAAATATCCGGGCCAACCACAAGAATAGGCAAGTTACCGTAACGGCTAATCAACAAGTTTCTCCAAATCTCGTTCCCTTGATTAAGGAATTTCCACAGCCCCTTAACTAACAAAGCCTTATTAAACAGCCCAATATGCTTAATTCCTAAACCTCCTTCCTTCTTAGATTTACAAATCGAATTCCAATTAACCCAAGAAATACTCTTTTTGTCCACCGATCCCGACCAAAGGAAACGCCTATGAATAGAGATAATAACTTTAACCACCTTTGAAGGAGCCTTATAAAAAGACAAATAATGAATGGGGAGATTAGTAAGAACTGAGTTGATAAGAGTAGCTCTGCCTCCAAGAGAGAGATTCCTCCCTATCCAAGTACTAAGTCTAGCTTTGAAAGCCGATAAAACTGGTTCCCAAAACGAGATCCTTCTATGGTTCCCTCCAACAACTATACCGAGAAATTTGAAAGGAAGCACACCCGACTTACAGAAAAGCAAAGTTTCAGCAGCAAGGAGAAAACCAGGGTCAAGCCCAACTCAAAAAATGCAGCTTTTTGCAAAATTGATTCTAAGACCATAAGCAATCTCGAATCCATGAAGAATAGATTTCACCGCCCACAAGTTCGAGTACTCACCGTTACAAACCAAAATAGTATCGTCAGCAAATTGTAATATCTCAACCGAATCACCTTCTTTAATACGAAAACCAGAGAAAAAATTAGAGTTAGTCGCTCTCTTAACCAAAAGCGAAAGAACCTCAACCACAACTGCAAAAAGAAAAGGAGCTATAGGATCCCCTTGTTTGAGACCCCTCGTTGCCTCAAAATCCCTGGTAGGACTTCCATTAACGAGAACTGAAACGAAGCTGGAACACACATTCCCTTTTATCCACTTTAACCAGTTGGGCCCAAAGTTCATAGCCTCGAGAATAGATAATAAGAAGTCCCAATCGACGCAATCATAAGCTTGCGCGAAATCCACCTTAAAAAGCATACATTTCCGCTTTTCTCTTTTAGCAAGGTCAATAATTTAGTTCGCCACAAGCACACCGTCTAAAAGATTTCTACCCGGAATAAAAGCAGTTTGAGACGATGAAACCAGGCTGCTAATGACAACAGAGAGTCTTTTTGCCAAAAGCTTAGATATAACTTTGGACACGCAACCAACGAGACTAATAGGCCAATACTCCACAAAAGACTGCGGATTATCGACTTTCTGGACCAAAACTAGAAAAGAAGAAGAATAAGCTTTAGAAAGCTTACCTGTTCTAAAAAAGTGAAGAACACATTTTGTAAAATCATCACCAATAATCTCCCATCCTTCTTTGAAAAACGTAAAGGAAAAACCATCAGGCCCTGGAGATTTACTCCCATCGCAATCGAACACAGCCAACCTTATTTCTTCAGGGGAAAAATCAGATTCCAACCATATTCTGTCAGCAGAAGAAAGCCTATTCAAACCAGACAAATCCACTTTGATATTAGGAGAGTCCACCTTCTTGAATTTTAGAGCAAAAAACTCAAACGCTGCTTCCTTTATACCAACAGGATCCTCGAGAAGATTTTCAGAGGAGCCAAGAGCCGTTATAGCATTAAGTCTAGTTCTCACTTTAAGGGAAGCATGAAAAAACCGAGAGTTAATATCGCCTTCCATAATCCATCTAGATCTAGATTTCTGAACAATCAAGGCCTCCTTAATCCGAAGAGTACTCCAAAAATCCTCCTGAAGTTTAGCCCTCAATTTAATCACCTCTTCAGGCAGGGAGGTGTCAGCACAAGCCAATTCCAAATCAATACCATTTATGCCTTCCACACTATCGTCCAGCCTAAGGTCTATCCACCCAAACACCTGGCGATTCCACCAAGTCAAACGAGACTTAAGGTACTTAAGTTTTTCCTTAAAAACAAATGAAGGAGAACCTTGAAAGGAAACTGAGTTCCATTGAGTTTTGACAAAATCCAAGAATTCCTTATGTTGAAGCCAGCAATTAAAGAATCGAAAAGGTTTTGGCCCCCAGTTAGAAGAATCACGTTTAATCCAAATAGGCCGATGGTCAGAAACATCATGAGACCCTACAAATTGAGCTTTAAGCTCCCACCTATCAACAAGAAACTCATCAATAAGGAATCTGTCAAGTTTACTGCAGCTACCTCCATTAGAATTGAACCAAGAGAACTTGTTGCCCACAAGGAAGGTCGACCAAGTTCAAATTATTGATAAACCAATTGAACTCTTCACATTCCCGTCTACTAGAAAAACCACTACCTATCCTTTCATCACTAGACTTAACAGCATTAAAATTTCCACCACATAACCACCTTCCCTCTGGACAGCTTTGTTTAAAGGACAATAAGTCTGACCAAAGAATTCTTTTTTCCCTCAATTCGCAGGGAGAGTAAATATTGACAACGAACAAATTAATACCTCTCCAGATAAGATTAGAAGAAAGAAAGCCTTTACCTTTAAAGCTAGAAATAGGAATGAAAGAATCCTTTCTCCAAATCGTCAGGATTCCTCCCGATGCTCCTTCAGATCCAGCCGCAGACCAACCAAACCCAAAGTCACCCCACAAACTTTTAACTAATAAATCAGTCATTAATTGGATCTTGGATTCCTGAATGAGAACTAAATCAGCTTTACCTTTAGATAAAGTATGACAAATTCTTCTCCTCTTGATAGAAGAATTACAGCCTCGAACATTGAAAATTACCGCTATCATAAATCTTTTTTTCCAACAACCTTCTTATAAGCATACTCTTTACTATCTCTAATCTCCAAATTGTTAACCATCTCAACATAAACATCTTCATCCTCAACGGCATCTACCCCAAGGAGTTTGCAGGAATCCCAAATACGCTGGGGGACATGATTCAAACTCTTGGAGCACATGGCGTTGCTTCGAATAATATCAGATTCATCCACTGACCCACAAACGGAGGGTTCCGGAACAGAACTAAGGTCACCAATCTCGTTAATAACAGAGAGATTCAGCTTCTTCTTAAAATTGGATTTTTTCAAGTTCGAACGAGAAGCAGAGGGAATTTTAATGAGGGTAGAGTATAAAGAAGGTGAAAAAGGAATTTGAAAATCCCCATAAATCTCTGCGAAAGGTTTTTTTTTCTTTTCTCTAGACCCAACAAGAGGCCCACAAGGTAAATCTTCCGGAAAAGAAATTGGGTCGGACTCAAGAGGGGAAGGATCGAAAGATCTATCTGGCCCAAGACGAGACTCCAACAAAGTTGGTGGGTCCACCAAACCACCAACCAAAGCGTCAAGTTTGGGAGTAACCAGACCAGAAGGAGTTTGATTATCCACATCGTGGTCAACATCCGCATTAAAAGCATCAGATTGCGCTAACGGATTTTTAAGGATTTCCCCCATAAAACAGATATTCTGGCAGGGTAAGTCAACAGGCTTATCTGCTGAGTCACCATCAAAATCTTCTTTTGCCGCCTCAGAATCGCAGACGAAAGTATGATCAGAGTCAGCCCTACTCGCTTTATCAAAAGGTGACTCAGAACCCTCCTGGTTAGCTAACAGAGTCCTTGAAAAATGGCTTTTGGAAGACAAGACATCCTCAATATCATCATCAGAAAACAAACCCTTGTCGTCTCCGGTAGATAACAAAAAATCAGAATCCACATCGGAGGCATCTTCATTATCTATTGGATCAATAGGAGACAAAGCTTTGTTTTCTTAAAAAATTCTCACATTAAAGACAACCCCGTTCACCTCAATAGGAATAACTTTGTTTACTTTCTCAAAACCTTCGACCTTAATACAGATTCTGGCCACCGCAAAGCTGGTACGATTGTCCGTCTCATCATCACACTTAATGAAACTCCCAAAACTCTCCACTAAACATTTGAACACAGAACCAATCCAAGCATGACCTGGTAAACCCCAACAATTCACCCAAACAAACCTAAAAGGATCAACAATCTCTTGGGTCCAAGGGCGTAAGGATTTGAAAACAGAATCACACCATATTTTAGCACCCCCAAGAACTGATGAAATATCACCATCATTCAAAGCCTCCAGAAGGAAAAGGCTTGCACCTAAGGCAGAGGCCTTAATATCAAAATAACCAGCTTCAAAAAGCTCCTTTTAAATCAAATAGGGATTCCCATAGGAATGCACCTCTCCAACAAAAGCTTTGGAAAATCTCAACATCTCGCTGGGTTCAATCAAAACTCTGCAAACAATATTACCTTGGCAAGGAATATCATCAACTTCGTCCAACTTAGTCTTACCTTTCACGACTTGGTAAAAAGAAGAGGTTCCAATATTAAACCCAGAAATCTCACTGCCTTTAAAGAACCTACTATCAGCAGCATGAGATGCACCAAAACGAGCTGGAGGGGCTGACTGAAACCTAGGTATATTTGCATAGATTTTCTTATCGTTGAGATAAATGCTGTCCAGTTTTACCGCAAGGATACGCGCATCATGCACCTTCCTAAATCTCGCAAAACCGTATCGCTTACCTCTCTTATCTCTTTTTGCAGGGATGTATACTTCAGAAATCAGACCATACACCTTAAACACTTCAAACAGGTCTTTAGCCCCCATAGAATCCGGGAACGCCGTGAAGAAGAAAGACATCACGAGCTCTCCCTCCTTCACTCCCAACCCACCTCTTTCCTTCCAAACCTAACATCTAGCTGGGAAAACTTTGTTCTTCTTTCTTGAAATAACTTTCCAATCCATGGCCAACAACGAAGAGAGAATAAATGGATCACCCTCCTCTAGTACCAAGGCCCCTAGCCCTAAAGCTAGGAGTTTAAGCCAAAAATACCAGACAATGAATCACCACCTATCACCGAAAGAACCAATGGAACAGTGAAAACAAAATGGAAAAAGAGAGAAAAAATCTAGAGAGAAGGAAGAGCTTATCTCTCTAACGTCACTGTTCTATTCCAATTCTTAATTATAAATAGGCTTATTAAAAAGAGTAGAACTTTTCTATTTAAAAAACAATTGGCTTGGCCTTGGCCTTGATTTTTGTATGCTTGGTCGTAGGCTCTTTTAACTGGTGTGCCCTATTCTCAAACATACTTGTTGCCATCATGCTACCTTATTTATTTTTTTAAACAAATTGGATATCATGTTGTCTTTATTAAAAGCACATGTTAATTACTTTTATTTTGATCATTATGATAAAAGTAATGACTTTAAAGGTGGAAAACGGGCATGCCCGTCCTAGTTAGGTAAACTTTGCAAAAGTCCGTAAAAAATAGAGCGGGTAGGGCAAACGTCTATGATTTTCAAATCAAGATTTTGTTTGTGAAAATTTTCAAATCAAGTGTTAGTAGGTATGTAATATTGATATTGTGATCTTCAACGTGCTTGCTGATCTTCTTGAGATTTTATAAGAACACTCTTAGAAGGACTACCGCAATATGGAGGGCACCCTTATCTTAGCAGTGAAGCTTCTGTCCAAAGTTTTTCTTCAATCACTACATGTTATGCCAATTTACCTGATATGGCTTCTTTGTGTTCACATGCTTATATATTTTAAATTATCTATGTAGCTATTGGCAATGAAGAAACTAGATACTAGAGCTTCCAAGGATAGACCGATGAACAATTTCTTCAATTGATATCTAGCATATAAAATATTCAGCATTTAATATTGCAAAGTTTGTAGGCCACCGTACTGAAATATTAGGCAATTTCTTTCCATCCTTATAGATTCTCCTAAAGCCTTGGCGAAAAATAAAAATGCCTCAGGTTTTCGGAGACGTATCTCCGAATACACCATTTTCTCACTTTTTTAAAATATAATTTGGAGATACATCTTCGTATTTAATTTAGGGTTTGTTCTAAAATACATCTCTGAAATAATTCTTATTTTCAAATCTAACGGGATATTCGGAGATGCACTTCCAAACGTATTACTATTATTATAGTTGTTTTTGCATAAACTAATTCTTCTTTTGGTTTCTCTCTTATGAATTTTAATGCCATTGCATTTCAGTGTTGAACTCATCTCATTCAAAAAAAATTTGGATGGTTGTTTTATTAATTTAATAATTATAGTTTTACTTATTTATGTAAATTAATCCCTTGTTGAACAAGTTGGAAATGCCTATAAAAAAGAGTTCATTCAAAAAGAATATAATTAACAACGCTAAATAAAAAAAAATATCAATGCAATATTTTCTTTAAAAGTAATTGCACATCCCGGAATTTCCTAAAGACGAAGATTTTGCAGACTGAGTTTATAGGGTGGGAAAGTCGAATAGCATTACCTTAGGTAAATCAAAATTCGGCCAGGATAAACATTATTACAATACTAGAGCAGGTCGGACCCGGTCTCATGGTAACTCTGACAGAGGAGCACATTGAGCAAGTCAGTCCGATCTCTTGAAAATTGCCGGGAAGCAACATGAACAGTCACAGAGGACGATTACGAAAAATCTCCATGATTGCATGGGAGTTATAGAAATTAAGGGAAGAAACATTACTTAATAGTTATGGAAGACGTCAGACGTTATCGAAGGTTCCTTTAACGTGGGATATGAACAGGCATCTCTTTAAGGCCATTGATTGAAGAATGAGTCTAAAATGAGACTTCCCAACAAGGAAGAGGTACAACTAATACCTCCTAACAAAATAGGACGATTGTGACCTCACCTGGCTAGTTTCAAGAAGGTTTCTCCAAATAGTGTATAATAAGAACATTTTGCGCCCACCGTGGGGCCTTAGTAAAAATTTCTCAGGCCTCACAAAAAAACATACATTTTATCACATCGGCGTGATGTCTAGATCATCTCCTAGCAGGAGTGAGAATCTAGAACTCCTTCAGACATGGAACAACTCTTAGCAATTATGGAGAACCTGCACAAAAATAATGAATCTCTATAATAAAGTGTCCACAAATTACAAAACTCGCAAAGTACTAAGGAAGGGGAATAAGAGGAGGAACTCCTTGATCCTTAACCTCTGTCAGAAATTATTTGGGGCGATCAAGTCCATGAAAATTTCAAACCACCACCTTTGTTATCCTTCGATGGGAAAAGTGACCCTCAGGAACACATAATATCAATCAATAGTCATATGTCAATATTCGGGGCTTCCGACTCCTTAAAATGCAAACTCATGGCGGGATCATTCAAAGATATGGCAATACGTTGGCACATGAGTCTACCTAGACTATCAGTTACCAGCTACCAAGACCCGACTAAAAGAATGGTACAACATTTCTCCGCCAATAAACATAGAAAGGTGACTACCACTAACTTGTTCAACATCCATCAAGGACCCTCCAAGTCCCTCAGATGATATATGGCACAACTCAATGAAGAAACCATAAAATTCTCCCATCTAAATCAAAAGATGTTCGTATGAGCTTTCCAAAATGGTCTGAAGGCCGGCCATTTAAACGAATCATTGGTGCAGAAGCTGGCCACTACCATGGAAGAGGTCATGAGCAGAGTGAAATTTTATGTCAAGGGGGAGAAGAGTAACATGGAGAAAAGTTCCCAGTATGTTAAATAAAAAACATAATCTATGCATGAAGGATTCGGGCAAGAAGGATCAGCAGGAAAGAGAAACCCGCCCATGAGATAGCCAAACTCAGAGAATATTACTACCAAAAAGGGAAAGAAAATTGAGGAAGTGCGTGAGACTCGAATGGCTCGACACACACTCAATACCATCTCGGGAGGTTTTGCTAGTGGAGGAGAAACAAGCTCGACCAGGAAAAGGTATGCCTGATCAGTAATGCACGTGCTACATAACCCATTATTTGAAAAGGAGGGAAAACCTTCTGTTATTGGTTTTTTGAGACAACACGCAAAAGGGATATTGGCGCACGAGAATGACCAGATAGTAATAAATGTACAAATTCATGATTTGAGTGTCAATAGGGTGTTGATCGATCCAGGCATTTCAATTGATATACTATACTGGGATGCTTTCAAAGGTATGAACATGGCTATATCCAAATTTTTACCCTTCAAGGGAATCCTAGTTAGTTTCTCCAGGGAGCAAATCCAAGTATTAAGGCACTTACCTATCACGACCAACTTTGGGAATGGAAATAACATAAAAGGCATTAGGGTAAGGTACTCGATAGTGAACGCATCATCACCATATAACATCATCATCGGAAGGTCGATGTTAAATGCTCTGGAAGTTGTACTATCCACTCTATATCTAACCATGAAGTACCCCCTAAAAGGCGGACATGTCAGAATAATCATAGGTGATTAAGGATTAGCTAGGAAGTGCTATAAAGACAGTTTAAAGTTAAAATAGAAGATTCAGCAGAAGCGGCCTATGACAAAGGACTCCTTGAAGGTGAACCTGGTGGACCTTGATCCTCAAGGAGATCCCAGGAGACAGCTTGATCCGAATGTTGTATGTCATCAACTTTAACTAGATCCAACAGCAAAGGCTATGATGCAGAGAACGCGAAAGAACGTAGAAGAAAAAAGGAAAGTGATCACAGAGGAGGTCAACAAGCTATTGAATTCCAGATTCATACAAGAGATAAAATATCCTACCTGGCTATCCAACGTGGTCACGGTGAAGAAGAAGTCATGAAAGTGGCGTATGGGCATAAACTTCACTAATCTCAACAAAGCCTGCCTGAAGGACCCCTATCTGTTGCCACATACTGATAGACTGATCGACGCTGCTTCAAGTTTTCTTCTGCTCAACTTCATGGACGCCTACTCAGGTTACAATCAAATATAGATGAGCCCAGTTGATGCACCCAAAATAACATTCATGACCGACAGAAACAATTATTATTGCAAAGTAATGCCTTTTGGTCTAAAAAATACTGGGGCTCCATATCAGAGGCTGATGGACAAGGTATTCTCATTGTAGATAGGAAGAAATCTTGAAGTATACATTGATGAAATGTTATTCAAGACACAGGAGAAAGGAAGGCATGTAGATAACTTGAAAGAGGCATTTAAATCAATAAGGATTTTTGACATGAGACTAAATCCTGATAAGTGTACCTTTGGGGTACAGGCCAAAAAATTCCTCGATTTCATGCTGACTCACTGGGGAATAGGACCAAATCCAGACAATGCCAAGCTATCATTGATATGGGAAGACCAACATCCATAAAAGAAGTTCAACAGCTGACAAGGAGGCTAGCTGCCTTATTCTGATTTCTATTTCGTCAACAAAGTTCTCAAAGGAGCAAAAATTCATTATCAGAAAATTGAACGACTAGATTTGGCAGTAGTGCTTACCTCCAGGAAACTCAGGCACAACTTCCAGGGGCATCCTATAATTGTCAAGACGAACTACCCCATAAAACGGATCTTGAAAAAGCCGGATCTAGTAGGCATAATGGTAGCATGGACGGTAGAATTATTCAAGTATGATATCACATATGCACCCAGAAACAACATCAAGTCACAAGTATTGGAAGATTTCATAATAGAGTTGAGTTCACCCATCCTAGAAGAAATATTTAAATAATGGATCCTTTCAGCGGACGACTCATATAACCACAAGGCTAGCGGAGCAGGAATAATGCTAAAAGGACTAGGGGAACAAATACTAGAGCAATCTTTGTAGCGGAAAAAAATATGAGAGTAAGCTATTGATTAACTTAACTCGAAAATGCAAGAGTCGCCACCGCACTTTTATTTTTTCCAAAAGGAAAGGAAAAAGAGCGAACAAAACCTAAACAAGTTCTAAACCAAGAACAGATGATCAGAGATTGGGTAAGGGGGTTGGTTACGCGATGGGAAGGTGTTAGCACCCAAAACGTCTATAGTACTCTATAGGAGCCCTTTGAAATATCTACGCTTTTTGGTTTGAAAATGTTTGTTTGAAATGAGATTGGGGAGATTAGAAGAGAAATATTTTTTTAAGATTTTTGTGTTTGGAGAGACTTCGTGAGCCTCATGCCTACGTACCGAAAATGCAATATAGGATCAAAATCCCATAGTTAGTGGTACAAATAACAAAATTGGTCTGTTATGGTTCATTTTAAATGTAAAGACAAATCGTCATTTTAAGGAGAAAACTATGACAAGTCGTCCACAAGTATAAGATAACATTTGCATCACCTTAAGATGGAGGATTTTGCTTGAATTAAAATCAACAAGTCTATCACTCAACATCTAAGTGGAAAATTTCAACATCTTAAATACTATGAGGAATAGGAGAATTACATCTCAACTATGAAAATGACTCATGTCTAAACTTTTGAAAAGTTTTTAAATGAAAAAGTGCATAAAGTCACAAAAAGTTTGAATGAGTTTTTGTATTTTTTATGTCTTTTTGAAATTAGTCAAAATATGATTAACATTGATTGACATTTATTAAAGAAAACAAAGTTTGAAAAGCACTTGACCAAAGTAAAGGTTTATTGTGAAAGAGGTTTAATTTTGAAAACAAGAAGGTTTTGAAAAAGGGAGAAGATTTTAAAAATTGAAGAAGAGGTGGAGATGAAGTGACTATCGTAAAGCATAAAGTAAAAAGTTAGAGATAAGAAAGATCTAACTGAATTGTAGCACACTTCATAGCAAGCGAAATAAGAATTCCATCCGTCTTGAAACATAAGCAAATGAGCAAGCCAAATAAAGGCAAAGATCCATAATACTCCAAGCATAGGGAAATAGTCCTAATTCTAAGTCCAAGGGTCTAAGAATAATCCAAGAGGTCCAAGGTCTAAGTCCATCCATAAGCATAACCACAAAATTAAGAGCACCAAGTTTTTTAAAAGTTTAATCCTTTATTAGTGTTTTGAACAAGATATGGTCCAAGTGGACAAAAGAAAAAGAGAGCGGAATCATAAACATGTGTCCAATGGACAAAGAAAAAATAGTGGAAGCATAAACAATAATATGATATGAGATGATAATAATGGAGCATAAAAATAAAAGAGATAGAGAGCGAGAAGGAAACATAAACAAAATTAGTACAATAATATTGTTAGTGAGTTAGTGATTAGTTGTTAGAACAAATGAACAATGATGATTAAATAATGAACTTAGGTCAAAGTTAATGAAGACTCATTAAATGATTGATAAAATTAAAGATTCCTAACAACAAGTTTCATAAGTAATGGACCCAAGACAAATAATCAACCATACTTGGACTTTCGAACATAAGTTTGAGCCACAAATGATCATTTTCCGATACGGGACACATGTAGCGCTATGTTAAGCAATCGTAGCACAATCTATGAGGAAGATCATACTATGAGAGGTCGGTTAATAACAATGTTTGTGTTAATACAAGCTAGAGAGGTGACATATAAGTCACTCTCCTAAAGCTTGCCACACTAAAAGAAAAAAGGTTTTTTTTAATAAGCAAGTTGCCATTAAAAAGAGTACAAAGGGTACTCAACCAATCGTACAAAGAGAAAACACAAAACCACCAAGAACGGCAAAATTAACAACCAATTGGAACTTAAGCTAAATACAACAAAGGGTCCTTGTCAAATTCATATAAGTTGCAATTGGGATAGCTAATATCACCAATGAAAGTCCATCTCCAAACCATGAACTTCACCTTCCAAACTGTGTCTACTATATTCCATGTAACATTCTTGAAAATGACGTCGTTCTGAAGAATCCAAATGTTCCAGCAAACTACCAACCACACGCCGCCTTCTCTCCCTTTCTTTACCTTCTTAGATTTGCAATAAGAAAACCAATCCAAGAAAGTTTCCTTGATATCCCTTCGGTTCAGTTCTTGAAAACCCAACCAAACTTCAACCTCCTTCCAAATCATTCTTGCCACTGGACAAAATAAAAACAAGTGGTTCAGAGATTCCAAAGAAGAATTGCAAAACACACATTTAGCATCACTCGACCCAGGGAGAATTTGACGGCCCAAAAGAATGTCATTCGTCGGTAATCTATTAAAAAAACTTCTCCAACCGAAAGCTTTAATCTTCAAAGGAGCCACAATCTTCCAAACAAGATCAAAAGCTTGGTCATTTCTATTCACCGGTCCATAAGGTTGATAAAGTGCGGCAGTTTTGAGATAAAACGAGCTGACCGAAAAATAGTAATTAGAATCCAACTTCCACCGTACTAAATCCTCCGCCCCAAACTTCGGCCTACAATGCAAAAGCAACTCCCTCAAGACCTCCCAATCAGAAGCTCCGTTTGACAGGTACAGGGTACTAGCTGCATCATCGCTGGCAGCAACATAATTGGGATTCTGAGTATCGATGCCATCCCCCAATATGGAAACAGAACCAACAGTTGCAGCAATGCCGACATCAGTTGCGCAACAATTACCTGCAACACTGGAACATGATACCGAAACAGCAGCAAGAACACTGTCGACTGTTACAGCAGTGTTAATCCCTCCAAAATCGACCGACATTATATTGTTCCTCTCCACCTGCGTTGAACTGAAAACAACATTATTCAAACTGCCATCAACAGCCCGACTGGAAATAGGACATGAAGCAAAATCTGAAACTGTTAGAGAAACAGAAGGTTCAACATCAGCATTGCCCTCGGCCCCGTTGTAACCATAATCCATGTGATCAAGAACAGAATGGCCATGATTAGAAACATCAGAAAAAACATCAATATTTTCCCTTAATTCCTGAGCAGTACCTGCAGAAAAATTATAGTTAGTAATTCCTAATTTCCTCCACACCCAAACTTCATCCACCCACCCTCCCATTGCCGCCACTGCTACATGTTTCAAATTGGACCGGGAGAACAAATCCGGAAACAAATTCTTAAGACTGTCCGAACCAGTCCAATTAACATGCCAAAACGGTATACCAAAACCATTTCCTATCTCAAAGTAGCTGTTATTAATCAGAATATCGTCGTGATAGAAATCACCTATGGAGATCAAATCCCTCCACCAAACCGAAACAGACTTACTCTTTGAATCCACTCGGCCGTGAGACGACATTTTCATCTTAATGTCCCCATAGTGAGCTTTCAACATCTTGTACCACATATCCTCCGACCCCTCCCAAATTCTCCATCTCCACTTTTGAAGAAGAGCAATATTGAAATCATTAATCCTTTTCAAGTTTAAACCCCCTTTATCGAACGGGAGGCAAAGAGAATCCCAATTTAACTAGTGGATCTTTCTAGTCGCATCCGACCCACCCCACAAAAATCCGCTTTGGATTTTGATGATGTCCTTACGGATTTTGACCGAAACCTTTTTTTCAATTTCGAAACCAAAGGGAGGTAGCTGCCTTATCTTTAATCAAGATTTTTATCTATTAATCAAAGGTAATCTATCACTATTCCAAAGTACGGAGAATGATCTCAATGATCATTCGCCCATAGATTTGAAATAATGAAGATTATAATATCCTTGACAACCAACAATCCATGATCCATAGATTTCATCGACCAAAAGAAAAAAAAAAAAAAGAGAACCAAAAGGAATCTCAATTCGATTAAATCATCATTAATATCAATCACATCTCTTGGCGAATTCAGAATTTCTCCTATCGACGCCCATGGTCCATTGAGATTAACAAGATCATGCTCAAAATTTAAGATCCAACCAACAACCAACAATTAATCAATAAGAAAAGAAAATCAAGAACAAAGTATCGCATGAATTTTTTAAAAGAAATGTTAGAGCAAAATTAAAAAAAAAAAAAACTAAAATCAAAGATGTGAAAAATAGATCTACAACAAGAATTAATCAAGAAACAATAAAACAAGGCTTCATCAAAAATTATAAAATATACTAGAAATTAGTGAAGAAAAAAAATGAATTAGAAAAGAAATTTAAAAAAAACAATGAAAGGGAGGTAAAGAAGAAACAAGGTGGTGATGGATAAAAAACAACTTACGCAAGGTCCAAGCCCAAAGTAATATGACATGAAGGTTTTTTTTAAATAAAAAAAATCAGAATGCAAACATCTTCAACCTCATGAAGGCCGTGAGAAAAGTTCCTCCACAGCCAACACTTTCTCCATCGCGCCGGAGCTCAATCCGACAGCAGTGGAGCTCGAAAATCACGCGGAAACGATCGGAAACAAAAGCTACACGCAACGGTACAAATAAATTCAAGAATCTTCAACAACGGATGCGAGACGAAAAATGCGAAAAGCTTCGATCTACCTTCAATTTTCAGGTAACAATGAAATTCAATCTTCTTCTTGCTTCTCTACTCTTTTTGGTTGGAATTTAGTTTGAAATTGAGATGGATTTGAAGAAAAGTAGAAGATGAGTGAAGGTTATGAAACGGTTTCGAAGTGTGAATTTTGGAGAAAATTTGTCAGAATTTATTTGGCTTTGAAGCTTGAGTGAATGAGTGAGAATGAGCTCTTATTTATAGGTGAAAAGAGAGTGAATTCAATTGTAGTTTATGAGACTTTCATTGCGTTTCGTTTTGATGTATTACGCGTGATGTGTTGCTGCACTTTTATGTGTCGTTTTGGTATTTAATTTGCAGCTAGTTTGGCTCGTTTTGGATTGTTAATTGTTGGCTTGCAAGAGGCTTGAACGCGAGGGAGTTCGGCTTGGCATGCGAAGGCACAAAAACTTGCAATTTGTAGCATGTAACGTGAGTATCATGGCATCTAGAAATGAAGATTTAACTTGGTGAATTCAAGGCTTGTGAATTGTTTCAAGTTGATTCATCATCATGTCATTTTTCTTGGCTACTGTGAGTTTAATCATGGCATGGCTCACTTCTTGGCATTTGTAATTTGAATTAGTTTTTCATGTCATGAAATTAGTAGCATGAGCTTGGTGTAGTGAAGCATGATTTCATGGATTCAAGGCTTGGTTCATGGATTGTTTTGACTTGGTTCATGGCTAGGTTCATGGATTGGTTCATTAGCATGACTTGAATTTTGTTTTGCTAGCATGAAGCATGAAATTTGTCATGAAGATACATGGGCCATGTATTCTTGGTTCTTTGGCCTTTTATTTATTTTTTGGACAATTATTTTGTATTATGGACTTTGTAATGGACAATGGATAAAAAACATGATCATGGACAAATGGTTAGCAAAACAAATATAATTGGAAAAAATTGGTTATGATTAAAAAAAATGATTCGGAAATGTGGATTGATTTGGAAATTTAGAATTTGGAAATGAATAATTGTATATTGAAGGATTTTGTAAATTGGTTGGAAAATGGTTAATGAATGGATAATGGATATTTATGGATATTTTTGAATAAGATGGATAATGAAATTTTGTGAATTGGAATTTGGATTTGAATAATGGAATAAAAATACGGATTGAATGGATATTGGTTTTGAAAATGGATATGGAAGTGAATAGAAAAAGTGAATTAAGAAAGAATGGATTTTGAAAGCATGCCTTAAATTCCAAGTAAAGCATGAACCATGAATCTTCCAACTTGAACCAAATGTTGAGTGAAACAAGTCCTTGAGAATTAGAGCCATGATGAATCCAAATATCAATACTTGCATCTCAATCAACAAAATGCCTTGATTTAGCAAAATTCTCCTGAGGTTGATGATCTAAACACAGAGATGAATCCTTGAGGAATTCTCTAATCTTCATGAAAGATATTGACTTGTGAAACAAAGAACTAGGAGAAACCATGAGGTGATGATGAACTTGCCATAGAGAAAGAATATTGCTCAATGTAGCCTTGAAATGAAACTCTAGCACCATGAACTTCAACTGAGGAACCATTATCAATGTTCAAGCACAATGAACCGAAACCCTAATTCCCTTGTCCTTGAGGATTTTTTATGAAGACATCCTTGTAACATGATAAATCTAACTTTGAACCAAGCTTCTCATGAATCACTGCTCGATAACCACAAGATAACTTGACCTTGGATACACACTGCCTGAGAAATAGTCCACTGACACAGGTAACTTATAATTAAAGCAAACTCTTGATAGTTTGACCAAGATGAGGTCAAACTTCCATCTGATTTAGACTTGAATGAATGTCTTTGCCATCAATCTCCCTGCAAAACCCTAAACACACAGAGAAGAAGAAGAAACAAGCAAATTGCAAAATATTTTTGGTATTTTGGTTAGAGGTTAGAAAACATAAACAAACATAAAGCAAGTAATAAAAAACACTCGGATGCTTGGTGATCACCCCCAAAAGCAAACCCAAAGAGGAGAGGACGGTGGAATCAATGAGTGATCTTGTTTGTATGCGAAGATGCAAATGATATGTGGGATCTTAGGGGTAAAAATTAAAGTATTACA
The DNA here is from genome assembly GCA_022829125.1 of Lathyrus tuberosus. Taxonomy (NCBI): domain Eukaryota; kingdom Viridiplantae; phylum Streptophyta; class Magnoliopsida; order Fabales; family Fabaceae; genus Lathyrus; species Lathyrus tuberosus. The sequence goes on from JALAZF010000049.1 coordinate 6,553,834, forward strand.
ATCTCTATGCTTCTATTTTCAAACCAACAACAATCAAGCAGAGTACAAAGCGATGATTGACTATTTGAAGCTATCCAAAGAAGTCGAATTTTCTCATCGGTTGCTTTAAACGGACTCACAATTGGTAGCTAATCAAATCAAGGGAGACTTTCATACAGAGGATGCATTATTGCTCAAATATCTGCAATGAACTCTGCAATTAGCTAAAGGCTTCACAAAATTCGAGGTAACACATATTCCCCGAGAGGAAAATACCAGAGCTGATATGTTAGCCCGATTAGCCAGCACTAAGGGTTCAGGGTTAAACACGATGGCAATCCAACAAACTTTAGAAGCACCGAGCAACAAAGTAGAGGAGGTGATGGTACTAGAAAAGGAAAATGGTTGGATGACACCCATAATTTAATACTTGACACAAGACAAGTTACCGGATGAAGAAACTGAGACACGACACATCAAAAGATATCTTTCTGATACCTCATGGTAGCCGATCAACTATACAAGATGTGAGATCTTTTCTAATGCTGAGATGTGTCACTGAAGAAGAAGTAGGAGTCATAATGAAGGAAGTGAATGAAGGAGTGTGCAGAATCCATATCAGGGGAAAAACTTTATCTGTAAAGATACTCAGGGTCGGGTACTATTGGCTGAGTATGCTATAAGATTATGGACAATTCGCAAATCATTGTGAGAAATGACAGATTTACGCTCCATTCATACATTCTACTATAGAGTTATTACATTCAGTAATATCCCATTGGCCTTAATATCAGAAAGGGGCAGACATCCTCAACCCTTTTCCTTTGGATGTCGAGCAATTAAAATTTCTTATAGTGGTAGTGGATTATTTCACCAAGTGTGTGGAAGCCAAGGCTGTATCCTGAATCATAGCAGAGATGGCAAGAAGTTTTTACTAGATAAATATAATATGTTATTTTGTCTTACCAAGGATCATTGTATTTGATAATGGCATGTAGTTTGCGAGCTCGTGTGTTATAGAATTTTGCAGGCACCTCGATATTCATAATCGATTTGTGTCGGTCTAGCATCCTCGGGCTAATGGCCAGGAAGAAGCAGAAAATAAGAACATCCTATCAGGGATGAAGAAGAAGCTGGATAAAGCAAAGGGGGTTTGTTTTGAATACTTGCATGAGATCATATGGTCCTGTCACACTACTCTTCATTCAACCACTAAGGAGACACCCTTTCGAATGGTGTATGGGTCTATTTTCATGATACCAGTTGAAGTGAATTCTCCAACTTTGTGTCGTTTGAACTATTATAATGATCTTAACAGGGAGGGGATGGATAATTCAACTGACCTCATAGAAAAAATTAGAAGAATGGCTCACGTGAAGGAATGCGCAGCAAAGCAGAAAATGGCCAGAAGGTTCAACACCAAAGTCCGACCAATAAGTTTTCAAGAGGGAGACTTGGTTCTGAAAAGGATTACAAACGCACAAAAAAAGGAAAGCTCTCCCCAAATTGGGAGGGACCTTACCAGATCAAGCATAAACTGAATAATGGAGCCTATAAGCTCTAGAATTTAGAAGAATTAGAACTATCGAGGGCTTGAAATGTTTCCAACCTTAGGTTTTATTACAGTTAAACATTATGTAATGGTGTTATTTGAATAAAAATTATAGGCATTACTCTTTTCCCTTGTACGGGAAAGGGTTTTTAATGAGACACCCTCAGTTCATATAATTGTGTGTCACTTTTACAGAAAAGCTAATCTCGTCCTAGTGGGGATGAATGTCGTAGGCGTGAACGATGACCCTTAAGTAATTGGATAAGTAAACGAGAAACTGATCAGTGCATTTTGATGCACATTCTTCTACTATTGTACTTAGGTATTTCTCTAATTTGTTTTATTAATTTTACTATTTTATTGTGTTTTTAGAATTAAGTTTATTTTTACCTTTGATTTAAATTTGTATTTTATTTTCAGCATTAACAATTATTTGATACATGTTCACTGTGCATACCATAACTTGAGCTACAAGAATCGGATTGACGTGTTCTGATAGGCGTTGGAAAGATAAGAGAAAGAGCTACAAGTTTTGTGTTGAAACAAAAATCTGATTCGGAGTGAAGAAGTATCAAATAATTCGTTGAAGTTTCGGACCTTAAGAAATATTTAGTTTTGGGCCGGGGTTTTTATGTTTTTCGACCCGGTTGGGTTAGAACCCGAATACCTTGCTTCTCCCTATACCTAGCAGTCGCGGTAATGTTCAGGGCTCTCTCTTTTGCACTGTTCATGATTTTTCTTAGGATTTGTACGATTGTCATATGGAGAGCTAAACCCCTTCGTAGTTTATTTGATGTATCCAGGTTCCAAAACCTTGAGATTATTATAATTTGCAATATAATTTATGTTCCCTTCAATTCTAATGTATGATTTTCATTTTCTTAATCCGATTTTTCGTAGGGTAGTTTTGTTTGGTTCGATTATTTCATGTTCCCTAGATTTGATTGTGTGTTATCGTTTGCTTAATTTGGTAATTCGCTTTATTCTTGACTTATTACTTAATTTGGCGAATAGGAACATAATTTTTATAATATCGTTAGCGCTTGGTGATTGATATTATGATTGAACAGGAATAGAGAATTTGCTTAGGGATTGCGAGTTTATAATAGTCGATGATAGGTAGGAATCGAATCAATAGATTAACTCTTTAATCGTAATTGTAATTACTTATTTTCCCTATTTTCTTAATTGAAACCTAAACCTAAACACCCCCCCCCCTTAAAAAAATTGATTTTTGTAGGTTAATTATACTTCAAGATTCCTTGAGATACAATATTCAGGGTGTCACTTCCGTTTATTGCATTTTGTCTTTAACTCATTTTTAACCAGTGTGAGATAACAAATCAAATTGGCGCCGTTGTAGAGGAATCTTGTCGTTTTTAATCGTTAATTGAGTTATATTTGTTGATTGTTGCATTTTGGACCCTTCGATTTTCTGTTTCGGTCGATTCGCGTCCGAAATTTGAACCTGGTCCGAAAACCCGGTTTTCAGGAAAACTGTGTCATTTTCAAAATCTGCTTCGTGCCTTCTGAGAAGATTTTTTTTTATCATTTTTCTATTTCTTATGAATTTTTTTACCATTTTCATAGTTTCAGAAAATTCCAAAAAAAATCTCAAGATTCTTATTTTACCTAATTAGATTAAATTTTGTGTTTTTGGATTTTTTTGAATTTATTTTAATCATATTTTTTTCTTTGGTTTTGTTTCTGCATTGTTAGCATTTTCGCATTTGTTGCGTTGCTGAATTAGTTTTGTACTTTATCATTCTTTGTTAATTTTTTCCCCTGTTGATAACATGGCTGACCAAAGAACACAAAGGCAACTTGCTGCTCTTGATGTTAATTACAATGGTTTACGTATTGAATATGTTGATGTTGTTGTTCCTTTTGAATTGAAATCTGGTTTAATACACTTGTTGCCAAGGTTTAACGGTCTTGCAGGTGAGGATCTGCATAAGCATCTGAAGGAATTTCAGGTTGTTTGTTCTACACCATTGAGGTTTGAAGGAATCACAGAAGATCACATCAAGCTGAGAGCCTTCCCGTTTTCACTACAGGGTGCTGCCAAAAATTGGTTATACTATCTTGAGCCAAAGTCTGTTACAACCTGGAATGATTTGAAGAAAGTCTTCCTAGAGAGATACTTTCTTGCCTCCAGAGCTGCTTCGATCAGAAAAGATATATATATGGTATTAGACAGCTCGACATGGAATCATTGGCTAAATATTGGGGGAGATTCAAACAGTTAGTATCTAGTTGTCCTCAACACCAAATTACCGAGCAAATACTTATTCAATATTTCTATGAGGGATAGCTACCAATGGATAGAAACATTTTAGATGCTGCTAGTTGTGGAGCACTTGTTGATAAGACTCCAGCTGCTGCCAAGGCCCTAATTGGAAATATGTCACTAAACTCCCAATAATTCATTGCTAGAAACAATTATGTCCAAACAAAAGGTGTGAATGAGATTCAGGTTTCTTCTTCCAACAAAGCTTTAGAAACCAGAATTGATGAGCTTACTTCATTGGTGAGAAAATTGGTAGTAGGAAAAACTCAATCTGAAAGATTATGTGGCATTTGCACCTCTCCTGAACATCCAACAGATACTTGTCCTACCCTGCAAGAGGGTGTAAATTCTGATTTTCCTCAAGCATATGTAATAAACATCTACAACCCTCAAAGCAAAAACTAGTACAAGTACAACAACACTCCTGACCTATCCACTAATAGGTATACCATCCCAATTGGAGAAACCATCCAAACCTTCAATACAGGAATTCATCCATACAACCACCTAGTCAACAAAAATTGATGCCACTGCTGCCACCGACACATAACCCTCCACAAGTAACCACCTATGCACCTTTCGGACCTTCCCTAGAGGACCTTGTCAAGCAAATGGCTATAAATTATCTCTAGTTTCAGCAACGAACAAATTCTAGTATTCAAACTTTGCATACACAAATTGAACAACTTGCCACTTCAATGAATGCCATGCAACAAGCTCAAGGATCAAACCAAATACCTACCCAAATAATAGTGAATCCTAATGTGAGTGAAATTTCTGTGCGATCTGGAAAAATTGCAGAACAAGCACCAGAATTTTTTTTTAGATAACACCTGAACCTTCTGTTGTAGAGGTTGAAAAAGAATATGTGCAAAAAATTCCTTTCCCATAAAGATTAGTGAAAAATAATAAGATGGATGAGGAAGACAAAGAGAAATAAATTTTAGATGTATTCAGAAAAGTGGCAGTAAACATTCCGCTTCTTGATGTGATTAAGCAGGTTCCAAAATACACAAAATTTCTGAAAGATTGGTGCACACACAAGAGAAGGTTGAAGGGAAATGAAAGAGTCAATTTGGGACGAAATGTTTCATCCCTTATTCAGCCTAAACCTGTGTAGCGGCAAAATCGTGAGTGTAAGCTATTGATTAACTTAACTCGAAAAGCAAGAGTCGCCACCGCACTTTTATTTTATCCAAAAAGGAAAGGAAAAAGTGCAAACAAAACCTACACAAGCTCTAAACAAGAACAAGTGAAGAGAAACCGGGTAAGAGGGGTTGGTTACGCAATGGGAAGGTGTTAGCATCCAAAACGTCTATAGTACTCTATAGGAGCCCTTTGAAATATCTACTGCTTTTGGTTTGAAAAATTTTGCTTGAAAAATGATTGAGGAGATGAGAAGAGAAATTATTTTTAAGATTTTTGCGTTTGGAGAGATTTGTCGTCTCGTGCCTACGTACCCACGATGTGCAATGTAGGATCAAAACCCCATAGTTCGTGGTACAAAGAATGAAATTTGTTTGTTTTTGTTGTTTTTAAATGTAAAGACAAGTCGTCATTTCCAAGCGAATAATTTCGCTTAAAGAAATGAATCATGTCTAAACTTATGAAAAAGTTAAAGGAAAAAGTGCACGAGGGCACAAAAAAAGAGAGTGATGAGTTTGATGTTTTTTAAGTTTTTTGAAAAAGAGTGTCAATATGCTTATGTAGTTTAGCATTTGTTAAGAAATGAAAGGAAAAGAGTAAAAATCACTTGACAAAGTCAAGGTTTGATTATGAAAGAGGTGAAAGTTTGAAATCAAGAAGGTTTTGAAAAAGAGAGAGAGTTTTGAAAATTGAAGAATGGGGAGGAGAAGAAGTGACTATCTTAAAGCATAAAAGTAAAAGCTAAGGATAAGAAACATCTAACCACAAAAGTAAGCTTCCAAGTCTTCGAACCACAATTCCAAAGCAAAGGGAGAAAGGTCCTAAATCTAAGCCCAAGGTTCCAAGAATTGCATTGGATGTCCAAGGTCTAGGTGCAAGGATTCTAGAATAGTATTGAAGTCCAAGGTCTAGGTGCAAAACTCCATGTCCATTGCAAAGGATAGTAACCATAGTCCAAGATTAGAAGCACAAGTTTTTTAGAGGTTTTGGCCTTTATTAATGTTTTTGGTCCAAGTGGACAAAGAGAAAAAGCCATAAGCATAAACATGTGTCCAATGGACAAAGTGAAAAATTGCGGAAGCATAAACATATGTCCAACGGACAACGAAAAAATTGCGGAAGCATAAACATGATATGAAATGATAAAAATGAAGCATAAAAGTAAAAGAGATAAGGAGCGAGAAGGAAATGTAAAGAAGTTAGAAGTTAGTGGTTAGTTGTTAGTGATCAATAACAATTGAATAATTGCACTTAGGTTAAGGTTGATGAAACTCATTAGAGGATTGATAAGACCAAAGCCTCCTAACAACAAGTTTCAAGAGTTTTGAACCATAAGACAAATGATCAACCATTCTTGATAGTTTTTCCGATAAGGGACAAATATTGCGCTATGTTAAGCAATCGCCGAGTAATTTACGGAGTAATTACCCTACAAATGAGGCCGATCAATAGCTCTTTGTGCTAATGCATGCTAGATGAACGATATGTAGATCGTCATCCGAAAGCAATACCGCACGAAAAGAAAAATGGTAGCGATCTCGTCTCGATCGAAATTCAACAAAAGAATTCCAAGATCTTTTAGACTTTCATCGATCAAAAGAAAAGAGGAATAGATGAAGAGAAGACCAAATTAAACCACACAATTATGTGATCTAAGGCTAATAACAAAAGGAAAGGGAAGAAAATGGAAAAGGAACCAAAACAGCCCCAAAAACAAGCCAAAATATGCATTCTGTTTCGAAGTAACCGGTTACAGCATAACTGCTAACCGGTTACTTAGTTCAAAATAAGTGTAGTTTTTCAAAATTTACACAGTGTAATCGGTTACAGCATAACTGCTAACCGGTTACACAGCACCAGAATGCAGAAAAATGTGCAAAATTTAGCATGATCCATTTCCAAAACTTTTTACAAACACCTTATGATCATGGAACTGAAATTGCACGAAATTTAAAGTAAAATAACAGCCAAAACCAGCAATTAAACACAATTACAAGATCCCAAGGATCAAGTAACAAGGATCTTCAAAGATCTAGATTATGGAAGATGAATCAAGAACAACAATGGTGGAAAATGAGATTACCACTCCAAATCTGAAAATTCCTTCAAATTGCTTCAAGATCCAAACTCCAAAGTCTTGATCTACTGTAATTGATGAACAAAAACAAGAATGGATGAAGCTTTAGCTCTAAATTAGTAAGAATCAATGTGAATTCTTACTAACTTATGAAAGAAGAAGTTGAGCTTTTGGTGAATTTGGTAGTTGGGGAGAGAAATTGCAAGAGGTTCTTTGGCTCTCAAAAGCTTGAATGAAATTTTAGCAAGGTGAATTTGGCTCTCAAAAGCTTGTGAAATGAGTGAAATGAAGCCTTTATTTAAAGAGTTTAGGTTTGGGAATTTGGTGGTTTGGAATTTGGTTTGGAAGATCAAAATTAGGCTTGGAATTCAAATTTGGAGGGAAATATCAAAAGAGTGGTGATTAGTGGAGGTGTATGGTAGGAAATGATCAAAGTGATGTAGGGAATTAAAATGAGATGGTATGGAATATTCCAAAATGTGATCAAAATTGGTGCCAAATGCTGAAATTTGAATTTGATGTCATTTTTCAAAATTTCACGATGGTAACCGGTTACAGCATATCTGCTAACCGGTTACTTAGTGCAAAATTTGTGAAAAATGAGCATTTTGCTGCACTGTTGTGGTTCCGGCTCGATTCTCTTGCTTGTCAAAGAAGGCGTGGAAATAAACACATGAACCTTCGAGTCTCTTGAATAATAGTCAATTAAATCTTGGAAACTCTTGATCAGATGAATTTGGAATCGTTTGCAGATTAACTTTGACTTTATTCAGATGAAATTCATTCGAGCTGTGGGACTGTTGTTTTGGAATTTTTAACCTGTTCTTCCCCTGAAAATGTTAGTGAAAGAAAACAAAATATTTTTTTGGATTTTGATTAATGGTTAGTAAAATATAAACAAATAAAGCAATAAAGTGAATAAGAAAACACACAGACGATCAGTGAACCTTGCAAGGCATAAACCCAAAGATGAGGGGGACGAGGGAATCAATGTGTGATCTTGTTTGTGGTCAAGATGCAAATGAGATGTGAATGAGATGTGGAATCTTAGGGGTAAAAAATTAGGGTCTTACAACCTGTACCTAAAAAGGTTACCGTTTTAGCCCTCAATCAGGCCATGCCACAGAAATGCAAGGATCCATGAACTTTTGCTATTCCATGTACCAATGGGGATAGTAAGTTCGAAAATTGCATGTTAGATTTAGGAGCTTCTATTAATGTTATGTCTACTTCTAATTTTAACAATCTTGATCTTGGTCCTTTGTAGAATACAAGTTTAATTGTTCAGTTGGAAAACAGGAGCAATGCTCGCCCTATTGGAGTAGTGGAAGATATGTTTGTTCAAGTTAATGACTTGATTTTTCCTACAGATTTTTACATTTTGGACATGACAGTGGAAACAAGTTCAAGCAAATCACCAATCATTTTGGGCAGAGCGTTCATGAAAATGGCAAAGATAATAATTGATGTTGACGATGGAACCATGTCCATGGAATTTGGTGACATTGTCGCAAAATTTAACATCTTTGATGCTATGAAGCACCCCATGGAAGAACATTCTGTTTTTAACATTGAGTTACTTTTTTTATCTAGTTGATGATACTTATTCTGATTGTTATATAATTTTCCATCATTGTCAGACTTTACTGATACTTACTCTTGTGATTCGTGTACTGACACTAACATTTGCTCTGTTTGTGCTGAGATTGATGCTGTCTTGCAGGTTGATATTTTTCATGCAGATGAAGTTATAAATGAAGTTGTTTATGCAGCTGAAGCTCTTGACATCACAGCTTCCCCAACCTTACCATCCATTGAATAACCTTATTCATTAGAGCTTAAACCACTTCCTAATAATCTGAAATATGCTTATTTAGAGATGGATAAAAAGCTTCCGGTTATAATTTCTTCTAACCTTGATTTTGATCAAGAAAATAAGCTTTTGCAGGTTTTGAAGAAGCATAAGAAGGGAATTGGATGGACCTTGGTTGACACTCGTGATTTTAGCCCATCCATGAGTATGCATAGGGTCTCAATTAAAGATGGAATAAAATTAGTGAGGCAGGTCCTTAATCCTTTGATTCTTGATGTTGTGAAAAAAGAGATCACGTTCACGTGCCCATTCGACACTTTCACTTATCGAAGATCCTTCTCTGATCCTAGAATAAAAGGCGAAGGCACTAATAAAAATTTCAAGATCAATGGATGCTACCCAAAGTTACTCTATGAGATCCCTACTTTGGAAGAGGAGACTATAGAAGATCTCTCTTTGGGAAAGGATGCTTATGCGATCACATATCCATCTTGACTACTCGGGTGTGTTATTTCGTTTCTCTCACTCTTATTTTATATTTATGTTCTTTCATTGAGGACAGTGTGTGTTTTAAGTGTGGGGGAGAGAACCATTTCTTTGTTTTGTTTTCTTTCAGTTTTCTTTGTTTTTTTTTTGTGTTTTCCTAAATAAATAAATAAAATTGCATGCTATTCTTTGGTTTTTGAGTTGCAATTTTCTATGAGTAAATTATCTATTCTATTGATTGAAGAATTATGGTGTGATGTGATTGAATTTTTTTGGTGCAGTCTTGGCATGTTAAGTAGGATTAAACTCTAGATTGTGCATCATTTGTGGTAGATCATTAACCTTGTGAGATATTGAGCCTAATAATGGATAACATTCAAAAATCCATCTTTTTCTTTCTTGTGTGTTTCACTCATATCTGTTAGTCTCTAGAACATGGATTAACTCTGTTGAAGCTTTTTGTTTACTTGTGCACTGATATGAGAAATGCATGTTGTTTTTTTGTTTTATTTTTAGCCAGTTAGCCAAAAAGACAACCCTGCAAATATTATCCCTTGTTTGGAAACCCATTTGAGTCTGCTTATCTTTTTTATTTAAAACTCATTATAAGCCGAAAAGTGAAAAATAATGTTATCACCCTATTCAAAAGGTTGAAAGAGCCTTGTATGGAGTTGGGTGGGGTTGAACAAAATATTTGTGATGTTTCAAAGGTTGGTAGAAAAAGAAAAAAAAAATACTGAAAAAGAAAAAAATACAAAAAAAATGGAAAAAGAAAAGAAGGATATCAATACAATTTTCTTCTCAAAAAGAAAAAAAAAAGAGAATAAAAAGAGAAAAGAGAAGTGAAATAGAAGAAAGAGAAATTGTTTGGAAGTGAATGAAGTATTTTGTAGTTCAACTCCCACAGTTTCCTTCAATTTTCTTTTAACCCTTTGAGTTTTAGGCTAGTACCACTTAAGATTTATCTTACCCTTACCTTGGCCACGTTTCAACCTGAATAAAAGTCTTTTGATCTTTGTGTGTGTATATTTCAATTGTGGGTGTTAGATTCTTTTCAAGCTTATGGTAGTACTAACTTTCATGTTGTGCTTTGAGTGTAAGCAGTTAACCTAAACACTTGAGAGTTGAGTGAATTTTATCTTGTGAGAATCTTGCTACTTATTATGTACTCTTTGGTAAACAGTCCTCTTATCTGCTTTGACTGTCACAACATGTTTCTCACTAACACCATTTTTCATGAAGCTTAGACTTAGGATTTTACTTACACTTTTTTCATATTGAAAACCTTTGGAAATGCATGCTCTGTTCTTTTTTTTTAAGGTTTTTCTGTTTTGAATTTATAATTTTGCTCGTAGTGCAAAAGTTCAAGTGTGGGAGAATTTGATCAAAGCATTTTGATGCACATTCTTCTTCTATTGTACTTAGGCATTTCTCTAACTTGTTTGATTTATTTTACTATTTTATTGTGTTTTTAGAATTAAGTTTATTTTTGCCTTTAATTTAAATTCGTATTTTTTTCAGCATTAACAATTATTTGATACATGTTCATTATGAAGACCATAACTTGAGCTACGAGAATCTAATTGACGTGTTCTGATAGGCGTTGGAAAGCTAAGAGAAAAAGCTACAAGTTTTATGTTGATGCCAAAAGCTGATTCGAAGTGAAGAAGTATCAAATAATTCATTGAAGTTTCAGACCTTAAGAAATATTTAGTTTTGTGTCAGGTTTTTTATGTTTTTCGACCCAGTTGTGTTAAATTCCGAATGCTTTGCTTCTCCCTATACCTAGCAACTGTGGTATTGTTCAGGGCTCTCTCTTTTGCACTGTTCATGAATATTTCTTTGGATTTGTATGATTGTCATATGGAGAGCTAAACCCTTTCGTAGTTGATCTACTATATTCAGGTTCCGAAACCTTGAGATTGTTATAATTTGCAATATAATTTATGTTCCCTTCAATTTTACTTTATGATTATTGTTTTCTTAATTCGATTTGTCATAGGGTAGTTTTGTTTGGTTCGATTGATTCACGTTCCCTAAATTTGAATGCGTGTTATCGTTTGCTTAATTTGTTAATTCACTTTATTCTTAACTGATTGCTTAATTCGGAAAATAGGAGCATAATTCTTATAATACTGTCAGCGCTTGGTGATCGATATTATGATCGAACAAGGATAGAGAATCTGCTTAGCGATTGCAAGTTTATAATAGTCGATGATAGGTAGGAATCAAATTAGTAGATTAACTCTTTAATCGTAACTGTAATCACTTATTTTCCTTATTTTCTTAATCCAAACCTAAACCTAAACACCCCCCCAAATCGATTTTAGTAGGTTAATTATACTTCAAGAGTCATTGAGATACAATATTCGAGGTGTCGCTTCTATTACTGCATTTTGTCTTTAACTCGTTTTTAACCCGCGTGCGACAACGGATCTGAAACCTATGGTTGGGTTAAGTTATTAAAACCTCTGACCTTCACTAATCAGCTAAGTAAATGAGAAACATCTGGCCGGGTTAAGTTAATAAAACCTATGACCTTAAGTAATCGGCTAAGTAAATGAGAAACCTCTAGCCAAGTTAAGTTAATAAAACCTATGAACTTAAGTAATTGGCTAAGTAAATGAGAAACCTCTGGTCGGGACATGTTAATAAAACCTCTAAAATCGTCTAAATAAATAAGAACCTTCGGCCGGGTTGTAAAACCTTTAGCCAGGTTATGACCTAAATAATTGTCCAAGTAAATAAATATTTATGGCTGGATTATGTAATCAATCATCTAACTTAGAAAAGTCTGTCATAAAATTCCCCTATTGGGCTATTAAACATCGGACCAAATTAGAGGTCCAAGGAGCCTCTAACAAGCAGCTAAATTGATTAAGTCGTTTAATCATAAAGTCTAAATTATTAACAAAGGCAAGTAATCAAGTTGTTAAAAGGAATAAATTACTACACATTAAATCCAACATTTGAAGCATACCAATGAAAAACATAAGTCATAGGATAACAAAATAATATTAGCATATTCAAAAGGGACCCTTGAGGGGCTTAAACATGTATGAGAAAGGAAGGACATTGTTCAAAAATTACAAAAGGCACATTACCATTGATGGCCAACAACAACCATAAACAAACTTAAACACCATGATACTCGTCTTTTTAAGCTTCGGGAGTCGGGTTGTTGATCGCCACGTCCTTCAAAACTTCAGCTTTAGGTGAAGCTTCCTTCTTGTCCACAAGTTGGTCGTCCATAACAATCTTTAAAAAAATCCATCTTTGACAGTCAAGGTCAGGCAGGATGCATAACGCTTGGGCTTTGGCTCTCTCAAAAGCTTCATCGCCATCTAAGAGCAAGTCTACCTGGGCATCTTGCAAAGACTTCTACAATGTCTCATTAAGAGTCCAATTTTGCTCCACTTCTTTGATCAAAGCGGTAGTGGTCGCTTCAAGCTCCGAGCACTTGGATTCAGCGGTTTCCTTTTGCTTCTTCATTTTTGACAATTGGGACTCAGCGATCTCCTTCTGCTTCTTCATCTTTGATAGTTGTTCCTTCAGCTCCTCCACCTTGTCGGTATGGACTTTCAAATTATCCTTCAGCTGGGTCACATCCTTGGTAAGACATATCTCATTCTTCTCATAAGCGTCACCAACTTTAAACATACGACGGGTCATGACTGTACATCTCATCAAGTAGGCCCTAAGGTTTTGGGTCAGTTGTTGAGAGCCTATGGTCTTCAGCTTCTCAACATTCTTTATCTAGTTCAGATGATCATAATTTAAATTCAGTGGACGGGTCATATTGATGGCTATTAATCAAATCCTACATCAGGGTAGTAATTGTCAAGTTGGCCTGACTAACATTGTCGCTCATCAGGTTTTCATCCTCTTTGGAGAAACCAACTTTGATTCCCCAGAAGGAGGAATGAAGGCAATCTAGAGCTCTGATGCAAGAGGGGCAGCTTTGACAATGTCTATCTTCTTCCTTTTGAGGGTTGGGGTCTAAATACCCAATAGATAACTCTTAGAAGCAGAATGATCCCCTCGCATCAATCTCGCTTCAGCCATCATCTTCTTTTGTTCGGATAGTTTGAGGTTCGTCATGTCAGCTGGAAAGAAAAGAACAAAGTACAATTCAGAAAAACAAAAAATAAGGTTAGCAAAGGATAATAAAGAGCACATATAAGCATTACTCAAGAATTTATAAATTTGTTCCAGTTTGTTAGCCATATGTACCAAGTCCTTAACTTTCAGTGCTCGGAAAGCATCTAAAACAGCTAAAGCACTGATTTACAAGGGGTTCAACTTATCATAATCAAAACCGGAAATTGGAAATGGTCTATCCGACCAATAAATTGGAGAACGATAGTTCCCGTTCAACGCATACATAACCTGGAGATACCTTTCCCAACTCTTCACTCGAAGGAACTTATTCTTGAAACCTTTATAGTTGTTAGTATAAGCCTGAAGAAAGTTATTCCCTGGAATTCCACTAAGGGAGACCTAACCTCATTTTTTTCGATCCCTTCAACTCAAAGAACGAGAAGAACATACTTAAGGTGGGAGTTATATCCACCGGCTCACAAACAAGTTCAAAAGCTTTGATAAAGTACCAACCATTTGGGCATACCTAAGAAGGGGAAATATTTAGGGTTTTAAGCAGGTCGGATTCAAAATTACTAAAGGGGATACAAAGTTTAAAATCCAAATTTACCCCTATGTAAAAATAAAAAGTACTCATCGGACACTCCTTTTAGCCGAGTAATACAAACTCTCTCGCCAACCATAGAGGGCTCTAACACAACATATTCCTTGTTCCTGGTTATTAGAGCGAAGCTTCGAGATATAGTTTTCGTCGATGACGGTATGGTCATAACTTAGAACCTCCTTATCAATCAAATGTCATGTTGTCTCCATCAAAATGTCCACAAAACCTGATGATGAAGAATCTGAGTCATTTTTGCTATTAGGTGAGGGGATCTCACCATAAACCTCCCTAATGATCTGGTAAAACTCCACTCGACTCAGATGACCCTCACACTCTATCAAGCATTCATTCGAGATTTTACTTCTCTCATACGTAGTAAGGGAAATCAGGAACTCTCCCAAATCATCACAATCATGTAACATAACCATAATAAAGAATAAAAAGAGAGAGGGAGAAGTAAAAATACTTGGGGCTTGAGCTTGCAAAAAGAACGATTGATTGAGAAAACGAAAAGAAACTTGTCAGCAACACTTGAAAGAGGGGTTACTAGCTTTGGTGAAAAAACAAATGAAAAAAGAGTCCTTTTATTGAAATAAAGTTACAACGGTCAAGAAGTTGTATCAAACTAAAATAATGATAACAAGTTAGGGTTCCCATAAAAAAAATCCATCATGATAAGGAAAGAGAAAATTAGTCATCAATGAATCGCTGGAAATGGTAACTCACCGAATAGGTGATTTGTTCAAGGCAGAAGGAATTCCAAGATTTTCTTATCCGAACACTTCAATCTGACCAGACCTCATGATCGAGAGGCTTATGCACATCCTGGAATTCCCTAAGGGACGAGCTTTTGTGGACTGAGTTTATAAGGCAGGAAAGTAGAACAACATAACCCTAGGTAAATCGGAACCCGATCATGATAAACATCATTACAAAACCAGAACAGGTCGGACCCTGTCTCATGGTAACTCTGGAAGAGGATCACATCGAGCAAGTTGGTCTGATCTCTTGAAAAGTGTTAAGAAGCAACATGAACAGTAATAAAAGACAGTTACGAAACATCTCCATGATTGCATGTGAGTTATAGGAATTGAAATAAAGGTCCCAGAAGTTTTGACCATAGACGACTTTCGACAGGGTTGAAAAACCAAGTACCAGGAGTTAGGCCAGGTACATTTAAACCAGCTGCGAATGTGCCAACAGGTAGTTGGATCAAGCCTATCGAAGGAAGAGGACAGAAGAAGAAGTGGGAGAAATTTGATGTGGAAAGACGTTCTTCAATTGAGTATAGAAAAGAGAACCATACCACCAACAAGTCAGCATACATTTCTCAAAATTACAAGGGTAAAAATCCCATGTCTAGATCACAATGGCGAAGAGACCAACTTAGGCGAAAGGCTATCAGGGAGACTCAGGTACAAGGAGAGTCAAGCACCAATATTGATAATCAAGCTGGGACAATTGAGAAGATGCCCATAAGGCGAAAGCTGTTCAATGTTCAGCCAGAGAAGAAAGTTGAAGATCATGAGAATATGACTGATAATTTCGACAGTGAGTCAGCAGCTTCTCTAGATATTCTTGTGAATGTGGTATCAGTGATGCCAAAAAAATTTGGTTAAGTTTCAGAGGTCGAAGACTTGGATCAAACTGCTGAATTAGAAATGTTGGCACACAAGCCTGTGTGTTATTACATCATGAACAATGGGTACGTCGAAGAACAGAATGCATTTTTGAACGCCCCACAGAGGCAATGAAAGGTCATCTGAAGCCTCTCTACATTACTGGCAAAGTAGAAAATGTTCCTGTTAACAAAATCTTGGTGGATTGTGGTGCAACTGTAAATTTAATGCCAAGATTTTTGCTGAGCAAGATTGGGAAGTTTGAGACTGATACCAAACCCCACAACATGGTTCTGTCGAACTATGAAGGGAAAGTTGGTTCCACCCTAGGAGTGATTCAAGCGGATCTTACTGTGGGAACCATTACCAGACCAACAGTGTTTATGGTCGTTAAGACGAAAGCTAACTACAATCTACTCTTGGGTAGGGAGTGGATTCATGGAATAGGTGTTGTACCGTCATCTATGCATCAAAGAATCACCATTTGGAGACCAGATGGGATAGTTGAAAATATTAAAGCTGATCAAGGGTACTTTAAGGTGCCTATTAATCATGTGGATAGTAGACAGTTTGAGAAACATTTTGCGAACATTGCTCCATGTCCTCCAGCCGACTTTGAGTTTACGCCTAATGAAGAAACGTTTTATTCATTGTATTTACACCCTGTCGAAGGTTTCAGATGGGACAGGGAAGTACCAGGAGGAAGGTTGCCATGCTTAGGCTCACCTCCAATAGAGCCCACAGGATGGGGAAATGAATTCAGTGATCATGACTGAGTTCGAAGCTTTAAAAAGAATTTCGGCCTATGTGGCTGAAACAAAACTACAAGCGGCTTTGGAAGCTGCCAATGACTTTATGGCTGGCGAAGCCATTTCTGAATTTTATCAAGAAGGTCCTGGTAAGGATTCGACCCAAAACCTCCAGATAAGGCTGAAACTGAAGAGCAAAGCCAGAGGCTCGATGCCATCTATAAAGATGAGCCTTTGGGATTTGAGAAGGATCTGTTGGCGAATAATGTCAAAATGCTAGCACAAGATCCTTTAGAAGAAGTTGACCTCAGTGAGGGGACAACCAAAAGGCCTACCTACATCAGCGCCAACCTTGATCCCCAGTTGAAGGTTGAAGTGGTTCAGTTATTGAAAGATTTCAAGGACTGCTTCGCCTGGGATTATGATGAGATGCCTGGTTTGAGCAGGGAGTTGGTCGAACACAGGTTACCTATGACACCTGGAAAAAAACCAGTCAAGTAGAATCCAAGACGGTTTGCACCAGAGGTATTGTCAAAGATCAAAGAGGAAGTCGAAAGACTGCTTCGTTACAAATTCATTCGCACGACAAGGTATGTCGAATGGTTGGCTAATATAGTACCTGTTATTAAAAAGAATGGGTCTTTGAGAGTTTGCATTGATTTTAGAGATTTAAACTCTGCAACTCCTAAAGATGAATATTCAATGCCAGTAGCATAAATGTTAATAGATTCTGCAGCAGGACATGAATATCTTAGTATGCTGGATGGATATTCTGGCTACAACCAAATATTCATTGCTGAGGAAGATGTTCATAAAACTGCTTTTAGATGCCCTGGAGCCTTAGGCACCTATGAATGGGTAGTGATGCCTTTTGGTCTCAAAAATGCTGGTGCCACTTATCAAAGGGCGATGAATTCAATCTTCCATGATTTTATAGACACATTCATGCAAATTTACATTGATGATATTGTGATAAAATCTATTTCTGGGAAGAGTCACATTGACCATCTTCGACAGTCCTTTGAAAGGATGAGAAAATATGGTCTTAAAATGAATCCTCTCAAATGTGCTTTTTGTGTGCAGGCAGGGGATTTCCTAGGCTTTGTGGTCCACAAGAAAGGGATCGAAATAAATCAGAATAAAACCAAAGCCATAATGGAGGCGAAAGTGCCATCAACTAAAAAGGAGTTGCAGTCGTTGCTGGGCAAGATCAACTTCTTAAGAAGGTTTATATCCAACCTGAGTGGCAAAACACAAGCCTTTTCGCCATTGCTTGGTTTCAACAAAGATGGTTTTGAGTGGGGGCAATTACAGCAGGAAGCCTTCGACAAGATCAAGGAGTACCTAAGCCACCCTCCAATTCTTTCACCACCTTGTAGAAACAAGAGTATGAGATTGTATATAGCTGCATCAGATAAAACTCTAGGGAGCATGTTAGCTCAGGAGGATGAAAATGGAGTCGAAAGAGCCATTTATTACCTTAGTCGAGTTTTAAATGATGTTGAAACTAGGTATAGCATGATTGAAAAGTTATGTTTATGCTTGTATTTCTCTAGTACTAAATTGAAGCAATATATAAAGCCAGTTGATGTGTATGTTTCTTCTCACTTTGATGTTGTAAAACATATGTTATCTAAGCCTATTTTGCATAGTCGAATTGGCAAATGGGCATTAGCGTTAACATAATTTTCTCTAACATATCAACCTTTAAAAGTTGTGAAAGGGCAAATAGTTGCAGACTTTATAGCTGACCACTCCATAAATGAAAATGATTTGAATTATGTTGAATTAAAATCCTGGAAGTTATACTTTGATGGATCAAGTCATAAAAATGGAACAGGAGTGGGAATATACATTATTTCTCCTGAAAAAATTCCAACAAAATTCAAGTACAAGGTCGAAGGACCTTGCTCTAACAATGAGGCTGAATATGAAGCATTAATTGCTGGCCTTGAAATTTTGTTAGAATTGGGGGCAACTAGAGTCGAAATAATGGGAGACTCAGAATTGGTTATAAAAAAAATCACAAAGGAATATAAATGTGTTAAAGAAAATCTCATTATGTACTTTGTGATAGCCAATAGATTATTAAAGAAATTTGAGGTAGTGGCCATCCAACACATACCTAGAATAGAGAATCAAGTTGCTAATGACTTGGCTCAAATTGCCTCTGGATACAAAGTGTCGAAGGAAAATCTTCAAGAAGTAATTGAAGCAAGAGGGAGAGTGATGGATGTTGGATTGTGCCCATCAGACTTAGAAACAACTAAGCTTGGATGCATAGATGGTGAAAATTTTGAAATTTTTGCTATAGATAATTTGACAGATGAAGACTGGAGGAAGCCTATAGTTGAATATTTGCAAAATCCAACGGCTTCGACAGAGCAAAAAATCATGTATCAAGCTTTAAGCTATGTACTTTTGGGTAATGAATTGTTTAAAAAGACCCCTGAGGGAGTCTTATTTAAATGCCTTAGTGAAACAGAGGCATATTTAGCTCTTTCGACAGTACATAGTGGGGCATGTGGAGCACACCAAGTTGGCCAGAAGATGAAATGGTTGTTGTTTCGACAAGGCATGTATTGGCCGACTATGCTAAAAGATTGCATAGAATTTGCTAAGGGTTGCCAAGAATGTCAAATTCATGCTGGCATACAGCATATCCCTGCAAGTGAATTACATTCCATAGTGAAACCATGGCCTTTCAGAGGATGGGCTTTGGATATAGTGGGAGAGATTCGACCAGCATCTTCAAAGAACCAAAGGTATATTTTGGTGGGAATTGATTATTTCACCAAGTGGATTGAAGCAATACCACTGGCGAATATAGGTCAAGAAGATGTTATTGAATTCATTCAAAATCACATTATTTATAGATTTGGTATTCCTGAAACAATCACTACGGATCAAGGATCAGTGTTTACTGGTCGAAAGATGCAGGAGTTTGCCAAAGAAATAGGTTTTAAGTTATTGACTTCTACACCTTATTATGCTCAGGCTAATGGGCAAGTCGAAGCTGCCAATAAGGTAGTGATTGGACTAATCAAGAAGCATGTGGGAAAGAGGCCTAGAAATTGGCACAAGACATTAGACCAAGTTCTTTGGGCATGTCGAACATCCCCTAAAGAGGCTACTAATACTACCCCATTTCGACTTACTTTTGGTCATGATGCAGTATTGCCTGTTGAGATTTATTTACAATCTATAAGAGTTCAAAGACATTATGAGATTCCCTCTGAGGATTATTGGGAAATGATGATGAATGAATTAGTGGATTTGGATGAAGAAAGGCTTAGAGCCTTGGAGTTGTTAAGAAGACAAAAGAAAAGGATCAAAGAATCCTACAACAAAAAGGTTAAGTCTAAATCTTTTGCATGTGGGGATTTAGTTTGGAAAGTGATTTTGCCTATGGATCAAAAGGATAAAACATTAGGCAAATGGTCTCCTAAGTGGGAGGGTCCATTCCAAGTCATACAAGTTTTCTCTAATGGAGCTTATGAAGTGGAAGAGTTAGACAAAGATAAAAGAGTCTTGAAAGTAAATGGAAAGTATTTAAAAAAATATAAGCCTATTTTGCAAGAGATTCGCATCAAAACTTAAGCTTTATTCAATAAAAAGAAAGCCAAAATAGGCCAAGTCAGGCTAATATGGCATACAAAGCAAAGAAGAATCAACACAACAATTTTTTTTAATCAAGGAAAGGATATTCATAATCTCTCCAATCTATGGATTTGAGGAAATCCATATAATCTGCATCTGGTTCATCATCAAAGTCTTGGGGTGTTAGAGCGTTCTTTCTTAGAGATCTTCATTTTAGTTTCTCTCTTCTTGGCTTGAGAGGTTGCTCCAATAGAGGCTTCAGGTTTCTTTGTTGCCTCCATATTTTTTGTTTCCTCAACTGCCTTTGCCTTTCCAGCCATTTTCTTGGCTGATGATTTCTCTGAATTGTTCATGTTTGCTTCTATGCAAAACTTGGTCATGTGGAAGAGAATTTATAGAGGCGAAGTATTGATTGGATTGGCCAGTCAAACGGTGAAACCATGTGAATTATTCTTGGAAGTATGCCTGAGGGCTATGCTATAAATGTCAGTTTAAAGCTAGAGGCTTATCCCTTGGAGTTTAAAGCTGAAAAGTTTGGCTTTCCAAGAAAAAGATAGAATGCCTTAATTGCAAATTTGACTTAGATGTGAGGGAATAAATAAAATGCATCATAATATAATATAGGTCGAAAGTAGTTAATGGTGAAATACTAACGATTGATTAATCAATGCCAAAGGCATAAAACTGTCATTACATAAAGGCCTCAAAAGGCCAAGAAACAAATGATTGGTTGAGCAAATAAAGGTCTTGAAAGCATCAGAAGGGAAGCCTCGACTCCAACTGGGAAAAGGTTTCTATGTGATGTTTGAGGCGAGCATTGCACAAGGATTCATCAAGTTTGGCTGTGGCAAGCTGTTTCTCAAGTTTTTGGGCTGCCTCAATACGATCCATGGCATGTTTCATTTCCCTAGCCATCTCAGTGGTGTCGAAATTCTGCAAATCACGATTGCGTTTTTCAGCATTCTCAATTTTAGCTTGTAACTCAGTGATTTGCTGCTTCCAGGCTTTAATATTCTTCTGATTGAAGGCTATTTCATTTTGTGTTTTCTTTTGTTCAGCCTCTATACTTTCAACCTTCTCATATGACTCCTTTGCACCACACCAAGCTGAACTCTCAAGACCAGATGTTTCCTCTATGGTATTCCTGATAGATGGAAGCAGCTTTATCTCTGCAGCTATTTGGTTCACCACATCAGTTAACTCTATCAGAAAACCAGAAACGTCTGGATTAAGAGTGGTGAGTTCAAGCTTTTCAAGGGTATCCTTCAGATAAGTCGTTGCAAATGGATCCGAGGCCAAAACTCTGTGAATGTCCCCCCAGAAGAAATTTTTCTTTATGGCTTGGAGGATTGTTTTGGCGAAATCATCTGATGCTGGAGTCGAAGAGACAGAAGAAGAAGAACCATACTTCTGCCCGAGTATTAATTTGGAATACTCACATGGGTTCGACCACTTGAGTGCTGTCAGTGAGTCTCCAGGAGGTGGAATGTTAGCCAGGGTTTGCTGGACCACAGGCGAAGGAGTATGGTGGGGTTAGGATCAGTTTGTTCTTCTTCCTCCTCTTCTTCTGATTCTTCTCCTTCTTCATCTTTTTCTTCTTCGACTACCATTTCTTCGTCAGGCTCTTCAGCAGTTGGTCGAATATTCTCCTGGTCATCAGCTGGTGTAGGATGTGGTTCATTTGTCTCCTCAGGCGCAGCTTGACCAGGATTGTCGTTGTGTGTTTGAACTTCGGGTTCATTTCTTTCTTCTTCAACCAATTGATCATTATCCATGAAGTTAGCCAGTTTGAAAAGTGGTGGACTTGAGGCATCATCATCATCAGAATTGGCGCCATCAGCTTGTGCGTTTTGAGTAGTGGTTTGAACTGGTGGTGTGGTGTGTTCTGCAGCATGTGGATTAGGTTGATTGATCTCACTCAAACCAGAGCCAATATCAGAAGATGGGTGATAAGTTGGCTCACCTTGGCTGTTGAGGAGCGTGGTGGTGAAGCTTCCTGCAGTCGGTTGAGGAGTGGGATTGTTAATTATGTTGGTGGTAAGATTGCTTGGAGTTGGTTAGGGATCAGGATTATTGATTATGTTTGCCTAAAGAACACAAGTGGAGAAAATGAGATTGAAAGAATTTGGGCGAAAGACGTCAGTACAATGAAAAAATGGTGCACATACCTGAGCTTGTACAGCAGCAGGACTTGAGTTATCACTCCCATGGTCACCAAGAGGTGTTCTCAAGGCCACCGTGGAAGGTTCTTTTTCGACACCACTTGTTGTAGGTGCCTTTTCAAGTATTTTGGCCACCTTCGAAGGAGGTGGGTCAGCAGGTCCAGATGCTTTTATTGGTTTTCTTCTTTTCTTTGTAAGAACCTCCTCAGGAGATTCATCTGAAGCATCTGAAGATATAACAACAGTTGGGGCATCCTTTTTACCTTTCTTTGAAGGTGTTGGAGGTTTTCGACCAGTCTGAAGAGGCGATGCAAATATAAGAAAGAAATTCATATAGTAAAAGCGTAAGCGGGGGATGTGAAATATACCTGTGTCCTCTCTGGTTCTTTGCCACTTTGTGAGGTAGCAGCCCTAGTTGAAGCAGTTTTCCTAGGCACAGCTGAAAGACAGTAAAAATTGTTACAAGTTAATGATTACGTGGTTAGTTATAAAGCCATGGATTAAGGGTTTCGAACCTTCATATATTTCAGATTCGACACGAACGTCCTGAATTCCTATATGAAGGTGTCCTTTAAAACTGTCTAACATATGCTTAGTCGGAACCACTCGTTGGGCCTTTGGCTGGGACTGCTGTCGAAGAAGTTTTAAATGCTCCCCACAGACAAACCAATCTGGAAATGGAGGGGCAAGCGCCACTCCAAAATCAGCATTAGGCAGTCGAGGGAACTTTGGAGGAAAAAGTTTAAAAGCTACCTCATAACGTTTCTCACGAGGGACGTTTGGAGGAATTTTTAGTTGATCCAGCTTTTCTAGAAATTTTCTCTTTAGAGTGACAGCAGCCTCATGAATGGTTCGACTAAGATCATCTGGTCGATAGATAGTTTCAAAGTATTTTTGAAAAGCCTGTATTTCTTTGATGTGAGTAAACTTACTCTTTTTCATCTTGTCCTGCACATTGAGAAAAGCTTGGTCAAGTAATGAAGAAAATGTAGCCACATCAAGAAAGTGCTCACTATAGTGCTTCGACCACCATTGGTGGAATGATGAAGTGCATAGAAAAGAAGGCTCAAAAAACACAGGAGAGAGGACTTTTCTTTTCTCATTCCGGTTGTCAAGTGTAATGGAGACATTTTCCTCGTCGAAGCAGGCAGTGTGAAGAATTACTTGGCCCTTTCTCTCATACAAGCATTGAGGAAAGCTCTGGGCCAGCCCAAATTGTCGAGAGACAAGGTTTGGTTGATAGGCAATCAGTGCTGATAAACCTCTCCCTAAGTTCAGCCTGTGGATAAAGAATCTGGGAATAAAAAAGGCTTCCCAGATAGCAACAGATTCTTGATCAAGAGTTTGGTGAGGATTTGGAAATGGCCTTTTAAACCACACAGGCCCGTATCTTCTTTGAGCAAAAGGTGCCATGCTAGGAGTGAACTAATAGCGCTTGGCAAACATCATAATATAACTGGTAAAGGCCCTTTGAAGGGTTTCACCATCATCATTGAGAGTGAGTTTGGCCAGACGCGTCCCTTCGACACTTCTTTCCCTGATTTCAGCAGAGGCTTCATCAACTAGGCCTTTTATGGGGAGGCTAGCCTCAAATGTAGCGTTAAGCCACAATTGAAGTAGCCAAAGAGGCTCACTCAAGTGCATAGGACCTTGGGCCTCCACATTTCTAAGTCGAGAAGCCCCTTCGCTGACAGAATCATAAAGGTTCGCCAGGATGAGTTCACTCAAGCAGGTTCCTCTGTTGTTGTGAAGTTGATTCGCCAGGGGCATGTACTTCTTAGCTACCTGCAAAGATTTTGTACAGAAAACATATCTCGACAGCCAGACTGTGAGAAAAGAAATATGTTCTTCATCAGAAACTTTGTCAACTTTTTGTTTAAAGTGGTGTTTGATGAAGAGAGTGTATGTAAGTTTAGAGCCTGAAATATTGATGGTGTCTTCAGCATCAACATCAGGGTTATAGGTAAGGCCATCTAGGCGAAGCCCTGTGATGGCAGCTACATCGAACAAGGTTGGGGTAACCATTCCACATGGCAGATGGAAGGTAGAATGGGTGATGTCCCAAAAGTATAAGGACGCTGCCAACATGTTCAAACAGTATGGTATGCTGGTCTTCGATAGCATAAGAAGGTCATAAATCCCTATATTCTTCCAATGTTCAGCTTTGACCTTCTCCATCTTCGCCATCCATTGGTCAAATTCCTTCAAGGGATTGACAGCTCTCACCAGCCTGGTGCCATCAGTGAGATAACCAACGTTGATTTTGGGCAGGGGGATTTCTTCAGGAGAGGTTTCAACAGAAACGTTAATTTTGGGAAAGTTTTTTTGCCCTAATGGCCTTGTTTTCCGGTAAGAGGGGAGAAACTCACTTAGTTTCTCATTAGAAATGTCAACATCAGCTAGAGGACCAGACAGTGCATAAGGTTTGTCAGAAACGACTAAAGGAATCATTACCTGAGACTTATATATGGCTCGTGTTTCTTCAGTGGTGGGTTCCGGCATGCAACGGCGGTTATCCACTATTTGGGGGTCTGGGATATTAGCGAATGGAGGAATGGCTTGTTTAAATTGAGTAGCCTTGCCTCTTTGAGTTTTCTTTGGTTGAGGATTGGTTTGGGAATACGCCATTGTTGAAGAAGACGAAAAGATGGTGTTTTTCTGGGTTTTGCGTAAGAGAAACTGAAGAGAAGAAGATGTTCGCTTGAGAATATGAAAGTGTGGAAAGTTCACCAAATGGTGAAAATGGATATTTATAGACGTTTGAAAATCCCAAGAGCCTTGGATCCACCGCTGAAGTTGAGAAGGTCGTGGGACGCGTGTCTTTCTCTTGGAAGTGTGATGAGTGGTAGCAGTTATGTTCAGACTGCAAACATATATTTTCAAGAAAGGAGTTATGATAAGTGCGGCTGAAGAGACGTTTAAGGATTTGTCATGATGGCATGATGTCATAAGCGTGGGTTAGAGAAACTGAACAGTTGAGCCACTGAGTGATTAGTGGATTATTCAGTTGAAGCCATGCAAATAAGCGTCGAAATGGTTGTTGAATCGAAAAATGACCTTCTTACCAATTCTAGCGAAAGGACATTTCTTGGGGGGCAATTTGTTAACCCTCATTTTCGATGCTAGAAGGAATCAAAGCTATTTTAAGTTAAAAAATTATTTTTAACATAAGAAAGGTTTTCGACCTAGTGTTGATATAGCCTGAAGCGAAGCAAGGTTTTAGGAACCTCAAAAAATGGCTAAGTGTTGGGAAAGGTTTCGACCATGGGAATATTGAAACGTGCGCTGCAGTTGTTACACTAAGGCTGGAAGGAATTTCCAATGTTTGAAATTCAAATAGGAGCAGTTGTGAACGTGGGAACAGTTGAGGCCAAGGAGAAGGCGCCAAAGGGACACGTTTGAAGCAATAACCACCACTTAGTAGTTATTTCTTAGCACTATAAATAGGAGTTAGTTCTATGTAATAAGTGTGTTCATATTTTTGTACAAGTTACTCAAAGAAACTCAAAGTACCCGCGTGTAGAGAAACGAGTTCGTGAGAATGTACGTAATATAACACCACCCTTTATTTCTTCATCAATGCAATTTACCTTCATCATGTTTATGTTTCAGCACTTTACATTTTCCTGAACTTTACCTTTCATGTCTTAACTTTTCCTTGAATCTTTATTTTCAGTCAAGTTTATTTTAAACCTTGTTTTTACCTTCATTTAAAAGCTTTCGACATTTATCTTCTTGCATCTTTACATTCAAGCATTTAATCTTCAAGCATTTACTTTCAAAGTCTTTTATCTTTAAGTCATTTATTTTTAAAGTCATTTATCTTTCCACATTTACTTTCGACAGCACCTTTACATTCCAGTCTTTATTTTCAAGAACGTGGAGTTCTTTGCATTTTATTTTCAAAAGCTTTTACATTACTGCATTTACCTTCAAAGTCATTTATTTTCTTGCCTTTTACTTTCGACAGTCATTTACTCTTTCTGCACCTTTTACATTCAAGAACGTGGAGTTCAAGCACTTTTACATTTCTTGTTGTTTACTTTCGACAGTTATTTATCTTCTTGCACTTTTATTTTTCAAAGTCATTTACCTTTTTGTCTTTTACATTCGACGTCTTTAAATTCTGCATCATTTATTTACAGCCCTTTACATTTCCAAGCCTTTACTTTATTTGCAAGTAGTCGAACGTGAAGTTCATGTAGTTTTCTTTTACTGTCGAACGTGGAGTTCAATTTACATTTCTTGCATTTATCATTGTCAGTTACATTTTCCCTTAAATTTAGCACATGTCCTAGGATTTGTGTGGTCGATCCTGCAAGTTAGTCAGTTTTATTTAAAATTGATAGACCAAAGGTTGTTTACCAAAATTCACAGTAAATAAATTGGCACACCCGGTGGGACCTAGTGCTAAGATTTATACTTTTTGTTGACCTTATCTTTCTTGGGGAAGAAATACTTTCGTTGTATGTTATTGAGAAGTGGGAAGTTAGCCACAACAAACGAAGGAATACCAAAGAGAAGATACACTAAGAGAATGGCAACTAATGCTAACCAGCAGGTTGATCCTCAAGGGAGTATTTCAAACACTCAGTCAAGTAGCAGTATGGGGTCTCAAAGCACACCATCACCAGTGCCTTCGACAGGAGGACAGACGTCACTTCCATTAGTAGTGTCTGAACCAGGATCAACATGCACAAAATCATATACTCAACCTGTGTTAGAATACATAGGACCACAAAATCCTAATTCACCAACACCCCCAGGAAGAAATTCAATGTACCGGCATTTCCCTCCTCCAGGTTTTCCACATCCAGGGTCAAGGAGTCAACCTTATGGTATGCCTACATCAATGATGCAAAATCTGCATAATGCTCCACCTGTATTTTCAGAAAATGTGGTGTCTTCGCCATTGCAAGGATCCGGATCAGGAGGTCGAAACAACCAGAGTATAGGTGTTGGTTACTCTGTTCAAACGCCTAGTCTTACAAATACATCCATAAATTATTTGAGACAGTAGATGGATCAAAGTAACATGCAAATAGTGCATACGTTATCTCAGACAATGGGAGAAGTTTTTCAACCCTTGATTCAGAATACGACTCAAACTAACCAACAATTGGCACGCATGGCTGATTTCATGGGAGTACCAGCGGTGGACCGAAGAGCAACTGTTGTCGAAGATATCCCAAGACGTCATCCACGTCATGTACCTGAGGTTCTTGGAAGATCAAGAGATGATTGATCATTTTAGGGTCGAACCACCAAGAAACCAGATGCCAATCCAGATAAAGGAAGAGCCAGTAGTGATGGTGAACAAGAACCAAAATGCTGATCAATTACTTAGACAGGTTCGACATCAAAATCAAGCAGAAGAAAATAATCTTGCACCCATGGTTGAAAGGATAATGACCAGAAATGGTGTGAATCTTGGCTTCACAAGGCCAAATTATACTTCGCCTATAGTGGATTATATTCTCCAAGCAGAATTACCCCCTAGGACGAAGGTTCCAAAGTTCAGCAAGTTTTCAGGAGATACTACTGAATCTACTGTCGAACATGTGGCTAGGTATTTGATTGAAGCAGACAAAATTGCAGCTGACGAAAGCCTCAGAATCAAATACTTCCCAAGTTCCCTTACCAAGAATGCCTTCACATGGTTTACTACTTTGCCTCCAAATTCCATATACAATTGGACCCAGTTAGAGCGTTTGTTTCATGAACAGTTCTACATGGGGCAAACTAAGATTAGTTTGAAAGAATTGGCTAGCATCAAACGCAAAGTTACTGAGTCAATTGATGATTACATGAATAGGTTTCGACTTCTTAAAGCCAGGTGCTTTACACAAGTGCCAGAACATGAGTTGGTCGAAATGGCTGCTGGGGGTCTTGATTATTCCATTAGGAAGAAATTAGATACCCAATATCTTAGAGATATGGCCCAGTTGGCTGATAAGGTTCGACAACTAGAAAGGCTGAAAGAAGAAAAGGCTATATTCAGCAGGGGTAAAAAAGTGGCCTTTGTCGAATGTAGTGAAGATGTGGAGAATTTGTATGATGAAACATCTTATTTCGACGGAAATAAGGTTGACATTGCTAAGTTAAAGCAAGGTCCACCTTATGCCTACAAATTATTAGCTCCTTCAAATGGAAAAAATCCTGTCGAATCTAACGACAAATTTCCTAAGAAAACATACACTTTCGACGTCACTAAATGTGACGAAATATTTGATTTGTTAGTTAAAGATGGGCAAATGATAGTACCTGCTGGTGCTAAGATGCCACCTTTAGAACAAAGAAAGAAAAGAGGTTTTTGTAAGTACCATAATTTTTTGGGTCATAAAACTTCTCAATGTTTTCTTTTCAGGGATTTGGTGCAAAATGTTATCCAAGAAGGAAGGCTGAAGTTTGGTGACAAAGGCAAAGCCCAGATGAAAATTGACTCTGACCCATTGCAAGTTGCGGAGGCTAACTACACAGAGCCTCACGAGGTCCAAGTGGTAGAAGCCACAGAAGGATTTGATCAATCAGTCAACATGGTGGAGGTTACTGAGGACTTCGCCACCAATCTTGTGATAACTGAAGGTTTTAGTAAGGCTGCAAATGGCCTGAATGTTGATGGTACCAGTCTAATGTTGGTGACCAAAGAAACTGCTGATAAGTTTGTTGAAATGGATAATGCTGCCATGGTTTTGGATATGGCAGTGAGTGGATTGAAGATAAATGCCACTGAAGGCATTAACATAGTCGAATTGGTTGAAGAATCTGATTCTAGCTCAGATAGCATCAGCACCAATGAGGCTATGGGCAGAAATGCCCCCAAGGTCTAAGTTGTTAAAGAATTGGAAGATGACATGCTATTGGTAGGAGAGATGATAGACATGGATGGTTGTTTGGTGGAAAACTGGATATGTATGGCTGCTGAGCAGTTTTTCAAGATGTCTCCTAATGTTGAAAATGTTAATGCTAAAGAAATGGTGGAAGCTGAAAAAGCTGCTTGGCAAGAAGCTTCCCAAAAAGCTGCAAAAGCAGCAGCAAGTGGTGGGTGTCTGGCGAAGACCACTGAAAGTCTTGAAGCTCATTTCTCCAAGATGCGCTTAAATGATAAAATTGATGTCAATATGGTCGAAATTACAGATCAAAAAGCTGAACAAGTGAGTAAGGCAGATGAACAAGAAGAGCGCAACAAAATAGCTTATCCTAAGCAAGAGGAGACAATTGTGGATTTTCTGCACCGTTGCCAGAAGAAAGGTTCTGGAGTAATGCTATGTCCAAGATGCAGCGCCATTTTTGATGAGAAAGCTGCCCACAAGTTAGAAGGTGTCAAAAAAGCTGGTGGAAGCTGGGGGCAGAAGGTAAATAAAGGTCCCAGAAGTTTTGACCATAGACGACTTTCGACAGGGTTGAAAAACCAAGTACCAGGAGTTAGGCCAGGTACATTCAAACCAGTTGCGAATGTGCCAACAGGTAGTTGGATCAAGCCTATCGAAGGAAGAGAACAGAAGAAGAAGTAGGAGAAATTTGAAGTGGAAAGAGGTTCTTCATTTGAGTATAGAAAAGAGAACCATACCACCAACAAGTTAGCATACATTTCTCAAAATTACAAGGGTAAAAATCCCATGTCTAGATGACAATGGCGAAGAGAGCAACGTAGGTGAAAGGCTATCAGGGAGACTCAGGTACAAGGAGAGTCAAGCACCAATATTGATAATCAACCTGGGACAATTGAGAAAATGCCCATAAGGCAAAAGCTGTTCAATGTTCAGCCAGAGAAGAAAGTTGAAGATGATGAGAATATGACTGATAATTTCGACAGTGAGTCAGCAACTTCTCTAGATATTCTTGTGAATGTGGTATCAGTGATGCCAAAAGAATTTGGTCAAGTTTCAGAGGCCGAAGACTTGGATCAAACTGCTGAATTAGAAATGTTGGCACACAAGCCTGTGTGTTATTACATCATGAACAATGGGTGTGTGTCATACCCCAAATTTTGACCACTAAGATTTCCCATCATTGTGAAAATCATCATCACAATATGGGGGAACCATCATGCCTCATTAGTCTCCCCAAAGATGGGTGAGCACCCACTACAATCAAAACTAGGGTTTCAAGCCCTCTCTTAGTGCTTAGACAAAGAATCAATCAAGGAATGACATGATCTTCAACTTGTCTAACCTCTCAAATATCCATAATGGATCAAAAGGACTCCCACTTCAAGGATTAAGCACAAGGTTGCTCCCTTCTAGGTGGATTAAGTCTCAAGATCGACAGTGTCACCAAATTAGGGTTTTGGTCGACCAGGGCCTCCAGATGGAAATTTTCCTCTGGGCACAAGCAAATGATCCAAAACCTAGCCTAATATACTCCATGGAACCTCATGGACCCAGTCATCAAGTCAATCTTGCCTCAGGGGATGCATACATCAAAAATCAGGAATTAGGGTTTCTTGACCTAATTCACCCCTAGGTTGACTTTTGGGACAAATCATGAGCCAAGACCTTAAAGGAGGGTTTGAGGGTCTCTAATGAACTACATTTATCCATTTGGAACAATGGATTAATCCAAGAAGCTTGAGCAACAAGTCTCAATTTCATCTGCACCACAATTAGGGTTTCGCGAGGAAAGTCAACTGTAACTTTGACTTTTGACCAGGACATGCTCCCAAGCCCTATGACATGATCCAATATACCCTATAACGCCCATGGAACATGTCCATAAAGTTTGATTTAGGTCAAGGACATGATTTCATGAAGAATTGCACAGTTTGGAATTCATCTGATAAAAAGTCAACTGTGCACAAAAGTCAACTTTGACTTTTTGAGATAATTCATCAAAATGGATTTTTAACCCTAAAATGATGTTAATGTATGATTTGAATCATCATTCATCAAGAAAAATCAAGAAAAGTTGGATAACTTGTAAAAGGGGTAACCATAAAACTTAGAAATTTTTCTAAGTCATGAAAAAGTGCCACTAATGCACCAACTTTGGAGGACCATAACTCCTAAACCACAAGACCATTGTGCCCCCATTCAAAGCTTGATTTGTAGATCTCATTTCCCTCTACAAAAGCTTCATACTGACCTATGTCCAAATTCCTCATGGATTTTGAGTTATGGAGTGATCAAAATCAAGAGAAAACACTTTGTTCCAACACTTAGTGAAAATTTCACTAAGTCAGATTTTGCCTTACTTTTTGCCAAATGTAGGGGGGTTTTTCACTTGGATTCAAAAGAGATCAAAACCAAACATGTTCAAACAGTTGTTGTATCATGTAAGGGCTTTCCAAAATGGTCAAGAACATTACCAAATTCAACTTACACCATGAGATATGACATTGGCAAGTTGCCTTGCTGAAATCGGTCAAAGGCAAGGCAGAATTTGCAATTTTGTTCGAATTGCCAAAATCAGCCAAATTCAAATGCTCCTATCCACTTGGACACATCTGAGGATTGAATCTAAAGGGGACAATCACTGAGCCAAGCCTCCAAAGTCCATGGAACAAGAAATAACATGTTGAACCTAGAATGGCCAAAATAGGGACAAGACTCCAAATTTGGATTGAAGCATTCAATGGAAGCATCAAGGTGGCATGGACTGAGCCATTCTCATCTGAAATCAGTCAAGACTTATCCAAGACCAAGGGAACCAAAGCTCTGTGCCCTAACCTCTAGTCAATGGCTAGAGGAGACTTGGATTTCCATTAGCCAACATTGGCCAAACCTACTTAGCAGTTGCCATTCACTATTCCTTGCAAAACAAACTTTCTCTACTATAAATAGAGCTCAATTGTGTTCAGTTTAAGTACACCAAAGGCCTACAACACTTGCCTTTCTCAAAATCTCTTTCTCTTGCCAAAAATGCCTTTCTTAGCATGGTAGCTATCGGGTTTTGAGCTAGAGGGAAATTCCACTCAAACCAATCACTCACACACCTCACATACATCACATATGAGCTGATCAAACACTTAAACAACAACTGGAACACTGATTTCTCAGAATCACCAATCAATTGCTCAAGGTTTTAACCAAAGTGCAGTTGAGATGCCATGAAGTGATCCAGCCAATTTCAATCAAGTCCAAGCATTCAAACACACTTCATAGGGTGTAGGGAAGCTGTTCAGATCATCACCACTCATCTGTAACACCTCTAAATCAAAAGTCACATTGCACTTGCTGTCACGGCCTAGAGGTAAGCATATACTTGGTCATCTCTCAATCTATGCATATTTCCTCGCACAATAATTTGGCCATATGTTCATAATCATGCATAGAATGTTTCCCCTCAATTAATTGCATTGTTTGAATCGTGTATAAAAAATCCCAGTCTTCATGCAGAAATTAGGGTTCTTGAGGATTTTTCATGATTTCTTGTTATATGTTTAATTTAAATGAAATTAATTGACATAGACATGATCGTGAGGTTGAGACGAGCATAATGATATGTGGATTGCATGTTATAATCAAGTATTCAGTGAGATTGGAGAGAAAATGCAAATCTGGCCAAGCCCAGAACACGCGCGTGTTCTTGGTGTGTTCTTGGCGCCTTTTTTCAAAATTTGAATATTTGAATTTTGTGATTTTATTTAATTGATTAAAAAATTATTTTCTCTCTGAGTTTTAATGATTTTGAGTTTATTCTTTTTTTAATAATTCACAAAAATGTTAAAAATATTTTATTTTTCCAAAAAATCCCAAAAATATTATTTATTTTGTATAATTGATATTTTTTCAAAGAATTAATGTTTTAATTGTTTTTAACATTTAAAATATTTTTTCCACCTTGATTTTGCAACTTTTAATGCTTTCTAATTATTTTGTAGGTCAATACTTAATTTTTGAAGCATTAATCTAAGATCACAATTTGTTTTTCATATGTTAAACAATTTTGATCATTTTAATTGAATTTTTATTCAATTAAATACATTTTTGAAAACAAATTAGGGTTTTTGGATTAATTCAACCCTCATAAATCATTTTCAAAACACTTTGGGCCTCTAATAGAGTGTAAGACCCAATCCTTTTTTTGACCAAACCATTTTTGGGCCTCAGATATTGTATAAGTCCCGATACCGTTAAAAACAAACGGCGTGATCGTCGCCTTCTGAAAAATAACCTGGGCCTCTCCTTGAGCTATAAGACCCATTCAAAACTTTTGGGCCTCTAATAGAGTGTAAGACCCAACCCCCTTTTAACCAAAATCACTTTGGGCCTCAGATATTGTATAAGCCCCTCTGCGTTAAAAGAAAACCTCGGCGCAATCGCCATTTCAAACGGAAAAATCATCTGGGCCTACCCTCGTGTTATAAGCCACACTCTTTTTCTTAAAACTTTTTGGGCCTCTTGAGAGAGTGTAAGACTCATCCCTTTGTACAGAAAACAATTTTTGGGCCTCAGTCACTTGTATAAGTCCCTCTGTACAAATTCAAACAGTGCGCTCACTGATAAAACCCTGGGCCTCTCCTTGAGCTGTAAGCC
Source organism: Lathyrus tuberosus (assembly GCA_022829125.1). Taxonomy (NCBI): domain Eukaryota; kingdom Viridiplantae; phylum Streptophyta; class Magnoliopsida; order Fabales; family Fabaceae; genus Lathyrus; species Lathyrus tuberosus. Next base: position 6,587,489 of record JALAZF010000049.1, read on the forward strand.
CCAAATCTTTCTTTTTCAAAGCACTTTCTCCTTTGATTTTGAATATACTGTTGTTTTCAATCTGTCTTTGTTGAACAACTAACCAAACAGCATGGAAGCTCTACAACCGAGTAAGTGGTTATTGCTTTCATTTACCGCTTTCATATACATATAACTGTATTGTGGGGCTGTTTCAATGTAAGTCTTCTTTCATAAACTCATATCAACTGTGTAATAATAGTATAGATATTTAGAGTTTCCCTGGCAACTACGTCTAGCATTAAGCCCATTGATCACTCGTAGAAATAGTCTAAACTAGATCCCCATAGGATTACCAGACACAGTCTTCCCTCCTCTTGGGGTTAAACAATATGGAGACATGAAAGGCAGCATTCTCTATGAACCCTTTCATAGACTGTCACTCATAGAAGTTGTCAAAGAAACTCTATTCCCCAGAGATGATCTTTTCTCCGTGAATGGCATCTCTTGAGTTTCTTCCAAATTCTCGAACTTTCCTGGCTTGATCTATTCTCGGTGAATGGCATGTCTTGAACTTCTTGGGGTTTGGGGACCCACAGGCTTCTTAAAAGCATTTGTCAAGAAACTCTACTCCCCAGAGATGATCTTTTCTCCGTGAATGGCATCTCTTGAGTTTCTTCCAAATTCTCGAACTTTCCTGACTTGATCTATTCCTTGTGGATAGCTTGCCTTGAATTTCTCGGGATTTGGGGACCCATCGGCTTCTTAAAAGCAATCGGCCTCCTTTTGGGCATTATGCAAGGACCCACCGGCTTCCTAAAAGCAACCCCGCCTCCTCTTGGGCTTAGTACAAGGACCCTACGGCTTCTTAGAAGCATCCACAACCTCCTCTTAGGCTTCGTATAATGATCTCTTCCTCCGGGAATAATAGCCTCCTCTTGGGCTTCGTACAAGGACCGATCGGCTTCTTAAAAGTTTCCAGCCTCCTCTTGCGCTTCGTACAAATTGTCCCGACGACCTCCTAAAGGTATAGGAATAGAACTTAATCATCTGTGTAGAACAGTCATTTTATAGAGTCTACTACTGTTTCTCAAAGCATAGTACAAAAGATGAAACTCTAGACACGGACAGTCTAATCTCCTTGAGTTTTCCAGACATTCTCAAGTGACCCCCTTGTTAAATAGGAAGTAAACCCGTAGACTCGGACAGTCTCAATACCCTTCGGATTTCCAGCTTCCTTAAAGAATAGGAATGACCCGGATCCTTGAATTAAATCCATGAGTACAATGTTGCTCATATAAGAACTGATTTTCTCTTTAAAATCAGTATACTGGACCTGTCACTTAACTGAAATAGTAACCACAGCCTCCTCTTGGGCTTTGTACAAATGATTCTCCCCAGCGGAGTCAGACAACGTTTAGCCTCTCTCTCGGGCTTTGTACGAGACACATAAGAGACTCCCTCGTTGAGTCAATTACCCCTTTCACCTCCATCTTGGGCTTTATACGAGATACAAAAAGGTTCTTATTGAGCCAAACAAACAACAGCCTCCATCTCTGGCTTCGTATAAGATACAAAAAACTCTCTTGTTGAGTCAATTAACCTTCATCTCGGGCTTTATACGAGATACCAAAAGACTTCATCGTCGAGTCAAAACTTTTTAGCCTCTCTCTCGGGCTTTGTACGAGACACATATTAGCCTCCTCTTAGGCTTTATATAAGAAAACAACTGGTTAATCCAATTAACCTTTTAGCATCAAAGCTGTGCCTCGTTCACAGTACACAAACTTCAACAACTCCTTCCCTTTCATCTAATCGCTGTAAGCGGCAAGCCTCTGGATCATCTACATCCATGCCAATGTCCCTCTTTTAGCATGAGAAATTCCTAAGGAAAGATGGCATTGCTCTAAACTGAGTTAAAGTCTTCTCCTTCAGGTTAAAACCCCCTATAAAGGAAATTATGGCATTGCTAGGATCCGCGTATCCCGGTTAAAGTAACTCTCCTTTACAGTCAGTCACCCAACAGTCGTAACAGACAAACCCCTCTTTAGAGATGACAAATTCTCTCTAAAGTCAAACACTTTCAGCTTCACATCTTGGGCTTTGAACAAGATACAAACTACCTTTCGCTTCACGTCTTGGGCTTTGAACAAGACACCAAACAACCATTTCCTCCCATAGAATAGGAGGAACTACGAACGCTCTGATTTCCCTGTTTCGGTAAACGGGAATACGTAGGCATAAGATTGAAATAAAAATCTTAGCGAGCACACTAAACAAAAAACCCAAAATCTCATACTCTCATGTATCTATCAAAAGCATCAGTCCTAACATCCTAATCCTTGTTCCCCGCCAGAAAATCCAAGAAAGAGAAAAGAAAATCGTATTGGCGAAAATACTAATAACCAGTACAAAGGCCCCCCCATATTGATAGCATTCGTAACCTAACAGACTGCTGTTTAAACTCAGTATGCAAAGCAGGGTTAATTGGAGACATCTATTTCCCTTCCTTCATCAGCTTTAATAGGATAAAAAATGACTTGACCTGTAGTAAACTCAACCGCAGAGAGCGACCAGCGCTTAAGAACCGCGTCCAAAATCGATCGCTACAGAAAAAATGGTGCCCACCGTGGGGCCAAGACCTTGTTTTTTTTCCTTTTTTTCTCTTCACTTATGTGAAAACCACAAATTGGGGCTTCCGTCGGGGAACCCAATTTCTGTCAGGAACTTAGGATTCATAGCTTTAAAGGTCTAGGATGTTTAGGACAAATATATATACTGCTTTTCCTAATTGCTATACGTGTTTATTTTTCTGCTAATGGGAATGCGTGTGATGCCGCATGTGGAAAGATTGAGTATACACTTAAGATAAGTGATGGCGATGGGGTCGACCATCAACCTCAGTGGAGGCTGACCAATGCAACCCATTCTCTCACCTAGACAATGAGTCGATTGTTAAGTCTGAGAAGTTGAGGAGCCAAACCCTTTCGTAGTGCGGAAACTATCAGGAATAGTTGTTACGCGATACTACCCTCATTTGAGGCTGGTGATCTATTCTCGGTGAATGGCCCTTACTCTAAGATTGCTCTACAACTCGCTGGCGATCCGCTTGTTGTTTTGCTTTCCTGGGAGGAGCTGATGATAATGAGTACAGGTACAAAAATCACCTTAGTATAAACCTTTGGGGATGGGTAGAGCCTTGACTTCATGACAACGACCCTTTGACCCCATGTTTTTTCTATGTTTTTGTGTGCTGCATTCATGCATTCATCTAAAAAACATTAAAACATTCAAAAAAAAATTCTCTTCTAGTCTCTCTGTTTTTCAAATTAAACTAAGACTGTGATTGCAAATATCCGAGAAAAGGATTGAACTAATGGATTTCGGTAGAAGGAGAACTCATAGTGTAATACCCCAAAATTTGCTCTCCCTTTTGGCATCATAGCATAGCATTATCATATATCATATCATGTCCATCTCATTAGCATTGCATTGCATATTTAACATAGAAAAATGAAGCATAACATCCTTCTTACCATCAAGGCATGTGATCAAGTAAAAGGTGGACAATCAAGGAATTATTCAAGGCATAAATGATCAAACAAGTTCACTCAAGGCAAGCCAAAAGGTCTTTCATGTCTCATACTATCTCAATTGGTCATCCAAAACCTCAAGAAAGGGAGATTCAATAGGAGATTGAAGCACTAGATCTTTCACTATGCAAGAGATCCAAAAACTGAAGGAAAAACCTCAAAAGAGATGGTTCATTGGTTCAAAATCACCCTCAAGTGGCATATCTCATCATCCTTTAAGAGGATACACAACATACTCTGAGGAATTTGAAATTGAAGATTGCACATTTTTCTCCTAGGAGATGGGTACCAAAACTAGGGTTTCCAATTAAGTCAGGGTATCTTTGATTTTTTGTAAAAAAACTTGATGTCATGGTATTCTACATGTCCTTAAGTGTATGCGTGTGGAAAATTGCATCTCAATTGGTTTCAGAAGGGTCTCAATTGATCAGTTGCTTGATAATCGAGAAATTGGGGAAAAAGTCAACTGTGCAGTGAAAAAGTCAACTCCTGACTTTTTGAGGCCAAATTCATGAAATTCATGTTATATGTGGCCAAGGTACAAAATTTGATCGAGAAACTCCAAAAGGGCCACTATAAATCAAGAACTTGCAAAACTGCCAAAAATAGAAATTTTGGAGTTTCCAAAAATAGTAAGTTTTGGCCATTTTACACCAAACTTTGAACCAAGGCCATTCAAAATTGAGACATCAAATAAAAACTCCACCAGGCCACAACAAAAGATCTTGTTTCAAGCTTCAAATCCATATAAAGAACAGCTCCATTGGATAAAAATTGAGTGAGATATGATTGATCAAAGTTTGAGCAAAGTAGGTCAAAAACCAAGTCATGGCAAGGCAAGTGCAGGCCCGTGCGCCATAATTTTGTCGAACACTTGGTGTACCAAATGTCCAGCCACTTTTCTCAATGATGGAAGCTCCAAACGAAAAAATGTTGAACATCAAAGTTGTTCATCTCCATGTCCTATTCAACTTTGATGTTGGACATTTTTCCCTTTTGAGCAAGTTATGATGGGGTTATGATGGTCCCAAGTTGACGCGCTCATGCTGAATTTTCCAAGTCAGATTGCCATGTCAACCTACCAACCTGCCAAGCCCATGCACCAGTTCTGAACCATGATGTTTGGAGTCATTTTACACCATTCTACAAGTCTCTATTCAATTCCATTTCAACATCAAAATTATTCTCTTATATCTACTCTTTCATTTGCCACAAAAATTACACATTTCCATTCATTAAAGTGAGAGAAATTCATCACCAAACTTCCTTGTTTTAATTTATTTTAAGTTGCTATAAAACCAGAAAAATAACATTGTTGTTGTTGCTAATTCAAACACTCATACATGATACACACCAGTCCACATTCCATTTAATTAAACTAAAAATTTCCTTACATCACCACCCTCCATTTTAAACCCCACCATACAACTTCATAAACTCACCCACACCATAATAAATTTTTCCAACTCACCTCTAACTGTCATGACTCAGTTAGTTAGAACCCACTCAGTTAACCCAACTCTAACTCACTTAACTCACTCAGTTTACCATGGTTAATCACACTAAACCCTAACTATATAAACAAATTCACACACAATTTCAACTCTCTCTCTCATTTTTTCCACATTTTCTCAGAACTCATTCTCAATCATTCTCTCAATTTTCTCTCTAATCTCACACATTCCTTACACTTTTCATCTCAATTTCTCAAGAAATCTCGAATTTCTCTTTCATTCTCAAGAATTCAGATTCAGATTTCTCTCTCGTTTCTTCATCATTTTCGAAGATCTTTGAAGCAGAATCATCTCCATAATCTCCTCTTTCTACTATATGCATTAGATTCGATTGAATCCCCCATCGAAAAATCTCAAGTTTCACTCATCACTTCCAATTTCTACTCCAAGCAAGTATTGGATCTGGTTTTCGCCTTTATTTGGCACAAAGTGATGATTTGAAGATCTTGCAGGAAGTTTTCGGATTTCTAAAACAAAAAAATTGCATCTCACAAGGTTAGAGATCTTGACACTTTTCCTTTAGTTCATCATATTTTTAGAGATTTACAATGTGAAATTAGTACTCATGCATTGCATCTGGAAGTCCTGAAATGATTGCACACCACTGTTGTTTAATTTGAAGTTTATGTGATTTTGTGATTTTTGTGAAATTCATGTTGAAATGTGTCACTTTCGTGCCATTTTTCTTGATGTTAGAATGATCTATTGGTGATTTAATTGGTATATTCATGATCTATGAAGTTTGGGCTTCAGTTTGGTATCTTACTTTGTTAATTTTCGTTAAGAAATGAGGGAGATATTTGAGGAAAAAGATTGGCAAAATTTTTGCATGTTTTAGTAAAATTCTGCACTTTTTGCATGAGTTTATGGTGAGTTTGGCGACGTGGCAGCACCTGATTGGCCGTGTTCTTATGGTCTTAATGATTAACTAATAAGTACACAATGATTGGAAGAGTGTTGGTAAGAGAGAGATTGCACAAGTGGCGCGATTCGGTTGGTGCTTTATGTTACTTTTCGGCGGACCAATGGCATGGCAGCAGCAAATTAACGAGTTCTTTTGTTTCTCACGTTCTGAATTCTTGCATTCTCAGCTGCTATAGTGTGTGCGCGTGCATGATTATAGTGTGTGCGTGTGTTTTTATCCGTTGATGTGGAGATCATGTGTGATTGTGTGGATGAGATTGAATCCGTATGCTAGCTAAGATATACACCACCACATGCGATTTTCTGGGCTTTAATGGACTGATTTAAATTGCTTTTTGCACCCTTCCATTTTTAAGGCCCATGTCCTTTGAACTAAAGAGTGACTATTGTTGCACCCCCTCCTTGTTTTCTTGCATTTTATTTTTTTCATTTCATATACGTTTCAATTTTAATTTTTAAAAAATACTAAAAATCATCATAAAATTCTGAAAAAATTCGTGAATATTATCAAGACATTTAGGAAAGTTTTGATATTTTTATTTCATGATGTTATGACATTTTTACCCCTGTTTCATAATTTTCTTTGAATTTCCATTTGTATGCATTTCAAATATGATACATGAATTTGTAGAATTTTGTTCTTGCTCATTACAAACTGTTTTGACTTGATTATTTTTGTATTGATTCACTAATACATTGAGGCCTGTTAGATGATTTTTGTTTTATTTTTTAGGTCACTTTATGACATGTTTTGATGCTTATCTTTGCACCATTTTGCATGATGTTTTAATTTGACCAAATTGCATTGTTTAAAGTCATTTTGCTTGGAATTTTGACATGCTATCTTGATTTATGATTTACTTCTGACTTAGGCATTCTAATACCATGCTTTTATAATTTTCATAAGTCCATTTGATTTTTGTTTGATGCATTTACATTTGAAGACTAATACATGTCATATCATTCTAACTTTAGTGTATGTTTGCATGAATTCTTTTGTGCATATTTGTATGAGCATTTGCATATTTTATGATCCATTCATGTGATATTATAGGTCATTTGTATGATATTATAGGTCACCTTTGATTGCATTATAATTCATTTTGGTTTGCGTTTACATTTGACATGAGTTTGTGCATTCTAAGTTGAATAATGACTTGTTTTCATCTCTCACTTCTTCTTATGCTATATGTGATTCATGTTTGCATTTTGGCGTACCATTTCCTTCATGCCATTTGCATCTCATGTATAATATGCTACTGCCCATGTGCATTCATTAACCATCTCACATGTTATGCATTTATAATATGTCATTTTTTGCATTTAATTGAACATGATTCACTTCTCTTTTCTTCTACTTCATCTTATCTCTTCCGCTTGCACTCTTCTATTCTTGAATTACATGATGGTTCATATGCTTTGTAAGACCTTTGTGAATTGAATTTAATTCTGACCTTGACTTTATATGAAGCATAAATGCATGATCACTTTGCATTTTCATCCATTCTTCATCTATTTCTTCTATGGTTCATTTCTTTAATGTTTAGGACCTTACTTGTACATAGTTGATGTGTGTTTGGTGTCTTAATATTAGAGAGTACTCTGATTGTTTAGATTCTGACCTTGATTAGTTTGTATCTCTTAGGATCCTATTTCTTTGGTTCTTAATTGATTTGATCATCACTTGTTGTTTTTTCCTTTATTTCATACTTGTAAATATTGTGAGCTAACCTTTTCATGTAGGTGCATGGTAAGTAAGTGTGGGGACATAGTTCCACATACACTTCTCTCCCTCATATTTTCTTATCTCTTTTAAATAATTTAATTTGTGTTTGATAAGCATTTACATGCTTTCCTTGAACAATTCTTCTCCATCCCTCTTCGAGATCAACTTAACTTCCATTTTGGAAGTAAGTTGTTTCTTTTGCTCTTCTTCTTATTTCTTTTAGAAGTAGGCTTGATAAACCACATTGACCATAGGATCTCCGAGCATGCTAACACTAGGGTGTGTCTTAGTCTCCCCTTAGTTTTCACCTTTACCTCTCTCTTGAGTCTCTTCTCTCTCATCTCATAATAAAAGTAAAAAATACTTAATAAAGGCATAACAAATATTGTATTTAGGCCTTTCATGTGGGAACAAGGAGGTGAGGGGTCTTCTCTCATTTCTTTGGGAGAATGTTTAGCATACGTACCGTCTGGGGACGATGTGCGAGGCATTCAATCTCATATGAGGGACTTAAATACAATATGTGTTACAAAATACACATAATCCAAAACACTTCTTTCTTAAAAGACAAGAACAAACAAATTCTTTCTTTCGGGAATTTCTCTTCTCATCTTCTTCACTCATTCCTTAATGATGCGTCATTTCCGTTCTACCACGAACAGGTAACACCTAAGTCTCCCTACAGCGAGCTGCAACGCCTAAACTGTTAGGACGTGAACGTTGACATATTCCGCTAAAAAACGCAAACAATCCATCCCTAGTGAGGGGAACTACGCCGCTCTGATTCTCATGTTCCCGATGAGATACGTAGGCAGTGGGGTAGGGCCCATTCGAGCACTTCTTTTATTTTCCCTACATTTGTTCTTTCTCCTTTCCTTTTCCAGTTCTCCAGTCAGCAGTTCCTTTTCCAGTATCCTTTCCTTACACCCTTTGATCGAAACAAGCAAGCGTGGATCCCATCGGGTACGATGGACGCGTGGGGGTGCTAATACCTTCCTCTCGCGTAACCGACTCCCGAACTCAGTTCTCTTGGTCGCAAGACCATGCTTTTCCTTTCCCTCAGGTTTATCCGGTGTTTCCTTTCCCTCTCTTGGGATAAATACACATTGCTGGCGACTCTGTTTCGGTGCCACTTTCGCGTTTGTACTAGGATGAAAATCCTGGGAGCGACAGCTGGCGACTCTGCTGGGGACAGGTTGACCTCTTGCTGGTCCATCCCCTTAAGCGAGTCAATCCTAGCGCTTGTTTGTTTTCTTTCATTGGGTGTTTACTGTGGAGCTGTATTTTGCCGTATTTACTATTTTACTGTATTGCTATTTACTGTATTACTGCTTTACTGTATATTACTGTATTTACTGCATTTTAGCATTTTCATTTCATATGATATATTATGCAATACCGGACTGTGATGTTTTCTGTTTGGCGGGATGGGATTTCTGAGAGATAAGCCCACTACCCAGGCTTGAGTGTACACATAGGTATTAGAGTGGATAGTCATGACGTTTGCGTGGTGGTGACCACGTATTGTTGTTCATGAGACCCACAACCAGACGAGGTTCTATCAGGAGCTTTCTGCTACTGCATGTTATGCAGGCCAGTAGTTATTCTCTTGAGGAACTGTCGACTCTGGTGACCATTCTCGAGAACTCAGTTGCGGCACTCCTCCCGAGTTGTGACAGTGGCAGACCACATTCTGTGGCAAACCCATTGTACATTCTCGATCCGAGGACCCAATGCTGGGAACTTGCTATAGGTTGTCCTTTTTGAAAGAGAATCAGTGGAGGCACTCCTCGATTGGCGATAGTACTGTACCCTGAGGGATGAATGTACTATTGCTTCTCGACCTCAGTGCCAGAAGCTGGGGACCTTTCGTTTTGGAGAATCAGTTGAGGCCTCCTCGATTGATGATGATGCCAAACCAGAAATGGTGAACGTATCATCATTTCTCGACCTGAGAGCCCGGGATACTGAACATCCTAGTACCCACATGTGAGAGGGGCGGGTTGTTTACAGGTTTGCAGGTAACCTTGACTTTCATCCTACCTGGTATTTTGGTTCTCTTATCAGTGTGGACTCATCAGCCTGGCATTATGGCATCATGATTATTCTGACCATCCTGGTATTCCAATTATTCCGGCACCCTGATTATGCCGATATGCTGGTTATTCTGGTATTCTGATTATGCCGATATCCCGGCATCCTGGTATTCTGATTAGTCGGATATTCTGGTATTCGGGTATTCTCTTCAGAGCCGACCTATGAGCTTATTCGGTCACCAGCACAGCAATTATCCAGATTACATGGAAGCTTTGATCCCATGTCTGTTGCATTTGCATCATCATTTTCGCATACATGTTCTTGTATTTCCAAGGGATATTAACTTTGAGACTTGCCACTGAGCATTTCCATCCATTTCCTATGTTTTTTCTAAGAAAATTTTTTGTGCATCAAAGCATAATGATCCCTTGGAAATATTCAAACATGGCATTCGGCATTGCATTCTCATACTCATATGCATAACAGGTGTTCCGGAGCAGATTTATCATTCTGACTGGGTATTCTCTTCAGAACGGCCAACATGACTTCGTCCAACTACTCAATTCACCACAATCAAGGTTCAGATATGGAACAACTCCGAGCGGAGGTGACTGAGATGAAGGCCCGGCTGGGGAATTTTATGGGGGACATTTAGGCATTGTCCCGAGGTCAGGAATCGCTGAGAAAAGAAGTCAACCGGATAAAGATTAAGATGGGCCGGGTTATGGAAATTCTGAATGCCGTGTTAAGAAAGGAAGACAATCAAGTGCCCGCTTCCGCAGCAGAGGTTCTCACTCCTCCTATTTCTTTGGGGTATCCTCTAGACCATGGTTTGCCTCGTGAATCCTCTCCACCGTCAGAGCTTTTACCAACTGTTTCTTGAGGGTCTTAAGCCAGAGAAGACTGAGAAGAAGTTTGATCCGATCTCGATGCCATATGCTCAGTTACTCTAGCACTTGCTCAAGTTTCAGCTAATTGAATTGATTGCTGCGGGACCTCCACACACCAAGTTTCATATGGGTTCCAATGTCCATGATAGGTGTGAATTCCATTCAGGGGTACCTGGTCATGATATTGAAAATGGTAAGATGCTCAAGTATAAGGTTGAAGAGCTTATTGATTCAGGGACAATTGAGTTCGCTCCCGTCAGCACCGTCAATTGAAGAGATGTTCCTCCGACTGCTGCTAAAGAAGGGGATGGTCCTCCCACCTCTCAGGGGCCTTCCTCAATCCAGAAGCCTTGGGTTCTGAAACTACCGCATCAGCAAATCATATTTGGGACTCTCCCGGTTGCATCCCTTCATCATCAACAGAAGCAAGAAAGGGTTTTTGATCCTCTACCGATGTGTCATGCCAAATTACTTCAGCAACTGCTTCAGTTAAGATTGATTGAGCTCCAGAAGTTGACTTCTCCTGCAAAGCTTCCAAAAGGATGGGATGCCAAGGCTTATTGTGGTTTTCATTCAGGGGCACCAGGCCATGATATTGAGGGGTGTAGAGCATTCCAGCACCAAGTGCAAGACTTAATTAACTCCAAGGCAATCAAGTTTGGTCCAGCTGGGTTGAAGGTATCAGGTGATCTCACGCCAGTAGCTGCAAAGGAAGTGAGTATTCCTTCCCCTTCTCTAGGGTCTACCTCAGGTCACGGGTGTATTCCTCAGCTGCAGGTTTCAAAGTCATCACGTCAGCAACCTTTGTTTGTTCCTCGGCTAAAGATGGGAAGAGAAATACAGGGGAAAACTAGGCACCATAATCAACATTGGCAGCAAAACCGTCAGCAACAGAGGCAACGAGGACTTAGGAGGTCTGAGAGAGTGTCTGCTTCAGTCCCTATTTCTCAAAGCCGATTCTTGCTCGCTTTCTCTAAGGCTCTTTGATTCAGCTGGACAATGTCACGCCATTGCCGTTTCCTTTTCCTCCGGGTTATGACATGAATGCCAGGTACGAGTTTCACTCGGGAACGTTTGGACATACAATTGACAATTGCAGAGTGTTCAAACGTGAGGTGCAGAACTTGATTGACTCAAAGGTTATCACACCAGATGGGTGGCCCTTAAATCGAACTTTCTTCATCAGATTGAGCGCCCAGTTTGCAAATACATCTTCTGAAGCAATAAGTCCAGACGGAGTCAAGTCTCCTCAACAAGGACAATCATTCAGCTTCTTTACTGCATTTTCATATATAGCTTTATTTGTTTGTTTGAATAATGTTTGCATGTAAAAATTTATTTGCTCTTAAATGACGAACATAATACAATAAGCATGTTTTTCTTGAAGTAATCCATTCGTATTCACTCATAAGTTTGTATATGTGCATTGCAATACCAACTGTCGTGCTTAAACTCTCCGAGGGAGGATGATGACTTGAAAACGCAGAAATCTCTAATTGTGTGCTTTTGAATAAAAACCCTGTTGAGGATGTACAGGCATTGCTTCAAATCCCCAAACACTGGAGATATAAGAGAGTTAGACCATCGTTAACCCCTTTGAGCCTTGAAGTAGAAGTTTCTTTCGTATGAAAAAACCCTCACATTTAACCCAGGGACAGGGTAGACGTCAGTTAATTTGACCGAGCGTTCAAATTTCAAAAGGAGTGTGCATCTGAGGATCCATTACCTTTTATTCCACCATCAAGAGGTCAAGAGACGTGAAACCACAATGGTTATCCATCAACAATCAAAGAGTGAGGCAGTCACGACCCTTCCAATCAAGTCAAGACAAGCTAGTGTCACACGATTTGTTCAAAAAAAAAAAGAAAAAAAGAAAGAAAAATCCCGCTAAGTCAAAACTTGAAAACAAGCGACTTAGGTAAAAGTTAGGGCATCCCGCTGGACTTCAAAATCGAAATATTCAAAAGAATCAGTCCAGGCAAAAATTAGGGATAAAAAAAAAGTGACAAAAGAATGCGAAAGCGAAAAAACAAAAGGATTACAAAAGAAAATCCTCAAGCAAGAACAAAGTCGTGTGACTACGAACAAAAGACAAAGGGGTAACTGTCACTTTAAAGCCTCATTAGGTGTCAAACCATCAGATGCATGGGTTCCTTAAAGATCACGAGCGCTTGTGCAAATTAGCTGAACGTAGGACTAGAGAACATCACGAAGAGTGGGTGGGCACCAATAAACTTTGAGCCTTAAATCCTTTTTTTCTCATAACCGTGAACCAGACCACGATACAACCCTCAAAAGTCCTAATTGAAACAGGGTTATTTCGAAAGCATACTACCAAGAGATAGCGTTCCTGACTCCTATGAGTTGTGCTAAAAGATCTTTGTTGGTGTTGCATGTGCATTGCATTCTTTCATTCAAAAATTAATGTCGTATCCTAACCCGTGATTCGCTCACAAAAGGGTTTGCGACATCTTTTCAGTAAGCTTCAAGATTAACATGTGTGTTGCATTAGAATTTTCATTCTCAGAATAAAATAGTTTCTGCTTGCATACATTTGTTTGACATCAAAAGAAGTTTACATATGGAAATTACGTCCAGAAGCTTAATCTTGCCGAGTTGAGAATCCTGAAACTCCTGAAGGACAGCCACATCCAGTGGTACTTCCGCAAGAAACTTTGTTGAGCAGGAGCCTTCCCAACAAGTTATGCTAAGACGTAGTCGATCTGAGCCGATCACGTCGAATCATCTCTTTAAGGTGTAGCCAATCTGAGCCAATCATGTCGAGAAATCTCTTCAAAGTTCAGCCAAACTGGGGCAATTACTTCGAGATCCGAATCTCTCAAAAGGCGGGTATTCGGGGTCTTCCTTCGAAAATCAGTAGTCAGGGGCAAAACCACTTCAAGGTTCATACTAGGGCAGGTTATCCCAAGAGCATGAGAAAGTAGTCCATCCAGATGACTGGTCAGCCTATCCAGGGTTCAGAATGCTGGGGCATAATATCTCATGAGATTGTTCATAAGTCCTCTCGAGGCAAATTCCTTCAAAGATCATACAGTCGGGGGCAGTTATGTCGAGATCCGATGAATCTCTCCAAGAGTTTGAAGACCCTGGGGCAGTGTGAACGCCCAGTCTTCTATAAAATCCTTTTGAGATGATTTCTTTCTATTGGACCCTGTGGTCTGGGGCAAGTTATAAAGGAACCGTTGTTCGCTCTTGACAATCGGCATGCAGTCGATCAGCAGAAACTTGAAGTACTAAGTCTCTTCCCCTGCAAGGAGCCTGAGGGTATCTTTTCCAGCAAGGTGTTGGAATTGACATTCTTCCCCAAGCAGAGAATTGTTCTTACATCGAAAGGGGTTCTTTATGAAGATTCCTTACCCCCAGCAGTGTAGGTGGATTCCTCATTCTCAGCAGGATAAGACGATGGAATATTCTCAAGCAGTTTGAAGATGGTGAGAAGTCAGAGTATTCTCTTCCTCAACAGTCAGATTCGGTATTTCCCTGCAAGTTAAAATTCAATGGTTATTGGCATTCTCAGCGGTTCAAAGTCCAATCTTTATTGGCATCTCCCCAACAGAGTTCGCAATTCAGCTTGCAGTTCCTCGACAGGGTTGGCATCACCAGTGGTTATTGGTGGTACGGTTGGTTATCTCCCCACAGGAGATCAGATATTGGTGATCCCTTCCTCAGCGAAGTTTGCTTGGTCTGTTCTGCACATTCCCCGGTGGAGTGTCCTCTCATTCTTGCATATAGTAATCATCATTGCATTGCATCCTCAAAACGCGTAGCATTTCCATTTCATGTGGAGCATTACGCCATAGAAAGAAAAATTCAAACATGCATTAAAGCGTAAGCCAGATTTGGTACCTTGTGCGAAATCCCAGATCAATCCTCAATCAAAGCAGTTATCCCCAACCTCCGAGTTGACGCCTATTTTCTCCAACCTCAGAGTTGAAGCTTTTCTTTACTAACTTCAAAGTTGTCGAATACCTTTTCTCAACCTCAGAGTTGATGAATAGCCATCTCTTCCCCAACCTCAGGGTTGACGCCTATTTTCTCCAATCTCAGAGTTGAAGCCTTTTTTTACCAACTTCAAAGTTGTCGAATACCTTTTCTCAACCTCAGAGTTAATGAATAGCCATCCTTTTCCCAACCTCCGAGTTGACGCCCTTTATACCAACTTCAGAGTTGTCGCCTTTCCCCAACCTCAGAGTTGAAGCCTTTTTTACCAACCTCAGAGTTGTCGTATAGCCTTTATCCAACCTCAGAGTTGACGCCCTTTACTCCAACCTCAGAGTTGTCGTACCTTCTTTTGCTCCCAATCTCAGAATTGACGCCTCCCTTCTCCAACCTCAGAGTTGTCGCACCTCCTTTTCTCAGCCTCAGAGTTGATGAATATCCTTTTCTTTACCAACGTCAAAGTTGTCGTGTACCTCTTCGCAACCTCAGAGTTGATGAACGTCCCTTTCTTCCTAAAACTCCTAGTTGACGCCTTTCGTCCCCGACCTCAGAGTAGACGTATTGTGGCATGCCTTCAACCTCAGAGTTGATGTCTACCTTTTCCTCAACCTCAGTGTTATTGTTTACTTCAGATTTTCTCAATCTCAGAGCGAATGTTTGGAAGTTGAAAACAGGGTGTTCGTCTAAGAGTTTGAAAATGCTTGGTTTTCTGTAAAATCCTCTTAATAGACAAAGCTTCTCACAGTCACATTCCCGGTGGAAGTTATTCTCAGCAGGATTTACCAGCAAGTGGCAGTGTCGTATTTCCTACAGGTTCAGCATGTGAAATTTGTCAAAGAGTAATCCCCAGCGGAGTTGTTAACTTTCCCAGGCATGGGGTATTTTGAATTTCCCCAGCAGAGGATATTCCTGATCTGTTATCCCCAGTAGAGTTTGAAGACGTTTGGTTTTCTGTAAAATCCTCTCAAAAGGCATTCCCCAACAAGGTTTAAAGAGATCGACAGAATCTCTCCTTCAGCAAGGTGTCAGCATATGACATTACCCAGCAAGTGGTGTAATTTTCAGCAGTGTTCATTTACAACTCAAAGTCCAATTTATTTTTGGCATGCGTACAGTTTGTTCATGTTATTCCAGCAGGTGGAGTGATCATTTGGCGATTTTAAGCTTCCGACGACAGTTTGGTAAGCACCAAAGTCCAACGACAGCTTGGCAAAGCTTCCAACGACAGTTTGGTAAGCACCGAAGTCCAACGACAGTTTGGCAAAGCTTCCAAAGCCGGTTTGGTAAGCACTGAAATCCAACGACAGTTTGGTAAAAGCTGCAAAAGTCCATCTGAAGATGGCAATTGTGAGATTCCAAAGCCGGTTTGGTAAGCACTAAAGTCCAACGACGGATTGGCAAAAATCCAACATGAATTGGTGAAAGTCTAACGACAGTTTGGCAAAGCTGCAAAAGTCCATCATAAGATGGCAAGTTTGAGATTACAAAGCCGGTTTGGTAATCATTGAAGTCCAACGACGGATTGGCAAAAATCCAACACGAATTGGTGAAAGTCCAACGACAGTTTGGCAAAGCTGCAAAAGTCCATCTAAAGATGGCAAGTTTGAGATTCCAAAGCTGGTTTGGTAATCGTAAAAGTCCAACGACGGATTGGCAAAAATCCAACATGAATTGGTAAAAGTCCAACGACGGATTGGCAAAAATCCAACACGATTTGGTAAAAGAGCAGCTAAAGTCCATCGACGGTATGGCAAGCCAGTAGTCGTCTGGCGTCGTTCAAAAAGACTTCGTTGAAAGTTTATCGACAGTATGGCAAGCCAGTTGTCGTCTGGCGTCGTTCAAAAAGACATCGTTGAAGGTCCATTGACGGTATGGCAAGCCAGTAGTTGTCTGGCGTCGTTCAAAAGACATTATTGAAAGTCCATCGACAGTATGGCAAGCCAGTAGTCATCTGGCGTCGTTCAAAAGACAGATCTCTCCGACAGCATTTCATTGAAGTTTCAGTCCAGCGGTCTCGTTGGGTTTATATCTCTTTTGTTCTTCATCATCCAGAGCAAATTTTTGGTTATATTTGGTATTCAATCGCTATATACCTTGAAAGCCTGAAAGCAATCGCTTTCAGGCATTCATGGTCTACAGCGTTTGAATAGGGGCAGCTGTAATACCCCAAAATTTGCTCTCCCTTTTGGCATCATAGCATAGCATTATCATATATCATATCATGTCCATCTCATTAGCATTGCATTGCATATTTAACATAGAAAAATGAAGCATAACATCCTTCTTACCATCAAGGCATGTGATCAAGTAAAAGGTGGACAATCAAGGAATTATTCAAGGCACAAAAGATCAAACAAGTTCACTCAAGGCAAGCCAAAAGGTCTTTCATGTCTCATACTATCTCAATTGGTCATCCAAAACCTCAAGAAAGGGAGATTCAATAGGAGATTGAAGCACTAGATCTTTCAATATGCAAGAGATCCAAAAACTAAAGGAAAAACCTCAAAAGAGATGGTTCATTGGTTCAAAATCACCCTCAAGTGGCATATCTCATCATCCTTTAAGAGGATACACAACATACTCTGAGGAATTTGAAATTGAAGATTGCACATTTTTCTCCTAGGAGATGGGTACCAAAACTAGGGTTTCCAATTAAGTCAGGGTATCTTTGATTTTTTGGACAAAACTTGATGTCATGGTATTCTACATGTCCTTAAGTGTATGTGTGTGGAAAATTGCATCTCAATTGGTTTCAGAAGGGTCTCAATTGATCAGTTGCTTGATAATCGAGAAATTGGGGAAAAAGTCAACTGTGCAGTGAAAAAGTCAACTCCTGACTTTTTGAGGCCAAATTCATGAAATTCATGTTATATGTGGCCAAGGTACAAAATTTGATCGAGAAACTCCAAAAGGGCCACGAAAAATCAAGAACTTGCAAAACTGCCAAAAATAGAAATTTTGGAGTTTCCAAAAATAGTAAGTTTTGGCCATTTTGCACCAAACTTTGAACCAAGGCCATTCAAAATTGAGACATCAAATAAAAATACCACCAGGCCACAACAAAAGATCTTGTTTCAAGCTTCAAATCCATATAAAGAACAGCTCCATTGGATAAAAATTGAGTGAGATATGATTGATCAAAGTTTGAGCAAAGTAGGTCAAAAACCAAGTCATGGCAAGGCAAGTGCAGGCCCGTGCGCCATAATTTTGTCGAACACTTGGTGTGCCAAATGTACAGCCACTTTTCTCAATGATGGAAGCTCCAAACGAAAAAATGTTGAACATCAAAGTTGTTCATCTCCATGTCCTATTCAACTTTGATGTTGGACATTTTTCCCTTTTGAGCAAGTTATGATGGGGTTATGATGGTCCCAAGTTGACGCGCTCATGCTGAATTTTCCAAGTCAGATTGCCATGCCAACCTACCAACCTGCCAAGCCCATGCACCAGTTCTGAACCATGATGTTTGGAGTCATTTTACACCATTCTACAAGTCTCTATTCAATTTTATTTCAACATCAAAATTATTCTCCTATATCTACTCTTTCATTTGCCACAAAAATTACACATTTCCATTCATTAAAGTGAGAGAAATTCATCACCAAACTTCCTTGTTTTAATTGATTTTAAGTTGCTATAAAACCAGAAAAATAACATTGTTGTTGTTGCTAATTCAAACACTCATACATGATACACACCAGTCCACATTCCATTTTATTAAACTAAAAATTTCCTTACATCACCACCCTCCATTTTAAACCCCACCATACAACTTCATAAACTCACCCACACCGTAATAAATTTTCCCAACTCACCTCTAACTGTCATGACTCAGTTAGTTAGAACCCACTCAGTTAACCCAACTCTAACTCACTTAACTCACTCAGTTTACCATGGTTAATCACACTAAACCCTAACTATATAAACAAATTCACACACAATTTCAACTCTCTCTCTCATTTTTTCCACATTTTCTCAGAACTCATTCTCAATCATTCTCTCAATTTTCTCTCTAATCTCACACATTCCTTACACTTTTCATCACAATTTCTCAAGAAATCTGAAATTTCTCTTTCATTCTCAAGAATTCAGATTCAGATTTCTCTCTCGTTTCTTCATCATTTTCGAAGATCTTTGAAGCAGAATCATCTCCATAATCTCCTCTTTCTACTGTATGTTTTAATACCCCAAATTTTGACCACTTAGATTTCCCATCATTGTGAAAATCATCATCACAATATGGATGAACCATCATGCTTCATCAGTCTCCCCAAAGATGGGTGAGCATCCAATACAATCAAAATTAGGGTTTCAAGCCCTCTCTGAGTGCTTAGACAAAGGATCAATCAAGGAATGACATGATCTTCAACTTGTCTAATCTCTAAAACATCCTCAAAGGATCAAAAGGACTCCTACTTCAAGGATTAAGTACAAAGCTGCTCCCTTCTAGGTGGATTAAGTCTCAAGATCGACATTGTCACCAAATTAGGGTTTTGGTCGACCAGGGCCTCCAGATGGAAATTTTCATCTGGGCACAAGGCAATGATCCAAAACATAACCTAATATACTTCATGGAACCTCATGAACCCATGCATCAAGTCAATTTTGCCTCAGGGGACGCATTCATCAAAAATCAGGAATTAGGGTTTCTTGACCTAATTCACCCCTAAGTTGACTTTTGGGACAAACCATGAGCCAAGACCTCAAGACATGATTTCAGGGTCTCTAATATACCATATTGATCCATTTGGAACAATGGATTGATCCAAGAAGCTTGAGCAACAAGTCTCAATTTCATCTGCACCACAATTAGGGTTTTAAGAGAAAAGTCAACTGTAACTTTGACTTTTGACCAGGACATGCTCCCAAACCCTAATACATGATTGTATATACCCTATGACACCCATGGAACATGTCCATCAAGTTTGATTTAGGTCAAGGACATGATTTCCTGAAGAATTGCATAGTTTGGAATTCATCTGATAAAAAGTCAACTGTGCACAAAAGTCAACTTTGACTTTTTGAGATTTTTCACCAAAATGGATTTTTAACCCTAAAATGATGTTAATGTATGATTTGAATCATCATTCATCAAGAAAAATCAAGAAAAGTGAGATAACTTGTAAAAGGGGTAACCATAAAACTTAGAAATTTTTCTAAGTTAAAAATAAAGTGGCAAAGGTACCAACTTTGGAGGACCATAACTCCTAAACCACAAGGCCATTTTTTCTCATCCAAAGATGGATTTGTAGCCCTCATTATCACCTACAAAAACTTCAACTACAAGTCATTCCAATTCATTAAGGATTTTGAGTTATGGAGTGATCAAAGTGGCTGAAAAGTGAAAATGTCACTTTTTCCAACACTTAGTGAAATTTTCACTAAGTCAGATTCTGCCTCACTTTTTGCCAAATGTAGGGGGATTTTTCACTTGGAATCAAAAGAGATCAAAATCAAACTTGTTCAAACAGTTGTTGTATCATGTAAGAGCTTTCCAAAATGGCCAAGAACATTGCCAAATTCAACCTACACCATGAGATACAACATTGCAAAGTTGCCTTGCTGAAATCTGTCAAGGCAAGGCAGAATTTGCAACTTTGGTCGATTTGCCAAAATCAGCCAAATTCAATTTCTCCTATCCACTTGGACACCTCAGAGGATTGAATCTAAAGGGGACAATCACTGAGCCAAGCCTCCAAAGTCCATGGAACAAGAAATAGCATGTTGAACCTAGAATGGCCAAAATAGGGACAAGACTTCAAATTTGGAATGAGGCATTCAATGGAACCATTAAGGTGGCATGGACTGAGCCATTCTCATCTGAAATCAGTCAAGACTTATCCAAGACCAAGGGAACCAAAGCTCTGTGCCCTAACCTCTAGTCAATGGCTAGAGGATACTTGGATTTTCATTTGCCAACATTGGCCAAACCTACTTACCAGCTGCCATGCACTATTACTTGTAAAACAAACTTGCTCTACTATAAATAGAGCTCAATTGTGGTCAGTTTGAGTACACCAAAGCCATCTAACAGATGCTTTCCTCAAAATCTCTTCTTTCACTCCAATTTTGCCTTCTAAGGCAAGTCACTATCGGGTTTTGAGTTTGAGAGCAATTCCAATCAAACCAATCACTCACACACCTCACATACATCACATATGAGCTGATCAAACACTTAGATTACTTCTGAAACATCAATTTCACAAAATCACCAGCTGGTTGCTCAAGGTTTTAACCAAAGTGCAGCTGAGATGCCACAAAATGATCCAGCCAATTTCAATCAAGTCCAACCATCCAAACACAATCCATAGGGTGTAGGGAAGCTGTTCAGATCATCACCACTCATCTGTAACACCTCCAAATCAAAAATCACCTTGAACTTGCTGTCACGACTTGGAGGTAACCACATACTTGGTCATCTCTCAATCTATGCATATTTCCTCGCACAATAATTTGGCCATATGTTCATAATCATGCATGGAATGTTTTCCCTCAATTAATTGCATTGTTTGAATCGTGTATCAAAAATCCTAGCCTTCATGCAGAAATTAGGGTTCTTGAGGTCTCTTCGTGATTTCTTGTTGTATGTTTAATTTAAATGAAATTAAAGTACATAGACATGATCGTGAGGTTGAGGCGAGTATAATGATATGTGGATTGCATGATATGATTACGTATTCATGGAGATTAGATAGAAAATACAAATCTGAGAAACCAAGAACACGCGCGTGTTCTTCAGCTTGTTCTTGGCGCCATTTTTAGAAATTCAAATATTTGAATTTTGTGATTTTGTTTAATTGATTCAAAAATTAATTTCTCTATGAGTTTTAATGATTTTGAGTTGATTCTTTTTTTAATAATTCACAAAAATGTTAAAATATTTTATTTTCACAAAAAATCCCAAAAATATTATTTATTTCATATAATTGATATTTTTGTAAAGAATTAATATTTTGATTGTTTTTGGCATTTTAAATATTTTTTCTACATTGATTTTGCAACTTTTAATGCTTTCTAATTATTTTGTAGGTCAATACTTAATTTTTGAAGCATTAATCCAAGATCACAATTTGTTTTCCATGTGTTAAATAATTTTTTTATCATTTTAATTGAATTTTTATTCAATTAAATACATTTTGAAAACAAATTAGGGTTTTGGATTAATTCAACCTTCATAAATCATTTTCAAAACACTTTTTGGGCCTCTTGAGAGAGTGTAAGACCCATCCCCCCTTGTACAAAAACTTTTGGGCCTCACTCATTGTATAAGTCCCTCCGTACAAGTAAACGGCGCGATCGTCGCCCGTTTAAAAATAAAAATCATCTGGGCCTCTCCTTGAGCTATAAGACCCATTCAAAACACTTTTTGGGCCTCTTGAGAGAGTGTAAGACCCATCCCCCCTTGTACAAAAACCTTTTGGGCCTCACTCATTGTATAAGTCCCTCCGTACAAGTAAACGGCGCGATCGTCGCCCGTTTAAAAATAAAAATCATCTGGGCCTCTCCTTGAGCTATAAGACACATTCAAAACACTTTGGGCCTCTATTAGAGTGTAAGACCCAATCCCCCTTTTAACCAAAACATCTTGGGCCTCACTTATTGTATAAGTCCCTCTGCGTTAAAAGAAAACCTCGGCGCGATCGCCATTGTTAAACGAAAAATCATTTGGGCCTACCCTCGTGTTATAAGCCCCACTCTTTTCTTTAAACCTTTTTGGGCCTCTTGAGAGAGTGTAAGACCCATCCCTTTGTACAGAAAACCTTTTTCGGGCCTCAGTCACTTGTATAAGTCCCTCTGTACAAATTCAAACAGTGCGCTCACTGATAAAACCCTGGGCCTCTCCTTGAGCTGTAAGCCCCAAATCTTTCTTTTTCAAAGCACTTTCTCCTTTGATTTTGAATATACTGTTGTTTTCAATCTTTCTTTGTTGAACAACTAACCAAACAGCATGGAAGCACTCCAACCGAGTAAGTGGTTATCGCTTTCGTTTACTGCTTTCATATTATATAACTGTATTGTGGGGCTGCTCACTGTAAATCTCCTTTCACAAACTCATATATATATAACTGTATTGTGGGGCTGTTTCGCTGTAAGTCTTCTTTCATAAACTCATATCTACTGTGTAATAATAGTATAGATATTTCGAGTTTCCCCGGCAACTACGTCTAGAACTAGGTGACGTCGTTTCATTTATTCGTAGAAATAGACGCCTAGATCCCCAATAGGAGCACCAGATACACTCTTCTCTTCGGCTGTCCTCCTTAGGAATCGTCAAGAAGCTCTACTCCCCAAGATGAATGTATTCTCCGTGAATGGCATCTTTGAGTTTCTTCCAAATTCTCGAACTTTCCTGACTTGATCTATTCCTTGTGGATAGCTTGCCTTGAATGTCTCGGGGTTTGGGTACCCACTACGGTCATAATCTTGGACCTTAACTAAGGAACCCTCTTCAAAGGTTAAAAGTCGCTGGATAGTAAACCTCGCACGTTTACCAGTGGTTTTTATCTTTAAAAGAGTTATCTCTCCTAATGAAAAGGAGATGATAGACCCACGGGCTTCTTAAAAGCATCGGCCTCCTCTTGGGCATTATTCAAGGACACTACGGCTTCTTAAAAGTATTCACAGCCTCCTCTTAGGCATCGTATAATGATCTCTTCCTCCGGGAATGATAGCCTCCTCTTGGGCTTCGTACAAGGACCCGTCGGCTTCTTAAAAGTTTCCAGCCTCCTCTTGGGCTTCGTACAAATTGTCCCGACGACCTCCTAGAGGTATAGGAATAGAACCTAGTCATCCTCATAGAACAGTCCTTTCATAGAGTCTACTACTGTTTCTAAAAACATAGTACAAAAGATAAAACTCTAGACACGGACAGTCTAACTTCCTTGAGTCACAAAAGACATTCTCAAGTGACCCCTTCGTTAAATTGGAAGGAAACCCGCAGACTCAGACAGTCTCAATACCCTTTGGATTTCCAGTTTCCCCAAAGAAGAGGAAACAACCCCGATCCTCAGATCTAACCCACGAGTACAGTGATGCTCATATAAGAACTGATTTTCTCTTTCAAAATCAGTATACTGGACCTATCACTTAACTGACATAGCCTCCTCTTGGGATTTGTACAATGACTCTCCCTAGCGAAGTCAAACAACATTTTAGCCTCTCTCTCGGGCTTTGTACGAGACACACAAAGACTCCCTCGTTGAGTCAAACAAACAATAGCCTCCATCTCGGGCTTCGTACGAGACACAAAGACTCCATCGCCGGGTCAAAAACTTTTAGCCTCTCTCTCGGGCTTTGTACGAGACACAAAATAGCCTCCTCTTAGGCTTTGTATAATGATTTTCCTAGCGGAAATTAGCCTCCTCTTAGGCTTTGTATAAGAAAACCACTGGTTGATCCAATCAACCTTTTAGCATCAAACCTGTGCCTCGTTCACAGTACACAAACATCAACAACTCCTTTCCCTTCATCTAATCACTGTAAGCGGTGTAGCGAGCGATTTTGGACGCGGTTCTTAAGCGCTGGTCGCTCTCTGCGGTTGAGCTTAAAACTACAGGTCGATTCATTTTTTAACCTATTGTGAGATGAATAAGGAAGGGAAATAGATGTCTTCAATTAACCCTGCTTGCATACTGAGTTTAAACAGCGGTCTGTTAGGTTACGGATGCTATCAATGTGGGGGGCCTTTATACTGATTATTCGTATTTCGCCAATACGGTTCTTTCTTTCTTTTTTCTAGGAAAAGGGTTTCTGGCGGGGAATAAGGATTAGGATGTTAGGACTGGTGCTTTTGAATTACTGCTTTTAATTGATGGAGATATGGGATTTGGGTTTTTTGTTGATTGCGCTCGCTAAGATCTTTTCTTTCGATCTTATGCCTACGTATTCCCGTTTACCGAAACAGGGAAATCAGAGCATTCGTAGTTCCTCCTATTCTATGGGAGGAAATGGGTGTTTGGTGTCTTGTTCAAAGCCCAAGACATGAAGCGAAAGGTGATTTGTATCTTGTTCAAAGCCCAAGATGTGAAGCTAAAAGGTCTATTTGTGTCTTGTTCAAAGCCCAAGACGTGAAGCTGAAAGACCTCGGCTTTAGAGAGAATTTGTCATCTCTAAAGAGGGGAGAAGGAGAATTACTTTAACTGGGATACGCGGATCCGAGCAATGCCATAATTTCCGAAGAAAGGGTTTTAACCTGAAGGAGAAGACTTTAACTCAGTGTAGAGCAATGCCATCTTTCCTTAGGAATTTCTCATGCTAAAAGAGGGACAGTGGCATGGATGTAGATGATCCAGAGGCTTGCCGCTTACAGCGATTAGATGATGGGAAAGGAGTTGTTGATGTTTGTATACTGTGAACGAGGCACAGCTTTGATGCTAAAAGGTTAATTAGATTAACCAGTGGTTTTCTTATACAAAGCCTAAGAGGAGGCTAATTTGTGTCTCGTACAAAGCCCGAGAGAGAGGCTAAAAGTTTTGACCCAGTGGGGCATATCGTTATACAAAGCCTAAGAGGAGGCTAGCAAAGAGTTCGACTCTTGCTTAAGGGATTTATATCTCGTACGAGGCCCGAGATGGAGGCAAAAAAAAGGGTGATTGACCCAACGAGGGAATCTTTTGTGTCTCATACAAAGCCTGAGAGAGAGGCTAAAAGGTTGTTTTGACTCCGCTGGGGAGAATTTTGGTATCTCGTACGAAGCCCGAGATGGAGGCTATTGTAACTGTTTCAGTTGAGTGACAGATCCAATATACTGGTTTAAAAGAGAAAATCAGTACTTATATGAGTAACACTGTACACAGGGATTTAATTTGAGGATCAGGGATATTTCCTTTTCTTTGAGGAAACGGGAAATCCAAAGGGTATTGAGACTATCCGAGTCTGCGGGTTTCCTTCCTATTTAACGAAGGGTGCTTGAGAATGTCTTTGAGACTCAAGGAAGTTAGACTGTCCAAGTCTAGAGTTTTATCTTTTGTACTATGCTTCTAGAAACAGTAGTAGACTCTATGAAAGGACTGTTCTATGAGGATGACTAGGTTCTGTTCCTATACCTCTAGGAGGTCGTCGGGACAATTTGTACGAAGCCCAAGAGGAGGCTGGAAACTTTTAAGAAGCCGACGGGTCCTTGTACGAAGCCCAAGAGGAGGCTATCATTCCCGGAGGAAGAGATCATTATACGAAGCCTAAGAGGAGGCTCTGAATACTTCTAAGAAGTCGTAGGGTCCTTGAATAATGCCCAAGAGGAGGCCGGGTTGCTTATAGGAAGCCTGTGGGTCCTTGTACGATGCCCAAGAGGAGGCCGATGCTTTTAAGAAACCCGTGGGTCCCAAACCAAAGAAAAGTTCAAGAAAACTCTTTTAAAGATAAAACCACTAGTAAACATGCGAGGTTTACTATCCAGCAACTTTTATCTTCTCAAGAGAGTTTGAACAGTTCGGAGGTTTGAAGAAATTCAAGAGAAGTTTCACCGTGAATAATTCATCTCTGGGGAATAGAATTTCTTGACGATTCCTAAGGAGGACAGCCGAAGAGAAGACTGTATCTGGTGCTCCTATTGGGGATCTAGGCGTCTATTTCTACGAATAAGTGAAACGGCGTCACCTAGTTCTAGACGTAGTAGTCGGGGAAACTCGAAATATCTATACTATTATTACACAGTAGATATGAGTTTATGAAAGGAGACTTACAGTGAGCAGCCCCACAATACAGTTTATAATATGAAAGCAGTAAATGAAAGCGATAACCACTTACTCGGTTGTAGTGCTTCCATGCTGTTTGGTTAATTGTTCAACAAAGAAAGATAAAAACAACAGTATATTCAAAATCAAAGGAGAAAGTGCTTTGAAAAAGGAAGATTTGGGGCTTACAGCTCAAGGAGAGGCCCAAGGTTTTATCAGTGAGTGCACTGTTTGACTTTGTACAGCGGGACTTATACAAGTGACTGGGGCCCAAAAAGGTTTTCTGTACAAAGGGATGGGTCTTACACTCTCTCAAGAGGCCCAAAAAGTTTTAAAGAAAAAGAGTGGGGCTTATAACACGAGGGTAGGCCCAGTTGATTTTTTTGTTTAAAATGGCGATCGCGCCGAGGTTTTCTTTTAACGCAGAGGGACTTATACAATAAGTGAGGCCCAAAAATGTTTTGGTTAAAAGGGGGATTGGGTCTTACACTCTAATAGAGGTCCAAAGTGTTTTGAATGGGTCTTATAGCTCAAGGAGAGGCCCAAAAGGTTTTTGTTTTTTAAACAGACGACGATCGTGCCGTTTAACTTGTACAGAGGGACTTATACAATGAGTGAGGCCCAAAAAGTTTTTGTACAAGGGGGTGTGGGTCTTACACTCTCTCAAGAGGCCCAAAAAGGTTTAAATAAAAATAAATGGGTCTTACTACTCGAGGGTAGGCCCAGATGATTTTTGAAAAGGCGACGATCGCGCCGTTTGTTTTTTGACGGTATCGGGACTTATACAATAACTGAGGCCCAAAGATGATTTGGTCAAAAAAAGGATTGGGTCTTACACTCTAATAGAGGCCCAAAGTGTTTTGAAAATGATTTATAAGGGTTGAATTAATCCAAAACCCTAATTTGTTTTCAAAAATGTATTTAATTGAATAAAAATTCAATTAAAATGATCAAAAATTGTTTAACACATGGAAAACAAATTTTGATCTTGGATTAATGCTTCAAAAATTAAGTATTGACCTACAAAATAATTAGAAAGCATTAAAAGTTGCAAAATCAATGTAGAAAAAATATTTAAAATGCCAAAAACAATCAAAATATTAATTCTCTACAAAAATATCAATTATATGAAATAAATAATATTTTTGGGATTTTTTGTGAAAATAAAATATTTTAACATTTTTGTGAATTATTAAAAAAAGAATCAACTCAAAATCATTAAAACTCAGAGAGAAATTAATTTTTGAATCAATTAAACAAAAATCACAAAATTCAAATATTCAAATATATGAAAATGGCGCCAAGAACAACACCAAGAACACGCTCGTTTTTCAGTTTGCCCAGATTTGCATTTTCTATCCAATCTCCACGAATACGTAACCATATCATACAATCCACATATCATTATGCTCGTCTCAACCTCACGATCATGTCTATGTACTTTAATTTCATTTAAATTAAACATACAACAAGAAATCACGAAGAGACCTCAAGATCCCTAATTTCTGCATGAAGGCTAGGATTTTTGATACACGATTCAAACAATGCAATTAATTGAGGGAAAACATTCCATGCATGATTATGAACATATGGCCAAATTATTGTGCGAGGAAATATGCATAGATTGAGAGATGACCAAGTATGTGCTTACCTCCAAGTCGTGACAGCAAGAGCAAATCAAATTCTGGGTTGGAGGTGTTACAGATGAGTTGTGATGATCTGAACAGCTTCCCTACACCATATGGAGTGTGTTTGAACACTTGGATTGAATTGAAATGGACTGGATCAGTTTATGGCATCTCAGCTGCAACTTCACTTCAAACTTGTGTGGATGGCAAGTGATTTTGAGATTTTGATGTTTCAGAAGTTATGTGAGTGTTTGATTAGCTCATATGCGATGTATGTGAGGTGTGTGAGTGATTGGTTTGTGCAGAATTGCTCTCAAACTCAAAACCCGATAGCTACCTTGCTAAGAAAGGCATTTTTGCCAAGAGAAAGAGATTTTGAGGAAAGCATCTGTTAGATGGCTTTGGTGTACTTAAACTGACCACAATTGAGCTCTATTTATAGTAGAGCAAGTTTGTTTTGCAAGGAATAGTGCATGGCAGCTGGTAAGTAGGTTTCCTCAATGTTGGCCAATGGAAATGAAAGTCTCCTCTAGCCATTGACTAGAGGTTAGGGCATAGAGCTTTGGTCCCCTTGGTCTTGGATAAGTCTTGACTGATTTCAGATGAGAATGACTCAGTCCATGCCACCTTGATGGTTCCATTGAATGCCTCATTCCAAATTTGAAGTCTTGTCCCTATTTTGGCAACTCTAGGTTCAACATGCTATTCCTTGTTCCTTGGACCTTGGAGGCTTGGCTCAGTGATTGTCCCCTTTGGATTCAATCCTCTGAGGTGTCCAAGTGGATTGGAGCAATTGCAATTGGCTGATTTTGGCAAATCGAGCCAAAATGCAAATTCTGCCTTGCCTTGACAGATTTCAGCAAGGCAACTTGCCAATGTTGTATCTCATGATGTAGGTTGAATTTGGCAATGTTCTTGGCCATTTTGGAAAGCCCTAACATGATACAACAACTGTTTGAACAAGTTTGGTTTTGATCTCTTTTGATTCCAAGTGAAAAATCCCCCTACATTTGGCAAAAAGTGAAGCAGAATTCTGACTTAGTGAAAATTTCACTAAGTGTTGGAAAAAGTGACTTTTTCACTTTTCAGCCACTTTGATCACTCCATAACTCAAAATCCTTAATGAATTGGAATGACTTGTAGTTGAAGTTTTTGTAGGTGATAGTGAGGGCTACAAATCCATCTTTGGATGAGAAAAAATGGCCTTGTGGTTTAGGAGTTATGGTCCTCCAAAGTTGGTACCTTTGCCACTTTATTTTTAACTTAGAAAAATTTCTAAGTTTTATGGTTACCCCTTTTACAAGTTATCTCACTTTTCTTGATTTTTCTTGATGAATGATGATTCAAATCATACATTAACATCATTTTAGGGTTAAAAATCCATTTTGGTGAAAAATCTCAAAAAGTCAAAGTTGACTTTTGTGCACAGTTGACTTTTTATCAGATGAATTCCAAACTGTGCAATTCTTCAGGAAATCATGTCCTTGACCTAAATCAAACTTGATGGACATGTTCCATGGGTGTCATAGGGTATATTAAATCATGTATTAGGGTTTGGGAGCATGTCTTGGTCAAAAGTCAAAGTTACAGTTGACTTTTCCCTTAAAACCCTAATTGTGGTGCAGATGAAAATGAAACTTGTTGCTCAAGCTTCTTGGATCAATCCATTGTTCCAAATGGATCAATATGGTGTATTAGAGACCCTCAAATCATCTCTTGAGGTCTTGGCTCATGGTTTGTCCCAAAAGTCAACTTAGGGGTGAATTAGGTCAAGAAACCCTAATTCCTGATTTTTGATGAATGCATCCCCTGAGGCAAAATTGACTTGATGCATGGGTTCATGAGGTTCCATGAAGTATATTAGGTTATGTTTTGGATCAATGGCTTGTGCCCAGATGAAAATTTCCATCTGGAGGCCCTGGTCGACCAAAACCCTAATTTGGTGACACTGTCGATCTTGAGACTTGATCCACCTAGAAGGGAGCAGCCTTGTGCTTAATCCTTGAAGTGGGAGTCCTTTTTGATTCATTGTGGATGTTTAGACAAGTTGAAGATCATGTCATTTCTTGATTGATCCTTTGTCTAAGCACTCAGAGGGGGCTTGAAACCCTAATTTTGATTGTATTGGATGTTCACGCATCTTTGGGGAGACTGATGAAGCATGATGGTTCATCCATATTGTGATGATGATTTTCACAATGATGGGAAATCTAAGTGGTCAAAATTTGGGGTATTACAGATGCCCCTATTTAATCTTCTTGGACCCGAAGGTGTGAATGACGAAGGGATTCGAGCATTCGGGGTGCAAGAGGATTAAATATCAGAATATCCGAAATTTTGATGGTGGTTATGAATGGTAGCTTACGCATTCATCTTCTTTAACTAAGCAATGATGCTTAAAAAAGATAAACTTCCCCTCGATCCTGGTTTCCTACCAAGGAACTGGTCTCAGTTTCTGATTTAAACTTCCCCTCGATCCTGGTTTCCTACCAAGGAACTGGTCTTAGTTTTCTTTTGAAACAAACCTCCCCTCGTTCTTGGTTTCCTACCAAGGAACTGGTCTTAGTTTCTGATTTAAACTTCCCCTCGATCCTGGTTTCTTACCAAGGAACTGGTCTTAGTTTCTTTTGTCAATAAACTTTACTGACAAGGGACGCTATTCGTAGCGGCTTTCCTTCAAACTTCTCGCCGAATTTTCCCGGGGAGATGCCATTTGAGTGGAAAAAGTTTTGATGTCAGACTTGTTGGGGAACCCAGTCATCTGAGTTGTAGAGTTGTACAAACTTCTCTATTGGAGACGCCATTTGTTTCTACTGGGGAAATCGAGTCTCTTGAGAGACTGCTTTCGTTTGGGATCTTTCATCATACTTTTCTCAGGATTTTCCCGGAGAAACGGCATATGATGGGGTCCAATTTTGAGGTGTCGATGACCTTTTCATCAACGACTTTTCGGAGAAATACTGATGTACTGCCGAATCTCTGATCACGAGGCTTTCTCTGTGGATTTTCCTTAATCCGGGAAAGCAAGGATATCATCTTCAATGGCGAAGAGTGACATTTGTTGAAGGTTATCTGATCTTTCAGAGGTTTAAGTTATCAAAGTGGCCAAGTGCCGACTCTGATCTAAAGATACACTGGTGGCGAGATTGTGCAGACGCAACACTTCCTGACGAGGAAAGAACTGACAAACTCGATTGAGAAAACTGTTTATCACTAGGGGACAAGACCGACTCAAGTGATAGTGACGCAATACGAAATGTAAATGCAAATTAAAATGCATGAAGTATGTATGTTTATGCTGACAAAACAGACGCGACATACAGACTAATGGATAAACATAATTGGATACTCGGCCATTGCGGGGCGAAGAAGTACCGTTGATTCAAAATAGCAATTCCACCTTGCTTAGGAGAGATAGCCCACGCGGGGAGCTATGTTGATCGGGCTTAGAAGATGAGAACTCGGCCGAGGTGTGTCAGACGAAACAAGGTCTCTGACACAGTTGATCCCTTCATTCAGGCATACTGGCTTAGAAGGAGTACTTTGATTCTGCACTTTGAAATTCGCTTACTTCGGGAGAAGCAATCGATGTTCTTCTGATGTTCAACAGTCAAAAGAAATGCCATCTTTAATTTAAAAGCAGAAAAAATTTTAACAAGTAAATTCATTTTTGTTTTATTTCAAGAATCGCTGATTAAGTTTAAACAACGTCGTTCTGTAAAGCTAAAGCAAGTTAAGAATTACAAACAAAAGCACAAACGCTCAAATTTTATTGATAAGATGGAGATCAGCCAAACGCGTGATTCCAAAGAGTATATACAAAGTTAGAAAATGGTAATTTACAGGGAAAAGGGCTACGTTGAAACATAACGACCACTATCCTTCTACCAACTTTGAATTCGGGGCATCCTGAGCTTCCGTCGAAGATGACCTTTGACTGGAGATTTCCTCCGATAGATGATGTTGTAACTGCTGCTGCTGAGGGACTTGCCTCTGTTGAACATAGTTACTTACCATTATCCCTAATTTTTGCCTGGATTGTACTATGAGATTTCTAATCCATCGGGATGATTCTTTTTTTTTTCATGTCTCTAACTTTTGCCTGGACCGCCCTTTCGGGTTTTCAATCCACCGAGACGTTTTTTTTTTTTTTTTAGTTTAGGCGAAGTATTTCTTGACTACATCAACATTCGTGGGGTAGGCAAATTCCTCTTCGTCCATGGTTGCAAGTCTCAAGGCGCCGCCTGAGAAAGCTTTCGTGACCACATAGGGGCCATCATAATTCGGGGTCCATTTGCCCCGAGAGTCAGTGAGAAATGATTGTATCTTCTTGAGCACGAGGTCTCCTTTTCTGAAAATACGAGGTCGGACTTTTTTGGCGAACGCCCTTTTCATTCTCTGTTGATACAACTGACCGTGGCATAGTGCCGTGATTCGCTTCTCTTCGATCAGGTTCAGTTTGTCGTGTCGACTTTGACACCATTCAGCTTCGGTGAGCTTAGCTTCCATCAATACCCTGATTGACGGGATCTCTACTTCTATGGGAAGCACTGCCTCCATGCCATATACTAGAGAGAAAGGGGTAGCCCCTGTTGAAGTGCGGACAAATGTGCGATAACCGTGAAGAGCAAAAGGTAGCATCTCGTGCCAATCTTTATAGGTTACAACCATTTTTTGAACGATCTTCTTGATGTTCTTGTTAGCTGCTTCTACCGCTCCGTTCATCTTGGGTCGGTAGGGAGATGAGTTATGGTGTTCAATCTTGAAATCTGCACACAACTCTTTCATCATCTTATTGTTCAAGTTAGATCCAATATCAGTAATGATCTCGCTTGGAACACCATAACGGCAGATGATATTGTTTTTGATAAATCGGACCACCACTTGTCGGGTTACATTGGCGAATGACGCTGCTTCGACCCACTTGGTGAAATAGTCAATGGCTACCAGGATGAACCGATGTCCGTTTGAAGCCTTGGGCTCAATCATGCCAATCATGTCGATTCCCCATATGGAAAAAGGCCACGGGGAAGAAAGAACTTTGAGATGTGATGGCGGTACATGAATTTTGTCGGAGTATATCTGACACTTATGACACCTCCTCATGTACTTGTAGCAGTCGGATTCCATTGTCAACCAATAGTACCCAGCCCTGAGAATTTTTCTCGCCATTGTGTGTCCGTTGGCATGAGTGCCAAAGGATCCTTCATGAATTTCTTTCATGAGCATGTCTGCTTCTGGTCTGTCGACGCATCGGAGCAAGACCATGTCAAAATTTCTCTTATAAAGAGTGTCACCGCTCAGGAAGAAGTTTCCAGCCAATCTTCTGAGGGTTTTCCTGTCTTTTCTGAGTGCCCCAGATGGGTACTCTTGTTTCTGAAGGAAGCATTTGATATCGTGATACCAAGGTCTGTCGTCTATGACTGCTTCAATCGCGAAGATGTAAGCGGGCCGTTCAAGGCGCATGATGTCGATCTTAGGTATGTCATTCCATCGACCTACACTAATCATGGAAGAGAGAGTGGCTAATGCATCAGCCATGTGATTCTCATCACGAGGGATGTGATGAAAGTCGACTCTGTTGAAGAAGGGTAACAACCTTCTTGCATAGTCTTTGTAAGGAATCAATCCTGATTGGTATGTGTTCCAATCTCCTGTGATCTGGTTGATAACCAAGGCTGAATCACCGTATACGTCCAAGTTTTTGATCCTTAAATCAATCGCTTCTTCGAGACCCATAATACATGCTTCGTATTCGGCCTCGTTGTTCGTACATTTGAACGTAAGTCTGGCAGTGAAAGGAATGTGGATACCCTGAGGGGTAACAATGATTGCCCCAATTCCGTTTCCATAATGATTAACTGCTCCGTCAAAGATGAGTCCCCACTGGGAACCTGGTTCTGGCCCTTCACTGGGTAGCGGTTCATCGCAATCTTTCATCTTTAGATACATGACATCTTCGTCTGGGAAGTCAAACCCGATTGATTCTTGATTGTCAATCGGTTGATGAGCCAAATGATCGGCTAAAATACTTCCCTTAACGACTTTCTGAGCATGGTACTCTATGTCATATTCTGATAGTAACATCTGCCAACGGGCAATCCTTCCCGTGAGAGCAGGTTTTTCAAAAACGTACTTGATTGGATCCATTTCGGAGACCAACCAAGTAGTATGACGAATCATGTACTGGCGAAGACATTTGGCTGCCCAAGCCAAAGTGCAACAAGTTTTCTCAAGCATTGTGTACCGAGTCTCGCAGTCGGTGAATTTCTTACTTAGGTAGTAAATAGCAGGCTCTTTCCGTTTAGTTTCGTTTTGTTGGCCAAGTACACATCCCATTGAGTCCTCTAGGACTGTGAGGTAAATGATTAGTGGTCTTCCTTCCACTGGAGGTGATAGAATCGGAGGATTCAACAGATATTCCTTAATACTGTCGAAGGCAGTTTTGCAGTCTTCTGACCAAACGCAATCCTGGTTCTTTTTCAATAACTTGAAAATCGGCGCACAAGTCGCGGTCATAAGGAATATGAATCTGGAGATGTAGTTCAAACGTCCCAGGAATCCTCTGACTTGTTTTTCAGTTTTCGGAGAAGGCATTTCTTGAATGGCCTTGACCTTGTCAGGATCAACTTCAATCCCTTTCTGGCTGATGATGAACCCTAGTAGTTTCCCTGAACGGACACCGAAGGTGCACTTGTTGGGATTCAGGCGGAGCTTGAATTTTCTTAGACGTTCGAACAATTTTGATAGATGTTCAACGTGCTCATCCTCTGTTCTTGATTTTGCAATCAAATCATCGACATATACCTCGATTTCTTTGTGTATCATGTCATGAAACAGAGTAGTCATGGCCCTTTGATAGGTTGCCCCGGCATTCTTCAAACCGAACGGCATTACCTTATAACAAAAGGTACCCCATGGGGTAATGAACGAAGTTTTCTCCATGTCTTTCGGCGCCATTTTGATCTGGTTATAGCCCGAGAATCCATCCATGAAGGAGAATACTTTGAACTTTGTTGTGCTGTCAACCAGCATGTCAATGTGTGGTAAAGGAAAGTCGTCCTTTGGACTTGCCTTGTTTAGATCTCTGTAATCAACACACATTCTGACCTTTCCGTCCTTTTTGGGAACGGGTACGATGTTGGCTAACCATTGAGGATATTCAGATGTAGCAAGGAAACCCGCGTCAATCTGTTTTTGCACCTCCACTTTGATTTTGATGGCCATGTCCGGGTGAGTCCGTCTCAACCTTTGCTTTACTGGTGGACATTCCGATCTTAATGGTAAGTGATGTTCCACGATGCTGGTATCCAACCCTGGAATATCCTGATAGGACCAAGCGAATACATCGGGGAATTCTTTGAGAAGCTTTATCAAACTTTCTTTGACAGTTGGACTGAGCAGTGCTCCGATCCTGATTTCTTTTCTCTCTTTTTCTGAACCCAAGTTTACCGTTTCCAACGGCTCTTTGTGAGGTTCAATGGACCTTTCCTCTTGTCTGAGTAGTCGGGAGATCTCTTCTGGAATTTCGTTGTCATTTTCTTCTTCAGCCTCGAATACCGGGAACTCAAAGTTGGAAGAAGGCATCGGATTGTATGTTTCAACGGGGTATAAAACAAGCAATATGCATGACGTGATGATTCGTGTTTAGAAGAGATAGAGAAAATGCAAGTGTGTGCAGTGTATTTATTTTATTGCTTGTTTTTATTTTTGAATTTGTTTTTTTAGGATTACCATTTTCTGAAAAAGCAAAAAGAGAAAACAGCAATTAATGCGGAAATTACAGAACGACGTTATTTTATTAATGAACAAGTCGACTCTTGAAACTACAGCCCTATAAAACAAAACTCTGTCGCTTTGGGCGAAGCGAAGAGGGAAATTTACAGAAAGCGAGCCCTATCAAAACATCTGTTTCACCTGGGCAGGGTGAAAGGTTTAAGATGGCAATTACTTTGACTGACGAACGACCTTCGGAACCTCGACAGCAACCCATTGGCGGCGAACTCCTCGGTGAATCACAAAGTCTGGCACCTTCTTTGATTTGTCTTCAGAAATGACGCTGATTTCTGGTGGCGCAGGATTGTTGGAATCTGTCTCCCAGGCAGAATTGTCGTAGGAGGATTCCTCTGTTGTATTTTGCATAGCATTTGTGCTCTCAGTTGTATCTCCCCATCCAGTTGGCTGGATGTCTTCGAGCCTGATACGAGAGCTTTCGGGAGCAGTGTACTTGACCATAAAGTCGTATTTTCCACTTGGTTGTCCCAAAGTGTCCCAAACTTCTTTGGAACTGGAGAAGTCATCCCTCTCGATGACGTTGACCTCAGGAAAAGCATAGTTGATGAATTCTAGTCCTGCAAACGTTGCAAATTCATCTTCATGTTGAGTAGTTTCCGAATAACCTGAATGTTGATCCCATGACATGGTGGGGACACAGGTATTCTGTTCAATGACGCTTAGCTGAGTTTCATTACTCGGCTGACTTTCTTGCCCCAAGTTTCCTGGGTAAGGCTGCCACATTGGCAGACCATCCATCGGGCCATAGTAGTTATGATCAAAGTTTTCTTTCATCAGAGTGTCTTCCTCTAATGAATTTGGCGGAGCCGGCATCCTTCCGGATCACAATCTCCGTAGATCATTTCGACATCTGATCTTGGTATAAATCTCATACTTTCTGTAGGAAAGTAAAAAGGCATAGGCACCTCTTCCTGAGACATATAGCCGTCCTTGTTAAGGTAGGACTTCCATTCTTCATCTGTGTCAAAGGGATCTTCCTCATTGATAGCATGAACTGTCTGAGACACTGGGTGAAGAAAACCTCCACTGTGGAAGAAGTTTTGAAGGGGATGAAGACTTTCATCGTTGGCGGCCGTCTGGGTACAGGTTGCAGAAAAACCAAGACCCTTCTTTGTTTTATTGTCAATAGGAATGACAAGCCATCCCCATCCTGTCGTATCGGTACTCTCGACCGCTTTGATAGCATCTTTGTATGAAGAAATTAAAGTTCCTTCTTCGGATTGATCGTTCTTGCTCACCGATAGTGCTTGGAACTGAGTTCCAATAACCTCCTCGGGTTCCACACAAGTAGATGATGATAAGTTACTCACGAGCAAGGCTTATTCCCCACAAACCGTGACAAGTTGGTCGTTCTTGACGAACTTTAGCTTTTGGTGGAGGGTTGAAGTAACCGCTCCAGCCTGGTGTATCCAAGGTCTTCCTAATAAACAACTGTATGTTGCCCGGATGTCCATGACCTGGAAAGTGATTTGGAAAGTGTGAGGACCAATAGTTATGGGAAGATCAACTTCGCCGATAACTGTTTTTCTGGATCCGTCGAATGCTTTGACGATGACCTCGCTGACTCTCATCAGAGGGCCCTTAAATGGTAATTGCATCAAAGTGGACTTCGGTATAACATTCAGGGCTGACCCTGTGTCTACCAGTACGCTGGCTAAAGCATCGTCCTGGAAATTAACTGTGATATTGAGCGCCATATTATGACGGCGACCCTCTTCGGGTAATTCCTCATCACTAAATCCCAAATTATTGCAGGACGTGATGTTAGAGACAATGCTATCGAATTGTCTGATTGTTACATCCTGTTCCACAAAGGCTTGCTCCAAGACTTTCTGTAGAGCCTCCCTGTGGGCTTCTGAACTGAGTAATAATGATAATACCGAGATCTTTGAAGGAGTCTGTAATAGTTGATCGACAATGTTATATTCACTCCTTTGGATGAGCTTTAGCATCTCCTCTTTGTCTTTTGAAAAGTCGGGATTACCAGATTGACTGACTGGTGGATCAGGAATTTCCGCCTGAAGTTCCTTTTCTTTGTTGGATTCTCCAACCCCTCGGTTGAAGATTCGACCGCTCCGTGTTACACGACTGATGTCTGCAATATTCACGACGGAGGGTAATGAAATTTCCTTTCCATTTTCGATTATTGTTGCACCGTATTTGTAAGGGATAGCCTTAGTTGATTCATACGGTAATGGTCCCGGTAGATAGATGACTATGGGAACCTTCTGTTTTTTCTGACCATCATAAGTAATCTCGATCCGTTCCTGGTTGGGAACTTTAGATTCGTCAAGTAGAGGAATGATGCCAAAAACATCCCTGATCTTATGATGACCCGAGATTGTGACAACATCCTCAACTTGATCGGCAAGGTAGTTCGGCATCCAGTTGATGGGTCCTGAAACTGGATATGGATGAATTTCTCCATGATCGATCTGACCCTGAAGAGCTGCTCTCACAAGGTAACACCCTTGGTTACTTTCCGAACAGACGCTACAACTGTCATAGTTGTGTGGTGGCACCTGGCCACGCCCACTTTGAATACAATGTAACCTCACTAGGTTACCTTCCATTGATCGGACATCCTGACTTTGACGACGAGTAGGATTCCTATTATTGATACTAATCTGCTGAGTATCTTTGTCCATATAGATTGGCATCCACCAGTGATTTAACAAGTGCTGAAGTGCCTCCTGGACAAGGGTACAACCTCGATCGTTTTCGCAACCCGCTTTACAGCTTTGATAGTCGTGTGATATTAAGAATCCGAGTCGGACCTGCTCAGCATGTAACTCTACCAGGTTGGTATTCATTACGCGGATATCGAAGATCTGAACCATGTTGATTTGATAGGAGTTCCTATCATGGTAGTCTTGGATCCATCCAAGATCCATCTGATGCTGGAGGGCCTCTTGTATGAAAGATAATCCCTGTTTGTTTACCGAGCAAATCAGACAGGAACTGTAATCGTGCCGCGGCAGATTATGATACTGGCTTTGCCTTGAGTGCATCGCCACCAAGTTGACATTCATCACACGGATGTCGTGGTTTTGAATGACGTTGGAATTCGTGTAAACCATATTAACTCCACGAACTCAGTGCTCTTGGATCCATCCAAGATCCATTTGTTCCTGTAGAGCTGCTTGCACTACTGAACATCCTTGGTTATCTTTAGAGCAGATATCACACTGGTGATAATTATGAGGTGGCACATTGCCATATCCACTCTGTCTATAATGCATCCTGGCCAGATTGGTCCCCAATAAGAGTACATCGTGAATTTGATAGACATTGTTAGTCTTTTTCTCAATCAGATTGACTGCAGCTTTCTCGTGTTGAGGCAGCGGGTTCGTAATAACATTAGGATTCGTATCTTTGAAAGATAAGAGCCCGCTCCTAACAAGCTTTTGCACGTCGGATTTGAAATTGAGGCAAGTCTCAATGTTATGCCCTGAACCTCCTTGATGATAAGGACATGTTTGATCCGCTTTAAACCAAAAAGGCAGATTTTCCGGAACTGAAAGGGGAGACTAAATCTGAATGTGCCCCTTAGCCAGCAGTAACGGAAACAGCTCTGCGTACAACATGGGTATAGGATCAAACCCTGATGGTCGTGTTGTACAGTTGTTATTATATGGAGGACGAGTCTGTTGAAGAGGCTGTTGTGTCCTTTGTTGGTCAGGTTGGCTCTGCGCTACCTGAGGTTGGTACGTAGGAACAGGCGCGGGGCCGATAACAGGAGTAACAGCTGCTACTGGCTGATAACGTCGCCTTTGCTTTCCGAGAGAGATATTCCCAATATCTTGCTCTTTTTTCTTAGGGAGAGCACTACCGTATTTTTTAGTACCGCTCGTCGATCCAGTGTCTTTTACCAAACGTCCTTCTCGGACGGCTTCCTCAAGACGTACACCCATGCCGACCATTTCGGTGAAATCACTGGGCGCACTGGCAACCATTCGGTCATAGTAAAATGAGCTTAAGGTCTTTAAGAAGATTTTTCTCATCTCTTTTTCCTCAAGAGGTGGACAAATTTGAGCGGCAATTTCACGCCACCTTTGAGCATATTCCTTAAAAGTTTCCTTGTCCTTTTGCGACATTGATCTGAGTTGATCTCTGTCGGGTGCCATGTCCAAATTGTATTTGTATTGTTGGACGAAGGCAGTACCAAGATCTCTGAATGTACTGATCGTAGTACGGTTTAAACCCATGTACTATTTGAGTGCGGCACCAGTCAAACTATCCTGGAAGTAGTGAATCAGCAGGTCCTGATTCTCCGTCTGAGCTTACATCCGCCGAGCGTACATCACCAGATGGCTTTGAGGGCAAGAGTTACCCTTGTATTTTTCAAAGTCGGCCACTTGGAACTTGTGCGGGACTTTCACATTTGGGACCAAGCAGAGGTCTGCGGCGTCCTTTCCAAATAAATCCTGACCGCGAATGGCTTGCAGCTCTTTCTGAATTTCCAAGAATTGTTCCTGGAATTCCTCCATTCTGTCAAACATAGTTTCCTTCTTACCAGAAGGTGTTGGTGGAATATGTCCTTCCGGGACAGTGTGCACCACAGGGGGTGGTACCGTGACTACGGCAGTAAGTCTTGGCGCCTCCCGAAGTTTGTAACCTTCAGGAGTCTTGAGCATGCCCCTGGCATCTTCGCTTTCCCGAAGTTTGTAACCTTCAGGCCCAGCGGCTTCTGTTGCGATTCCCTGATCTTCAGTGATCGGCGGAATATATCCTTCCGGGATATAGTTAACAGGCATGCCCCAAGGACGATCTTTCGGTATCTGATACCTAGGATCATACTTTTCTATGATGGGCGTTGAGGTGATCTCTGAGATCACAGTTCTTTGTAGCTGAGCTTCTGCCATGGCTTGCATGTCGTTACGAAGCTTTCTCATATCCTCTCTCAGAGTGTCGATCTCTTCTTTCAACTCTCTGTTTTCTTCCTTAAGATCATCCATCTTTTTCTGACGATTGGCCCGAGTATTATACGAATGAGACAGTTTGACTCTAGAATCGAGACACAAACGTGAGATTCGTAGGTAAGGAGAATACGCGATGTGAGAATGATGAATGCAATGATTATATTAATTGTTGTTTTTTTGGTTTAATCAAAATAAACTTCGACAATTAGATTGCAAATATCAAACGGTGGGGAAACCCCTTTTTATTGAAATTCAAAGGATTACAGAAATGGAAATACAGTAGATTACAAAGTGCAGAAACAGAAACCTAAACTAATGGGTCCCGAGTCCTCTTCTTTGACCGGGGCGCTTGAGCCGTTGTCGGGTTGTCATTCCTTTGCCAAGTGAAAGGAGTGAGCAAATTCCTTTGGTCATCTTGATTCTCTACAGCATGCTGCTCCAAAATTTCAATCAGAGCGTCTTTCTCTTTCAGTAATTGTTGTATTTGGATACACTTAACGTCGAGGGCGCGGTACTTGTTCTTCCAAGATCTTCTTTCCTTTTGAACTTTGTTGAGAGTAACCTGAAGCCTTTCAGTTTCCGTCATGAAGTACATGACAATTTCCCTCGGTGGAAGAATTCCGTAACGAGGTTAAGGCATCTTTAGCTTGAGAGCTCTAGTTTGTACCCAATGGAGATAAGGCTCCACCGAGACACAATCCGGTTTTCCCAGAGACTCTCGTCCTTTCTTATGAACCTATTTCCAAGCATGCACTATTTCCATCTTTAGTGCTCTGTCGTTTTCTCCTTCTTTGAAGAAAAGACCTTCCAGATGAACACCCAGTGGGATGTGTCTCATCGGGTATCCAAACTGACGAAGAACTAACATCGGATGATAGTTGATTCCTCCTTTAGTTCCTATGAGGGGTACGCTGGGGAAGTTTCCACAACGGTCAATGATTCTGATTCCCTCATAAATCCTATTACACCAATCTATATCAGAGTTGGTGAGGGACATGATCTTCTGCGACCAACGTAAGACACTCTTGCAATCCCAAAAAGCAACAGACTTGGGCAAGTGAGAGATAAACCACTTGTAAAGCAAAGGTACACAACATGTGATCTCCCCTCTGCTGTACAAATTTCCTAAGTGTACAGAATGATACGCATCTGCGAGCAAAGTCGGCACAGGGTTTCCAATGAGAAAAACCTTAATGGAGTTGATATCGACGAAGTTATTAATGTTGGGAAACAAAAATAACCCGTAGGTGAGCAAGACAAAGATGCTTTCAAAAGCAGACACGTTTCCTATACTGGCAAAATACAAGGCTTTCTTTGTCAAGAACTGGGCTGGCAAACCTTGTATGCCACCCTTAGTGGTTAAGTGAGTCCTAACCTCAGACTCGTCCAAATGAATTGCTCTTGCAATGGTCTGATTCTTTGGAATTTCTTCCAGTCCAGAAAATGGAGCTCGATCAGTAATGTGTAGATCGATCAGATGAGAATACTCCTCCAGCGTTGGTGCTAACTGGTAATCCGAGAATGTGAAACAGTGATAAACCGGATCGTAAAACTGAATGAGCGTGTCCATGATTCCCTCAATCACATGGACTCTTAATAGTGGTAGCAGACCTCCGTGTTTGGCTCTGAAAGCCTCAGGGTTAGTGATCATCCTCGCTAACCTTCTCAAATCCTCTAGCTTTGGAACCTTGAAGGTATAACTATAAGTTCTCCTTCTACCGAAATCCATTAGTGCAATCCTTTTCTCTGATATTTGCAATCACAGTCTTAGTTTAATTTGAAAAACAGAGAGACTATAAGAGAAATTTTTTTGAATGTTTTAATGTTTTTTAAATGAATGCATGAATGCAGCACACAAAAACATAGAAAAAACATGGGGTCAAAGGGTCGTTGTCATGAAGTCAAGGCTCTACCCATCCCCAAAGGTTTATACTAGGGTGATTTTTGTACCTGTACTCATTATCATCAGCTCCTCCCAGGAAAGCAAAACAACAAGCGGATCGCCAGCGAGTTGTAAAGCAATCTTAGAGTAAGTCCATTCACCGAGAATAGATCACCAGCCTGAAATGAGGGTAGTATCGCGTAACAACTATTCCCGATAGTTTCCGCACTACAAAAGGGTTTGGCTCCTCAGCTTCTCAGACTTAACAATCGGCCCATTGTCTAGGTGAGAGAATGGGTTGCATTGGTCAGCCTCCACTGAGGTTGATGGTCGACCTCGTCACCATCACTTATCTTAAGTGTATACTCAATCTTTCCACATGCGGCATCACACGTATTCCCATTAGCAGAAAAATGAACACGTTTAGCAATTAGGAAAAGCGGTATATATATTTGTCCTAAACATCCTAGACCTTTAAAGCTATGAATCCTAAGTTCCTGACAGAAAATGGGTTCCCCGGCGGAAGCCCCAATCTGTGGTATTCACACAAGAGATGAAAAGGAGAAAAAGAGAAACAGGCCCCACGGTGGGCGCCACTTTTCTGTAGCGAGCGATTTTGGACGCGGTTCTTAAGCACTGGTCGCTCTCTGCGGTTGAGCTTAAAACTACAGGTCGATTCATTTTTTATCCTATTGTGAGCTGAATAAGGAAGGGAAATAGATGTCTCCAATTAACCCTGCTTGCATACTGAGTTTAAACAGCGGTCTGTTAGGTTACGATGCTATCAATGTGGGGGGGGCTTTGTACTGGTTATTCGTATTTCGCCAATACGGTTCTTTCTTTCTTTTTTCTAGGCAAAGGGTTTCTGGCGGGGAATAAGGATTAGGATGTTAGGACTGGTGCTTTTGAATTACTGCTTTTAATTGATGGAGATATGGGATTTGGGTTTTTTGTTGATTGCGCTCGCTAAGATCTTTTCTTTCGATCTTATGCCTACGTATTCCCGTTTACCGAAACAGGGAAATCAGAGCATTCATAGTTCCTCCTATTCTATGGGAGGAAATGGGTGTTTGGTGTCTTGTTCAAAGCCCAAGACATGAAGCGAAAGGTGATTTGTATCTTGTTCAAAGCCCAAGATGTGAAGCTAAAAGGTCTATTTGTGTCTTGTTCAAAGCCCAAGACGTGAAGCTGAAAGACCTCGGCTTTAGAGAGAATTTGTCATCTCTAAAGAGGGGAGAAGGAGAATTACTTTAACTGGGATACGCGGATCCGAGCAATGCCATAATTTCCGAAGAAAGGGTTTTAACCTGAAGGAGAAGACTTTAACTCAGTGTAGAGCAATGCCATCTTTCCTTAGGAATTTCTCATGCTAAAAGAGGGACAGTGGCATGGATGTAGATGATCCAGAGGCTTGCCGCTTACAGCGATTAGATGATGGGAAAGGAGTTGTTGATGTTTGTATACTGTGAACGAGGCACAGCTTTGATGCTAAAAGGTTAATTGGATTAACCAGTGGTTTTCTTATACAAAGCCTAAGAGGAGGCTAATTTGTGTCTCGTACAAAGCCCGAGAGAGAGGCTAAAAGTTTTGACCCAGTGGGGCAT
The DNA here is from genome assembly GCA_022829125.1 of Lathyrus tuberosus. Lineage (NCBI taxonomy): Eukaryota > Viridiplantae > Streptophyta > Magnoliopsida > Fabales > Fabaceae > Lathyrus > Lathyrus tuberosus. Next base: position 6,631,593 of record JALAZF010000049.1, read on the forward strand.
ATCGTTATACAAAGCCTAAGAGGAGGCTAGCAAAGAGTTCGACTCTTGCTTAAGGGATTTATATCTCGTACGAGGCCCGAGATGGAGGCAAAAAAAAGGGTGATTGACCCAACGAGGGAATCTTTTGTGTCTCATACAAAGCCTGAGAGAGAGGCTAAAAGGTTGTTTTGACTCCGCTGGGGAGAATTTTGGTATCTCGTACGAAGCCCGAGATGGAGGCTATTGTAACTGTTTCAGTTGAGTGACAGATCCAATATACTGATTTAAAAGAGAAAATCAGTTCTTATATGAGTAACACTGTACACAGGGATTTAATTTGAGGATCAGGGATATTTCCTTTTCTTTGAGGAAACGGGAAATCCAAAGGGTATTGAGACTATTCGAGTCTGCGGGTTTCCTTCCTATTTAACGAAGGGTGCTTGAGAATGTCTTTGAGACTCAAGGAAGTTAGACTGTCCAAGTCTAGAGTTTTATCTTTTGTACTATGCTTCTAGAAACAGTAGTAGACTCTATGAAAGGACTGTTCTATGAGGATGACTAGGTTCTGTTCCTATACCTCTAGGAGGTCGTCGGGACAATTTGTACGAAGCCCAAGAGGAGGCTGGAAACTTTTAAGAAGCCGACGGGTCCTTGTACGAAGCCCAAGAGGAGGCTATCATTCTCGGAGGAAGAGATCATTATACGAAGCCTAAGAGGAGGCTCTGAATACTTCTAAGAAGCCGTAGGGTCCTTGAATAATGCCCAAGAGGAGGCCGGGTTGCTTATAGGAAGCCTGTGGGTCCTTGTACGATGCCCAAGAGGAGGCCGATGCTTTTAAGAAGCCCGTGGGTCCCAAACCAAAGAAAAGTTCAAGAAAACTCTTTTAAAGATAAAACCACTAGTAAACGTGCGAGGTTTACTATCCAGCAACTTTTATCTTCTCAAGAGAGTTTGAACAGTTCGGAGGTTTGAAGAAATTCAAGAGAAGTTTCACCGAGAATAATTCATCTCTGGGGAATAGAATTTCTTGACGATTCCTAAGGAGGACAGCCGAAGAGAAGACTGTATCTGGTGCTCCTATTGGGGATCTAGGCGTCTATTTCTACGAATAAGTGAAACGGCGTCACCTAGTTCTAGACGTAGTAGTCGGGGAAACTCGAAATATCTATACTATTATTACACAGTAGATATGAGTTTATGAAAGGAGACTTACAGTGAGCAGCCCCACAATACAGTTTATAATATGAAAGCAGTAAATGAAAGCGATAACCACTTACTCGGTTGTAGTGCTTCCATGCTGTTTGGTTAATTGTTCAACAAAGAAAGATAAAAACAACAGTATATTAAAAATCAAAGGAGAGAGTGCTTTGAAAAAGGAAGATTTGGGGCTTACAGCTCAAGGAGAGGCCCAAGGTTTTATCAGTGAGCGCACTGTTTGACTTTGTACAGCGGGACTTATACAAGTGACTGGGGCCCAAAAAGGTTTTCTGTACAAAGGGATGGGTCTTACACTCTCTCAAGAGGCCCAAAAAGTTTTAAAGAAAAAGAGTGGGGCTTATAACACGAGGGTAGGCCCAGTTGATTTTTTCGTTTAAAATGGCGATCGCGCCGAGGTTTTCTTTTAACGCTGAAGGACTTATACAATAAGTGAGGCCCAAAAATGTTTTGGTTAAAAAGGGGATTGGGTCTTACACTCTAATAGAGGCCCAAAGTGTTTTGAATGGGTCTTATAGCTCAAGGAGAGGCCCAAAAGGTTTTTGTTTTTTAAACAGACGACGATCGTGCCGTTTAACTTGTACAGAGGGACTTATACAATGAGTGAGACCCAAAAAGTTTTTGTACAAGGGGGTGTGGGTCTTACACTCTCTCAAGAGGCCCAAAAAGGTTTAAAGAAAAATAAATGGGTCTTACTACTCGAGGGTAGGCCCAGATGATTTTTGAAAAGGCGACGATCGCGCCGTTTGTTTTTTGACGGTATCGGGACTTATACAATAAGTGAGGCCCAAAGATGATTTGGTCAAAAAAGGATTGGGTCTTACACTCTAATAGAGGCCCAAAGTGTTTTGAAAATGATTTATAAGGGTTGAATTAATCCAAAACCCTAATTTGTTTTCAAAAATGTATTTAATTGAATAAAAATTCAATTAAAATGATCAAAAATTGTTTAACACATGGAAAACAAATTTTGATCTTGGATTAATGCTTTAAAAATTAAGTATTGACCAACAAAATAATTAGAAAGCATTAAAAGTTGCAAAATCAATGTAGAAAAAATATTTAAAATGCCAAAAACAATCAAAATATTAATTCTCTACAAAAATATCAATTATATGAAATAAATAATATTTTTGGGATTTTTTGTGAAAATAAAATATTTTAACATTTTTGTGAATTATTAAGAAAAGAATCAACTCTAAATCATTAAAACTCAGAGAGAAATTAATTTTTGAATCAATTAAACAAAAATCACAAAATTCAAATATTCAAATATATGAAAATGGCGCCAAGAACAACACCAAGAACACGCGCGTTTTTCAGTTTGCCCAGATTTGCATTTTCTATCCAATCTCCATGAATACGTAACCATATCATACAATCCACATATCATTATGCTCGTCTCAACCTCACGATCATGTCTATGTACTTTAATTTCATTTAAATTAAACATACAACAAGAAATCACGAAGAGACCTCAAGAACCCTAATTTCTGCATGAAGGCTAGGATTTTTGATACACGATTCAAACAATGCAATTAATTGAGGGAAAACATTCAATGCATGATTATGAACATATGGCCAAATTATTGTGCGAGGAAATATGCATAGATTGAGAGATGACCAAGTATGTGCTTACCTCCAAGTCGTGACAGCAAGAGCAAATCAAATTCTGGGTTGGAGGTGTTACAGATGAGTTGTGATGATCTGAACAGCTTCCCTACACCATATGGAGTGTGTTTGAACACTTGGATTGAATTGAAATGGACTGGATCAGTTTATGGCATCTCAGCTGCAACTTCACTTCAAACTTGTGTGGATGGCAAGTGATTTTGAGATTTTGATGTTTCAGAAGTTATGTGAGTGTTTGATCAGCTCATATGTGATGTATGTGAGGTGTGTGAGTGATTGGTTTGTGCAGAATTGCTCTCAAACTCAAAACCCGATAGCTACCTTGCTAAGAAAGGCATTTTTGCCAAGAGAAAGAGATTTTGAGGAAAGCATCTGTTAGATGGCTTTGGTGTACTTAAACTGACCACAATTGAGCTATATTTATAGTAGAGCAAGTTTGTTTTGCAAGGAATAGTGCATGGCAGCTGGTAAGTAGGTTTCCTCAATGTTGGCCAATGGAAATGAAAGTCTCCTCTAGCCATTGACTAGAGGTTAGGGCACAGAGCTTTGGTCCCCTTGGTCTTGGATAAGTCTTGACTGATTTCAGATGAGAATGGCCCAGTCCATGCCACCTTGATGGTTCCATTGAATGCCTCATTCCAAATTTGAAGTCTTGTCCCTATTTTGGCAACTCTAGGTTCAACATGTTATTCCTTGTTCCTTGGACCTTGGAGGCTTGGCTCAGTGATTGTCCCCTTTGGATTCAATCCTCTAAGGTGTCCAAGTGGATTGGAGCAATTGCAATTGGCTGATTTTGGCAAATCGAGCCAAAATGCAAATTCTGCCTTGCCTTGACAGATTTCAGCAAGGCAACTTGCCAATGTTGTATCTCATGATGTAGGTTGAATTTGGCAATGTTCTTGGCCATTTTGGAAAGCCCTAACATGATACAACAACTGTTTGAACAAGTTTGGTTTTGATCTCTTTTGATTCCAAGTGAAAAATCCCCCTACATTTGGCAAAAAGTGAAGCAGAATTCTAACTTAGTGAAAATTTCACTAAGTGTTGGAAAAAGTGACTTTTTCACTTTTCAGCCACTTTGATCACTCCATAACTCAAAATCCTTAATGAATTGGAATGACTTGTAGTTGAAGTTTTTGTAGGTGATAGTGAGGGCTACAAATCCATCTTTGGATGAGAAAAAATGGCCTTGTGGTTTAGGAGTTATGGTCCTCCAAAGTTGGTACCTTTGCCACTTTATTTTTAACTTAGAAAAATTTCTAAGTTTTATGGTTACCCCTTTTACAAGTTATCTCACTTTTCTTGATTTTTCTTGATGAATGATGATTCAAATCATACATTAACATCATTTTAGGGTTAAAAATCTATTTTGGTGAAAAATCTCAAAAAGTCAAAGTTGACTTTTGTGCACAGTTGACTTTTTATCAGATGAATTCCAAACTGTGCAATTCTTCAGGAAATCATGTCCTTGACCTAAATCAAACTTGATGGACATGTTCCATGGGTGTCATAGGGTATATTAAATCATGTATTAGGGTTTGGGAGCATGTCTTGGTCAAAAGTCAAAGTTACAGTTGACTTTTCCCTTAAAACCCTAATTGTGGTGCAGATGAAAATGAAACTTGTTGCTCAAGCTTCTTGGATCAATCCATTGTTCCAAATGGATCAATATGGGGTATTAGAGACCCTCAAATCATCTCTTGAGGTCTTGGCTCATGGTTTGTCCCAAAAGTCAACTTAGGGGTGAATTAGGTCAAGAAACCCTAATTCCAGATTTTTGATGAATGCATCCCCTGAGGCAAAATTGACTTGATGCATGGGTTCATGAGGTTCCATGAAGTATATTAGGTTATGTTTTGGATCAATGGCTTGTGCCCAGATGAAAATTTCCATCTGGAGGCCCTGGTCGACCAAAACCCTAATTTGGTGACACTGTCGATCTTGAGACTTGATCCACCTAGAAGGGAGCAGCCTTGTGCTTAATCCTTGAAGTGGGAGTCCTTTTTGATTCATTGTGGATGTTTAGACAAGTTGAAGATCATGTCATTTCTTGATTGATCCTTTGTCTAAGCACTCAGAGAGGGCTTGAAACCCTAATTTTGATTGTATTGGATGCTCACCCATCTTTGGGGAGACTGATGAAGCATGATGGTTCATCCATATTGTGATGATGATTTTCACAATGATGGGAAATCTAAGTGGTCAAAATTTGGGGTATTACAAGCGGCAAGCCTCTGGATCATCTATATCCACGCCACTGTCCCTCTTTTAGCATGAGAAATTCCTAAGGAAAGATGGCGTTGCTCTATACTGAGTTAAAGTCTTCTCCTTCAGGTGAAAAAACCCCTTCTCAGGAAATTATGGCATTGCTAGGATCCGTGCATCCCAGTTAAAGTAATTCTCCTTCTCCCCTCTTTAGAGCTGACAAATTCTCTCTAAAGCCGAGATCTTTCAGCTTCACGTCTTGGGCTTTGAACAAGACACAAATAGACCTTTCAGCTTCACATCTTGGGCTTTGGACAACATACAAACCATCTTTCGCTTCACGTCTTGGGCTTTGAACAAGACACCAAAACACCATTTCCTCCCATAGAATAGGAGGAACTACGAACGCTCTGATTTCCCTGTTTCGGTAAACGGGAATACGTAGGCATAAGATCGAAAGAAAAGATCTTAGCGAGCGCAATCAACAAAAAAACCCAATCCCATATCTCCATCAATCAAAAGCAGTAATTCAAAAGCATCAGTCCTAACATCCTAATCCTTGTTCCCCGCCAGAAACCTTCTGCCCAGTTAAAAAAGAAAGAAAACAGTATTGGCGAAAATACAAATAACCAGTACAAGGGCCCCCCACATTGATAGCATTCGTAACCTAACAGACCGCTGTTTAAACTCAATATGCAAAGCAGGGTTAATTGGAGACATCTATTTCCCTTCCTTATTCAGCTCACAATAGGATAAAAAATGAATCGACCTGTAGTCAAAGCTCAAACCGCAGAGAGCGACCAGCGCTTAAGAACCGCGTCCAAAATCGCTCGCTACATATGCATTAGATTCGATTGAATCCACCATCGAAAAATCTCAAGTTTCACTCATCACTTCCAATTTCTACTCCAAGCAAGTATTGGATCTGGTTTTCGCCTTTATTTGGCACAAAGTGTTGATTTGAAGATCTTGCAGGAAGTTTTCGGATTTCTAAAACAAAAAATTTGCATCTCACAAGGTTAGAGATCTTGACACTTTTCCTTTAGTTCATCATATTTTTAGAGATTTACAATGTGAAATTAGTACTCATGCATTGCATCTGGAAGTCCTGAAATGATTGCACACCACTGTTGTTTAATTTAAAGTTTATGTGATTTTGTGATTTTTGTGAAATTCATGTTGAAATGTGTCACTTTCGTGCCATTTTTCTTGATATTAGAATGATCTATTGGTGATTTAATTGGTATATTCATGATCTATGAAGTTTGGGCTTCAGTTTGGTATCTTACTTTGTTAATTTTCATTAAGAAATGAGGGAGATATTTGAGGAAAAAGATTGGCAAAAATTCTGCATGTTTTAGTAAAATTCTGCACTTTTTGCATGAGTTTATGGTGAGTTTGGCGACGTGGCAGCACCTGATTGGCCGTGTTCTTATGGTCTTAATGATTAACTAATAAGTACACAATGATTGGAAGAGTGTTGGTAAGAGAGAGATTGCACAAGTGGCGCGATTCGGTTGGTGCTTTATGTTACTTTTCGGCGGACCAATGGCATGGCAGCAGCAAATTAATGAGTTCTTTTGTTTCTCACGTGCTGAATTCTTGCATTCTCAGCTGCTATAGTGTGTGCGCGTGCATGATTATAGTGTGTGCGTGCGTTTTTATCCGTTGATGTGGAGATCATGTGTGATCGTGTGGATGAGATTGAATCTGTATGCTAGCTAAGATATACACCACCACATGCGATTTTCTGGGCTTTAATGGATTGATTTAAATTGCTTTTTGCACCCTTCCATTTTTAAGGCCCATGTCCTTTGAACTAAAGAGTGACTATTGTTGCACCCCCTCCTTGTTTTCTTGCATTTTATTTTTTTCATTTCATATACGTTTCAATTTTAATTTTTAAAAAATACTAAAAATCATCATAAAATTATGAAAAAATTCGTGAATATTATCAAGACATTTAGTAAATTTTTGATATTTTTATTTCATGATGTTATGACATTTTTACCCCTGTTTCATAATTTTCTTTAAAATTCCATTTGTATGCATTTCAAATATGATACATGAATTTGTAGAATTTTGTTCTTGCTCATTACAAACTGTTTTGACTTGATTCTTTTTGTATTGATTCACTAATACATTGAAGCCTGTTAGATGATTTTTGTTTGATTTTTTAGGTCACTTTATGACATGTTTTGATGCTTATCTTTGCACCATTTTTCCTGATGTTTTAATTTGACCAAATTGCATTATTTAAAGTCATTTTGCTTGGAATTTTGACATGCTATCTTGATGTATGATTTACTTCTGACTTAGGCATTCTAATACCATGCTTGTATAATTTTCATAATTCCATTTGATTTTTGTTTGATGCATTTACATTTGAAGACTAATACATGTCATATCATTCTAACTTTAGTGTATGTTTGCATGAATTCTTTTGTGCATATTTGTATGAGCATTTGCATATTTTATGATCCATTAGTGTGATATTATAGGTCATTTGTATGATATTATAGGTCACCTTTGATTGCATTATAAGTCATTTTGGTTTGCGTTTACATTTGGCATGAGTTTGTGCATTCTAAGTTGAATTATGACTTGTTTTCATCTCTCACTTCTTCTTATGCTATATGTGATTCATGTTTGCATTTTGGCGTACCATTTCCTTCATGCCATTTGCATCTCATGTATAATATGCTACTGCCCATGTGCATTCATTAACCATCTCACATGTTATGCATTTATAATATGTCATTTTGTGCATTTAATTGAACATGTTTCACTTCTCTTTTCTTCTACTTCATCTTATCTCTTCCGCTTGCACTCTTCTATTCTTGAATTACATGATGGTTCATATGCTTTGTAAGACCTTTGTGAATTGAATTTAATTCTGACCTTGACTTTATATGAAGCATAAATGCATGATCACTTTGCATTTCCATCCATTCTTCATCTATTTCTTATATGGTTCATTTCTTTAATGTTTAGGACCTTACTTGTACATAGTTGATGTGTGTTTGGTGTCTTAATATTAGAGAGTACTCTTATTGTTTAGATTCTGACCTTGATTAGTTTGTATCTCTTAGGATCCTATTTCTTTGGTTCTTAATTGATTTGATCATCACTTGTTGTTTTTTCCTTTATTTCATACTTGTAAATATTGTGAGCTAACCTTTTCATGTAGGTGCATGGTAAGTAAGTGTGGGGACATAGTTCCACATACACTTCTCTCCCTCATCTTTTATTATCTCTTTTAAATAATTTAATTTGTGTTTGATAAGCATTTACATGCTTTCCTTGAACAATTCTTCTCCATCCCTCTTCGAGATCAACTTAACTTCCATTTTGGAAGTAAGTTGTTTCTTTTGCTCTTCTTCTTCTTTCTTTTAGAAGTAGGCTTGATAAACCACATTGACCATAGGATCTCCGAGCATGCTAACACTAGGGTGTGTCTTAGTCTCCCCTTAGTTTTCACCTTTACCTCTCTCTTGAGTCTTTTCTCTCTCATCTCATAATAAAAGTAAAAAATACTTAATAAAGGCATAACAAATATTGTATTTAGGCCTTTCATGTGGGAACAAGGAGGTGAGGGGTCTTCTCTCATTTCTTTGGGAGAATGTTTAGCATACGTACCGTCTGGGGACGATGTGCGAGGCATTCAATCTCATATGAGGGACTTAAATACAATATGTGTTACAAAATACACATAATCCAAAACACTTCTTTCTTAAAAGACAAGAACAAACAAATTCTTTCTTTCGGGAATTTCTCTTCTCATCTTCTTCACTCATTCCTTAATGATGCGTCATTTCCGTTCTACCGCGAACAGGTAACGCCTAAGTCTCCCTACAGCAAGCTGCAATGCCTAAACTGTTAGGACGCGAACGTTGGCGTATTCCGCTAAAAAACACAAACAATCCATCCCTAGTGAGGGGAACTACGTCGCTCTGATTCTCATGTTCCCGATGAGATACGTAGGCAGTGGGGTAGGGCCCATTCGAGCACTTCTTTTATTTTCCCTACATTTGTTCTTTCTCCTTTCCTTTTCCAGTTCTCCAGTCAGCAGTTCCTTTTCCAGTATCCTTTCCTTACACCCTTTGATCGAAACAAGCAAGCGTGGATCCCATCGGGTACGATGGACGCGTGGGGGTGCTAATACCTTCCTCTCGCGTAACCGACTCCCGAACTCAGTTCTCTTGGTCGCAAGACCATGCTTTTCCTTTCCCTCAGGTTTATGCGGTGTTTCCTTTCCCTCTCTTGGGATAAATACACATTGCTGGCGACTCTGTTTCGGTGCCACTTTCGCGTTTGTACTAGGATGAGAATCCCGGGAGCGACACATAGTTACACCTTTAAGGTTCCAAAGTTAGAGGATTTGAGAAGGTTAGCAAGGATGATCACTAACCCTGATGCTTTCAGAGCCAAGCACGGAGGTCTGCTACCACTGTTAAGAGTCCATGTGATTGAGGGAATCATGGACGCGCTCGTTTAATTCTACGATCCGGTTTATCACTGTTTCACATTCCCGGATTACCAACTCGCACCAACGCTGGAGGAGTATTCTCATCTGATCGATCTACACATTACAGATCGAGCTCCATTTTCTGGACTGGAAGAAATTCCAAAGAACCAGACCATTGCGAGAGCAATTCATTTGGACGAGTCTAAGGTCAGGACTCACATGACTACCAAGGGTGGCATCCAAGGTTTGCCAGCCCAGTTCTTGACAAAGAAAGCCCTGTACTTCGCCAGTATAGGAAACGTGACTGCTTTTGAAAGCATCTTTGTCTTGCTCACCTACGGGTTATTTTTGTTTCCCAACATCAATAACTTTGTAGATATCAACTCTATTAAGGTTTTTCTCATTGGAAATCCTGTGCCGACTTTGCTCGCAGATGCGTATCATTCTGTACACTTGGGAAATTTGTACAGCGGAGGGGAGATCATAGGTTGTGTACCTTTGCTTTACAAATGGTTTATCTCTCACTTGCCCAAGTCTGCTGCTTTTTGGGATTGTAAGAGTGCCTTACGTTGGTCGCAAAAGATCATGTCTCTTACCAACTCTGATATAGATTGGTGTAATAGGATCTATGATGGAATCAGAATCATTGATCGTTGTGGAAACTTCCCCAACGTACCCCTTATAGGAACTAAGGGAGGAATCAACTATCATCCAGTTCTCGTTCATCGTCAATTTGGATACCCGATGAGACACGTCCCACAGGGTGTTCATCTGGAAGGTCTTTTCTTCAAGGAAGGAGAAAACGACATAGCACTAAAGATGGAAATAGTGCATGCTTGGAAACAGGTTCATAAGAAAGGACGAGAGTCTCTAGGAAAACCGGACTGTGTCTCGGTGGAGCCTTATCTCCATTGGGTACAAACTAGAGCTCTCAAGCTAAAGATGCCTTACCCTCGTTACGGGATTCTTCCGCCGAGGGAATCTGTCATGTACTTCATGACGGAAACTGAAAAGCTTCAGGTTACTCTCAACAAAGTTCAAAAGGAGAGGAGGTCTTGGAAGAACAAGTACCGCTCCCTCGATGTAGAGTGTGTAACGCCCCAGTTTTGTTAGATTTATTTAATAGAGTAGATTTAATTGGTTTTGGTTTTATATTATTTTATTATTGACTTTTATTTGGCAATATATTATTTTTCATCGTTGTTGATGTTTTATCGCATTTTGAGAGCGTTTGGGAGATATTCGAGCTGAGGGGTATTTTGGTCTTTTGCTTGGGTAAGTTTATGTTCTTATATAAATAGAAAGAAATAGAGAGAAAATGAGAGAAAGAAGAAAAGAAGAAAGAAGAGAAAGAGAAAAGAAGAGGAAGAAGAGAGAAAAGAGGAGAAAGTGGGAAAAATCGGGAAAAGCTCCGTTTCAATCGAATTTAATCGGGTAAGGGTGTGAAATATTGTTATCCTAACTTTGTGTATGATTATGTATGTGTGATTGTGTGAAGGTTTTCTTGTTTTTCCATAGTTTTCCAATTCTAGGTCGAAATGAGAAAAATGGATAGAAATCGATGTTTTCACGGATGAAATTCGGAATAAATCGCGTAGTAGAGTCGTGTGATGTTGGGCCTTGATTTAGTGTGATCGTTTGATTGAATCGAGTTGAATTTATAACTTTTGAGTTTTTGGTATATATTGAGGTTTTTGTGTAAATTGATTTTGTGATCGAGTAAGAGTGTTTGGATATGTCTGGTAACATTGGTATAGGTTGATATTTCATCGGGTAAGGTTTGGGTTTAATCGGGAATGGTTGTTTGCGTGTTTTTCCGCGGTTTCGATCGAGTTCGAATTTAGAATTCAATGATAAAATTATGTTTTAAAATATTTCAAAAATGGAAAATGTGTTGAATGGCTTTTTAATGGTGAAAATACTATAGTACATTGAATTCTGAGCAGCTTTTTACGGAATCGAAATCGGAGGTCCGGAAGGCTTCCGACGATGAAAAATGCATTTTCTGGGCCCTGACACGGCCCGTGTCACACAACACGGGGGCCGTGTCAGACCACTGACTATGGAGGGTGGAAACGTGAAAAAAAAAAGTGATTTTTGGGATTTTGGGGTGACACGGGCCGTGTCCCACAACACGGGGGCCGTGTCAGCCCTGCTGTAGGTTTTTCTTTCAAAATTGTTTCGATCGTAACTTTTGATCCGTAAATCCGTTTTGACCCCTGTTCGAAGTGTTGGAAAGCTTATGAAATATTCTTTCTAATAAAAATGGGTTGGAGGTCAGTAGATGATTTATTTAAGTCGTGAATTTGAAAAAGTGTTGTATTGTTAGATTTTTACCGTCGTATTGGTGTGCGAATGATGTGTTATCATGCTACATGCTTTTGATATGTAACGTATAGCTTGTGTGCTGTTATATGACGTGAGTATATGTGATAAAATGTTGTGCATGATTGATATGTATTGGTGATGGATGTATGATGTCTGAATAGTGGGTTTTGTCGACTTTTAACCGACTTTTCCGGTGAACCGTAAATTGAATTGTTTGGATAATTGTGTATGTTGTTATACAATTGATGTGAATGTATGTGGATTATATGTGATGAATGCATGACTATATTGTGAAACATGTGTGCATTGCATGAGTGTATGTGGTCATTTTGTATGAGAAACATCATGACATGCATTCATGTGTCGCGATTCGTGGAGAATCGGGTGTAATATCGCGTCCCTGTTGGGTGTGAGTGATTGATTACACAAATGATCATTTGAGGATCCTCTGAACATTTCGTAGTCAATGGGTGTAATCGTTGCGATGAGTTACACTTGATTCTGTGGGAATCTTCAGAATGATTGTGTGCCCTTGTGGGGTTTGAGCAATCAGATTGTGTCTGCGTGAACAATCCAGAAACATCGGATGCCATGATGGTATGAGCGATGGGGAAATATCGTAGGCCCGGCAGGGAGGATATTTCCATTGAGTTCTTCAATTGAGCTCGGGTTATGAGTCGGTACCGCATGCATCTGCATAGAGTCGTGAGTCGGTCTCTATGAGTTGCATTTGTCATCATTGTATTTGTGCATTGATGAATAAACATATATATGTATATGTTGATGTGGAATGAGTAGAATTGTGCCGGTGTGCATGGATGGATAAACATGAATATGTGTGTTTATGTTGAATGATAAGCATTATGAGGAATATGCTTGGTTTTATATATATATGCCTTGCGATATATATTGAGTGAGATGTGATGATTGTGACATAGTAGACATAATATGTATGTTTATGAGTGAGATGATAATGGTGAATGTATGCATAATGAATATGCTTGATGATATATCTATATTGTGATATATGATGAGTTGTGGTGAGAATATGTGTTATATGTTTATGTTGTAGTACATAATTATATGCATTGTTATTATGATAATATTTCTCACCCTTCTGCTGTTTTATGATGCTCTATGAGGCATTGCAGATTAGGTATCTGGCGGTCTTTTTGTGAAGTGTGTCTTCATTTTCCTTGTTGGTCGGTTGGCTCTGATATGTAGCACCGGGTAGCTAGGACGTTTTGATCTTTTTGTGATACATTTGCATATGTATCTTGCTGATGAATTTGTGTATATAAACATGATGTTGCTTGTGATTCATACTGGATGATGTATATATATGTTGATGTATATATGTGGTTGTTATTCAATATTTTAGATGTTTTCGCTTTTATTCTAAATATTGAGATGTGGGTATAAGGACTGTAATCCTTTGTTGTTTGAAAGTTACCCCACTGTTGCATATCATTTGTTGAGCAGGTGTTGTATGTTTTAATTTCAAGCATAATGTGACATGCCTTTTTATGTCGTGTTTACAATTATACTCTGATGAAATTTCCAATACATGCCTAAATGATTTATTTGATTATTTGGGGGTATAGAAAGGGGGTGTTACATAGTGCATCAAAATACAGCAATTACTAAAAGAGAAAGATGCTCTGATTGAAATTTTGGAGCAGCATGCTGTAGAGAATCAAGATGACCAAAGGAATTTGCTCGCTCCTTTCACTTGGCAAAGGAATGACAACCCGACAACGGCTCAAGAGCCCCGGTCAAAGAAAAGGAAGATACCAGAATCAGCACCCGATTTCTCTTCAGAGAGGACTCGGGACCCATTAGTTTAGGTTTCTGTTTCTGCACCTTGTAATATACTGTATTTCCATTTCTGTAATCCTTTGAATTCAATAAAAAGAATTTTCCCCACTGTTTGATATTTGCAATCTAATTGTCGAAGTTTATTTTGATTAAACCTAAAACAATTAATATAATCATTGCATTCATCATTCTCACATCACGTATTCTTCTTCCCTACGAATCTCACGTTTGTGTCTCGATTCTAGAGTCAAACTGTCTCATTCGTATAATACTCGGGCCAATCGTCAAAAAAGGATGGATGATCTTGAGGAAGAAAACAGAGAGTTGAAAGAAGAGATCGACACTCTGAGAGAGGATATGAGAAAGCTTTGTAACGACATGTAAGCCATGGCAGAAGCTCAGCTACAAAGAACTATGATCTCAGAGATCACCTCAACACCCATAGTAGAAAAGTATGATCCTAGGTATCAAATGCCGAAAGATCGTCCTTGGGGCATGCCTGTTAACTATATCCCAGAAGGATATATTCCGCCGATCACTGAAGATCAGGGAATCACAACAGAAGCCGCTGGACCTGAAGGTTACAAACTTCGGGAAAGCGAAGATGCCAGAGGCATATTGAAGACTCCTGAAGGTTACAAACTTCGGGAGACGCCAAGACTCACTACCGTAGTCACGGTACCACCCCCTGTGGTGCACACTGTCCCGGAAGGACAGATTCCACAAATACCTTCCGGTAAGAAGGAAACTATGTTTGACAGAATGGAGGAATTCCAGGAGCAGTTCTTAGAAATGCAGAAGGAACTGCAAGCCATTCGTGGTCAGGATCTATTTGGAAAGGACGCCGCAGATCTCTGCTTGGTCCCAAATGTGAAAGTCCCGCACAAATTTCAAGTGCCAAACTTTGAAAAGTACAAGGGTAACTCTTGCCCTCAAAGCCATCTGGTGATGTACGCTCGGCGAATGTTAGCTCAGACGGAGAATCAGGACCTACTGATTCATTACTTTCAGGATAGTTTAACCGGTGCCGCATTAAAATGGTACATGGGTTTAAACCGTGCCACGATCAGCACATTCAGAGATCTTGGCACTGCCTTCGCCCAACAATACAAATACAATTTGGACATGGCACTCGATAGAGATCAACTCAGATCGATGTCGCAAAAGGACAAGGAAACCTTTAAGGAGTATGCTCAAAGGTGGCGTGAAATCGCCGCTCAAATTTGTCCACCTCTTCAGGAAAAAGAGATGACAAAGATCTTCTTAAAGACCTTAAGCTCATTTTACTATGACCGAATGGTTGTCAGTGCACCCAGTGATTTCACCGAGATGGTGGGCATGGGCGTACATCTTGAGGAAGCCGTCCGAGAAGGGCGTTTGGTAAAAGACACTGGATCGACTAGCGGTACTAAAAAATACGGTAGTGCTCTCCCTAAGAAAAAAGAGCAAGATATTGGGAATATCTCTCTCGGAAAGCAAAGACGGCGTTATCAACCAGTAGCAGTTGTGACTCCTGCTATCAGCCCTGCGTCTATTCCTACGTATCAACCTCAGGTTGCGCAGAGCCAACCTGATCAACAAAGGACACAACAGCCTCTTCAGCAGGCTCATCCTCCATATTATAACAACCGTACAACACGGCCACCAGGATTTGATCCTATACTCGTGTCGTATGCAGAGTTGTTTCCATTACTACTGGCTAAGGGGCACATTCAGACTAAATCTCCTCTTACAGTACTGGAAAATCCGCCTTTTTGGTTTAAGGTGGATCAAACTTGCCCTTATCATCAAGGAGGTTCAGGGCATAACATAGAGACTTGTCTCAATTTCAAGTCCGACGTGCAAAATCTTGTTAGGAGCGGGGTCTTATCCTTCAAAGATACAAATCCTAATGTTCTTACAAACCCGCTACCTCAACATGAGAAAGCTGCAGTCAGTTTGATAAAAGGAGAGACTAACGATGTCTATCAAATTCACGATGTACTCTTATTGAAAACCAATTTGGTCAAGATACATTGTAGACAGAGTGGATATGGCCATGTGCCACCTCATAACTATCACCAGTGTGATATCTGCTCTAAAGACAATCAGGGATGTTCTGTGGTGCAAGCAGCTCTACAGGAACAAATGGATCTCGGATGGATCCAGGAGCACCGAGTTCGTGGAGTTAACATGGTTTACACGAATTCCAACGTCATTCAGAACCACGATATTCGTGCAATGAATGTCAACTTGGTGGCGATGCACTCAAGGCAAAGCCAATATCATAATCTGCCGCGGCACGATTACAGTTCCTGTCTGATTTGCTCGGTAAACAAACAGGGTTGCTCTTTTGTACAAGAAGCCCTCCAGTGTCAGATGGATCTTGGATGGATCCAAGACTACCATGATAGGAACCCTTATCAAATTAACATGGTTCAGATCTTCGATATTCGCGTGATGAATACCAACCTGGTAGAGTTACATGCTGAGCAGGTCCGACTCGGATTCTTAATATCACATGACTATCAAAGCTGTAAAGCGGGTTGCGAAAACGATCGAGGTTGTACCCTTGTCCAGGAGGCACTTCAGCACTTGTTAAATCGCTGGTGGATGCCAATTTATATGGATGAAGATACTCAGCAAATTAGTATCAGTAACAGGAATCCTACTCGGCGTCAGAGTCAGGATGTCCGATCTGCGGAAGCTAACCTAGTGAGGTTACATTGTGTTCAAAGTGGGCGTGGCCAGGTGCCACCACACAACTATGAACGTTGCGGCGTCTGTTCGAAAAGTAACCAAGGGTGTTACTTTGTGAGAGCGGCTCTTCAAGGTCAGGTGGATCGTGGAGAAATTCGTCCATATCCGGGTTCTGGACCCATCAACTGGACGCCGAACTACCTTGCCGATCAAGTTGAGGATGTTGTCACGATCTCTGGTCATCACAAGACCAGGGATGTTTTTGCCATTATCCCTCTACTTGACGAATCTAAAGTTCCCAACTGGGAACGGATCGAGATTAATTATGATGGTCAGAAAAATCATAAGGTTCCCATAGTCATTTATCTGCCGGGACCACTACCGTATGAATCAGCTAAGGCAATCCCTTACAAATACGGTACAACAACAATTGAAAATGGAAAGGAAATTCCATTACCCTCCGTCGTGAATATTGTAGACATCAGTCGTGTAACACGGAGTGGTAGAATCTTCAACCGAGGGGTTGGGGAACTTAACAAGGAAAAGGAACTTCAGACGGAAACTCCTGATCCACCAGTCGGCCAATCCAGTAATCCCGACCTTTCGAAAAACGATGATGAGATGCTGAAGCTCATCCAAAGGAGTGAATACAACATTGTCGATCAACAGTTACAAACTCCTTCAAAGATCTCGGTATTATCACTGTTACTCAGTTCAGAAACGCATAGGGAGGCTCTACAGAAAGTCTTAGAGCAAGCCTTTGTGGAACAGGATGTAACAATTAGACAGTTCGATAGCATTGTCTCTAACATCACTTCCTGCAATAATTTGGGATTTAGTGATGAGGAATTACCTGAAGAGGGTCGCCGTCATAACATGGCGCTCAATATCACAATTAACTGCCAGGACGATGCTTTAGCCAGCGTACTGGTAAACACAGGGTCAGCCCTGAATGTTATGTCGAAGTCCACTTTGATGCAATTATCATTCAAGGGCCCTCCAATGAGAATCAGCGAGGTCGTCGTCAAAGCGTTCGACGGATCCAGAAAAATAGTTATCGGCGAAGTTGATCTTCCCATAACTATTGGTCCTCATACTTTCCAAGTCACTTTCCAGGTCATGGACATCCGGGCAATGTACAGTTGTTTATTAGGAAGACCTTGGATACATCAGGCTGGAGCGGTTACTTCAACCCTCCACCAAAAGCTAAAGTTCGTCAAGAACAATCAACTTGTCACAGTCTGCGGGGAACAAGCCTTGCTCGTGAGTAACTTGTCATCATCTGTTGGTATAGAACTCGATTTCCTCATACAATGATGCTATTAAAGCGGTCGAGAGTACCGATACAACAGGATGGGGACAGCTTGTCATTCCTATTGACAATAAAACAAAGAAGGGTCTTGGTTTTTCTGCAACCTGTACCCAGACAGCTGCCAACGATGAAAGTCTTCATCCCCTTCAAAACATCTTCCACAATGGAGGTTTTCTTCACCCAGTGTCTCAGGCAGTACATGCTATCAATGAGGAAGATCCCTCTAACACAGATGAAGAATGGAAGTCCTATCTTAATGAGGACGGTTACATGTCTCAGGAAGAGGTGCCTATGCCATTTTGCTATCCCGCACAGAGTCCGAGATTTATACCACGGTCAGACGTCGAAATGATATATGGAGATTGTGATCCAGAAGGATGCCGTGCTCCGTCAAAATCATTAGAGGAGGACACTCAGATGAAAGAAAACTTTGACCACAATTACTATGGCCCGATGGATGGCCTGCCAATGTGGCAGCCTTACCCAGGAAACTTGGGGCAAGAGAGTCAGCCGAACAATGAAAATCATCTGACCATCATTGAACAGAATACCTGTGTCCCCACCATGTCATGGGATCAACACTCAGGTCATTCAGAAACTACTCAACATGAAGATGAATTCGCAACATTTGCAGGACTTGAATTCATCAACTATGCTTTACCTGAGGTCAACGTCATCGAGAGGGATGACTCATCCAGTTCGAAATAAGTGTGGGACACCTTGGGACAACCAAGTGGAAAATACGACTATATGGTCAAGTACACCGCTCCCGAAAATTCTCGTATCAGGCTCGAAGATATCCAGCCTACTGGATGGGGAGATACAGCTGAGAGCACAAATACTATGCAAAATGCAATTGAGGAATCCTCCTACAACTCTGCCTGGGAGACAGATTCCAATGATCCTGCTCCGCCGGAAATCAGCGTCATTTCTGAAGACAAATCAAGAAAGGTACCAGACTTTGTGATTCACCGAGGAGTTCGCCGCCAATGGGTTGCTGTTGATGCTCCGAAGGTCGTTCGTCAGTCAAAGTAATTGCCATCTTTAACCTTTCACCCTGCCCAGGTGAAACGGATGTTTTGATAGGGCTCACTTTCTGTAAATTTCCCTCTTCGCTTAGCCCAAAGCGATAGAGTTTTGTTTTATAGGGCTATAGTTTCAAGGATCGACTTGTTCATTAATAAAATAACGTCGTTCTGTAATTTCCGCATTAATTGTTGTTTTCTCTTTTCGGTTTTCAGAAAATGGTAATCCTAAAAACAATTCAATAATAAACAAACAGTAAAATAAATACACTGCACACACTTGCATTTTTCTCTATCTCTTCTAAACACGAATCATCACGTCATGCAGATTGCTTGTTTTAAACCCCGTTAAAACATACGATCCAATGCCTTCTCCCAACTTTGAGTTCCCGGTATTCGAGGCTGAAGAAGATGATGACGACAAAATTCCAGAAGAGATCTCTCGATTACTCAGACAAGAGGAAAGGTCCATTGAACCTCATAAAGAACCGTTGGAAACGGTAAACTTGGGTTCAGAAAAAGAGAGAAAAGAAATCAGGATTGGGGAACTGCTCAGTCCAACTGCCAGAGAGGGTTTGATAAAGCTTCTCAGAGAATTTCCCGATGTATTCGCTTGGTCCTATCAGTATATGCCAGGGTTGGATACCAGCATCGTGGAACATCACTTACCATTGAGATCGGAATGTCCGCCAGTAAAGCAAAGGTTGATACGTACTCATCCAGACATGGCCATCAAAATCAAAGAGGAGGTACAGAAACAGATTGACGCGGGTTTCCTTGCCACATCAGAATATCCTCAATGGTTAGCCAACATCGTACCCGTTCCCAAAAAGGACGGAAAGGTCAGAATATGTGTTGATTACAGGGATCTAAACAAGGCTAGTCCAAAGGACGACTTTCCTTTACCACACATTGACATGCTGGTAGACAGTACAGCAAAGTTCAAAGTTTTCTCCTTCATGGATGGATTCTCGGGCTATAACCAGATCAAAATGGCGCCGAAAGACATGGAGAAAACTTCGTTCATTACACCATGGGGCACCTTTTGTTACAAGGTAATGTCGTTCGGTTTGAAGAACGTCGGGGAAACCTATCAAAGGGCCATGACTACTCTGTTTCATGACATGATACATAAGGAAATCGAGGTATATGTCAATGATATGATTGCAAAATCAAAAACAGAGAATGAGCACGTTGAACATCTGTCAAAATTGTTCGAACGTCTAAGAAAATTCAAGCTCCGCTTGAATCCCAACAAGTGCACCTTCGGTGTCCGTTCAGGGAAACTATTAGGGTTCATCGTCAGCCAGAAAGGAATTGAGATTGATCCTGACAAGGTCAAGGCCATTCAAGAAATGCCTTCTCCGAAAACTGAAAAACAAGTCAGAGGATTCCTGGGACGTTTGAACTACATCTCCAGATTCATTTTCCTTATGACCGCCACGTGTGCGCTGATTTTCAAATTACTCAAAAAGAACCAGGATTGCGCTTGGTCAGAAGATTGCCAAACCGCCTTCGAAAGTATTAAGGAATATCTGTTGAATCCTCCGATTCTATCACCTCCAGTGGAAGGAAGACCACTGATCATTTACCTCACAGTCCTAGAGGGCTCAATGGGATGTGTACTTGGCCAACAAGACGAAACCAAACGGAAAGAGTCTGTCATCTACTATTTGAGCAAGAAATTCACCGACTGCGAAACTCGGTACACGATGCTCGAGAAAACTTGTTGTGCTTTGGCTTGGGCAGCCAAATGTCTTCGCCAATACATGATTCGTCATACTACTTGGTTAATCTCCGAAATGGATCCAATCAAGTACGTCTTCGAAAAAACTGCTCTCACGGGAAGAATCGCCCGTTGGCAGATGCTGTTATCAGAATATGACATAGAGTACCACACTCAGAAAGCCGTTAAGGGAAGTATTTCAGCCGATCATTTGGCTCATCAACCGATTGACGATCAAGAATCAATCGGGTTTGACTTCCCAGACGAAGATTTCATGTATCTAAAGATGAAATATTGCGATGAACCGTTACCCAGTGAAGGGCCAGAACCAGGTTCCCAATGGGGACTAATCTTTGACGGAGCAGTTAATCATTATGGAAACGGAATTGGGGCAATCATTGTTACCCCTCAGGGTACCCACATTCCTTTCACTGCCAGACTTACGTTCAAATGTACGAACAACAAGGCCGAATACAAAGCTTGTATCATGGGTCTCGAAGAAGCAATTGATTTAAGGATAAAAAACTTGGACATATACGGCGATTCAGCCTTGGTTATCAATCAGATAAAAGGAGATTGGAACACATACCAATCAGGATTGATCCCTTACAAAGACTACGCAAGAAGGTTGTTACCTTTCTTCAACAGAGTCGAGTTTCATCACATCCCTCGTGATGAGAATCACATGGCTGATGCATTAGCCACTATCTCTTCCATGATTAGTGTAGGTCAATGGAACGACTTACCTAAGATCGACATAATGCACCTTGAAAGGCCCGCTTACATCTTCGCGATCGAAGCAGTCATAGACGATAAACCTTGGTATCATGATATCAAATGCTTCCTTCAGAAACAAGAGTACCCATCTGGGGCACTCAGCAAAGACAGGAAAACCCTCAGAAGATTGGCTGGAAACTTCTTCCTGAGCGGTGACACCTCTATAAGAGAAATTTTGACATGGTCTTGCTCCGATGCGTCGACAGACCAGAAGCAGACATTCTTATGAAAGAAATTCATGAAGGGTCCTTTGGCACTCATGCCAACGGACACACAATGGCGAGAAAAATTCTAAGAGCAGGGTACTACTGGTTGACCATGGAATCCGACTGCTACAAGTACATGAGGGGGTGTCACAAGTGTCAGATATACTCCGACAAGATTCATGTACCGCCATCACATCTCAAAGTTCTTTCTTCCCCATGGCCTTTTTCCATATGGGGAATCGACATGATTGGCTTGATCGAGCCTAAGGCTTCAAACAGACATCGGTTCATCCTAGTAGCCATTGATTACTTCACCAAATGGGTCGAAGCAGCGTCGTACGCTAATGTAACCCGACAAGTGGTGGTCCGATTTATCAAAAACAATATCATCTGCCGCTATGGTGTTCCAAGCCAGATCATTACTGATAATGGATCTAACTTGAACAACAAGATGATGAAAGAGTTATGTGTTGAGTTCAAGATGGAACACCATAACTCATCTCCCTACCGACCCAAGATGAACGGAGCGGTAGAAGCGGCCAATAAGAACATCAAGAAGATCGTTCAAAAGATGGTTATAACCTATAAAGATTGGCACGAGATGCTACCTTTTGCTCTTCACGGTTATCGCACATCTGTCCGCACTTCAACAGGGGCTACCCCTTTCTCTCTAGTATATGGCATGGAGGCAGTGCTCCCCATAGAAGTAGAGATCCCGTCAATCCGAGTATTGATGGAAGCTAAGCTCACCGAAGCTGAATGGTGTCAAAGTCGACACGACGAACTGAATCTGATCGAAGAAAAGAGAATCATGGCACTATGCCATGGTCAGTTGTATCAACAGATATGAAGAGGGCGTTTGACAAAAAGGCCCGACCTCGTGTTTTTAGAAAAGGAGACCTTGTGCTCAAAAAGATACAATCATTTCTCACTGATTCGCGAGGTAAATGGGCTCCGAATTATGATGGCCCATATGTGGTCACGAAAGCTTTCTCAGGCGGCGCCTTGAGACTTGCAACCATGGACGGAGAGGAATTTGCCTACCCCCCGAATGTTGATGTAGTCAAGAAATACTTCGCCTAAACTAAAAAAAAACGTCTCGGTGGATTGAAAACCCGAAAGGGCGGTCCAAGCAAAAGTTAGAGACATAAAAAAAAATGGGTTAAATATACAATACCCCCCTGCAATGTTAGCGATTTCTCATTTTAGCCCCTGGTAAAGTTTTTTTTTTAAAAACCCCCTCGTAATATCCAGATTCCCTCACTTAGGCCCCTGGCTGCCACATGGCAGCAAAGATTCCTTTCTCTTTGCTTGCGTGGCAGCCACGTGGCATTTTTAATATTATTTTATTATTTTATTATTATTATTTTTTTTTTTAATTTTTTTTTTTTTTATATTTTTTTTTACTTTTTTTTTATTTTTTTTTTTATTTTTTTTTTAAATTTTTTTTAATTTTTTTTTTACTTTTTTGTTTTATTTTGTTTTATTTGTTTTATTTGTTTTTATTATAATTTTTATAATTTTTTTTTCTTTTTTTTTATTTCTTTTTCGTTTTTATTTATATATATATATATATATTTTTTTTTTTTTTTTTTTCGTTTTTGGACCTAATTTTTATTTTTAATTCTATTTTAAACAAAGTTTTATTTTAAAAATTACACTAGTGCAGAAAAGACTTTTTACATCGGGCAAAAAACACATTTTACATCGGTTCTGGGTCCGATGTAAAGCCAAGCGATGTAGTAAATCAAAGACATTTTACATCGGGCCATAGTCCGATGTGAAAAATACATCTACTACATCGGTTGACTATTAAGTCTGATGTGAAATACATCTACTACATCGGTTGACTATTAAGTCCGATGTAAAATGTATGTTTTTACATCAGTTGTCTTTCTGACCCGATGTAAAATGTATGTTTTTACATCGGTTGCCTTTCTGGCCCGATGTAAAATGTTTTTTTTTACATCGGTTTCCTTTCTGGCCCGATGTAAAATGTATGCTATCTTTCTTAAAATGTATGTTTTTACATCGGTTGCAAGGCGAAAAAGAAATAAAAAAAAGAGAAAAAAAATTATAAAAAAAATAAATAAAACAAAAAATAAAACAAAATAAAAAAAAATTTAAAAAAAATTTAAAAAAAAAATTTAAAAAATTAAAAAAAAAAACTAAAAAAAAATAAAATAAAAAATTAAAAAAAATTAAAAAAATTAAAAAAAATTAAAAAAAATTAAAAAAAATTAAAAAAAATTAAAAAAAAATAAAAAAATAAAAAAATAAAAAAAATAATAAAATAATATTAAAAATGCCACCTGGCTGCCACGCAAGCAAAGAGAAAGGAATCTTTGCTGCCATGTGGCAGCCAGGGGGCTAAATGAGGGAATCTAGATATTACGAGGGGGTGTTTAAAAAAAAAAATTTACAGGGGCTAAAATGAGAATTCGCTAACATTGCAGGGGGGTTTTGTATATTTAACCCAAAAAAAATCATCCCGATGGATTGGAAACATCATAGTACAATCCAGGAAAAATTAGGGATAATGACAAGTAACTATATTCAACAGAGGCAGGTCCCTCAACAGCAGTTACACCATCCATCGGAGGAAAACTCCAGTCAAGGTCATCTTCGACAGAAGCTCAGGATGCCCCGAATTCAAAGTTGGTAGAAGGATAGTGGTCGTTATGTTTCAACGTAGCCCTTTTCCCTGTAAATTACTATTTTCAAACTTTGTAAATACTCTTTGGAATCACGTGTTTGGCTGATCTCCATTTTATCAATAAAATTTGAGCCTTTGTGCTTTTGTTTGTGATTCTTACTTGTTTTAGCTTTACAGAACGACGTTGTTAACATGATTAACGATTCTTGAAATAAAACAAAAATGAATTTACTTGTTAAAACTTTTTCTGCTTTTAAAATAAAGACGGCAATTTCTTTTGACTGTTGAACATCAAAGGAACATCAACCACTTCTCCAGAAGTAAGCGAACTTCAAAGTGCAGAATCAAAGTGCTCCTTCTAACCCAGTATGCCTGAATGAAGGGATCAACTGTGTCAGAGACCTTGTTTCTTCTGACACGCCTCGGCCGAGTTCTTATCTCCTAAGCCCGATCAACAGTATTCCCCGCAGGGACTATCTCTCCTAAGCAAGGTGGAATTGCTATTCTGAACCAACAGTACTTCTTCGCCCCGCGATGGTCGAGTATCCAGTCGTGTTCACCTGTCAGTTTGTATGTCGCGTCCGTTTTGTCAGCATAAACATACATGCATTATTGCATTATTGATTTGCATTCACATTTCATATTGCATCACTATCACTCTAGTCGGTCTTGTCCCCTAGTGATAAAAGTCCTCTCAATCGAGTCGTCAGCCCTTTCCTCGTCAGGAAGTCTTACGTTTGAACAATCTCTCTCCTCCAGTTTTATTTCTGGATTGAAGTTGGGTCCTCGACCACTTTGATAACTTGAACCTCTGAAAGACCAGAGAGCCCTCAGTTAACATCACTTTTTGCCATTGAAGATGATATCCTTGCTTTCCCGGATTAAGGAAAATCCACAGAGAAAGCCTCCTAATCGGAGATTCGGCAGTACGGCAGTTTTTCTCTGAAAAACCCACTGATGAAAAGGTCATCGACACCTCAAAATTGGACCCCGTCATATGGCATTTCTCCGGGAAGATCCCGAGAAAAGTATGAAGTAAGATCCCAAGCGACAGCAGTCTCCCAAGAGACCTGCTTTCCCCCAGTAGAAACAAATGGCATCTCCAACAGAGAAGTTTGTACACCTCTACAACTCAGACGACTGGGTTCCCCAGCAAGTCTGACATCAAAACTTTTTCCACTCAAATGGCATCTCCCCGGGAAAATTCGGCGAGAAGTTTGAAGGAAAGCTGCTACGAATAGCGTCCCTTGTCAGTAAAGTTTATTGACGAAAGAAACTTAGACCAGTTCCTTGGTAGGAAACCAGGATCGAGGGGAAGTTTACATAAGAAACTAAGACCAGTTCCTTGGTAGGAAACCAGGATCGAGGGGAAGTTTACATCAGAAACTAAGACCAGTTCCTTGGTAGGAAACCAGGATCGAGGGGAAGTTTACATCAGAAACTGAGACCAGTTCCTTGGCTGAAGACCAGGATCGAGGGGAAGTTTATCTTTTCTAAGCATCATTGCTTAGCTAAAGAAGATGAATGTGTAAGCTACCATTCATAACCACCATCAAAATTTCGGTTATTCCGATATTTAATCCTCTTGCACCCCGAATGCCCGAATACCTTCGTCATTCATACCTTCGTGTCCAAGAAGATTAAATAGGGGCATCTGTCATACCCCAAATTTTGACCACTATGATTTCCCATCATTGTGAAAATCATCATCACAATATGGGGGAACCATCATGCCTCATTAGTCTCCCCAAAGATGGGTGAGCACCCACTACAATCAAAACTAGGGTTTCAAGCCCTCTCTGAGTGCTTAGACAAAGGATCAATCAAGGAATGACATGATCTTCAACTTGTCTAACCTCTCAAACATCCACAATGGATCAAAAGGACTCCCACTTCAAGGATTAAGCACAAGGCTGCTCCCTTCTAGGTGGATTAAGTCTCAAGATCGACAGTGTCACCAAATTAGGGTTTTGGTCGACCAGGGCCTCCAGATGGAAATTTTCCTCTGGGCACAAGCAAATGATCCAAAACCTAGCCTAATATACTCCATGGAACCTCATGGACCTAGTCATCAAGTCAATCTTGCCTCAGGGGATGCATACATCAAAAATCAGGAATTAGGGTTTCTTGACCTAATTCACCCCTAGGTTGACTTTTGGGACAAATCATGAGCCAAGACCTCAAAGGAGGGTTTGAGGGTCTCTAATGAACTACATTGATCCATTTGGAACAATGGATTAATCCAAGAAGCTTGAGCAACAAGTCTCAATTTCATCTGCACCACAATTAGGGTTTCGCGAGGAAAGTCAACTGTAACTTTGACTTTTGACCAGGACATGCTCCCAAGCCCTATGACATGATCCAATATACCCTATAACACCCATGGAACATGTCCATCAAGTTTGATTTAGGTCAAGGACATGATTTCATGAAGAATTGCACAGTTTGGAATTCATCTGATAAAAAGTCAACTGTGCACAAAAGTCAACTTTGACTTTTTGAGATTTTTCACCAAAATGGATTTTTAACCCTAAAATGATGTTAATGTATGATTTGAATCATCATTCATCAAGAAAAATCAAGAAAAGTTGGATAACTTGTAAAAGGGGTAACCATAAAACTTAGAAATTTTTCTAAGTCATGAAAAAGTGCCACTAATGCACCAACTTTGGAGGACCATAACTCCTAAACCACAAGGCCATTGTGCCCCATTCAAAGCTTGATTTGTAGATCTCATTGCCCTCTATAAAAGCTTCATACTGACCTATGTCCAAATTCCTCATGGATTTTGAGTTATGGAGTGATCAAAATCAAGAGAAAACACTTTGTTCCAACACTTAGTGAAAATTTCACTAAGTCAGATTTTGCCTTACTTTTTGCCAAATGTAGGGGGATTTTTCACTTGGATTCAAAAGAGATAAAAACCAAACATGTTCAAACAGTTGTTGTATCATGTAAGGGCTTTCCAAAATGGTCAAGAACATTACCAAATTCAACTTACACCATGAGATATGACATTGGCAAGTTACCTTGCTGAAATCTGTCAAAGGCAAGGCAGAATTTACAATTTTGTTCGAATTGCCAAAATCAGCCAAATTCAAATGCCCCTATCCACTTGGACACATCTGAGGATTAAATCTAAAGGGGACAATCACTGAGCCAAGCCTCCAAAGTCCATGGAACAAGAAATAACATGTTGAACCTAGAATGGCCAAAATAGGGACAAGACTCCAAATTTGGATTGAAGCATTCAATGGAAGCATCAAGGTGGCATGGACTGAGCCATTCTCATCTGAAATCAGTCAAGACTTATCCAAGACCAAGGGAACCAAAGCTCTGTGCCCTGACCTCTAGTCAATGGCTAGAGGAGACTTGGATTTCCATTGGCCAACATTGACCAAACCTACTTAGCAGTTGCCATTCACTATTCCTTGCAAAACAAACTTGCTCTACTATAAATAGAGCTCAATTGTGTTCAGTTTAAGTACACCAAAGGCCTACAACACTTGCCTTTCTCAAAATCTCTTTCTCTTGGCAAAAATGCTTTTCTTAGCAAGGTAGCTATCGGGTTTTGAGCTAGAGGGCAATTCCACTCAAACCAATCACTCACACACCTCACATACATCACAAATGAGCTGATCAAACACTTAAACAACAACTGGAACACTGATTTCTCAGAATCACCAATCAATTGCTCAAGGTTTTAACCAAAGTGCAGTTGAGATGCCATGAAGTGATCCAGCCAATTTCAATCAAGTCCAAGCATTCAAACACACTCCATAGGGTGTAGGGAAGCTGTTCAGATCATCACCACTCATCTGTAACACCTCCAAATCAAAAATCACATTGCACTTGCTGTCACGGCCTAGAGGTAAGCATATACTTGGTTATCTCTCAATCTATGCATATTTCCTCGCACAATAATTTGGCCATATGTTCATAATCATGCATAGAATGTTTCCCCTCAATTAATTGCATTGTTTGAATCGTGTATCAAAAATCCCAGTCTTCATGCAGAAATTAGGGTTCTTGAGGATTTTTCATGATTTCTTGTTATATGTTTAATTTAAATGAAATTAATTGACATAGACATGATCGTGAGGTTGAGACGAGCATAATGATATGTGGATTGCATGTTATAATCAAGTATTCAGTGAGATTGGAGAGAAAATGCAAATCTGGCCAAGCCCAGAACACGCGCGTGTTCTTGGTGTGTTCTTGGCGCCTTTTTTCAAAATTTGAATATTTGAATTTTGTGATTTTATTTAATTGATTCAAAAATTAATTTCTCTCTGAGTTTTAATGATTTTGAGTTGATTCTTTTTTTAATAATTCACAAAAATGTTAAAATATTTTAGTTTTCCAAAAAATCCCAAAAATATTATTTATTTTGTATAATTGATATTTTTGCAAAGAATTAATGTTTTAATTGTTTTTAACATTTAAAATATTTTTTCCACCTTGATTTTGCAATTTTTAATGCTTTCTAATTATTTTGTAGGTCAATACTTAATTTTTGAAGCATTAATCCAAGATCACAATTTGTTTTTCATATGTTAAACAATTTTGATCATTTTAATTGAATTTTTATTCAATTAAATACATTTTTGAAAACAAATTAGGGTTTTTGGATTAATTCAACCCTCATAAATCATTTTCAAAACACTTTGGGCCTCTAATAGAGTGTAAGACCCAATCCTTTTTTTGACCAAACCATTTTTGGGCCTCAGATATTGTATAAGTCCCGATACCGTTAAAAACAAACGGCGCGATCGTCGCCTTCTGAAAAATAACCTGGGCCTCTCCTTGAGCTATAAGACTCATTCAAAACTTTTGGGCCTCTAATAGAGTGTAAGACCCAACCCCCTTTTAACCAAAATCACTTTGGGCCTCAGATATTGTATAAGTCCCTCTGCGTTAAAAGAAAACCTCGGCGCGATCGCCATTTCAAACGGAAAAATCATCTGGGCCTACCCTCGTGTTATAAGCCCCACTCTTTTTCTTAAAACTTTTTGGGCCTCTTGAGAGAGTGTAAGACTTATCCCTTTGTACAGAAAACAATTTTTGGGCCTCAGTCACTTGTATAAGTCCCTCTGTACAAATTCAAACAGTGCGCTCACTGATAAAACCCTGGGCCTCTCCTTTAGCTGTAAGCCCCAAATCTTTCTTTTTCAAAGCACTTTCTCCTTTGATTTTGAATATACTGTTGTTTTCAATCTGTCTTTGTTGAACAACTAACCAAACAGCATGGAAGCTCTACAACCGAGTAAGTGGTTATTGCTTTCATTTACCGCTTTTATATACATATAACTGTATTGTGGGGTTGTTTCACTGTAAGTCTTCTTTCATAAACTCATATCAACTATGTAATAATAGTATAGATATTTAGAGTTTCCCCGACAACTACGTCTAGCATTAAGCCCGTTGATCACTCGTAGAAATAGTCTAAACTAGATCCCCATAGGATTACCAGACACAGTCTTCCCTCCTCTTGGGGTTAAACAATATGGAGACATGAAAGGCAGCATTCTCTGTGAACCCTTTCATAGACTGTCACTCATAGAAGTTGTCAAAAAAACTCTATTCCCCAGAGATGATCTTTTCTCCGTGAATGGCATCTCTTGAGTTTCTTCCAAATTCTCGAACTTTCCTGGCTTGATCTATTCTCGGTGAATGGCATGTCTTGAACTTCTCGGGGTTTGGGGACCCACAGGCTTCTTAAAAGCATTTGTCAAGAAACTCTACTCCCCAGAGATGATCTTTTCTCCGTGAATGGCATCTCTTGAGTTTCTTCCAAATTCTCGAACTTTCCTGACTTGATCTATTCCTTGTGGATAGCTTGCCTTGAATTTCTCGGGATTTGGGGACCCATCGGCTTCTTAAAAGCAATCGGCCTCCTTTTGGGCATTATGCAAGGACCCACCGGCTTCCTAAAAGTAACCCCGCCTCCTCTTGGGCTTAGTACAAGGACCCTACGGCTTCTTAGAAGCATCCACGGCCTCCTCTTAGGCTTCGTATAATGATCTCTTCCTCCGGGAATGATAGCCTCCTCTTGGGCTTCGTACAAGGACCGATCGGCTTCTTAAAAGTTTCCAGCCTCCTCTTGGGCTTCGTACAAATTGTCCCGACGACCTCCTAAAGGTATAGGAATAGAACTTAATCATCTGCGTAGAACAGTCTTTTCATAGAGTCTACTACTGTTTCTCAAAGCATAGTACAAAAGATGAAACTCTAGACACGGACAGTCTAACCTCCTTGAGTTTTCCAGACATTCTCAAGTGACCCCCTTGTTAAATAGGAAGTAAACCCGTAGACTCGGACAGTCTCAATACCCTTCGGATTTCCACCTTCCTTAAAGAATAGGAATGACCCGGATCCTTGAATTAAATCCATGAGTACAATGTTGCTCATATAAGAACTGATTTTCTCTTTAAAATCAATATACTGGACCTGTCACTTAACTGAAACAGTAACCACAGCCTCCTCTTAGGCTTTGTACAAATGATTCTCCCCAGCGGAGTCAAACAACGTTTAGCCTCTCTCTCGGGCTTTGTACGAGACACATAAAAGACTCCCTCGTTGAGTCAATTACCCCTTTCACCTCCATTTCGAGCTTTATACGAGATACAAAAAGGTTCTTATTTAGCCAAACAAACAACAGCCTCCATCTCTGGCTTCGTATGAGATACAAAAAACTCTCTTGTTGAGTCAATTAACCTTCATCTCGGGCTTTATACGAGATACCAAAAGACTTCATCGTCGAGTCAAAACTTTTTAGCCTCTCTCTCGGGCTTTGTACGAGACACATATTAGCCTCCTCTTAGGCTTTATATAAGAAAACCACTGGTTAATCCAATTAACCTTTTAGCATCAAAGTTATGCCTCGTTCACAGTACACAAACTTCAACAACTCCTTCCCTTTCATCTAATCGCTGTAAGCGGCAAGCCTCTGGATCATCTACATCCATGCCAATGTCCCTCTTTTAGCATGAGAAATTCCTAAGGAAAGATGGCATTGCTCTAAACTGAGTTAAAGTCTTCTCCTTCAGGTTAAAACCCCCTATAAAGGAAATTATGGCATTGCTAGGATCCGTGTATCCCGGTTAAAGTAACCCTCCTTTACAGTCAGTCACCCAACAGTCGTAACAGACAAACCCCTCTTTAGAGATGACAAATTCTCTCTAAAGTCAAACACTTTCAGCTTCACATCTTGGGCTTTGAACAAGATACAAACTACCTTTCGCTTCACGTCTTGGGCTTTGAACAAGACACCAAACAACCATTTCCTCCCATAGAATAGGAGGAACTA
Organism: Lathyrus tuberosus; assembly: GCA_022829125.1. Lineage (NCBI taxonomy): Eukaryota > Viridiplantae > Streptophyta > Magnoliopsida > Fabales > Fabaceae > Lathyrus > Lathyrus tuberosus. The sequence continues at coordinate 6,662,928 of JALAZF010000049.1, forward strand.
CGAACGCTCTGATTTCCCTGTTTCGGTAAACGGGAATACGTAGGCATAAGATTGAAATAAAAATCTTAGCGAGCACACTAAACAAAAAACCCAAAATCCCATACTCTCATGTATCTATCAAAAACATCAATCCTAACATCCTAATCCTTGTTCCCCGCCAGAAAATCCAAGAAAGAGAAAAGAAAATCGTATTGGCGAAAATACTAATAACCAGTACAAAGGCCCCCCCCATATTGATAGCATTCGTAACCTAACAGACCGCTGTTTAAACTCAGTATGCAAAGCAGGGTTAATTGGAGACATCTATTTCCCTTCCTTCATCAGCTTTAATAGGATAAAAAATGAATCGACCTGTAGTAAACTCAACCGCAGAGAGCGACCAGCGCTTAAGAACCGCGTCCAAAATCGCTCGCTACAGAAAAAATGGTGCCCACCGTGGGGCCAAGACCTTGTTTTTTTTCCTTTTTTTCTCTTCACTTGTGTGAAAACCACAGATTGGGGTTTCCGCCGAGGAACCCAATTTCTGTCAGGAACTTAGGATTCATAGCTTTAAAGGTCTAGGATGTTTAGGACAAATATATATACTGCTTTTCCTAATTGCCATACGTGTTTATTTTTCTGCTAATGGGAATGCGTGTGATGCCGCATGTGGAAAGATTGAGTATACACTGAAGATAAGTGATGGCGATGGGGTCGACCATCAACCTCAGTGGAGGCTGACCAATGCAACCCATTCTCTCACCTAGACAATGGGCCGATTGTTAAGTCTGAGAAGCTGAGGAGCCAAACCCTTTCGTAGTGCGGAAACTATCGGGAATAGTTGTTACGCGATACTACCCTCATTTGAGGCTGGTGATCTATTCTCGGTGAATGGCCCTTACTCTAAGATTGCTCTACAACTCGCTGGCGATCCGCTTGTTGTTTTGCTTTCCTGGGAGGAGCTGATGATAATGAGTACAGGTACAAAAATCACCTTAGTATAAACCTTTGGGGATGGGTAGAGCCTTGACTTCATGACAACGACCCTTTGACCCCATGTTTTTTCTATGTTTTTGTGTGCTGCATTCATGCATTCATCTAAAAAACATTAAAACATTCAAAAAAAATTTCTCTTCTAGTCTCTCTGTTTTTCAAATTAAACTAAGACTGTGATTGCAAATATCCGAGAAAAGGATTGCACTAATGGATTTCGGTAGAAGGAGAACTCATAGTTACACCTTCAAGGTTCCAAAGTTAGAGGATTTGAGAAGGTTAGCAAGGATGATCACTAACCCTAAGGCTTTCAGAGCCAAGCACGGAGGTCTGCTACCACTGTTAAGAGTCCATGTGATTGAGGGAATCATGGACGCGCTCGTTTAATTCTACGATCCGGTTTATCACTGTTTCACATTCCCGGATTACCAGCTCGCACCAACGCTGGAGGAGTATTCTCATCTGATCGATCTACACATTACAGATCGAGCTCCATTTTCTGGACTGGAACAAATTCCAAAGAATCAGACCATTGCGAGAGCAATTCATTTGGACGAGTCTGAGGTCAGGACTCACATGACTACCAAGGGTGGCATCCAAGGTTTTCCAGCCCAGTTCTTGACAAAGAAAGCCCTGTACTTCGCCAGTATAGGAAACGTGACTGCTTTTGAAAGCATCTTTGTCTTGCTCACCTACGGGTTATTTTTGTTTCCCAACATCAATAACTTTGTAGATATCAACTCCATTAAGGTTTTTCTCATTGGAAATCCTGTGCCGACTTTGCTCGCAGATGCGTATCATTCTGTACACTTGGTAAATTTGTACAGTGGAGGGGAGATCATAGGTTGTGTACCTTTGCTTTACAAATGGTTTATCTCTCACTTGCCCAAGTCTGCTGCTTTTTGGGATTGTAAGAGTGCCTTACGTTGGTCGCAAAAGATCATGTCTCTTACCAACTCTGATATAGATTGGTGTAATAGGATCTATGATGGAATCAGAATCATTGATCGTTGTGGAAACTTCCCCAACGTACCCCTTATAGGAACTAAGGAAGGAATCAACTATCATCCAGTTCTCGTTCATCGTCAATTTGGATACCCGATGAGACACGTCCCACAGGGTGTTCATCTGGAAGGTCTTTTCTTCAAGGAAGGAGAAAACGACAGAGCACTAAAGATGGAAATAGTGCATGCTTGGAAACAGGTTCATAAGAAAGGACGAGAGTCTCTAGGAAAACCGGACTGTGTCTCGGTGGAGCCTTATCTCCATTGGGTACAAACTAGAGCTCTCAAGCTAAAGATGCCTTACCCTCGTTACGGGATTCTTCCGCCGAGGGAATCTGTCATGTACTTCATGACGGAAACTGAAAAGCTTCAGGTTACTCTCAACAAAGTTCAAAAGGAGAGGAGGTCTTGGAAGAACAAGTACCGCACCCTCGATGTAGAGTGCATCAAAATACAGCAATTACTAAAAGAGAAAGATGCTCTGATTGAAATTTTGGAGCAGCATGCTGTAGAGAATCAAGATTACCAAAGGAATTTGCTCGCTCCTTTCACTTGGCAAAGGAATGACAACCCGACAACGGCTCAAGAGCCCCGGTCAAAGAAAAGGAAGATACCAGAATCAGCACCCGATTTCTCTTCAGAGAGGACTCGGGACCTATTAGTTTAGGTTTCTGTTTCTGCACCTTGTAATATACTGTATTTCCATTTCTGTAATCCTTTGAATTCAATAAAAAGAAGTTTCCCCACTGTTTGATATTTGCAATCTAATTTTCGAAGTTTATTTTGATTAAACCTAAAACAATTAATATAATCATTGCATTCATCATTCTCACATCATGTATTCTTCTTCCCTACAAATCTCACGTTTGTGTCTCGATTCTAGAGTCAAACTGTCTCATTCGTATAATACTCGGGCCAATCGTCAGAAAAGGATGGATGATCTTGAGGAAGAAAATAGAGAGTTGAAAGAAGAGATCGACACTCTGAGAGAGGATATGAGAAAGCTTCGTAACGACATGCAAGTCATGGCAGAAGCTCAGCTACAAAGAACTATGATCTCAGAGATCACCTCAACGCCCATAGTAGAAAAGTATGATCCTAGGTATCAAATGCCGAAAGATCGTCCTTGGGGCATGCCTGTTAACTATATCCCAGAAGGATATGTTCCGCCGATCACTGAAGATCAGGGAATCACAACAGAAGCCGTTGGGCCTGAAGGTTACAAACTTCGGGAAAGCGAAGATGCCAGAGGCATATTGAAGACTCCTGAAGGTTACAAACTTCGGGAGACGCCAAGACTCACTACCGTGGTCACGGTACCACCCCCTGTGGTGCACACTGTCCCGGAAGGACGGATTCCACAAATACCTTCCGGTAAGAAGGAAACTATGTTTGACAGAATGGAGGAATTCCAGGAGCAGTTCTTGGAAATGCAGAAGGAACTGCAAGCTATTCGTGGTCAGGATCTATTTGGAAAGGACGCCGCAGATCTCTGCTTGGTCCCAAATGTGAAAGTCCCGCATAAATTTCAAGTGCCCGACTTTGAAAAGTACAAGGGTAACTCTTGCCCTCAAAGCCATCTGGTGATGTACGCTCGGCGAATGTCAGCTCAGACGGAGAATCAGGACCTACTGATTCATTACTTTCAGGATAGTTTAACCGGTGCCGCATTAAAATGGTACATGGGTTTAAACCGTGCCACGATCAGCACATTCAGAGATCTTGGCACTGCCTTCGTCCAACAATACAAATACAATTTGGACATGGCACCCGATAGAGATCAACTCAGATCGATGTCGCAAAAGGACAAGGAAACCTTTAAGGAGTATGCTCAAAGGTGGCGTGAAATCGCCGCTCAAATTTGTCCACCTCTTGAGGAAAAAGAGATGACAAAGATCTTCTTAAAGACCTTAAGCTCATTTTACTATGACCGAATGGTTGCCAGTGCACCCAGTGATTTCACCGAGATGGTGGGCATGGGCGTACGTCTTGAGGAAGCCGTCCGAGAAGGGCATTTGGTAAAAGACACTGGATCGACGAGCGGTACTAAAAAATACGGTAGTGCTCTCCCTAAGAAAAAAGAGCAAGATATTGGGAATATCTCCCTCGGAAAGCAAAGACGGCGTTATCAACCAGTAGCAGCTGTGACTCCTGCTATCAGCCCTGTGTCTATTCCTACGTATCAACCTCAGGTTGCGCAGAGCCAACCTGATCAACAAAGGACACAACAGCCTCTTCAGCAGGCTCGTCCTCCATAAAATAACAACCGTACAACACGGCCACCAGGATTTAATCCTATACTCGTGTCGTACGCAGAGCTGTTTCCATTACTACTGGCTAAGGGGCACATTCAGACTAAATCTCCTCTTACAGTACCGAAAAATCCGCCTTTTTGGTTTAAGGTGGATCAAACTTGCCCTTATCATCAAGGAGGTTCAGGGCATAACATAGAGACTTGTCTCAATTTCAAGTCTGACGTGCAAAAGCTTGTTAGGAGCGGGGTCTTATCCTTCAAAGATACAAATCCTAATGTTCTTACGAACCCGCTGCCTCAACATGAGAAAGCTGCAGTCAATTTGATAAAAGGAGAGACTAACGATGTCTATCAAATTCACGATGTACTCTTGTTGAAAACCAATTTGGTCAAGATACATTGTAGACAAAGTGGATATGGCCATGTGCCACCTCATAACTATCACCAATGTGATATCTGCTCTAAAGACAATCAGGGATGTTCTGTGGTGCAAGCAGCTCTACAGGAACAAATGGATCTCGGATGGATCCAGGAGCACCGAGTTCGTGGAGTTAACATGGTTTACACGAATTCCAACGTCATTCAGAACCACGATATCCGTGCAATAAATGTCAACTTGGTGGCGATGCACTCAAGGCAAAGCCAATATCATAATCTGCCGCGGCACGATTACAGTTCCTGTCTGATTTGCTCGGTAAACAAACAGGGTTGCTCTTTTGTACAAGAAGCCCTCCAGCATCAGATGGATCTTGGATGGATCCAAGACTACCATGATAGGAACCCTTATCAAATCAACATGGTTCAGATCTTCGATATTCGCGTTATGAATACCAACCTGGTAGAGTTACATGCTGAGCAGGTCCGACTCGAATTCTTAATATCACATGACTATCAAAGCTGTAAAGCGGGTTGCGAAAACAATCGAGGTTGTACCCTTGTCCAGGAGGCACTTCAGCACTTGTTAAATCGCTGGTGGATGCCAATTTATATGGATGAAGATACTCAGCAAATTAGTATCAGTAACAGGAATCCTACTCGGCGTCAGAGTCAGGATGTCCGATCTGCGGAAGCTAACCTAGTGAGGTTACATTGTGTTCAAAGTGGGCGTGGCCAGGTGCCACCACACAACTATGAACGTTGCGGTGTCTGTTCGAAAAGTAACCAAGGGTGTTACTTTGTGAGAGCGGCTCTTCAAGGTCAGGTGGATCGTGGAGAAATTCGTCCATATCCGGGTTCTGGACCCATCAACTGGACGCCGAACTACCTTGCCGATCAAGTTGAGGATGTTGTCACGATCTCTGGTCATCACAAGACCAGGGATGTTTTTGCCATTATCCCTCTACTTGACGAATCTAAAGTTCCCAACTGGGAATGGATCGAGATTAATTATGATGGTCAGAAAAATCATAAGGTTCCCATAGTCATTTATCTGCCGGGACCACTACCGTATGAATCAGCTAAGGCAATCCCTTACAAATACGGTACAACAACAATTGAAAATGGAAAGGAAATTCCATTACCCTCCGTCGTGAATATTGTAGACATCACTCGTGTAACACGGAGTGGTAGAATCTTCAACCGAGGGGTTGGGGAACTTAACAAGGAAAAGGAACTTCAGACGGAAACTCCTGATCCACCAGTCGGTCAATCCAGTAATCCCGACCTTTCGAAAAACGATGATGAGATGCTGAAGCTCATCTAAAGGAGTGAATACAACATTGTCGATCAACAGTTACAAACTCCTTCAAAGATCTCGGTATTATCACTGTTACTCAGTTCAGAAGCGCATAGGGAGGCTCTACATAAAGTCTTGGAGCAAGCCTTTGTGGAACAGGATGTAACAATTAGACAGTTCGATAGCATTGTCTCTAACATCACTTCCTGCAATAATTTGGGATTTAGTGATGAGGAATTACCTGAAGAGGGTCGCCGTCATAACATGGCGCTCAATATCACAATTAACTGCCAGGACGATGCTTTAGCCAGCGTACTGGTAGACACAGGGTCAGCCCTGAATGTTATGCCGAAGTCCACTTTGATGCAATTATCATTCAAGGGCCCTCCGATGAGAATGAGCGAGGTCGTCGTCAAAGCGTTCGACGGATCCAGAAAAACAGTTATCGGCGAAGTTTATCTTCCCATAACTATTGGTCCTCATACTTTCCAAGTCACTTTCCAGGTCATGGACATCCGGGCAACGTACAGTTGTTTATTAGGAAGACCTTGGATACATCAGGCTGGAGCGGTTACTTCAACCCTCCACCAAAAGCTAAAGTTCGTCAAGAACGATCAACTTGTCATAGTCTGCGGGGAACAAGCCTTGCTCGTGAGTAACTTGTCATCATCTGCTGCTATAGAACCCGAGGAGGTTATTGGAACTCAGTTCCAAGCACTATCGGTGAGCAAGAACAATCAGTTCAAAGGAGGAACCTTGATTTCCTCATACAATGATGCTATTAAAGCGGTCGAGAGTACCGATACAACAGGATGGGGACAGCTTGTCATTCCTATTGACAATAAAACAAAGAAGGGTCTTGGTTTTTCTGCAACCTGTACCCAGACAGCTGCCAACGATGAAAGTCTTCATCCCCTTCAAAACATCTTCCACAGTGGAGGTTTTCTTCACCCAGTGTCTCAGGCAGTACATGCTATCAATGAGGAAGATCCCTCTAACACAGATGAAGAATGGAAGTCCTATCTTAATGAGGACGGTTACATGTCTCAAGAAGAGGTGCCTATGCCATTTTGCTATCCCGCACAGAGTCCGAGATTTATACCACGGTCAGACGTCGAAATGATATATGGATATTGTGATCCAGAAGGATGTCGTGCTCCGTCAAATTCATTAGAGGAGGACACTCAGATGAAAGAAAACTTTGACCACAATTACTATGGCCCGATGGATGGCCTGCCAATGTGGCAGCCTTACCCAGGAAACTTGGGGCAAGAGAGTCAGCCGAACAATGAAAATCAGCTGACCATCATTGAACAGAATACCTGTGTCCCCACCATGTCATGGGATCAACACTCAGGTCATTCAGAAACTACTCAACATGAAGATGAATTCGTAACATTTGCAGGACTTGAATTCATCAACTATGCTTTACCTGAGGTCAACGTCATCGAGAGGGATGACTCATCCAGTTCGAAAGAAGTGTGGGACACCTTGGGACAACCAAGTGGAAAATACGACTATATGGTCAAGTACACCGCTCCCAAAAGCTCTCGTATCAGGCTCGAAGATATCCAGCCTACTGGATGGGGAGATACAGCTGAGAGCACAAATACTATGCAAAATGCAATTGAGGAATCCTCCTACAACTCTGCCTGGGAGACAGATTCCAATGATCCTGCTCCGCCGGAAATCAACGTCATTTCTGAAGACAAATCAAGGAAGGTACCAGACTTTGTGATTCACCGAGGAGTTCGCCGCCAATGGGTTGCTGTTGATGCTCCGAAGGTCGTTCGTCAGTCAAAGTAATTGCCATCTTTAACCTTTCACCCTGCCCAGGTGAAACAGATGTTTTGATAGGGCTCACTTTCTATAAATTTCCCTTTTCGCTTAGCCCAAAGCGATAGAGTTTTGTTTTATAGGGCTATAGTTTCAATGATCGACTTGTTCATTAATAAAATAACGTCGTTCTGTAATTTCCGCATTAATTGCTGTTTTCTCTTTTCGGTTTTCAGAAAATGATAATCCTAAAAACAATTCAATAATAAAAACAAGCAGTAAAATAAATACACTTCACACACTTGCATTTTTCTCTATCTCTTCTAAACACGAATCATCACGTCATGCAGATTGCTTGTTTTAAACCCCGTTGAAACATACGATCCAATGCCTTCTCCCAACTTTGAGTTCCCGGTATTCGAGGCTGAAGAAGAAGATGAAGACAAAATTCCAGAAGAGATCTCTCGATTACTCAGACAAGAGGAAAGGTCCATTGAACCTCATAAAGAACCGTTGGAAACGGTAAACTTGGGTTCAGAAAAAGAGAGAAAAGAAATCAGGATTGGGGCACTGCTCAGTCCAACTTCCAGAGAGGGTTTGATAAAGCTTCTCAGAGAATTTCTCGATGTATTCGCTTGGTCCTATCAGTATATGCCAGGGTTGGATACCAGAATCGTGGAACATCACTTACCATTGAGATCGGAATGTCCGCCAGTAAAGCAAAGGTTGAGACGTACTCATCCGGACATGGCCATCAAAATCAAAGAGGAGGTACAGAAACAGATTGACGCGGGTTTCCTCGCCACATCAGAATATCCTCAATGGTTAGCCAACATCGTACCCGTTCCCAAAAAGGACGGAAAGGTCAGAATGTGTGTTGATTACAGGGATCTAAACAAGGCTAGTCCAAAGGACGACTTTCCTTTACCACACATTGACATGCTGGTAGACAGTACAGCAAAGTTCAAAGTTTTCTCCTTCATGGATGGATTCTCGGGCTATAACCAGATCAAAATGGCGCCGAAAGACATGGAGAAAACTTCGTTCATTACACCATGGGGCACCTTTTGTTACAAGGTAATGTCGTTCGGTTTGAAGAACGTCGGGGCAACCTATCAAAGGGCCATGACTACTCTGTTTCATGACATGATACATAAGGAAATCGAGGTATATGTCAATGATATGATTGCAAAATCAAAAACAGAGAATGAGCACGTTGAACATCTGTCAAAATTGTTCGAACGTCTAAGAAAATTCAAGCTCCGCTTGAATCCCAACAAGTGCACCTTCGGTGTCCGTTCAGGGAAACTATTAGGGTTCATCGTCAGCCAGAAAGGAATTGAGATTGATCCTGACAAGGTCAAGGCCATTCAAGAAATGCCTTCTCCGAAAACTGAAAAACAAGTCAGAGGATTCCTGGGACGTTTGAACTACATCTCCAGATTCATTTTCCTTATGACCGCCACGTGTGCGCCGATTTTCAAATTACTCAAAAAGAACCAGGATTGCGCTTGGTCAGAAGATTGCCAAACCGCCTTCGAAAGTATTAAGGAATATCTGTTGAATCCTCCGATTCTATCACCTCCAGTGGAAGGAAGACCACTGATCATTTACCTCACAGTCCTAGAGGGCTCAATGGGATGTGTACTTGGCCAACAAGACGAAACCAAACGGAAAGAGTCTGTCATCTACTATTTGAGCAAGAAATTCACCGACTGCGAAACTCGGTACACGATGCTCGAGAAAACTTGTTGTGCTTTGGCTTGGGCAGCCAAATGTCTTTGCCAATACATGATTCGTCATACTACTTGGTTAATCTCCGAAATGGATCTAATCAAGTACGTCTTCGAAAAACCTGCTCTCACGGGAAGAATCGCCCGTTGGCAGATGCTGTTATCAGAATATGACATAGAGTACCACGCTCAGAAATCCGTTAAGGGAAGTATTTTAGCCGATCATTTGGCTCATCAACCGATTGACGATCAAGAATCAATCGGGTTTGACTTCCCAGACGAAGATGTCATGTATCTAAAGATGAAAGATTGCGATGAACCGTTACCCAGTGAAGGGCCAGAACCAGGTTCCCAATGGGGACTAATCTTTGACGGAGCAGTTAATCATTATGGAAACGGAATTGGGGCAATCATTGTTACCCCTCAGGGTACCCACATTCCTTTCACTGCCAGACTTACGTTCAAATGTACGAACAACAAGGCCGAATACGAAGCTTGTATCATGGGTCTCGAAGAAGCAATTGATTTAAGGATCAAAAACTTGGACGTATACGGCGATTCAGCCTTGGTTATCAATCAGATAAAAGGAGATTGGAACACATACCAATCAGGATTGATCCCTTACAAAGACTACGCAAGAAGGTTGTTACCTTTCTTCAACAGAGTCGAGTTTCATCACATCCCTCGTGATGAGAATCACATGGCTGATGCATTAGCCACTCTCTCTTCCATGATTAGTGTAGGTCAATGGAACGACTTACCTAAGATCGATATAATGCACCTTGAAAGGCCCGCTTACATCTTCGCGATCGAAGCAGTCATATACGATAAACCTTGGTATCATGATATCAAATGCTTCCTTCAGAAACAAGAGTACCCATCTGGGGCACTCAGCAAAGACAGGAAAACCCTCAGAAGATTGGCTGGAAACTTCTTCCTGAGCGGTGACACCTCTATAAGAGAAATTTTGACATGGTCTTGCTCCGATGCGTCGACAGACCAGAAGCAGACATTCTTATGAAAGAAATTCATGAAGGGTCCTTTGGCACTCATGCCAACGGACACACAATGGCGAGAAAAATTCTAAGAGCAGGGTACTACTTGTTGACCATGGAATCCGACTGCTACAAGTACATGAGGGGGTGTCACAAGTGTCAGATATACTCCGACAAGATTCATGTACTGCCATCACTTCTCAAAGTTCTTTCTTCCTCATGGTCTTTTTTCCATAAGGGGAATCGACATGATTGGCTTGATCGAGCCTAAGGCTTCAAACGGACATCGGTTCATCCTAGTAGCCATTGATTACTTCACCAAATGGGTCGAAGCAGCGTCGTACGCTAATGTAACCCGACAAGTGGTGGTCCGATTTATCAAAAACAATATCATCTGCCGCTATGGTGTTCCAAGCTAGATCATTACTGATAATGGATCTAACTTGAACAATAAGATGATGAAAGAGTTATGTGTTGAGTTCAAGATGGAACACCATAACTCATCTCCCTACCGACCCAAGATGAACGGAGCGGTAGAAGCGGCCAATAAGAACATCAAGAAGATCGTTCAAAAGATGGTTATAACCTATAAAGATTGGCACGAGATGCTACCTTTTGCTCTTCACGGTTATCGCACATCTGTCCGCACTTCAACAGGGGCTACCCCTTTCTCTCTAGTATATGGCATGGAGGCAGTGCTCCCCATAGAAGTAGAGATCCCGTCAATCCGAGTATTGATGGAAGCTAAGCTCACCGAAGCTGAATGGTGTCAAAGTCGACACGACGAACTGAATCTGATCGAAGAAAAGAGAATCATGGCACTATGCCATGGTCAGTTGTATCAACAGATAATGAAGAGGGTGTTTGAAAAAAAGGCCTGACCTCGTGTTTTCAGAAAAGGAGACCTTGTGCTCAAAAAGATACAATCATTTCTCACTGATTCGCGAGGTAAATGGGCTCCGAATTATGATGGCCCCTATGTGGTCACGAAAGCTTTCTCAGGCGGCGCCTTGAGACTTGCAACCATGGACGGAGAGGAATTTGCCTATCCCACGAATGTTGATGTAGTCAAGAAATACTTTGCCGAAACTAAAAAAAAACGTCTCGGTGGATTGAAAACCCGAAAGGGCGGTCCAAGCAAAAGTTAGAGACATAAAAAAAATCATCCCGATGGATTGGAAACATCATAGTACAATCCAGGCAAAATTAGGGATAATGGCAAGTAACTATATTCAACAGAGGCAGGTCCCTCAGCAGCAGTTACACCATCCATCGGAGGAAAACTCCAGTCAAGGTCATCTTCGACAGAAGCTCAGGATGCCCCGAATTCAAAGTTGGTAGAAGGATAGTGGTCGTTATGTTTCAACGTAGCCCTTTTCCCTGTAAATTACCATTTTCAAACTTTGTAAATACTCTTTGGAATCACGCGTTTGGCTGATCTCCATTTTATTAATAAAAATTGAGCCTTTGTGCTTTTGTTTGTGATTCTTACTTGTTTTAGCTTTACAGAACGACGTTGTTAACATGATTAACGATTCTTGAAATAAAACAAAAATGAATTTACTTGTTAAAACTTTTTCTGCTTTTAAAATAAAGACGGCAATTTCTTTTGACTGTTGAACATCAAAGGAACATCAACCACTTCTCCAGAAGTAAGCGAACTTCAAAGTGCAGAATCAAAGTGCTCCTTCTAACCCAGTATGCCTGAATGAAGGGATCAACTGTGTCAGAGACCTTGTTTCTTCTGACACGCCTCGGCCGAGTTCTTATCTCCTAAGCCCGATCAACAGTATTCCCCGCAGGGACTATCTCTCCTAAGCAAGGTGGAATTGCTATTCTGAACCAACGGTACTTTTTCGCCCTGCGATGGCCGAGTATCCAGTCGTGTTCACCTGTCAGTTTGTATGTCGCGTCCGTTTTGTCAGCATAAACATACATGCATTATTGCATTATTGATTTGCATTCACATTTCATATTGCATCACTATCACTCTAGTCGGTCTTGTCCCCAAGTGATAAAAGTCCTCTCAATCGAGTTGTCAGACCTTTCCTCGTCAGGAAGTGTTACGTCTGAACAATCTCTCTCCTCCAGTTTTATTTCTGGATTGAAGTTGGGTCCTCGACCACTTTGATAACTTGAACCTCTGAAAGACCAGAGAGCCCTCAGTTAACATCACTCTTCGCCATTGAAGATGATATCCTTGCTTTCCCGGATTAAGGAAAATCCACATAGAAAGCCTCCTAATCGGAGATTCGGCAGTACGGCAATTTTTCTCTGAAAAACCCACTGATGAAAAGGTCATCGACACCTCAAAATTGGACCCCGTCATATGGCATTTCTCCGGGAAGATCCCGAGAAAAGTATGAAGTAAGATCCCAAGTGACAGCAGTCTCCCAAGAGACCTGCTTTCCCCCAGTAGAAACAAATGGCATCTCCAACAGAGAAGTTTGTACACCTCTACAACTCAGACGACTGGGTACCCCAGCAAGTCTGACATCAAAACTTTTTCCACTCAAATGGCATCTCCCCGGGAAAATTCGGCGAGAAGTTTGAAGGAAAGCTGCTACGAATAGCGTCCCTTGTCAGTAAAGTTTATTGACGAAAGAAACTTAGACCAGTTCCTTGGTAGGAAACCAGGATCGAGGGGAAGTTTACATAAGAAACTAAGACCAGTTCCTTGGTAGGAAACCAGGATCGAGGGGAAGTTTACATCAGAAACTAAGACCAGTTCCTTGGTAGGAAACCAGGATCGAGGGGAAGTTTACATCAGAAACTGAGACCAGTTCCTTGGCTGAAGACCAGGATCGAGGGGAAGTTTATCTTTTCTAAGCATCATTGCTTAGCTAAAGAAGATGAATGTGTAAGCTACCATTCATAACCACCATCAAAATTTCGGTTATTCCGATATTTAATCCTCTTGCACCCCGAATGCCCGAATACCTTCGTCATTCATACCTTCGTGTCCAAGAAGATTAAATAGGGGCATCTGTCATACCCAAAATTTTGACCACTATGATTTCCCATCATTGTGAAAATCATCATCACAATATGGGGGAACCATCATGCCTCATTAGTCTCCCCAAAGATGGGTGAGCACCCACTACAATCAAAACTAGGGTTTCAAGCCCTCTCTGAGTGCTTAGACAAAGGATCAATCAAGGAATGACATGATCTTCAACTTGTCTAACCTCTCAAACATCCACAATGGATCAAAAGGACTCCCACTTCAAGGATTAAGCACAAGGCTGCTCCCTTCTAGGTGGATTAAGTCTCAAGATCGACAGTGTCACCAAATTAGGGTTTTGGTCGACCAGGGCCTCCAGATGGAAATTTTCCTCTGGGCACAAGCAAATGATCCAAAACCTAGCCTAATATACTCCATGGAACCTTATGGACCTAGTCATCAAGTCAATCTTGCCTCAGGGGATGCATACATCAAAAATCAGGAATTAGGGTTTCTTCACCTAATTCACCCCTAGGTTGACTTTTGGGACAAATCATGAGCCAAGACCTCAAAGGAGGGTTTGAGGGTCTCTAATGAACTACATTGATCCATTTGGAACAATGGATTAATCCAAGAAGCTTGAGCAACAAGTCTCAATTTCATCTGCACCACAATTAGGGTTTCGCGAGGAAAGTCAACTGTAACTTTGACTTTTGACCAAGACATGCTCCCAAGCCCTATGACATGATCCAATATACCCTATAACACCCATGGAACATGTCCATCAAGTTTGATTTAGGTCAAGGACATGATTTCATGAAGAATTGCACAGTTTGGAATTCATCTGATAAAAAGTCAACTGTGCACAAAAGTCAACTTTGACTTTTTGAGATTTTTCACCAAAATGGATTTTTAACCCTAAAATGATGTTAATGTATGATTTGAATCATCATTCATCAAGAAAAATCAAGAAAAGTTGGATAACTTGTAAAAGGGGTAACCATAAAACTTAGAAATTTTTCCAAGTCATGAAAAAGTGCCACTAATGCACCAACTTTGGAGGACCATAACTCCTAAACCACAAGGCCATTGTGCCTCATTCAAAGCTTGATTTGTAGATCTCATTGCCCTCTATAAAAGCTTCATACTGACCTATGTCCAAATTCCTCATGGATTTTGAGTTATGGAGTGATCAAAATCAAGAGAAAACACTTTGTTCCAACACTTAGTGAAAATTTCACTAAGTCAGATTTTGCCTTACTTTTTGCCAAATGTAGAGGGATTTTTCACTTGGATTCAAAAGAGATCAAAACCAAACATGTTCAAACAGTTGTTGTATCATGTAAGGGCTTTCCAAAATGGTCAAGAACATTACCAAATTCAACTTACACCATGAGATATGACATTGGCAAGTTGCCTTGCTGAAATCTGTCAAAAGCAAGGCAGAATTTACAATTTTGTTCGAATTGCCAAAATCAGCCAAATTCAAATGCTCCTATCCACTTGGACACATCTGAGGATTGAATCTAAAGGGGACAATCACTGAGCCAAGCCTCCAAAGTCCATGGAACAAGAAATAACATGTTGAACCTAGAATGGCCAAAATAGGGACAAGACTCCAAATTTGGATTGAAGCATTCAATGGAAGCATCAAGGTGGCATGGACTGAGCCATTCTCATCTGAAATCAGTCAAGACTTATCCAAGACCAAGGGAACCAAAGCTCTGTGCCCTAACCTCTTGTCAATGGCTAGAGGAGACTTGGATTTCCATTGGCCAACATTGGCCAAACCTACTTAGCAGTTGCCATTCACTATTCCTTGCAAAACAAACTTGCTCTACTCTAAATAGAGCTCAATTGTGTTCAGTTTAAGTACACCAAAGGCCTACAACACTTGCCTTTCTCAAAATCTCTTTCTTTTGGCAAAAATGCCTTTCTTAGCAAGGTAGCTATCGGGTTTTGAGCTAGAGGGAAATTCCACTCAAACCAATCACTCACACACCTCACATACATCACATATGAGCTGATCAAACACTTAAACAACAACTGGAACACTGATTTCTCAGAATCACCAATCAATTGCTCAAGGTTTTAACCAAAGTGCAGTTGAGATGCCATGAAGTGATCCAGCCAATTTCAATCAAGTCCAAGCATTCAAACACACTCCATAGGGTGTAGGGAAGCTGTTCAGATCATCACCACTCATCTGTAACACCTCCAAATCAAAAATCACATTGCACTTGCTGTCACGGCCTAGAGGTAAGCATATACTTGGTCATCTCTCAATCTATGCATATTTCCTCGCACAATAATTTGGCCATATGTTCATAATCATGCATAGAATGTTTCCCCTCAATTAATTGCATTGTTTGAATCGTGTATCAAAAATCCCAGTCTTCATGCAGAAATTAGGGTTCTTGAGGATTTTTCATGATTTCTTGTTATATGTTTAATTTAAATGAAATTAATTGACATAGACATGATCGTGAGGTTGAGACGAGCATAATGATAGGTGGATTGCATGTTATAATCAAGTATTCAGTGAGATTGGAGAGAAAATGCAAATCTGGCCAAGCCTAGAACACGCGCTTGTTCTTGGTGTGTTCTTGGCGCCTTTTTTCAAAATTTGAATATTTGAATTTTGTGATTTTATTTAATTGATTCAAAAATTAATTTCTCTCTGAGTTTTAATGATTTTGAGTTGATTCTTTTTTTAATAATTCACAAAAATGTTAAAATATTTTATTTTTCCAAAAAATCCCAAAAATATTATTTATTTTGTATAATTGATATTTTTGCAAAGAATTAATGTTTTAATTGTTTTTAACATTTAAAATATTTTTTCCACCTTGATTTTGCAACTTTTAATGCTTTCTAATTATTTTGTAGGTCAATAATTAATTTTTGAAGCATTAATCCAAGATCACAATTTGTTTTTCATATGTTAAACAATTTTGATCATTTTAATTGAATTTTTATTCAATTAAATACATTTTTGAAAACAAATTAGGGTTTTTGGATTAATTCAACCCTCATAAATCATTTTCAAAACACTTTGGGCCTCTAATAGAGTGTAAGACCCAATCCTTTTTTTGACCAAACCATTTTTGGGCCTCAGATATTGTATAAGTTCCGATACCGTTAAAAACAAACGGCGCGATCGTCGCCTTCTGAAAAATAACCTGGGCCTCTCCTTGAGCAATAAGACCCATTCAAAACTTTTGGGCCTCTAATAGAGTGTAAGACCCAACCCCCTTTTAACCAAAATCACTTTGGGCCTCAGATATTGTATAAGTCCCTCTGCGTTAAAAGAAAGCCTCGGCGCGATCGCCATTTCAAACGGAAAAATCATCTGGGCCTACCCTCGTGTTATAAGCCCCACTCTTTTTCTTAAAACTTTTTGGGCCTCTTGAGAGAGTGTAAGACCCATCCCTTTGTACCGAAAACAATTTTTGGGCCTCAGTCACTTGTATAAGTCCCTCTGTACAAATTCAAATAGTGCGCTCACTGATAAAACCCTGGGCCTCTCCTTGAGCTGTAAGCCCCAAATCTTTCTTTTTCAAAGCACTTTCTCCTTTGATTTTGAATATACTATTGTTTTCAATCTGTCTTTGTTGAACAACTAACTAAACAGCATGGAAGCTCTACAACCGAGTAAGTGGTTATTGCTTTCATTTACCGTTTTCATATATATATAACTGTATTGTGGGGCTGTTTCACTGTAAGTCTTCTTTCATAAACTCATATCAACTGTGTAATAATAGTATAGATATTTAGAGTTTCCCCGGCAACTACGTCTAGCATTAAGCCCGTTGATCACTCTTAAAAATAGTCTAAACTAGATCCCCATAGGATTACCAGACACAGTCTTCCCTCCTCTTGGGGTTAAACAATATGGAGACATGAAAGGCAGCATTCTCTGTGAACCCTTTCATAGACTGTCACTCATAGAAGTTGTCAAAGAAACTCTATTCCCCAGAGATGATCTTTTCTCTGTGAATGGCATCTCTTGAGTTTCTTCCAAATTCTCGAACTTTCCTGGCTTAATCTATTCTCGGTGAATGGCATGTCTTGAACTTCTCGGGGTTTGGGGACCCACAGGCTTCTTAAAAGCATTTGTCAAGAAACTCTACTCCCCAGAGATGATCTTTTCTTCGTGAATGGCATCTCTTGAGTTTCTTCCAAATTCTCGAACTTTCCTGACTTGATCTATTCCTTGTGGATAGCTTGCCTTGAATTTCTCGGGATTTGGGGACCCATCGGCTTCTTAAAAGCAATCGGCCTCCTCTTGGGCATTATGCAAGGACCCACCGGCTTCCTAAAAGCAACCCCGCCTCCTCTTGGGCTTAGTACAAGGACCCTACGGCTTCTTAGAAGTATCCACAGCCTCCTCTTAGGCTTCGTATAATGATCTCTTCCTCCGGGAATGATAGCCTCCTCTTGGGCTTCGTACAAGGACCGATCGGCTTCTTAAAAGTTTCCAGCCTCCTCTTGGGCTTCGTACAAATTGTCCCGACGACCTCCTAAAGGTATAGGAACAGAACTTAATCATCTGCGTAGAACAGTCCTTTCATAGAGTCTACTACTATTTCTCAAAGCATAGTACAAAAGATGAAACTCTATACACGGACAGTCTAATCTCCTTGAGTTTTCCAGACATTCTCAAGTGACCCCCTCGTTAAATCAGAAGTAAACCCGTAGACTCGGACAGTCTCAATACCCTTCGGATTTCCTGCTTCCTTAAAGAATAGGAATGACCCGGATCCTTGAATCAAATCCATGAGTACAGTGTTGCTCATATAAGAACTGATTTTCTCTTTAAAATCAGTATACTGGACCTGTCACTTAACTGAAACATTAACCACAGCCTCCTCTTGGGCTTTGTACAAATGATTCTCCCCAGCGGAGTCAAACAACGTTTAGCCTCTCTCTCGGGCTTTGTACGAGACACATAAGAGACTCCCTCGTTTAGTCAATTACCCCTTTCGCCTCCATCTCGGGCTTTATACGAGATACAAAAAGGTTCTTATTGAGCCAAACAAACAATAGCCTCCATCTTTGGCTTCGTACGAGATACAAAAAACTCTCTTGTTGAGTCAATTAGCCTTCATCTCGGGCTTTATACGAGATACCAAAAGACTTCATCGTCGAGTCAAAACTTTTTAGCCTCTCTCTCGGGCTTTGCACGAGACACATATTAGCCTCCTCTTAGGCTTTATATAAGAAAACCACTAGTTAATCCAATTAACCTTTTAGCATCAAAGTTGTGCCTCGTTCACAGTACACAAACTTCAACAACTCCTTCCCTTTCATCTAATCGCTGTAAGCGGCAAGCCTCTGGATCATCTACATCCATGCCAATGTCCCTCTTTTAGCATGAGAAATTCCTAAGGAAAGATGGCATTGCTCTAAACTGAGTTAAAGTCTTCTCCTTCAGGTTAAAACCCCCTATAAAGGAAATTATGGCATTGCTAGGATCCGCGTATCCTGGTTAAAGTAACCCTCCTTTACAGTCAGTCACCCAACAGTCGTAACAGACAAGCCCCTCTTTAGAGATGACAAATTCTCTCTAAAGTCAAACACTTTCAGCTTCACATCTTGGGCTTTGAACAAGATACAAACTACCTTTCGCTTCACGTCTTGGGCTTTGAACAAGACACCAAACAACCATTTCCTCCCATAGAATAGGAGGAACTACGAACGCTTTGATTTCCCTGTTTCGGTAAACGGGAATACGTAGGCATAAGATTGAAAGAAAAATCTTAGCGAGCACACTAAACAAAAAACCCAAAATCCCATACTCTCATGTATCTATCAAAAGCATCAGTCCTAACATCCTAATCCTTGTTCCCCGCCAGAAAATCCAAGAAAGAGAAAAGAAAACCGTATAGGCGAAAATACAAATAACCAGTACAAAGCCCCTCCCCCCCCCCCCACATTGATAGCATTCGTAACCTAACAGACCGCTGTTTAAACTCAGTATGCAAAGCAGGTTTAATTGGAGACATCTATTTCCCTTCCTTCATCAGCTTTAATAGGATAAAAAATGAATCGACCTGTAGTAAACTCAACCGCAGAGAGCGACCAGCGCTTAAGAACCGCGTCCAAAATCGCTCGCTACAGTGCGTAGAAGAACATAATGCTTTTTTTGAACGCCCCACAGAGGCAATGAAGGGTCATCTGAAGCCTCTCTACATTACTGGCAAAGTAGAAAATGTTCCTGTTAACAAAATCTTGGTGGATTGTGGTGCAACTGTTAATTTAATGCCAAGATTTTTGCTGAGCAAGATTGGGAAGTTTGAGACTGATACCAAACCCCACAACATGGTTCTGTCGAACTATGAAGGGAAAGTTGGTTCCACTCTAGGAGTGATTCAAGTGGATCTTACTATGGGAACCATTACCAGACCAACAGTGTTTATAGTCGTTGAGACGAAAGCTAACTACAATCTACTCTTGGGTAGGGAGTGGATTTATGGAATAGGTGTTGTACCGTCATCTATGCATCAAAGAATCACCATTTGGAGACCAGATGGGATAGTTGAAAATATTGAAGCTGATCAAGGGTACTTTAAGGTGCCTATTAATCATGTGGATAGTAGACAGTTTGAGAAACATTTGGCGAACATTGCTCCATGTCCTCCAGCCGACTTTGAGTTTACGCCTGATGAAGAAACATTTTATTCATTGTATTTACACCCTGTCGAAGGTTTCAGATGGGACAGGGAAGTACCAGGAGGAAGGTTGCCATGCTTAGGCTCACCTCCAATAGAGCCCACAGGATGGGGAAATGAATTCAGTGATCATGACTGAGTTCGAAGCTTTAAAAAGAATTTTGGCCTATGTGGCTGAAATAAAACTACAAGCGGCTTTGGAAGCTGCCAATGACTATATGGCTGGCGAAGCCATTTCTGAATTTTATCAAGAAGGTCCTGGTAAGATTCGACCCAAAACCTCCAGATAAGGCTGAAACTGGAGAGCAAAGCCAGAGGCTCGACACCATCTATGAAGATGAGCCTTTGGGATTTGAGAAGGATCCGTTGGCGAATAATGTCAAAATGCTAGCACAAGATCCTTTAGAAGAAGTTGACCTCAGTGAGGGGACAACCAAAAGGCCTACCTACATCAGCGTCAACCTTGATCCCCAGTTGAAGGTTGAAAGAGTTCAAGGACTACTTCGCCTGGGATTATGATGAGATGCTTAGTTTGAGCAGGGAGTTGGTCAAACACAGGTTACCTATGACACCTGGAAAAAAACAAGTCAAGCAGAATCCAAGACGGTTTGTACCAGAGATATTGTCAAAGATCAAAGAGGAAGTCGAAAGACTGCTTCGTTGCAAATTCATTCGCACGACAAGGTATGTCGAATGGTTGGCTAATATAGTACCTGTTATTAAAAAGAATGGGTCTTTGAGAGTTTGCATTGATTTTAGAGATTTAAACTCTGCAACTCCTAAAGATGAATATTCAATGCCAGTAGCAGAAATGTTAATAGATTCTGCAGCAGGACATGAATATCTTAGTATGCTGGATGGATATTCTGGCTACAACCAAATATTCATTTCTGAGGAAGATGTTCATAAAACTGCTTTTAGATGCCCTGGAGCCTTAGGCACTTATGAATGGGTAGTGATGCCTTTTGGTCTCAAAAATGCTGGTGTCACTTATCAAAGGGCGATGAATTCAATCTTCCATGATTTTATAGACACATTCATGCAAATTTACATTGATGATATTGTGATAAAATCTATTTCTGGGAAGAGTCATATTGACCATCTTCGACAGTCCTTTGAAAGGATGAGAAAATATGGTCTTAAAATGAATCCTCTCAAATGTACTTTTTGTGTGCAGGCAGGGGATTTCCTAGGCTTTGTGGTCCACAAGAAAGGGATCGAAATAAATCAGAATAAAACCAAAGCCATAATGGAGGCGAAAGCGCCATCAACTAAAAAGGAGTTGCAGTCGTTGCTGGGCAAGATCAACTTCTTAAGAAGGTTTATATCCAACCTGAGTGGCAAAACACAAGCCTTTTCGCCATTGCTTCGTTTCAACAAAGATGGTTTTGAGTGGGGGCAATTACAGCAGGAAGCCTTCGACAATGTCAAGGAGTACCTAAGCCACCCTCCAATTATTTCACCACCTTGTAGAAACAAGAGTATGAGATTGTATATAGCTGCATCAGATAAAACTCTAGGGAGCATGTTAGCTCAGGAGGATGAAAATGGAGTCGAAAGAGCCATTTATTACCTTAGTCGAGTTTTAAATGATGCTGAAACTAGGTATAGCATGATTGGAAAGTTATGTTTATGCTTGTATTTCTCTTGTACTAAATTGAAGCAATATATAAAGCCAGTTGATGTGTATGTTTCTTCTCACTTTGATGTTGTAAAACATATGTTATCTAAGCCTATTTTGCATAGTCGAATTGGCAAATGGGCATTAGCATTAACAGAATTTTCTCTAACATATCAACCTTTAAAAGCTGTGAAAGGGCAAATAGTTGCAGACTTTATAGTTGACCACTCCATAAATGAAAATGATTTGAATTATGTTGAATTAAAATCCTGGAAGTTATACTTTGATGGATCAAGTCATAAAAATGGAACAGGAGTGGGAATATACATTATTTCTCCTGAAAAAATTCCAACAAAATTCAAGTACAAGGTCGAAGGACCTTGCTCTAACAATGAGACTGAATATGAAACATTAATTGCTGGCCTTGAAATTTTGTTAGAATTGGGGGCAACTAGAGTCGAAATAATGGGAGACTCAGAATTGGTTATAAAACAAATCACAAAGGAATATAAATGTGTTAAAGAAAATCTCATTATGTACTTTGTGATAGCCAATAGATTATTAAAGAAATTTGAGGTA
Organism: Lathyrus tuberosus; assembly: GCA_022829125.1. Classification (NCBI taxonomy): domain Eukaryota; kingdom Viridiplantae; phylum Streptophyta; class Magnoliopsida; order Fabales; family Fabaceae; genus Lathyrus; species Lathyrus tuberosus. Next base: position 6,685,155 of record JALAZF010000049.1, read on the forward strand.
GTGGCCATCCAACACATACCTAGAATAAAGAATCAAGTTGCTAATGACTTAGCTCAAATTGCCTCTGGATACAAAGTGTCGAAGGAAAATCTTCAAGAAGTAATTGAAGCAAGAGGGAGAGTGGTGGCTGTTGGATTGTGCCCATCAGACTTAGAAACAACTAAGCTTGGATGCATAGATGGTGAAAATTTTGAAATTTTTGCTATAGATAATTTGACAGATGAAGACTGAAGGAAGCCTATAGTTGAATATTTGCAAAATCCAACGGCTTCGACAAAGCGAAAAATCAGGTATCAAGCTTTAAGCTATGTACTTTTGGGTAATGAATTGTTTAAAAAGACCCCTGAGGGAGTCTTATTGAAATGCCTTAGTGAAGCAGAGGCATATTTGGCTCTTTCGACAGTACATAGTGGGGCATGTGGAGCACACCAAGTTGGCCAGAAGATGAAATGGTTGTTGTTTCGACAAGGCATGTATTGGCCGACTATGCTGAAAGATTGCATAGAATTTGCTAAGGGTTGCCAAGAATGTCAAATTCATGCTGGCATACAGCATATCCCTTCAAGTGAATTACATTCCATAGTGAAACCATGGCCTTTCAGAGGATGGGCTTTGGATATAGTGGGAGAGATTCGACCAGCATCTTCAAAGAACCAAAGGTATATTTTGGTGGGAATTGATTATTTCACCAAGTGGATTGAAGCAATACCACTGGCGAATATAGGTCAAGAAGATGTTATTGAATTAATTCAAAATCACATTATTTATAGATTTGGTATTCCTGAAACAATCACTACGGATCAAGGATCAATGTTTACTGGTCGAAAGATGCAGGAGTTTGCCAAAGAAATAGGTTTTAAGTTATTGACTTCTACACCTTATTATGCTCAGGCCAATGGGCAAGTCGAAGCTGCCAATAAGGTAGTGATTGGACTAATCAAGAAGCATGTGGGAAAGAGGCCTAGAAATTGGCACAAGACATTAGACCAAGTTCTTTGGGCATGTCGAACATCCCCTAAAGAGGCTACTAATACTACCCCATTTCGACTTACTTTTGGTCATGATGCAGTATTGCCTGTTGAGATTTATTTACAATCTATAAGAGTTCAAAGACATTATGAGATTCCCTCTGAGGATTATTGGGAAATGATGATGAATGAATTAGTGGATTTGGATGAAGAAGGGCTTAGAGCCTTGGAGTTGTTAAGAAGACAAAAGAAAAGGGTCGAAGAATCCTACAACAAAAAGGTTAAGTCTAAATCTTTTGCATGTGGGGATTTAGTTTGGAAAGTGATTTTGCCTATGGATCAAAAGGATAGAACATTAGGCAAATGGTCTCCTAAGTAGGAGGGTCCATTCCAAGTCATACAAGTTTTCTCTAATGGAGCTTATGAAGTGGAAGAGTTAGACAAAGATAAAAGAGTCTTGAAAGTAAATGGCAAGTATTTGAAAAAATATAAGCCTATTTTGCAAGAGATTCGCATCAAAACTTAAGCTTTATTCAATAAAAAGAAAGCCAAAATAGACTAAGTCAGGCTAATATGGCATACAAAGCAAAGAAGAATCAACACAACAATTTTTTTTTAATCAAGGAAAGGTTATTCATAATCTCTCCAATCTATGGATTTGAGGAAATCCATATAATCTGCATCTGGTTCATCATCAAAGTCCTGGGTGTTGGAGCGTCCTTTCTTAGAGATCTTCATTTATTTTTAAAGTCATTTATCTTTCTGCATTTACTTTCGACAACACCTTTACATTTCAGTCTTTATTTTCAAGAACGTGGAGTTCATTGCAAAAGCTTTTACATTACTGCATTTACCTTCAAAGTCATTTATTTTCTTGCCCTTTACTTTCGACAGTCATTTACTCTTTCTGCACCTTTTACATTCAAGAACGTGGAGTTCAAGCACTTTTACATTTCTTGTTGTTTACTTTCGACAGTTATTTATCTTCCTGCACTTTTATTTTTCAAAGTCATTTACCTTTTTGTCTTTTACATTCGACGCCTTTAAATTCTGCATCATTTATTTACAGCCCTTTACATTTCCAAGCCTTTACTTTATTTGCAAGTAGTCGAACGTGAAGTTCATGTAGTTTTCTTTTACTGTCGAACGTGGAGTTCAATTTACATTTCTTGCATTTATCATTGTCAGTTACATTTTCCTTTAAATTTAGCACATGTCCTAGGATTTGTGTGGTCGATCCTGCAAGTTAGTCAGTTTTATTTAAAATTGATAGACCAGAGGTTGTTTACCAAAATTCACAGTAAACAACTCGATACTTTTCAGAATCTGGATGTTACTGTATAGATGGTCTTCATCGGCCAGACTGGTCCTTTGCTGATGGAAGATCAACGGAATGGTACTACATTACAGTCTGCTTGTAATCGCCAAACTCGAGGGCCCTGTTGTGAGCCCGCATCGTGCTTTACAGTTATTTGTTCATTGAAGAAAATTGGTTCTTACTAAGATCAGCTGTTGATGAAAAATACCATAGGACAGAGGTATCAAAAAGAAATCGCTTCATTGTCCCCTGAAAAGAACATTAGCAGAAGTAAACAGTGTTTCCATGATCAATAACAAATTTCGATAAATCTTTGCAAGCACAAAAAAATGTTTCCCAAATAACACTATCCAATTTACCTTTATTGAATCTATGAGATCCATTGATTCCTTTGTACAGAGTTTGGTTGCTGAAGTGGATATACATAAACACACATAACTTGTACTTCATGAAAAGGGAAAAACCCGTGATTTACTCCATCAAGATTTTTCCACAATAAAAGACATTCAAGAAGCCACAAAACACTCAGAAACATGAGAATAACGGAAAGTTCAGAATTCCCATACATGATTAAACAGGATAATGTGAAAAAGGCAAGTCTCATTACGATGTCGGTAACAGTTTTGGCAAGAATTAAGAGCATTCATCAACACGATCAGACATAATAATTTGAAATTAGCAAGTTTCATCATAATATACTTGTGAACGTTTACTTCACTACTACAATTTTAGTCTATAATAGCATAACTTTAATAGCATTTTTTATAAAGTGCTATTAAAGATTTTATATAATGATCTATGATAGCGCTTTTTGGTTGGGTGCTATTATAAGTGTCACCTTTTGATAGTTGTTTTTGGTGGGGCGCTATTATAAGTGTCACCTTTTGATAGTGCTTTATAAAGACCGCTATTATAGGCTATAAACAAAAAAAGAAAAAAATAATAAAGATATTTAATAGCGATTTTACAGTAAACGTTAACAAAATGGGTATATGTATAATATCGTTTTTTCAAAAGTGATATTATAGGTGTTTCTGACAAATTTTAAACAAAAATGACGCTATTTTTTTATTCCACATATTACGATCACCCAAATCCAAAGTCTCTCACTAAAAGCACCTTCACCCTATTCAAACTTTGAGATCTGGCTATCACCCCCATCCTTATCGAACCACCCTCCAATATTCTCTAAAATTTGAGGTTTATTGTTTCAATTGATGCTCTCTCAATATTCGAGTGTTGCCATTTTAATTGTAGCTTTGATTATCAAAACATTTTTTGTGAAACCCTTGATTTTCTTAAGGTCATAGTAATTTTTTGTATTTAGGGTTTTCTACGAAGGGAATGGAAGCACAAAGTTATCATATAATGAGTCTGCTTGTTTTAATTTTAAAAAAATAGTTTTTTTTGTATTTTTAAAAATGAATTCTATAAAAACGTTATTCAAAATATTACAAGTTTTTTTTAATTTGTTTTTTATAAATTAAAAGACTAATTTTGACATTCTATAATATTTATATATATTATTGAAGATCGAAACATAGTCAAAATTACAATTTTTTTAAAAAGTTGTATTTCAAAAATGATTTTTATGAAAAGCTATTGGAAATAGCTTCAAAATTAAGTAATTTTTTGAAATTTTGATATTCATAAAAAGTTTCGATAAAATGATAAAATATCTAAAATAATATTTTAAGAATAATTATTCAACCCAAATTTTTATTTGAAGCTTTTATGAAAAAAAAATTTGTAAAATTTCTTTTTAGAAAATTATGTTAAACTATAAAAATCATTTTTTTAAAAAGCCAAAACAAACATCGAGGCATCCACGGTGGACATCTATAATGAGGACTCACGAGAATGAGATGCTTCGCATTATACTTAATGTAATTGTTAGTTTTTTTTATTATGCATATTAGGAGTTTGATTAAATGTTTGAAAGACTTTGATGGTGATTGTTAGCTGTTTGATTAAATGTATGAATGACTTTTTTTGTCACTTCTGCAGCGAATGTTTTTCAGTTCATGTTGAATTTATTTAGTTATTTGAAAATTAGTCATAGGAAACTACAAGAACTATAGTTAATGTACAGACTAGTTTAGTCCTTAGTTAAAGACGAAATAATTGGCCTTTGGAACTAGCATCTGTGAGTAATTTGATCATTTGATTTCATAGGCATATGAATTCTATACTTATGAAAAAATATATAAATAGAAATTCTTATTGAAATACATTTACTATACTTGTTTCACTGTGCATTTAGTTGGAGTATATTAATGTAAGGATTTAATCTGTGTCCATTGAAGTTTGATAAGATCTTGGTCAAGCTTACTGCATTATTCCCAATAATGGCATTCAATGGATATATACCACAGAAGGAAACAATCCCTCTGTTCCATCTAACTCCTTCTTTTAATGGAGACTCTTATATATGATATATGATAAGGACACTTAGAGATTTTAAGTGTCACATTTGAATAGACATTTAATCTTTCTACTGGTGAATTGAATATGAATGAGAATGTTGTTGTTGGAAATTGGTACACTTCAATTGTTCATCAAATTTTAGTCTATGGTGTTACTGCTGGTTACTATTTATCTGCACTTTACTGTCAATTATCAACAAAAGGGATGTCATGAAATTCCCTTACTTGGGAGCTCTTACCACGTTGCAGTACTTCACTAGTGCCTTTGGAGTTTTACTCTGTGGACGACTTTAGCTTGTCGAACATGACAAGCTTAATTTGATCACAATGTGTCAGGTTTTACCCGCTGCTGTGATTTTTTATCTGTCTCTTTTTACCAACAGTAAGCTGCTTTTACATGCCAATGTGGACACTTTCATTGTATTCCGATCGGCCGTTCCAATATTCACTGCGGTAGATGAGTCCATGTTTCTGCACCGATCGTGGCCGTCTTTAAAGACACAGGCTGCCTTGGGTACAATCTTCGCCAAAAGTCTGCTATATGTTGCAATTAATTATCAGTTATGTTCGCGGCTTATAAGTGGACGGTTGCGTATTTGGTTAGTATGACAATAAATTTCGTTTACATAAAGCATGTTATTAACACGATTGAATTGAACTCTTGGGGTCTCGTGTTGTTCAACAATATTGAAGCTCTTATGCTTTTTTCATTGGAATTATTTATAATGGATAAGTTCAAGAAGATATAACATGATATCACTGATGAGTCTGATTGACACTCGTTTGTGGTTGTTTTGTCGGTGGTTCTGTCGTGCTTGTTCGGTCTTGGGATCTCTTTCTTTGGATTTTCATGTCACAGGTCTATTTCTACTACTGGATTTGTTGTTCTTGGTATAGTGATCAAGTTTTTGACAGTTATGGTTAATTTGGTGATATGGGATAAGCACTCGACATGGGTTGGTACATTGGATCTTTTGATTTGTATGCTAAGTAGGGTTTTGTATCAGCAATGAACAAGTAAACAGTGGTAATCCTCTAATTAATGATCAGATTAATGAAATTGGTGGGGGATGAAGAACTTGTGTCAATGGTATAATATATTAGATAATGTATAATGGTATAATGGACTAGCTTGATAGTATTCACATGGTCTTTGAGACTTAATTGTATATATTTATTTCCTTAAAAAGTTCAATTTCTTAATGTATGAAGCTCATTATTTGGCTATTTGTGGAAACTTCTTTGTGTAATAGAAGTTTATGAAGTAATGCTAATATTATTGTTAGCTCCTTTACAGTAGGTGAAGATCACCAACCATGATGGTTAATAACGCTTGAAGTGTGCTCTATAATGAGTTGATATATGTTTGGTTTCCCTGTTATAAATGTATTTATTGTAATATAAAACATTTGCAGAACTAATGGATGTGATCCCTGAAAAATGTCTCTACAATGACATTACTAGCTGAGATCCGGTGTTTGTTAGATATGATTGTTAACTCATTTTTGCATATGATTTCAACTAGGCTTGTGGATCAATATACAAGACCAGAATTTAAGGGTAAGAAAATTGGTAACTTCTGTAGCTTTTTCTTTCTTGCGATAGAGAAAACTCTTTATTGATATTTTATTTTTATTTGCTAGAAAATGGGCCAATGGCAATTGATTTTGGTAGACACCCAATCTTGGAGAGCATAGATACTGACTTTGGTGTAAGTAATGAACATATCTTGTAAACATTGTAACATCACCTAACATGGAAACATTTTTTTCATGTTAAAGAATGAATTTTTTTTAGTAAATTAGTCATTTGCATTGCAGGCCAACACTATATTTCTGTCTGAAGCCTCAAACATGGTGATTGTAATAGGCCCCAATATGTAAGAAAATATATGTTTTACATCCAAGGATAACTTTTAGATTACTGGAGGATTGGTGATAGTGAAACTCTAGATGAACTTTAGCTCTATATGTAAGAAAGTGACTATGAGTCATGACTAATTTTGTTTAGTAAGAGTGCAAAAGCGTGTATGGGCTTACTAGTGAAATTTTTGGCTTATTGTTTTGTTATTATTTTGAGTTAAAAGAACAATTAATGTAATGTGAGGAAGGTTGTGTACTATGATATTTTTTAGTGTATCTTTAGGTACAATAATTGTTAGTGTGGAAGGTTGTGTACTATGATGTTGAAGGACTTCCAAGTGAACCCAGGCTAGTATTATGTCTTAGTTTATTCCTATTACATGTTTTTATTTTATAGAAACATATTTTCATCTTAGTTTATGCCTTTATGTGTTAATTTGGTATTGTGCTAGATGAGAACAGGTCGTTTACATGGTTTGTGAGGCTGCTGACAATGTTGTGGCACATTCCATAACAAACAATAATGCATTGTTAATTTTGTATTATTCTTTGCAATTCATTTTTATCAATAAAAATTTATTGGGTTAAATATGTTTTTGATCCCTATAAAATTATCAAATTTTGTTTTTTATCCCTATAAAAAAAATAGCGTGTTTTGGTTTCTACAAAATAATTATGCATGTGGTTTTAGTCCCTACTGTTAAACTAATGTGTATTTTTGAATGATTATTTTTCAGATATGTTTAGAACGTTATAAAAAATTCCTAAAAAAAAAAGGAAATTAAAATTTGATTTATAAGTCGAGATTTTCATTACTTTTATCATTATCTTTTGAAATTTAAAAAATTTATATTTAATTCTTCTTATTTTAAAAAAATATATAATTTGGTAAAGAAACATTTTATAGTAATCTGAACATATATGAAAAAAATTATTAAAAAATTTAAAAGTTTAGGGATAATTAAATAGTTTTCAAAATTTTAAAAAATAGAAAGGACTAAAATTGCATGCATAAAATTTTTGTAGAGACTAAAATATGTCTTTTTTTTAATAGAGGCTAAAAATGAAATGTGAGATATTTATAGGGAGAAAAAACATATTTAACCCAAATTTATTTATCATGTCATATATGTAATTTGTTTGCAAAAAAAAAAGGCTTTAATAGGGCTTTCCTTAAAAGTGCTAGTAAAAGTATGTTCTATAATAGCACTTATTAAAAAATGCTATTAAATAATGGATTTTTAATAGCGCTTCATATAAAAGCGCTATTAAATCTCACTTATAAAGAAGGCTCCTCCGATATAGAAAAACTAGGGTACAATAGCGAATTTTGTGAAACGCTATGAAAAGTGTCACTTTTAACGGTGCTTAAAAAGGGCTATTATAGGTAAACATCTATAATAGCGGCAATTTCAATAGCATTAAAAGCGCTATTAAATAAAAAAAACGCTATTAAATGTTGTTTTTGGCGTAGTGCTTGATGTATACTTATGAATATTTTTTGTGTGATGCTTGTCAACTAATCTTGATATGTGTTCTTGTTGATTTCGACTCCCTTAGAGCACTCCCTCAATTGATTGAATTCCATCTTGATTACTTGGTGTTTGAATTAGACTTTAGGATCTGTTGCATGACCGCATTAGGTTAGTCTCCCTTAATCATAATTTTAGATTCATAAAATTAGGTTAGTTCCCTTAGGATGTTAACTTAGACAACCTACAATTAGGTTCCCCATTCTCCCATGAGAGAATTAGACACTAGTCATCCTTAGTCGAAATGCAATTCTCCTACCCCATGACATTGTTGAGAAATATGTTGTTTTTTTCTTTCACTTGAGAGAGGTATGTGGCATACTCGTCGATTCTATATCCGAGTTAGAGTCATTCTCTTAATGTGAAGCAAAAGATCCATCTTACGCATGTTTGTGGTGATTTAGTTGAGTATCCTCCTTAAGATAATAACTTGACTCTTCTCCTAAAACCAACAAACATTGTTTACCCTTTGTGAGGGGAACTACGAATGCTCTGATTCCATTCCTGTCAGGATACGTAGGCACGAGATGCGATGTCTTTGCGAGCATACTTAGGAATATTGTAACACCCTTCTACCCCACATACAATTTTAGGAAAGACATTGGGTGCCACATATATTCAAACGGCATTCAATAACATTGTCCTGTCCCGTAACACGGGTTATTCATTCATTATTAACATAAATTGACAACTAGGCAGGGGAATCAAACTTTTTAGTTCATGTCAATAAAATACTTCATGGATACAAGTATTCGATTCAAAATGTCATCAACAACATAAAAAGAAATTCGAACATAACACCAAAAAGAAACACGAGGTTCACAACAAATCCCAACCCGATGTTACATGACACAGAGCAGGACACCACTTAAAACATGACTAAAACGACCAAAAAAACGCTCCAAGACTCAATCCTCCAGCACCGCAAGTCTACTCTTGGTTAATCTGCAAGTTACCCACATAAGAGGCAACATTTTCAAGCAGGCAGGGTGAGAAATCACAATTCATTATAGTAATATAAGGACATGGAAAATAAACAGAATAAGCAGCAACAACATCATAGTATCGTCAACAGAATCTTCACAACACATTCACAATTACATCATTTATATGCAATGTCAACTATAATGGAATACAAAGAATGCATGTGGTACCGGTTCAACATGGATGGACACTGGCCATCAACCCTCCAAAAGGAGCACAACGTAATCAACGTATCACTTCAATCCGCACAATGGGATTGAAGCTACCAATGGACCGAAGCCCCAACATAAAAATGCTATGAAATGCAATGATGCTAAACCTCTGCAATTCATCAACCATCAACGTGTGCATCATTCATTTCATATTCAACAAGTATTTATCATACAGTCATGTTTTATCATCCATATATCAGCAACAACTCGATCACAATGAATCAATACGAGAAAACATCAAGAAACCCCTAGAAACAGCAAAAACAAAATAAACAGTAGTCTGACACGGCCGCCCGTGTCAGAAAACCTGAGACATAATTCCAAAACAACAAAAGTGTAGCAGGGCAGCAACCTGACACGCTCACCTGTGTCCTGTGACACGGCCCGGGTCAGAAAGTCTGAGATAAAATTCCCAAAAACCAAAAAAATTATACAGGAACAGTAGTCTGACACGGCCGCCCATGTCCTGTGACACGGCCCATGTCAGGCAACCTGTTAATAAAAATTTTCACACGCCCAACCAGAAAGCTGACACGGGTGCCCGTGTCGTGTGACACGGCCCGTGTCAGGGTGCGACAAAATCCAACTTTTCTCGAAAAGTGATTTTCTGCGTTTTTTACTTCGATTACTCCAAAAAAATTCAGTTTTCCCCCACGAAAATTCGATCAAAAGGCTCACATAATACACATATATCAACTCATACCACTCAATTTCATCATATTCTCATCAAATCATTCATCCCTAACTCATTCTACATCATAAAACACCACAATTACCCAAAATCCACGAATACTTAATCTATTCATAACCAAATCCTATAGAACCATAATAAACCATGAAAACTCCCCATACCTTAGAGAAATTCAGTAGCTTTCCTCCTTCTCTATAATTCTTCAGCAACCTTCAAGTCTTAGGGTTCTTCTCCTTCTCTTCTCTTCTTCAGCGTTCTTCACAAAAACACGATCAGTTAGAAAAGTGATCGGTCATCTCCTCTTTAGACAAAATATTCCAGTTTATGAACTTCCAACTCTACCCTTACCTCTTTTCCTTTATGACCACCTTGTCCCTTTTCCCATTATTTTTAATAATAATAATAATAGTATAAATAATACATTAATTATTCATTCTATTAAATTATTAAAACAAATACTCTTTTGATCCAAAATTCTCCAAAATTACCAAAACTTCTTACTTCCTTCTAAATTAATTAAATAAATAAATAAATGATTAATTTAGATTTTCGGGGCGTTACAACTCTCCCCTACTTTAAGAATTTTCGTCCTCGAAAATTTACCTGATTCGAATAACTCGGGATAGGCTTCCTTCATCTTGCTTTCCAGCTCCCAAGTCATGCTTTCTCCGGCAGCTCCTAACCAGACAACTTTCACCAACGCAATCTCCTTGCCTCTTAAAATATTCATCTCACGTTCCGCAATTCGTACAGGCATCATTTCCACAGTAAGATTATCCCGTACTTGCACATCATCCATAGGAATCACATGAGATAGATCTGGAACATACTTCCGGAGTTGTGACACATGAAACACATCATGTAAATTAGACAGATTAGGCGGCAAAGCCACTCTATAAGCAACATTTCCAACTCTGTCTGAAATGATACGGACCAATAAAACGAGGAGTAAGCTTCTTAGACTTCAGCGCACGCCCAACACTTGCCACCGGTGTAACTCTCAACAACACATGGTCACCTGCTTGGAATTCTAAATCTTTTCTTCGCTTGTCATGATAACTCTTCTGCCTACTTTGGGAAGATTTCATCTTTTCTCGGATCAACTTCACCTTCTCAGTAGTATCTCAATTAATTTCAGATCCCAGCACTACACTTTCTCCAGATTCATGCCAACATAAAGGAGTCCTACATCTCCGACCATACAATGCTTCAAAAGGGGCCATTCCAATACTAGAATGGTAACTGTCATTATAAGTGAACTCGATCAATGGAAGATAAGTATCCCACGAACCTCCTTGCTCGAGAACACATGCTCGCAACAAATCCTCCAACGACAGAATAGTCCTCTCTGTTTGACCATCCGTATGAGGGTGATACGCCGAACTCAACCTCAACTTAGAACTCAATGCCTCTTGCAAACCCTTCCAAAAATCAGAAGTAAACCGCGGATCTCTATCCGACACAATACACAAAGGGACACCGTGCAGCTTCACAATTACACGAATATAAGTCTCCGCCAACTTTGATACTGGAAAACTGATGTTCACAGGAATAAAATGAGCCGACTTCGTAAGCCTATCGACAATCACCCAAATCGAATCATGTCCTCTTGAAGTATTAGGTAATCCTGTCACAAAGTCCATTGAAATGCTATCCCATTTCCATTCTGGAACTTCCAATGGTTGCATCAGCCCCGCAGGCTTCTGATGTTCAACTTTCGACTTCTGACAAGTTAAACATGCATACACAAATCGAGCCACATCACGCTTCATACCAGGCCACCAAAACAATTTCTTCAAGTCCTGATACATTTTTGTAGCTCCCGGATGAATACTCAATTTACTTTTATGACTTTCCTCCAGAATTGCTTTCTTCATCTCTGCATCATCAGGAATACAAATTCGATTTCGGAATCTCAACACACCTTGCGCATCTAACTTGAAATCACCATTCTCCGACTGATCGATTCCAACCATCGAATCTACCAGTTTCACGTCTAACTTTTGAGCTTCCTTGATACTATCCAGAAAATCATTGTTAATCTTCAGCATCCCCAACATCACACTCTGCGGTGTCACTTCACACACTAAGCTCATATCTCTGAACTGCTCAATCAATTCTAATTCTTTAACCATCATTGCCGACATATGCAAAGTCTTCCGACTCAGAGCATCGGCCACAACATTAGCTTTACCCGGATGATAGTTCAAACCGAAATCATAATCTTTTAACAATTTCAACCATCTTCGTTGTCTCATATTCAGTTCCTTTTGATCAAATAAATATTTTAAACTCTTATGGTCACTAAATACTTCAAATCTAGAACCATAAAGATAATGTCTCCAAATCTTCAGCACAAAAACAACTGCAGCAAGTTCCAAATCATGCGTAGGATAGTTCTTTTCATGAGTTCTCAACTGTCTCGATGCATAAGCAACTACCTTATCATTCTGCATAAGTACACCTCCTAAACCTATCTTAGAAGCATCACAATATACCACAAAAGGTTCTCCTGGATTAGGTAATGTCAAAACCGGAGCCGATGTCAATCTCTTCTTCAATTTCGTGAAACTTTCTTCACATTGAATGTCCCACACAAAAGCTCTACCTTTACAAGTCAACTTAGTCAACGGGAGTGCTAACTTAGAAAATCCCTCGATAAACCTTCGGTAATAACCGGCTAGTCCCAAAAAGCTCCTAATCTCGGTAGCCGACTTTGGAGTTTCCCATTGCAACACAGCATCTACTTTGGATGGATCTACCGCAACGCCACTACCTGAAATGACATGACCAAGGAAACTAACCTCCGATAACCAAAATTCACATTTAGACAACTTTGCATATAACTTCTTCTCTTTCAAAACTTGCAATACTAGTCTTAAGTGTTCTTTATGTTCTGTTTCCGATTTAGAGTAAATCAATATGTCATCAATAAACACCACCACAAACCGATCTAAATAAGTATGAAAGATACGGTTCATGTACTCCATGAATACTCCCGGTGCGTTAGTAACACCGAAAGGCATCACTGAATACTCATAATGTCCATAACGTGTTCTAAAAGCCGTCTTCTAAATATCTTCCTCTTTCACTTTAATCTGATGATAGCCCGACCTCAAATCAATCTTACTAAACACGTGAGCACCTACCAATTAATCCATCAAGTCATCTATTCTCGGGAGCGGATACTTGTTCTTAATCGTCACTTTATTTAGTTGTCTATAATCAACACAGAGCCTCATACTCCCATCTTTTTTCTTTACTAACAACACTGGAGCTCCCCACGGCGATACACTTGGCCTCACAAATTTCTTTTCAAGTAAGTCCTCCAATTGCTTCTTTAATTCTGACAATTCAGGTGCTGACATCCTGTATGGTGCCATAGACACAGGTCTGGTACCAGGTACAAGGTCAAATGCAAATTCCACTTCTCTTTCTGGAGGCACATCAGGAATTTCATCAGGGAAAACTTCAGGAAATTCACGCATCACTTGCAACTCCTCAATTACAGCTCGGCTCTCAACGGATAACGACGCCATCACTGAGAACATATGAGCTCCTTCTTGCATCAACTGTTGTAACTCCTTAAAAGACAACAAACTAGCTTCTTCCTCTTCAGGAGTAGAAAATCTCACAGACTTGTTATAACAATTGATATGAACATAGTTATATTCTAACCAGTTCATTCCCAAGATTACATCCATTCCAGATAACGGCAAACACACCAAATCAACAGTAAAGTCTCTGTCGAAGATCGTCAAGGGACACTTTAAACACATAAGAGAAGTAGTCACCGATCCCTTAGCCGGAATCTCGATGACCATTTCTCCATTCATAGAAGACAACACAAGACCCAATCTTTCAACGCATTCGGCAGCAATAAAGCAATGAGTTGCACCAGTGTCAATCATAAAAAAGAATACTATTAATGAAACATGTACCTCTAATGAGTCTGTCCTCATTAGTTGTTTAAGTCCCAGCTAAGGCGAACACTTTCCCACTGGTTTGCACCTTCTTTGGTTTTTGACATTGACTACTAATGTGTCCTTCTTCGCCACAGTTGAAACAAATCATCTCTTTATGCTTGCACTCAGATATGGCATGCCCAGTCTTACCATAACGGAAACACCTCTTCACTTCAGCAGTACACACATTACTCTTATAACCAGGTTTCCCACATTTGAAACAAGTTATGCCAGCAGGAGGATCTCCCCCACTAGTCCTCTTGCCATTAACCACTTTCTGCTTACCTTTTCCAGCTGGAGCATCATAAGGTTTGCCACGATCCTGTTGGTGCTTGCTCTTCCTCTCATTAATGATCTTATAATGAGCATTGTTATCCTCTTCAAAAATTCTGCAACTATCAATCAAATCAGCAAAAATATGAATCTTCTGATACCCAACTGCCTTCTTGATCTCCGGGCGCAACCTGCTCTCAAACTTGATGCATTTTGAAAACTCAGCATCATCATCGTTATAATGCGGATAAAACTTAGCCAATTCAACAAACTTTGCAGTATAATCAGTAACCGACATGTTTCCTTGCTTCAGCTCAAGAAACTCGATTTGCTTCTTACCACGAACATCCTCTGGATAATACTTCCTCAGGAACTCTCTTCGAAACACATCCCAAGTGATACATTCACCTGTAGTTTCCAACCTCTGACGAGTCTCTAGCCACCAGTCATCAGCCTCGAATGCTAGCGTATATCGAACCTTCTGCGCTGGAGTGAAGTCCATCACACAGAAGATTCTCTCTATCTCTTTCAACCAATCCAACGCTCTATCAGGATCATACTTGCCCTTGAAGGTAGGCGGATTCTCCCTCTGAAAAGTTGCCAAACTGCGAGATCCAGCATTCTCGTCAGCGTTCGGCTGATTCTGCAAAGCCTGAGCCATTGCTTCCAACGCAACAGCAATTGCAGCATCGTTCCTTCCAACCATCTCAACTTATCACTACAACCTAAACAAAAGTTAGGACTAGTTAACAATACTCAATTGTTAAACAAACTACGACTAGACAACTTGGCCGGACGGACCGACCTGCTATGATACCACTAATGTAACACCCTTCTACCCCACATACAATTTTAGGAAAGACACTTAATATTATCAGAGTAAAAATCAGCAAGAAAGGTGCCACATATATTCAAACGGCATTCAATAACATTGTCATATCCCGTAACACGGGTTATTCATTCATCATTAACATAAATTGACAACTAGGCAGCGGAATCAAACTTTTTAGTTCATGTCAATAAAATACTTCATGGATACAAGTATCCGATTCAAAATGCCATCAACAACATAAAAAGAAATTCCAACATAACACCAAAAAGAAACACGAGGTTCACAACTAATCCTAACCCGATGTTACATGACACAGAGCAGGACACCACTTAAAACATGACTAAAACAACCAAAAGAACACTCCAAGACTCAATCCTCCAGCACCGCAAGTCTACTCTTGGTTAATCTGCAAGTTACCCACATAAGAGGCAACATTTTCAAGCAGGCAGGGTGAGAAATCATAATTCATTATAGTAATATAAGGACATGGAAAATAAACAGAATAAGCAGTAACAACATCATAGCATCGTCAACAGAATCTTCACAACACATTCACAATTACATCATTTATATGCAATGTCAACTATATTGGAATGCAAAGAATGCATGTGGTACCGGTTCAACGTGGATAGACACTGGCCATCAACCCTCCAAAAGGAGCACAACGTAATCAACATATCACTTCAATCCGCACAATGGGATTGAAGCTACCAATGGACCGAAGCCCCGACATAAAAATGCTATGAAATGCAATGATGCTAAACCTCCGCAATTCATCAACCATCAACGTGTGCATCATTCATTTCATATTCAACAAGTATTTATCATACAGTCATGTTTTATCATCCATATATAAGCAACAACTCGATCGCAAGGAATCAATACAAGAAAACATCAAGAAACTTCAAGAAACAGCAAAAACAAAACAAACAGTAGTCTGACACGGCCGCCCGTGTCCTGTGAGACGGCCTGTGTCAGAAAACCTGAGACACGATTCCAAAACAACTAAAGTGTAGCAGGACAGCAACCTGACACGGTCACCGTGTCCTGTGATACGGCCCGTGCCAGAAAGTTTGAGACAAAATTCCCAAAAACCAAAAAAAAATATACAGGAACAGTAGTCTGACACTGCCGCCCGTGTCCTGTGACACGGCCCGTGTCAGGTGTGACGCCCCCAATCTAATACCCCCAATTAGCATGCATTTAAAGCAGTTAAAAGAAAAATTCAAAAATTGATCAGAGTACATTTGAAATCACGGCATAGAAAGGAGACATCCCATCAACGTAACCAAAATATACACATAACATGCAACACCTGCCCATAATGATATGCAACTGTGGGGTAGCAATCATACAGAGGAAACTTCGTTCCTTACACCCACTTTTCAGAAATTAGAAATAAAACGGAAAATCTAAAATCTGATTAACATATACACATATAAACAGTTTGTCATACATCAAGTAGCATATGTACAACCAAAATATAATATATCATCAGATATACAAAACAATAGCACGCGGCCACCCTAACTACCCGGAGTCACATATCAGAGCCGACCGACCAAAATAATGAAGATGCAAAGCTTCACAAAAAGAATACCTCCAGCAAACCTAATCTGCAACGCCTCATAGAGCGTTATAAAACAGCAGAAGGGTGAGAAAAACAACCATAATATAATTGCATAAAATTATATATATTAACACAAAAATACACAAGCAACACATTCTCACCACAAATGCTCAACAGTCGCATATAATATCACACGGTACAATTCTCACTTATCGTATACCACATCACATCAATCATTCACAATACAATCAAACACGTTCCAAGCACAATTACTCATGATTTATGCAATGCACATAGACCGACACAACGACTCTATGCACATGCCATGCGGTACCGACTTCAAATCTTGTAATTCATTAGTCCCCCAGGAACTCTTGGAATCATCGCTCGTTACATAGAGTAACTCCCCGTCGGGCCTACGATGTTCCCCGTCGCTATAAACCAATATTTCAGGGCGAACGACGTTTATGGATTGCTTTCTACCAGTATTTCAGGGCGCACAATCCGATTGCTTTCTACCAGTATTTCAGGGCGCACAATCAATTGGGATTAATCGCTTCTACCAATATTTCATGGCGTAAGACTATAAAACTGATTCATCTATGAATCTTCCCATGCAAGAATACATATCATGATACTTGACACATTAATGACTCATGCCAACATCAAATACTCATGCATCAACAATATTCATGTATTTCAAGTGCACACAAAGTAATGCACACAATTGCCCAAAATGGCCACAAACACCAATATACCACACTTAGCATTTTCTTGCCTCTCGGCCACAAATCGTCATCACAACAGCACATAAGGCATACACATCCAAAGCACAAACATATAACACAATACAAGTCAAATACGCACTATTAAAAACGACAAAAGTCGAGATTCGACACTATTCACATTTTCCGACCAAATTTAATCGGCTAATGATTCTCAAAACCTCATATTCACAAAGTACAGTTCGATACCTTTCCAACGACACCAAGAATGCAAAAATCGGATAAACGGAACAAAAGTTACGAACATTTCAAAATAACGCAAAACATAAACCGGACGCCCGACACTACGAAACGGTTCGTAAAAACTGTACCGATTGGGAAGGATTCAGACCCCAAACATATTTTTCCTAGAAAGAACATCTCGTTAGCTTCCCAACGCTTCGAACGGGGGTTAAAACCGACTTACGGATCAAAAGATATGAATTTCCGAAAATCGCACGAAACCAGAATTTTCACACTAGCAGTCGTGTCCGTACGACTGCGTGAAAATACACCAGTTCTGGTTCAGCAGTGATTTTTGGGGCGTTTTCGCCCGAAACCCGACCGATTCAATTATTTTCTTCAAACAAAATACATGATAATCCTCCATAAATGTATACGGACGTATTAGAATAAAAAATTACGCGATTCCGCGACTTTTGAAAAACACTATTCCGGAACCTAAAAACGCCAAATTTTCAAATATCAACCGATTTTAACGAAACGAGTTTCTATAACGTCGGCCTCACTTCACTCGACTAAACTACGCAATCCGTTTCGAAATTCATCCGTGAAATCTCCCGATTCTACCGATTATGCATAAAATCAACATAAACTCAATTTTTCCAAAATCTCACAAAATCATCAACAAGTATCAAAATGATTATCACAATACAACAACTAATACACAACAATCACATATCCAGAGTTTCAATCCATTTCATCCGCTAAAACTATTGATTCGAACGATTATGTCATAAACACATATTTTTCAAAAAAATGATTTTTACTAATTTTCTCCAAATCAATCCAAAACAACAACAAACACACATACATAATCGTATACAATCATACAATAATCGAGTTTCGCACCCTTACCCGATTAATCGATTCTTAAAACTTGTTCTTGTTGAATTTTTCCCACTTCCTTCTTCTTTCTCTCTTTTCTTCTCTTTCTCTCTTTTCTTCTTCTTTTCTCTTTTCTCTTACTATTTTTCTTTCTATTTTCTAACTTATCAAAAATAAGATGTGAAATGCCCAAAATACCCCTACACTCAATTATCTCGCAAATGTTCCCAAAACGCGATAAAATATATTCACGACTAAAAATAACACAATTTCGCACAAAAGCCGAAAACATAATAAAATAATAACAAAATAATCAAAAAGGACTCAACAAACAAAACTGGCAAAACTGGGGCGTTACAATTCTCCCCCACTTAGAAATTTTCGTCCTCGAAAATCTTACCTGATTCAAATAACTCTGGATACGATTCTCACATCCTACTCTCCAACTCCCACGTCAGATTACCATCAGCAGCGCCTCCCCACGCCACTTTCACAAGTGCAATCTCTTTACCCCTCAACCGCTTCACCTCGCGATCCACAATACTAACTGGTAATGCCTCGACCGTAAGGTTATCTCTTACCTCAACCTCGTCCATAGGAATCACATGTGAAGGGTCTGAAACATACTTCCGCAACTGCGAAACATGAAACACATCATGCAAATTCGACAGATTCGGCGGTAACGCCACCCGATACGCTACAGCACCAACTCTCGCAGATATCTGGTAAGGACCAATAAATCGAGGAGTAAGTTTCTTAGATTTCAAAGCACGACCAACACCCGTAACCGGCGTAACCCTCAGAAATACGTGATCACCCTCTTGAAACTCAAGATCCTTCCGTCTCTTATCATGATAACTCTTCTGCCTACTCTGAGAAGCCTTCATTTTCTCACGAATAAACTTTACCTTTTCCGTCGTCTGTTGCACCAATTCCGGTCCAACCACAGAACTCTCACCTGTTTCGTGCCAACACAACGGCGTTCGACATCTTCGCCCATATAAAGCCTCAAAAGGTGCCATTCCAATACTAGAATGGAAACTGTTATTGTACGTGAACTCAACCAAAGCAAGATAACTGTCCCACGTACCACCTTGTTCCAAAACACACGATCTCAACAAATCCTCCAAAGACTGAATAGTTCTTTCGGTCTGACCATCCGTCTGCGGATGATAAGCCGAACTCAACTTCAATCTAGAACCCAAAGCCTTCTATAGACTCTCCCAAAATCTCGATGTAAACCTCGGATCTCTATCAGAAACAATGCTCAACGGGACACCATGCAATTTCACAACCACACCGACATAAATCTCAGCTAACCTCTCCAAAGAAAAACTGATGTCAATCGGAATGAAATGCGCCGATTTAGTCAGCCTATCCACAATCACCCAAATAGCATTATGCCCTCGCTGAGTATTCGGTAACCCCGTTACAAAATCCATCGAAATGCTATCCCATTTCCACTCAGGAATGTCTAATGGTTGCAACAAACCACTAGGCCTCAAATGTTCCACTTTCGATTTCTGACAAGTTAAACAAGCATAAACATATTGAGCCACATCTCTTTTCAAACCAGACCACCAGAAAATCTTCCTCAAATCTTGGTACATTTTATTCGCTCCGGGATGAATACTTAAAATACTCCGGTGTCCTTCCTCCAAAATCATTCTTTTCAACTCCGCATCGTCAGGAATACAAATACGATCACGAAATCTCAAAACGCCAAACTTATCAACCTTGAAATCCTCATTCTCGTTCATCATCAAATCAACAAATTTCAAATCCAGCTTTTGTTTCTCACAAATCGACAACAAAAACTCATTCGTAACTTTCAACATACCAAGTCTCACACTCACCGATGTCACTTCGCAAACTAAACTCAAGTCTCTAAATGATTCCAAAAGTTCCCACTCTTTCGCCATCAATGCGGACATATGCAAAGACTTACGGCTCAATGCATCGGCTACCACATTAGCTTTACCAGGATGGTAATTCAAGCCAAAGTCGTAGTCTTTCAAGAATTCCAACCATCTCCGTTGCCTCATGTTCAACTCTTTCTGATCAAATAGATATTTCAAGCTTTTATGATCACTAAAGACTTCGAACCTCGCACCATAGAGATAGTGTCTCCAAATCTTTAACACAAAAACCACAGCAGCTAATTCAAGATCATGAGTAGGATAGTTTTTCTCATGAACTCTTAATTGCCTTGAAGCATAAGCTACAACTTTACCTTCCTGCATCAAAACACCACCCAAACCAATTAAAGAAGCATCACAATACACAACGAATGGTTCATTAGGATTAGGTAAAATAAGAATCGGAGCTGTCGTCAATCTTCTCTTCAGCTCACAAAAACTCTCTTCACACTGAATATCCCAAATGAACGCTTTGCCCTTACAAGTCAACTGCGTCAAAGGTAATGCTAGCTTGGAAAAACCTTCAATGAACCTCCGATAATAACCAGCCAAACCCAAAAAGCTTCGAATTTCAGTAACGGATCTAGGAGCCTCCCATTGTAGAACTGCTTCTACTTTAGATGGATCCACAGCAATACCATTACCTGAAATCACGTGCCCGAGAAAACTCACCTCCGACAACCAAAATTCACACTTGGACAATTTGGCAAAAAGCTTCCTTTCTCTCAAAACCTGCAAAACAATACGTAAATGCTCTGCATGTTCCTCACGAGACTTAGAATAGATTAAAATATCATCAATAAACACCACCACAAAACGATCCAAATGCTCGTGGAAAATCCGATTCATGTATTCCATGAACACACCAGGCGCATTAGAAACCCCGAACGGCTTCACAGCAAACTCGTAATGCCCGTAGCGTGTCCTAAAGGCCGTCTTCTGAATATCTTCTTCTTTCACCCTTATCTGATGGTACCCCCGATCTCAAGTCAATCTTACTAAATACACAAGCACCAACCAACTGATCCATCAGATCATCAATCCTTGGAAGCGGATATTTGTTCTTAATCGTCACTTTATTCAACTGGCGATAATCAATACATAATCGCATACTCCCATCTTTCTTTTTCACCAACAAAACTGGAGCACCCCAAGGAGAAACACTTGGTCTTACGAACCTCTTTTCCAGTAAGTCATTCAACTGCTTTTTCAACTCCACCAATTCAGATGCCGACATTCGATAAGGTGCCATAGAAACAGGTCTAGTACCAGGGACTAGATCTATCGAGAATTCCACCTCTCTCTCCGGCGGTACATCTGAAATATCTTCAGGAAATACCTCAGGAAAATCACACACAACAGGAAACACCTCAAGAGAAACTTTACTCTCCACCGACAACGATGCAAACACACCGAACAACTGAGCCTCATCCGCCAAAAGTCTCTTCAACTCTTTGGTAGATAAGAAACTCGAGTCTTCGTCTTCCTCCAGAGAAGGAAACCTTACTAGCTTATGATAACAATCAATGTGAACCCGATTAAATTGTAACCAGTTCATTCCCAACACCACATCTAACCCTTCCAATGGTAAACACACCAAATCCATCACAAAATCTTTACCATAAATGGCTAAAGGACAATTTAGACAAACCATAGAAGTAGTTACTGATCCCATCGCTGGAGTATCAATAACCATCTCAACACCCATCACAGACAACACAAGATTCAAACTCTTCGCGCACTCAGACGAAATAAACGAATGAGTCGCTCCAGTATCAATAATAGCAATTAAAGGCGTATTATTAATAAAGCAAGTACCTCTAATCAAACGATCTGCATTCGAGGTCTGAGTTCCTGCTAGTGCAAACACTTTTCCTCCAGGTTGAGCCTGTCTTGGTTTCGTACACCTTGTACTAACATGACCAACTTCCCCACAATTATAACATGTAACTCCATTCTTCCTCCTACAATCAGCAGCCACATGACCTTTCAAACCACAACTAGCACACATATCCACATTATTCATTTTCCTCTTACATTCCGATATACGATGTCCTAAACCACCACAATTGTAACATTTCACAGCAGAATTCATTCCTCCACCACTAGGCTTCCTATCAAAAGCAAACTTCTGTTTCCCTTTGTCAACAGGGGTAACATAAGGCCTACCTCTGAACTGCCCCTTTCCTTTCTTATCATTCAGATTCTTGTAATGAGTAGCACGTGCTTTGCTATCCTCATCAAAGATCCGACTCTTGTTCACCAACACTGAAAACTGTCTTATCTCCTGATAACCGATACCCTGCTTGATTTCTGGCCTCAAGCCATTCACAAACTTCAAACACTTCGACCTCTCTGAACCCGCTGTATTATAATTAGGACAGAACTTCACAAGTTCCTCAAACTTAGCAGCATAATCCGCAACAGAGGAATTATCCTGTTTCAGTTCAAGAAATTCAATTTCCTTCTTACCTCTCTCATCTTCCGGAAAATACTTTTCGAGAAAAGCATCTTTGAACACAGCCCACGTAACCACTATTTCATCCTCCTCAAACCTCTGAGAAGCATTTATCCACCAATCTTCAGCTTCCTTTTCCAGCACATGAGTACCAAACTGCACTTTCTGATCCTCGGAACACTTAATGAAACGGAAGATCTTCTCAATCTTCTTCAGCCAAATCTGTGCTCCCTCAGGATCATGAGTACCATTGAAGCTCGGTGGGTTATTCTTCTGAAACTTATCCATACTACGCGACTCCTCGTCCGCCGCAGCATTCGGTAAATTCTGCATCGCCTGCGCCATAGCTTGCATGGCCGCAGTCATAGCAGCATCACGTCTTCCAGCCATAATCTGAACGTTTCCAATGATAACAAATTATGGTTAAACAACAACTCGTCCAACGTAACTCGCCCAATATGCCAGACACAACAACCACAACTGACACAAACTGACACAACCAGCTCTGATACCACCTAATGTGACGCCCCCAATCTAATACCCCCAATTAGCATGCATTTAAAGCAGTTAAAAGAAAAATTCAAAAATTGATCAGAGTACATTTGAAATCACGGCATAGAAAGGAGACATCCCATCAACGTAACCAAAATATACACATAACATGCAACACCTGCCCATAATGATATGCAACTGTGGGGTAGCAATCATACAGAGGAAACTTCGTTCCTTACACCCACTTTTCAGAAATTAGAAATAAAACGGAAAATCTAAAATCTGATTAACATATACACATATAAACAGTTTGTCATACATCAAGTAGCATATGTACAACCAAAATATAATATATCATCAGATATACAAAACAATAGCACGCGGCCACCCTAACTACCCGGAGTCACATATCAGAGCCGACCGACCAAAATAATGAAGATGCAAAGCTTCACAAAAAGAATACCTCCAGCAAACCTAATCTGCAACGCCTCATAGAGCGTTATAAAACAGCAGAAGGGTGAGAAAAACAACCATAATATAATTGCATAAAATTATATATATTAACACAAAAATACACAAGCAACACATTCTCACCACAAATGCTCAACAGTCGCATATAATATCACACGGTACAATTCTCACTTATCGTATACCACATCACATCAATCATTCACAATACAATCAAACACGTTCCAAGCACAATTACTCATGATTTATGCAATGCACATAGACCGACACAACGACTCTATGCACATGCCATGCGGTACCGACTTCAAATCTTGTAATTCATTAGTCCCCCAGGAACTCTTGGAATCATCGCTCGTTACATAGAGTAACTCCCCGTCGGGCCTACGATGTTCCCCGTCGCTATAAACCAATATTTCAGGGCGAACGACGTTTATGGATTGCTTTCTACCAGTATTTCAGGGCGCACAATCCGATTGCTTTCTACCAGTATTTCAGGGCGCACAATCAATTGGGATTAATCGCTTCTACCAATATTTCATGGCGTAAGACTATAAAACTGATTCATCTATGAATCTTCCCATGCAAGAATACATATCATGATACTTGACACATTAATGACTCATGCCAACATCAAATACTCATGCATCAACAATATTCATGTATTTCAAGTGCACACAAAGTAATGCACACAATTGCCCAAAATGGCCACAAACACCAATATACCACACTTAGCATTTTCTTGCCTCTCGGCCACAAATCGTCATCACAACAGCACATAAGGCATACACATCCAAAGCACAAACATATAACACAATACAAGTCAAATACGCACTATTAAAAACGACAAAAGTCGAGATTCGACACTATTCACATTTTCCGACCAAATTTAATCGGCTAATGATTCTCAAAACCTCATATTCACAAAGTACAGTTCGATACCTTTCCAACGACACCAAGAATGCAAAAATCGGATAAACGGAACAAAAGTTACGAACATTTCAAAATAACGCAAAACATAAACCGGACGCCCGACACTACGAAACGGTTCGTAAAAACTGTACCGATTGGGAAGGATTCAGACCCCAAACATATTTTTCCTAGAAAGAACATCTCGTTAGCTTCCCAACGCTTCGAACGGGGGTTAAAACCGACTTACGGATCAAAAGATATGAATTTCCGAAAATCGCACGAAACCAGAATTTTCACACTAGCAGTCGTGTCCGTACGACTGCGTGAAAATACACCAGTTCTGGTTCAGCAGTGATTTTTGGGGCGTTTTCGCCCGAAACCCGACCGATTCAATTATTTTCTTCAAACAAAATACATGATAATCCTCCATAAATGTATACGGACGTATTAGAATAAAAAATTACGCGATTCCGCGACTTTTGAAAAACACTATTCCGGAACCTAAAAACGCCAAATTTTCAAATATCAACCGATTTTAACGAAACGAGTTTCTATAACGTCGGCCTCACTTCACTCGACTAAACTACGCAATCCGTTTCGAAATTCATCCGTGAAATCTCCCGATTCTACCGATTATGCATAAAATCAACATAAACTCAAATTTTCCAAAATCTCACAAAATCATCAACAAGTATCAAAATGATTATCACAATACAACAACTAATACACAACAATCACATATCCAGAGTTTCAATCCATTTCATCCGCTAAAACTATTGATTCGAACGATTATGTCATAAACACATATTTTTCAAAAAAATGATTTTTACTAATTTTCTCCAAATCAATCGAAAACAACAACAAACACACATACATAATCGTATACAATCATACAATAATCGAGTTTCGCACCCTTACCCGATTAATCGATTCTTAAAACTTGTTCTTGTTGAATTTTTCCCACTTCCTTCTTCTTTCTCTCTTTTCTTCTCTTTCTCTCTTTTCTTCTTCTTTTCTCTTTTCTCTTACTATTTTTCTTTCTATTTTCTAACTTATCAAAAATAAGATGTGAAATGCCCAAAATACCCCTACACTCAATTATCTCGCAAATGTTCCCAAAACGCGATAAAATATATTCACGACTAAAAATAACACAATTTCGCACAAAAGCCGAAAACATAATAAAATAATAACAAAATAATCAAAAAGGACTCAACAAACAAAACTGGCAAAACTGGGGCGTTACATCAGGCAACCTGTTAATAAAAATTTTCACACACCCAACCAGAAAGCTGACACGGGTGCCCGTATCGTGTGACACGGCACGTGTCAGGGTGCGACAAAACCCAACTTTTCCCGAAAAGTGATTTTCTGCGTTTTTGACTTCGATTACCCCAAAAAAATTCAGTTTTCCCCCACGAAAATTCGATCAAAAGGCTCACATAATACACATATATCAACACATACCACTCAATTTCATCATATTCTCATCAAATCATTCATCCCTAACCCATTCTACATCATAAAACACCACAATTACCCAAAATCCACGAATACTTAATCTATTCATAACCAAATCCTATAGAACCATAATAAACCATGAAAACTCCCCATACCTTAGAGAAATTCAGTAGCTTTCCTCCTTCTCTATAATTCTTCATCAACCTTCAAGTCTTAGGGTTCTTCTCCTTCTCTTCTCTCTTCAGTGTTCTTCACAAAAACACGACCAGTTAGAAAAGTGATCGGTCATCTCCTCTTTAGACAAAATATTCCAGTTTATGAACTTCCAACTCTACCCTTACCTCTTTTCCTTTATGACCACCTTGTCCCTTTTCCAATTATTTTTAATAATAATAATAGTATAAATAATACATTAATTATTCATTCTATTAAATTATTAAAACAAATACTCTTTTGATCCAAAATTCTCCAAAATTACCAAAACTTCTTACTTCCTTCTAAATTAATTAAATAAATAAATAAATGATTAATTTAGATTTTTGGGGCGTTACAACTCTCCCCTACTTTAAGAATTTTTGTCCTTGAAAATTTACCTGATTCAAATAACTCGGGATAGGCTTCCTTCATCTTGCTTTCCAGCTCCCAAGTCATGCTTTCTCCGGCAGCTCCTAACCAGACAACTTTCACCAACGCAATATCCTTGCCTCTTAAAATCTTCATCTCGCGTTCCGTAATTCGTACAGGCATCATTTCCACAGTAAGATTATCCCGTACTTGCACATCATCCATAGGAATCACATGAGATGGATCTGGAACATACTTCCGGAGTTGTGACACATGAAACACATCATGTAAATTAGACAGATTAGGCGGCAAAGCCACTCTATAAGCAACATTTCCAACTCTGTCTGAAATCTGATACGGACCAATAAAACGAAAAGTAAGATTCTTAGACTTCAGCGCACGCCCAACACCTGTCATAGGTGTAACTCTCAAAAACACATGGTCACCTGCTTGGAATTCTAAATCTTTTCTTCGCTTGTCATGATAACTCTTCTGCCTACTTTGGGAAGATTTCATCTTTTCTCGGATCAACTTCACCTTCTAAGTAGTATCTCGAACAATTTCAGGTCCCAGCACTACACTTTCTCCAGATTCATGCCAACATAAAGGAGTCCTACATCTCCGACCATACAATGCTTCAAAAGGGGCCATTCCAATACTAGAATGGTAACTGTCATTATAAGTGAACTCGGTCAATGGAAGATAATTATCGTACGAACCTCCTTGCTCGAGAACACATGCTCGTAACAAATCCTCCAACATCTGAATAGTCCTCTCTGTTTGACCATCCGTCTGAGGGTGATACGCCGAACTCAACCTCAACTTAGAACTCAATGCCTCTTGCAAACCCTTCCAAAAATCAGAAGTAAACCGCGGATCTCTATCCGACACAATACACAAAGGGACACCGTGCAGCTTCACAATTACACGAATATAAATCTCTGCCAACTTCAATACTGGAAAACTGATGTTAACAGGAATAAAATGAGCCGACTTCGTAAGCCTATCGACAATCACCCAAATCGAATCGTGTCCTCTTGAAGTATTAGGTAATCCTGTCACAAAGTCCATTGAAATGTTATCCCATTTCCATTCTGGAACTTCCAACAGTTGCATCAGCCCCGCAGGCTTCTGATGTTCAACTTTCGACTTCTGACAAGTTAAACATGCATACACAAATCGAGCCACATCACGCTTCATACCAGGCCACCAAAACAATTTCTTCAAGTCTTGATACATTTTTGTAGCTCCCGGATGAATACTCAATTTACTTCTATGACTTTCCTCCAGAATTGCTTTCTTCATCTCTGCATCATCAGGAATACAAATTCGATTTCGGAATCTCAACACACCTTGTGCATCTAGCTTGAAATAACCATTCTCCGACTGATCGATTCCAACCATCGAATCTACCAGTTTCACGTCTAACTTTTGAGCTTCTTTGATACTATCCAGAAAATCATTGTTAATCTTCAGCATCCCCAACATCACACTCTGCGGTGTCACTTCGCACACTAAGCTCATATCTCTGAACTGCTCAATCAATTCTAATTCTTTAACCATCATTGTCGACATATGCAAAGTCTTCCGACTCAAAGCATCGGCCACAACATTAGCTTTACCCGGATGATAGTTCAAACTGAAATCATAATCTTTTAACAATTCCAACCATCTTCGTTGTCTCATATTCAGTTCCTTTTGATCAAATAAATATTTTAAACTCTTATGGTCACTAAACACTTCAAATCTAGAACCATAAAGATAATGTCTCCAAATCTTCAGCACAAAAACAACTGCCGCAAGTTCCAAATCATGCGTAGGATAGTTCTTTTCATAAGTTCTCAACTGTCTCGACGCATAAGCAACTACCTTATCATTCTGCATAAGTACACCTCCTAAACCCATCTTAGAAGCATCACAATATACCACAAAAGGTTCTCCTGGATTAGGTAATGTCAAAACCGGAGCCGATGTCAATCTCTTCTTCAATTCCGTGAAACTTTCTTCACATTGAATGTCCCACACAAAAGCTCTACCTTTACAAGTCAACTTAGTCAACGGGAGTGCTAACTTAGAAAATCCCTCGATAAACCTTCGGTAATAACCGGGTAGTCCCAAAAAGCTCCTAATCTCGGTAGCCGACTTTGGAGTTTCCCATTGCAACACAGCATCTACTTTGGATGGATCTACCGCAACGCCACCACCTGAAATGACATGACTAAGGAAACTAACCTCTGATAACCAAAATTTACATTTAGACAACTTTGCATATAACTTCTTCTCTTTCAAAACTTGCAATACTAGTCTTAAGTGTTCTTCATGTTCTGTTTCTAATTTAGAGTAAATCAATATGTCATCAATAAACACCACCACAAATCGATCCAAATAAGTATGAAAGATACGGTTCATGTACTCCATGAATACTCCCGGTGCGTTAGTAACACCGAAAGGCATCACTGAATACTCATAATGTCCATAACGTGTTCTAAAAGTCGTCTTCTAAATATCTTCCTCTTTCACTTTAATCTGATGATAGCTCGACCTTAAATCAATCTTGCCAAACACACAAGCACCTACTAATTGATCCATCAAGTCATCTATTCTCGGGAGCGGATACTTGTTCTTAATCGTTACTTTATTTAGTTGTCTATAATCAACACAGAGCCTCATACTTCCATCTTTTTTCTTTACTAACAACACTAGAGCTCCTCATGATGATACACTTGGCCTCACAAATTTCTTTTCAAGTAAGTCTTCCAATTGCTTCTTTAATTCTGATAATTCAGGCGCTGACATCCTGTATGGTGCCATAGACACAGGTCTGGTACCAGGTACAAGGTCAATTGCAAATTCCACTTCTCTTTCTGGAGGCACATCGGGAATTTCATCAGGGAAAACTTCAGGAAATTCACGCACCACTTGCAACTCCTCAATTACAGCTCGGCTCTCAACAGATAACGACGCCATCACTGAGAACATCTGAGCTCCTTCTTGCATCAACTGCTGTAACTCCTTAAAAGACAACAAACTAGCTTCTTCCTCTTCAGGAGTAGAAAATCTCATAGACTTGTTATAACAATTGATATGAACATAGTTATATTCTAACCAGTTCATTCCCAAGATTACATCCATTCCAGATAACGGCAAACACACCAAATCAACAGTAAAGTCTCTGTCGAAGATCGTCAAGGGACACTTTAAACACACAAAAGAAGTAGTCACCGATCCCTTAGCCGGAATCTCGACGACCATTTCTCCATTCAAATAAGACAACACAAGACCCAATCTTTCAACGCATTCGACAGCAATAAAGCAATGAGTAGCACCAGTGTCAATCATAGTAATTAAAGGAGTACTATTAATGAAACATGTACCTCTGATGAGTCTGTCCTCATTAGTTGTTTGAGTCCCAGCCAAGGCGAACACTTTCCCGCTGGTTTGCGCCTTCTTTGGTTTTTGACACTGACTACTAATGTGTCCTTCTTCGCCACAGTTGAAACAAATAATCTCTTTATGGTTGCACTCAGATATGGCAAGCCCAGTCTTACCACAACGGAAACACCTCTTCACTTCAGCAGTACACACATTACTCTTATAACCAGGTTTCCCACATTTGAAACAAGTTATGCCAGCAGGAGGATCTCCCCCACTAGTCCTCTTGCCATTAACCACTTTCTGCTTACCTTTTCCAGCTGGAGCATCATAAGGTTTGCCACGATCCTGTTAGTGCTTGCTCTTCCTCCCATTAATGATCTTATAATGAGCATTGTTATCCTCTTCAAAAATTCTGTAACTATCAATCAAATCAGCAAAAATACGAATCTTCTGATACCCAACTGCCTTCTTGATCTCCGGGCGCAA
Source organism: Lathyrus tuberosus (assembly GCA_022829125.1). NCBI lineage: Eukaryota > Viridiplantae > Streptophyta > Magnoliopsida > Fabales > Fabaceae > Lathyrus > Lathyrus tuberosus. The sequence goes on from JALAZF010000049.1 coordinate 6,715,752, forward strand.
CCCGCTCTCAAACTTGATACATTTTGAAAACTCAGCATCATCATCGTTATAATACGGATAAAACTTATCCAATTCAACAAACTTTACAGCATAATCAGTAACCGACATGTTTGCTTACTTCAGCTCAAGAAACTCGATTTGCTTCTTACCACTAACATCCTCTGGATAATACTTCCTCAGGAACTCTCTTCGGAACACATCCCAAGTGATACCTTCACCTGCAGTTTCCAACCTCTGACGAGTCTCTAGCCACCAGTCATCAGCCTCGAATGCTAGCATATGAGTCCCATATCGAACCTTCTGCGCTGGAGTGCAGTCCATCACACGGAAGACTCTCTCTATCTCTTTCAACAAATCCAATGCTCCATCAGGATCATACTTACCCTTGAAGGTAGGTGGATTCTCCCTCTGAAAAGTTGCCAAACTGCGAGATCCAGCATTCTCGTCAGCGTTCGGCTGATTCTGCAAAGCCTGAGCCATTGCTTCCAACGCAGCAGTAATTGCAGCATCGTTCCTTCCAGCCATCTCAACTTATCACTACAACCTAAACAAAAGTTAGGACTAGTTAACAATACTCGATTGTTAAACAAACTACGACTAGACAACTTGGCCGGACAGACCGACCTGCTCTGATACCACTAATGTAACACCCTTCTACCCCACATACAATTTTAGGAAAGACACTTAATATTATCAGAGTAAAAATCAGCAAGAAAGGTGCCACATATATTCAAACGACATTCAATAACATTGTCCTGTCCCGTAACACGGGTTACTCATTCATCATTAACATAAATTGACAACTAGGCAGCGGAATAAAACTTTTTAGTTCATGTCAATAAAATACTTCATGGATACAAGTATCCTATTCAAAATGTCATTAACAACATAAAAAGAAATTCCAACATAACACCAAAAAGAAACACGAGGTTCACAACTAATCCCAACCCGATGTTACATGACACAGAGCATGACACCACTTAAAACATGACTAAAACGACCAAAAGAACGCTCTAAGACTCAATCCTCCAACACCGCAAGTCTACTCTTGGTTAATCTGCAAGTTACCCACATAAGAGGCAACATTTTCAAGCAGGCAGGGTGAGAAATCACAATTCATTATAGTAATATAAGGACATGGAAAATATACAGAATAAGCAGCAACAACATCATAACATCGTCAACAGAATCTTCACAACACATTCACAATTACATCATTTATATTCAATTTCAACTATAATGGAATGCAAAGAATGCATGTGGTACCGGTTCAACGTGGATGGACACTGGCCATCAACCCTCCAAAAGGAGCACAACGTAATCAACGTATCACTTCAATCCGCACAATGGGATTGAAGCTACCAATGGACCGAAGCCCCAACATAAAAATGCTATGAAATGCAATGATGCTAAACCTCCGCAATTCATCAACCATCAACGTGTGCATAATTCATTTCATATTCAACAAGTATTTATCATACAGTCATGTTTTATCATCCATATATCAGCAACAACTCGATCACAAGGAATCAATACGAGAAAACATCAAGAAACCTCAAGAAACAGCAAAAACAAAACAAACAGTAGTCTGACACGGCCGCCCGTGTCCTGTGAGACGGTCCGTGTCAGAAAACTTGAGACACGATTCCAAAACAACAAAAGTGTAGCAGGACAACAACCTGACATGGTCACCGTGTCCTGTGACACGGCCCGTGCCAGAAAGTCTGAGACAAAATTCCCAATAACCAAAAAAAATTATACAGGAACAGTAGTCTGACACAGCCGCCCGTGTCCTGTGACACGGCCCGTGTTAGGCAACCTGTTAATAAAGAATTTCACACGCCCAACCAGAAAGCTGACACGGGAGCCCGTGTCGTGTGACACGGCCCGTGTCAGGGTGCGACAAAACCCAATTTTTTCCGAAAAGTGATTTTCTGCGTTTTTGACTTCGATTACCCCAAAAAAATTCAGTTTTCCCCCATTAAAATTCGATCAAAATGCTCACATAATACACATATATCAACACATACCACTCAATTTCATCATATTCTCATCAAATCATTCATCCCTAACTCATTCTACATCATAAAACACCACAATTACCCAAAATCCACGAATACTTAATCTATTCATAACCAAATCCTATAGAACCATAATAAACCATGAAAACTCCCCATACCTCAGAGAAATTTAGTAGCTTTCCTCCTTCTCTATAATTCTTCAGCAACCTTCAAGTCTTAGGGTTCTTCTCCTTCTCTTCTCTTCTTTAGCGTTCTTCACAAAAACACGATCAGTTAGAAAAGTGATCGGTCATCTCCTCTTTAGACAAAATATTCCAGTTTATGAACTTCCAACTCTACCCTTACCTCTTTTCCTTTATGACCACCTTGTCCCTTTTCCCATTATTTTTAATAATAATAATAATAGTATAAATAATACATTAATTATTCATTCTATTAAATTATTAAAACAAATACTCTTTTGATCCAAAATTCTCCAAAATTACCAAAACTTCTTACTTCCTTCTAAATTAATTAAATAAATAAATAAATGATAAATAAATGATTAATTTAAATAAATAAATGATTAATTTACAACTAAAAATTTAAATAAAAAAATAAAATATATCACAATGGTGGAACTCAATAACCGTAGTCATAACCCTTTAAGTTTTTTATTTAAAAATAAATAAAAAAGAAAAGGCGCGCCTTAACATTAAAGGAATAATATATATAAGGGCGTTGAGGTTCGAACCCATGAAAGCTTGATGGTATCACCACGGTTGGCTCCTCAACCGTTGTTATATACAAATAATTTTTAATCAAAAATAAAAAATAAAATGATAGCGCCTTAGTTTAGAGATGTCACCACGGTGTAGGGAAGAACCGTGGTGGCCATGGCGTTGTTGTTTACGCGTTTTATAGTAGATCCCAAATTACAGTTATAATTACAACAACACGGAAAAAAGAATGATAAAAATTAGAGTTACATAATGAATAAGGGAATAAAAGAAAGAACCTGAAACCTTTGTTGTTGATGAACTCATCATCTCTTTCATGGCCTTCTTACACACAATTAATTAATCTGCATAAACAAATAAATATAATAAAATTAAACAAACCATTTAATATTCTTATGACAAATTAATAGTTGAATTTATTTATAGGGTTTCAAAACTAAAAGTGAAAATCGAAAAGGAAGCGATTCATAAAATTGAATTTCATAAAATCAAAATCTATATGTGAAATTTTTAATACATAAAATCGAAATCCATTTGCAAAGATGGAGGTTTTGATAGAGAAGGATAATAATAAAGTTGACAAATTAGAGGGAAAAAATCACCGAGTGAAAGCTCCTCAAATGTAGAATTTAAGGAAAGAGTATAGTATGTTATGCCGATAGAGAAAAAGAAGGATGAAGTTCGAAAAATGGAAAAGATGGATAATCAACAAAAAAATTAGAAACCCTGATCAACAAAATAAATCCTAAACTGTGAAGATAATACAAAATCATTAAATGTTTTTGTTTACTTACATGTAGTCGAATGGAATTCCGAAGGTTAGTCTGGAGAAAACTCTGAATCTTAAATAGAAAAATTTCTTGTAAGGTTACGATTGAGTATAAGAAAATGTAAATTTTTTACCTTTGAACTTAAGAACCACATGAAATTGAAAGGTACATCTACAAGATGGGTCGAAGTCGTTTCCATATGTACAATTCCTCTGTTGTTAACAACACTCCAAACATCAATAATATGAACAACAATGCTCCATGTTTCCTTAAAATCACTAATGTCCTTGACGAAATCATACTTTCGATCCATTTCACTGCAATGAGGAACACAATACAACATTAAGGAATTAAGAGAAAATAATAATAATTATCAGAAGAAGAAGAATAAGAAAGAATAAGAACCCTAATACAAACCTAACCTTCCAAACGTGATTTGTGAGAATGGAATGATTTCATAGAAGCAAGGTATTTGAAGAGGCAAAGCAGCATAATTGGAAGCACTGGTAATATGAAGCGTTGGAACAGTCATGAAATTAGCATTCCTACTCTATGGAAGGATCTGTTGTTAGTCACCAGATGTTAGATCTTGTGTTGGGGGTCTGTTGCAAAATTTGAGTAAGAAGAAGATGAAGATGTTATGATGAAAGTTACATAAAAGAAATTCCAAAGCGTGTGTTTACACTATGCTTTAGGTTTGATTCACCCCCCATCAATTTAGAAAAATTGGATGCAAATGGGTTAACCGGCAAATCCCCTTCAGGATACTTTGGAAACCTTAACATGAATTTCACATTCACATTAAGCATATCTATCAACGATATTTTACAGAATAAAGTTATCTCATTTATTCTCGTGCACTAGAAAAATAAAAGAATTACTTAGATATAATTTTTGGCACTTGAAACAAATAATTTTTGTGTATTTTTTTTATGCCTAACAAGTATCTCTATTTATAGAAAAACTTGTACCAATTGGTGAGGAGAAACAATGTTCCAATGATTTCAACATGAACATTCGCGGGCCATTGTATATCAATAGCAACAAACCTTTTCATGAAAATTTGTGTTGATATGGTGGTTGCACCTTATGACCACGCACCCAATCATTATAGGGTCTCTGGTTCTATTCTAGACAGTTGTAACTTTTGACCATTTATTTTGTTAATTTAACCATTATTATTTATCAATTTAATATTTTGGAAATTTCTCCAACAATCCCCCACCATTTTCAAAATATATCTAAATCTATTATTCAAGAAATTTCATGGTTTCAGATAAAGGTATCTTACGATTTGAACCATTACTTAGTAAGTTAAGTTTTCACTCATCCCTGAATAGATTGGCAGACAAACTTTGAACCAATTATTCATTAGAACAAGCGTGCATAACTCACGCATGAAATCTCGGTATCATTGATCGAATTATTAACATAACACATTTAATACGACCTTGTGTCTTATATCATTTTCATGAGAATTTAAGAGTCAAGCTCTTGAACTCTATGAAGCGGCACCACTTCATTCTCATATAGGTAGACTATATCAGAAATGCACCCATAATTATGCATTCCAACAAACATATACTATATGTCTATTAAGAGGAAAACTTTATCCTACCACACTTATTCTTATGGTCCAAGTACTTTTACCCCTTGGGATGTACCTATCATTAAGTATTTCAATTACTCTAATAGTGTACTTTCATCATTGAACTCAAGACTTAACATTAATCAAGTGTGAGTTGAGTTTTCACTATTAATGATTAATTAGATACAGGCTTGTTCCACATCCCTAATGATGTCTTCATTGTATTCAATTATATCCAAAGACATCATATCTTTGTCAATCCTTTCGTCAAAGAATTGCAAAATTTTCCAAACTTTAATAAACTTTGAATATTTACTATTTCAAATAGGAAATAGTCATTCCTATGATTATTTTATATACTTTTGATAGTATTCACAACTATCATCAACACATGACATTTTTGTCATTGTAGTACAATTATCACATATAAAATAGATCTATATTATTGATAGTTTTGATAATATATCATCATGACACTTTTGTCATTCATTTTGTCATATACATAAATTTTATGTCATTTTTTTTCATTTGCTAGTCCTTTTAAATTGTAGTTTTATTACTTCCACTTAAATATATACAAAATATTTAATGCATTAACCATTTTGACAATCATACAAATTTGTGATGACTAACTTTTATTCTATACAGTGGGTTCAAACATGTGATTCGTAAAGTCCATATAAAAATAACACCATAAAATTTATTTCTATTTTTTTTAAATAAATAATTTTCTTGCATGATCAACATATGCATAACAAATTCTATGTGATAAATCTATGTTTCATAGATAAAATTGTTTTATGGTATATCCAAATAAGAATCACAAAATGAACAATAAACCAACATCACTAATATTTCTTGTAACGTTTCTCGATGAACACTTATCAACTTACAACAAGATAAAATATATCCAAATTACTTTTAATATCAAGATAAATAACAAATAATACTTTCATATTATAATACACATATAATATGAGATAAATCATTTTAAATTTTTTGCATAAACAACAATACAATTGAAACATGTTCTTGAAAGTTTTAACATGTTATTTACACCATTTTATGTTACCAATAAATTTACCAGATATATTCAAATTCATGATTTAATTTCTTTTAATTATTACCAAATAATCTCATCTAGAAATAATGCATTATGAATTGAAATAAATTACTTGCACCAAAGAAAAATATTTAACATACATTTTACATTCAAGTTTATAACATAAACCAAACATATTCATAATTATTTCATTTCACATATTTGAATAGTTTATAAATCATGCATGTATAAATTTAATATCACATAAATAAATATTATTTTCAACATATTTTACATGAATTTAAAACATCATATAAATCACATATTTATTTAATATGATTATGTACCTTTCACCATTTTGATGAATAAGAAAATATGAATGTTGATTTCTCCGTTGTAGTCACAAATTAACCACAAACAAAAAGATCCATAAATCAAAATTCCATAATTTTAAAAATTATATGAATTAACTGTGTACCTTTCACCGTTATTGAAAGTTGTTACCATCTTCCTTAAAATTGCATACTTTAATACTAATTATAAATAAAGTATGAATCAAAATCAAAATTCGAACCTAAAGATTGTTAGATCTTGTGTTGGGGGTCTGTTGCAAAATTTGAGTAAGAAGAAGATGAAGATGTTATGATGAAAGTTACACAAAATAAATTTCAAAACGCGTGTTTACACTAAGCTTTAGGTTCGATTCTCCCCCACCAATTTAGGAAAATTGGATGCAAATGGGTTAACCGGCAAATTCCCTTCAGGATACTTTGGAAACCTTAACATAAATTGCACATTCACATTAAGCATATATATATCACCGATATTTTACATAATAAAGTTCTCTCATTTATTCTCGTGCACTAGAAAAATAAAAGAATGACTTAGATATAATTTTTGGCACTTGAAACAAATAATTTTTGTGAATTTTTTTATGCCTAACAAGTATCTCTATCTATAGAAAAACTTGTACCAATTGGTGAGGAGAAACAATGTTTCAATGGTTTCAACATGACCATTCGCGGACCATTGTATATCAATAGCAACAAACCTTTTCATGAAAAATTGTGTTGATATGGTGGTTGCACCTTATGACCACGCACCCAATCATTATAGGGTCTCTGGTTTTATTCTAGACAATTGCAACTTTTGAACATTTATTTTGTTAATTTAACCATTTTTGTTTCACGGTTTTGAAATTTAGCCACAGAAGAAATTACCGGGTCGAGACGTGGACTAAGTCGCTCTCTTTAAGACATTTTGCGGCACTGCCCAAAGTTATACAAAGCAGTCGAACTACCGTGCCGCCTCAGGATAAAACAGCACAGTTCTATACTGTATGATTACTACTTGCATGGTAGATAATCGGTCTAGAAATACACCTTCTAATGGTCCAAAGATCATTCGAATATGGTTAATACCACTTGTAGTATCTAGTATAATAACTAATCGTAATAATTTTTCAAATCAAGAGAAATTCCAATAATTCTCCAAAGAGAATTTAATAATGGTCATTTGACCACTCAAACTGATTTCTCAAACAAAGAGAAATTCGAATAATTCTCTAAAGAGAATCCAAAAAATTAATACTTGTAATTTCTCAACTCAAACGAGGAGAAATTAACATAATTCTCTAAAGAGAATTCAAGAAAATACTCGAAAAATTCAACGAGTAGAAAGAAAAGGGGATAAGTTGGCGCTTCGACAATTCGAAAGACACAGAGTTATGAGAGTTAGGAAGGAAAAAACTAAAAATTAGATTTATGGTGTGTTTTGGAATAAAACAAAGAATTTCCTTATATAATGAAGTGAGTGAGGAAATATATCTCACCTAAGCAATATGGGACTAAGGAGGTTTTTTTAACTAACACACTAAGTGAGACTTGACTTAAGGAACTTTTTCAAATTCATCTCCATATATTTGAATATTGGAATAATGTTCCAATAATCCCCCACTTGAATATAAAAAAGTGCTTCAGAAGTAACGTCAAACATTTCTAAGGTTGTGCATAAACAAAGGTGTCTCGACTGAACCTCTGCGTAGCAGGTAGGATTCTGATTCAACAAGAGTGACACCATTATCTTGAACTCTATCTCAGACATCAAACCCACACATAAACTTTTCTTAAGGTGTGTTCTAATAGCCCATGCTTAATGCCCCTGCACGTGTATCCCAGTTTAGTGAAGGCTCTAGGAATTCTGCCTCAAAATTCCATAGGAACCGACATAAGTTCCACAATCACAATGGTGAGTCTATCAAGAGTACTCTTGTAGCCTAGGTACTCCCTTATACAAAGTATAGATCTCATTAAGAGTTTCTATTATCTCATCCTCTTATTACTTCAGGATTCATGCTTCACTTGCATGATCATCTCATATTGCTCACGACTTGTTATTACCCATTGAACCTATTTCTTGGGATCTCCAGTGATCTAGGTCGAGTTACCATCATGAGCAAATAATTTCTTTATAGGCTTTAGTCCCATCTTCTTGGATGTATTATGGATTTTCTCTTTAGCTAATCCTTTCGTCAAAGGATCTGCTAAGTTTTCATCAGTGCGTACATGATCCACTCTTACAGCTCCTTTATAGATACAATCTCTAACAGTGTTGTGCTTTTTTCTAATTTGACATCTTTTACCATTATAATAACGGTTCTTAATTTTTACAATAGTCGCGGTACTATTGCAGTTGATCAACACATTTGATCAGAAGGATCTCTGCTAGCAAGCATCTTAACCAACTTTCTTCTTCACTAGCTATGGCTAGTGCTATCATCTCAGACTCCATTATGGACTGAGCCAGGATAGTTTGTTTCTTTGATTTCCAAGATACAGCTCCTCCAGCTATACTAAATATATTGCCACTAGTACCTTTGGAATCATCCAATAAGGTGTTCCAATCTGCATCAATGTATCCTTCTACTACAGTAGGAAATTTCTGGTAAAGTAGGCCGAGATCCATGGTCCTTTTAAGGTACCTCATGACTCACTCAATAGCTTTCCAGTGCTCGTTACTCGGTCTACTCGTAAACCTACACAACAATCCTACGGCATATGCAATGTCGGGTCTAGTACAATTAGTAGCATACCTAAGATTGCCAATGATGTTTGCATAATATGTTTGTCTCACACTTTCACCAGTGTTCTTAAACGGTTTCACACTTGGATTATATGGTGTGCACGCAGGTTTACAGTCAAAAGTATTTATATTTATTTAAGATCTTCTCTACATAGTGTGATTGATCCAAAGAAATTCCTTGCTTGAATCTCGTGATCTTTATACCAAGAATCACGCTCACTTCTCTGAGGTCTTTCATATCAAATTTACGGCACAACAATGATTTCACATCACTAACAATATGAATGTTTGATTCAAGTATGAGTAGATTGTCTTCATAGAGACATATGATAATGTAAATGCGATTCTCATATTTGTAATTAATGCATTTGTCACTTTCATTCTCTTTGTACCCATTCGATATCATTAAGTTATCAAGCTTCTTATGCCATTGCTTTAGATCTTGTTTTAGACCATACAAAGATTTATCTAACTTACAGACCTTGTTTTCTGGTCCATGGGTTACAAACCCTTCCGGTAGTTAATATAGATTTCTTCTTCTAAGTCACCATTTAAAAAAGTTGTTTTAACATCCATTTGGTGTACTATTAAGTTATAAATAGCAGCTATTGAAATAAGTACCCTAATGGATGTAATTCTAGTGACTAGAGAAAAAGTGTCGAAGAAATCTATATTTTCTCTTTGTCTAAAACCCTTGGCTACAAGGTGAGCCTTGTATTTATCAATAGTTCCATCAGATTTTAGTTCCATTTCCAAAACCCATTTACAACCGATTGGTTTACACCCAGGAGGCAAGTCTACTAAGTGCCAGATCTTGTTAGAATCTAGAAATTCTATCTCATTATTCATAGCTTCTTGCCATAAATTTGCATCCAGAGATGACAAGGCTTCTTGAAGATTTATTGGATCTTCTTATACATTATAAGCCGCATAATCGGGCCTATAATCTTTAGCAACTCTTACTCTTTTACTTCGTCGAAGTTCTATTTCTACATTGTCGTCACTTTCTGTGCTTCTTATCACAGGGATGTGACTCGATTGAGTGCCCCCACTATTTCTCAATTTGAAAAGAAATTTTTCTTCATGGAATTCAACATCATTTGATTCTATGATCACTTTTGCATTTAGGTCATAAAACCTATATGCCTTACTGTTTGCTGAATAAAAAGTAAATTCTATGATCATTTGATTATATGATTACTTTTTGACTTGGGAACTCTATTCAGGACATAGAAAAAAAGTCAATAAAATTTCCCTCCACCAGTGAGGTGCAGCACCAGAATTCATCATAATTGCAACAACAAGTTCAGTAAGAGTTTTATTCTTTCTTTCTGCTCTACCATTCATTTCAAGAGAATATAGAGCAGTCGTTTCATGTACAGTCCCATGTTTAATATAAAAATCATTAAATAAGCTAAAACAATATCCAGTTCCCCTATCATTAAGAAGTATCTTAATCTTGTTACTAAATTGAATTTCAATTTCATTATCAAAGGTCTTAAACATAGTAATTTCACAAAAATATAATTTTTAGTGATTATGTACAAATATACCCTAATAGACTGACTAAACTATGCCTTATTTAGAAGAAAATCAGAAACAAGATTTTTTATAATCTCTGAAGTATACATGACATCCTTCAAGATTAAAGTCTTTTCAGAGGTGGACACTATTCCACTTCTCCAATACCGACAACATTAGTGGTGTGGACAACTCCCAATAACACTTTCTTATTCGTGTATGTTTTAAACATTGCACGGTCATAACAAACATGACGAGAAGAGCCAATGTCCATTTACCAACCATCAGATTCACTAATCATGTGTGATTTCAGTGATCAAAGCAATAAATTGCTCATCAATCAAGTTAACCTATGCATTAGGGGAAACACAATGCTGGTCTTTTGTTTGTTAATCATATGACTTGGTGTTCTGGACTGGGCCAGGGTCTGCCCCTCAGTCGAGAAGGCCCAACCCACAGGACATGAGATGGCCCAACAAGGACCTCTTTACATGACCACTGTCGGGCACATACACGCCCCAACAGCGTCGGGCACGTGCCACCCCTCAACATTGTCGAGATCAGCAGAGTCCGTCGAGCAGAGGCATCAAGCCCCTCAGGGCTCGCTCTTCCTCGACACTCAGGTGCTCCTTCCTACGAGGAGCCATCTCCTTCTTACATAAGAGTCCTCCTCGCGAGGACACGTCTCTCCCCGACACGCAAGACTCCTCCCCGCGAGGACACATTCTCATGTAACCACCCACTCCCGATGGAATCGGTCTGCCCTAATTTCGGAGATCTAGGAACGGTTACCCCAGGGTGAAGACCACGTGCTAGTCTTCACTGCGCCACGTAAGCCCTGGCATTTACTTGGATTGGGCCTGACAATTCAGCCCAATGCAAGTAACCGTTGGCCCCGCGCTGGGGGCTCTCTATAAATACCCTCTCACTTGAGAGGGTCAGGTTACACACACTTTCTTACTCTAACCTTGTACTTGCTTTTACTTGTGACCCTTGTCTTACTTGAGCGTCGGAGTACCTTGCAGGTACACCCCCCGCCGTCTTTCAACCTCACCTGAGTTGAAGTCCAGACGACGTTGTTGGCCACCAGATACTATCTGATCCAGGTACGATCACTTGGTTTTCCACAATTGAAGCGAGAAAAAACACCAGTGTCATTTATTTATGGTGGTGATTGTTGCCTATCAATTGGAGTAATTATGGTCCTTGAAGGGTTCTCATTGTTAATTCAATTCATAACATTGCAGTTCTGATTCTTTAATCATTTTCCAAATGGCTTCAGAACTACACCAAATTTCTTTTTGTTGTTTGAAACAACCAAGACTTTTCTTTTTGATCTTGTCTCCGAGATTCTTCTTCAACCCGAAGGCAAATAATCAGACTCTCAATTAAAAATTATTTTGTTTTGTGGTGAAGCGGAATTTTTAAAACCTTTTAAACTAGGGGCAATTTATCAATAATAAAAGCAATTTGGAATTGTTCATCTAAACACATTCCTTTTGTGATGATCTTATAAGCAAACTTTTGAAGTTCATAACATTTGACCTTCACACACCTTTGATTTATGTCATTTGATACTTTAGGTAGCGGCTAACGATATACTTCTTTATTCCAGCTTCCTCGGTGTTATACTTCTTTTGCAGAGCCTCTCCAACTTGTTTTGCAGTATTGCAGATCATCTGCAAGTCCATTAAAAAATATGATTTTGTAGAGATAATCATTCTCTTTCCATAAAGCGATTTATTTTCTGAGTTGGAAATCGTTCGCTTTAATATGTGCATCAAATTCAACTTCAACACTATTAAGTGTTACATATGAACCCACATGAAATTCTGGTATCAGACGTGTGATGTTAAGGTGTGATGTCACAACAACACACTCTGCACAATGGACAGCAATAACAGTAAAATAACACCAGGAATTGTTGACCCAGTTCGGTTACAACCAACCTACTCTGAGGGCTACCAAGCCAGGGATGGAATCCACTACTTGTAGATATAATTTACAGACTCAACAACCCATTGACAATCTCCTAAACTTATACTCTACTAATGACTTCCTACCTAAGAAACCACTTAGGTATGAGAACACCACTCAATCCCTTACAAACTCTCAAAGAGACCACTTTGAGTACCCTTGATCTTACTTCACAGCTTCGATCAAATCACACAGCTCTCTTTGCTTCACAGCTTTAGATAGGACAGAAACTCAACACCTATTCAAACCCTAGAATAGTGTAAATACAAGCACTTTAAACAAACTCTAGACACTAAGTCTTCTGCTCTTGATCTTCTGAATGTTTTCTGTCCACTTTTTCTTTTGGTCTTGTGCGCTTTATATAGCTCCTGAATTGGGCTTGGACTTGTCACAATATTTGATCAGATTTGTTAATTAAAATTGAATCTTCAAAACAAATTTTATCCCCAAAATCTTTTTAAATCTTCAACCTTTTAATTCTCCAACAGACCTGCAATCAAATCTCCCATGTAACAGAAAATATCTATCCCAAGATATTCTCATCCAATGAGTCAACCATTCTCCACAATTCCAGCTAATACGCGTGCCCTAATAACATGTCCTGCTGTTATTAATTCTGCAAGTCTGATGTTACAACATCACCTGTGTGACATCAGACATCCAACTTCAGCACTTAACACAGCCCAGTGTTAAGACTTCAATGTTACAACATCAGCACCTTGACATCAACATTGAATATCCTTTGTTTTACCAAAATTCCAGCCAATCCAGGAACTATCAATCTCCCCCTTTGGCTAATTTTGGCTAAAACAATCTCTGCACTCTGCAAACAACTTCTGCACTCTATACCTTCAGAGATTTCAGCGGAATAATCTTCAGAAATTTGAAACTTATTAGCAGCACTTTGACAATCTTCATAGTCTATATCACTTGATCTGCTGCAGCACCATCTTCATTATTGACAACAGCCAATTGATGCCCCCCCTTGAAAAACATGAACCAGCATCACAGCTGTTCAGTAGCTCACAATATACAACACTTTTCTCCCCCTTGATATCTGCTTGGCTGCACTCTTCAAATGTCAAAATATCTTCACAAGTTCAGTCAAAACTCCCCCTTAATGCAGCAACAACCTTTTCAACTTAACCACCTTTTAGCAGCATCAATCTATCTCCCCCTTAATATCTGCATCACATTAGCAGCAATTGGCAATAACACTCTTGGCTATTTTCTCCCCCTTTTTAGCCACAATTAGGTAACCTTCACCTGGCAGTTGACTACACATTTTCAGAACCACCCCAACTGCCCACAACCCCTCTAGCAGATTCAGTCTTCATAAATGCAGATTCCCAATTTGCTTCTTAACCTTTCAAATTGGTTTGCATCCAAGGCTTTAGTGAATATGTCAGCCAGCTGGTTCTCTGTGGCTACATGTTCCAAGGTAACAACTTTTTCTTCTACCAGATCCCTTATGAAATGATGCCTTATGTCTATGTGCTTTGTCCTACTGTGCTGTATAGGATTTTTAGATATATTAATTGCACTCAGATTATCGCAGTACAAAGTCATAACATCTTGTTTAACATTGTATTCACTCAACATCTGCTTCATCCAGACCAGCTGAGAGCAACTACTTCCTGCTGCTATATACTCCGCTTCAGCCGTTGAGAGAGATACACAATTCTGCTTCTTGCTGAACCAGGAAATCAGATTGTTTCCTAGAAAGAAACATCCTCCTGAAGTGCTTTTTCTATCATCTGCACTTCCAGCCCAATCAGCATCACAGTATCCTTTTAAAACAGTCCCAGAATCATGGCTATATAACATTCCATAGTCACTTGTGCCATTTACATATTTCAGAATCCTCTTCACTTGATTCAAGTGACTTACCTTTGGATCAGACTGATATCTAGCACATACTCCAACAGCAAAGGAAATATCAGGTCTGCTTGCTGTGAGATATAGTAAACTCCCAATCATACTTCTGTACAAGCTGTGATCCACACTCACTCCATTCTCATCCTTGGATAGCTTCAAATAGGTGGGAGCAGATGTCCTTTTGTGATTAGCTTTATCTAGGCCAAACTTCTTTACTATGCTCTTAGCATATTTGCTTTGAGAAATGAAGATAGAATCCTTCATTTGTCTGACTTGCAATCCAAGGAAGTAGCTAAGTTCTCCAACCAAACTCATTTCAAATTCTGATTGCATTTGTTGGACAAACTGTTTTACCATAGCATCTGACATCCCCCCAAATACAATGTCATCCACATTGATCACCTCCTCACTCTTTTCTTTTTCAGGAGTAGTTCTATCATTAATTTCCTCATGCACATCTTCTTCTTCTCCTCCTCTTTCAGAATCCTCAATGACAGACACGGCAAGTCTATGAAGATCAGATTCTTCTCCTTGCATGTCTACCTTTTCTGCTGGCATCTGATTCAACGGTACATAAATTCTTTTCACAGGTATTCCTTTGTCCAGTATTTTGGTTGCCAGATTACCCATACTCTTATCAACATCAAACTTTTCCACCACAGTTTGAGACGCGGATGACCTAGGTGATGATTTATCACTAAATAGGACACTGGTAACTAGCTTCTTTGTTTCACTATTTTTAAAAGTAGTTGCAGCCCTTTTTGAAGCAAGTTTAGAAGGTCTAGGTTTACCTGATTCTGGTAACATTACGGAGATGGGTTGAATATTCAGAGCTTCGTCTTCAGAGTACTCATTTGTAGAAACCCTAGCGTTATTCTGCGAAGAACTTTTAGAAGGAGAAGCTGTTTGCTTTGACATGGTTCCTTTGAGGGAGTACAGAGTAAGATGATTCTTCTTGTTGAGGGGGATGAATGGAAGGAAGAAATACTCTTTGATGAACCGTGATTTTGCTGCACTAGAGAATGATGGTCTGAGGTATGGCGCCAGCTTTTCAGTATTTAAAGACCAATTACTAATTTTCTCCCTCCATAAATACTTTCCTTTTAAAACACTCACATCATAACTTGTTAACTTTGAGTGACCTTTCAGCATCCTGATGTCACAGTCTGATGTTATAACATCAACATCATTAGTTGAATTCCCTTCAAGAGAAATCCACTGATAGCAATTGTCTTTGGTTCTGGCACCCTTCATAACAACCTGATTATATTCATCAGAAACCACACAATCATCCTTAGTGTAGTTTACCTTGTAACCTTCATCACACAACTGGCTTATGCTGATCAAATTTGTACTTAAGCCATTGACAAACATAACATTGTCAAGTTCAGGTCTACCATCACCTTGCACTTTCCCAACTCCTGCAACAACACCTTTTTCTCCATTGCCAAATATGACCTCATGAGAGGGACAAGGTCTAAGATCATCAAACATGGATTTACATCCAGACATGTGCTTGGAACACCCACTGTCAAAATACCATGTTCCTTCTTTATCACCCATGTGAGCCAATAAGCACTTCACCTTCTCCTTAGGTACCCATTGTTTAACAACTTTGGGCCTGTGCTCTCTCCATCTGTTTTGAGGCTGAGGGTATCCATGCAGCTTGTAGCAAGAGTACTACATATGTCCAAATCTTCCACAATAGTAGCATCTCACCCTTTCATCTCTGAATCGTCTGCCATGATGAGATTGCTTATGCTGCCATCCATAATGTGATCTCCTCCTACCATAACTGCCCTGCCATCTATTATGTTGATATCTTCTCCCATAAGACGGCTGAGAGTGTTGTTTCCTGGATTGTCTCCCATAATGGTGTGGCTTTCTTCTTCCATATACATAAGGAACAACATTGGTGTATCCATACCCATAACCATACCAGTTGTCCTGATGTTGAGACATCTGATGAGACATGTGCTGTTTGAACTGAGCAGCTTGCATGCTCTCATGGTATTGTGGGGGCATATACTGACTAGCTCCCTGTGGCTGTTTTTTCTTCTGATAGGGACCAGTCTTCTTCTCAATCTTCTTAGGTTGTGAAACATCAGCTTTCTTAGGGGTAGGATCCTGTTTCTTTAGCTGATGTTGAGATGAAGGTTGTGACACTTCCTTCTTTGAACCTGAAGTGCTTCCTTCTGAAGTTCCCTTGTCCTCAGCCACATAACCTATCTCAGCTTTATCTCCAGCAGCTTTTTCTGACTGAAGTATCTTGTCAAGTGTGTCTGTACCACAGCTCAGCATCCTAACAGACCTGGTCATTTGATCAAGATGAGCTCTAACTAGCACCACTTCATTTTCAAGATCAGTCTTTTCATTCTCTAGCTGAGCAATCTGTTGCTTGTGGCACTTGTTTTCTTGACAAATCTCAGCACTCTTTAAACACAGCTCTTGATAGGTGGATGCCAACTCCTCATAAGTTACTTCTCCATCACTAGAATCATCATCAGAAACAACAGCTCCTGTTAAAGCTCTCACACGCTTTGCTGACTCGCCTTCACTTTCACTATCAGAGTCAGACCAGGAAACTGTCATGCCCTTCTTCTGCTTTTTCAAGAAGGTGGGACATTCTTTCTTGACATGTCCATACCCTTCGCACTCAAAGCACTGCACTCCTTTATCTTGGGCAGTTTTCTCTTCATCCTTCTTGCTGGTGTCAGACGTCATGTTCTTGACATTAGGCCTGGAGTTATTATTCATTCTCTTGAATACTTTGGTGAACTGTCTTCCCAACATCACTATGGCCTGAGATAAATCCTCCTGGGATTCAGTACTCTTTCCTTTATCTTCTTCATTATTTGACACCAGGGCTATACTCTTTGGCTTCTTTTCTGGTTCTTCCTCATTCAACCCAAGCTCAAAGGTTTGAAGAGATCCAATGAGCTCATCTACTCTCATCTTGCTGATGTCTTGTGATTCTTCAATGGCAGTAACCTTCATCTTATACTTCTTAGGTAGGGACCTAAGTATCTTCCTCATAAGCTTTTCATCTGACATCTTCTCTCCAAGAGCACTAGATGCATTGGCCAGCTCAAGAACACTCATGTGGAAATCATGAATAGTCTCATCTTCCTTCATCTTCAGGCTTTCAAATTTTGATGTTAAAATCTGAAGTCTTGACATCTTGACTCTAGATGTTCCTTCATGAGTAGCCTGCAAGATATCCCATGCTTGCTTAGCAACTTCACAAGTATTAATTAACCTGAAGATGTTCTTATCCACTCCATTGAAGATAGCATTCAGAGCTTTGGAATTTCCAAGGGCAAGCTCATCTTCCTCCTTGGTCCACTCTTCTTCAGGCTTTAGCTTAGAGGTGCCTTCTTTATCTTTACCAGCATCATCCTTCTCACACATGACAGGTGTTTTCCACTCTTTAATAACAGCCTTCCAAGCCCTACTGTCCAAGGATTTTAAGAAAGTGGTCATCCTTGGCTTCCAATAGTCATAATTGGATCCATCCAAAATAGGGGGTCTGTTGACGAATCCTCCAACTTCTTTGTCCATCTTTTCACCAGAAAGTAACTTCCCTAGATCTCACCTAGAGACAGACAGGATGCCTGCTCTGATACCAATTGAAATTCTGGTATCAGACGTGTGATGTTAAGGTGTGAAGTCACAACAACACACTCTGCACAATGGACAGCAATAACAGTAAAATAACACCAAGAATTGTTGACCCAGTTCGGTTACAACCAACCTACTCTGGGGGCTACCAAGCCAGGGATGGAATTCACTACTTGTAGATATAATTTACAGACTCAACAACCCGTTGACAATCTCCTAAACTTATACTCTACTAATGACTTCCTACCTAAGAAACCACTTAGGTATGAGAACACCATTCAATCCCTTACAAACTCTCAAAGAGACCACTTTGAGTACCCTTGATCTTACTTCACAACTTTGATCAAATCACACAGCTCTCTTTGCTTCACAGCTTTAGAGAGGACATAAACTCAACACCTATTCAAACCCTAGAATAGTGTAAATACAAGCACTTTAAACAAACTCTAGACACTAAGCCTTCTGCTCTTGATCTTCTGAATGTTTTCTGTCCACTTTTTCTTTTGGTCTTGTGCGCTTTATATAGCTCCTGAATTGGGCTTGGACTTGTCACAATATTTGATCAGATTTTTTAATTAAAACTGAATCTTCAAAACAGATTTTATCCCCAAAATCTTTTTAAATCTTCAACCTTTTAATTCTCCAACAGGCCTGCAATCAAATCTCCCATGTAACAGAAAATATCTATCCCAAGATATTCTCATCCAATGAGTCAACCACTCTCCACAATTCCAGCTAATAAGCGTGCCCTAATAACATGTCCTGCTGTTATTAATTCTGCAGGTCTGATGTTACAACATCACCTGTGTGACATCAGACATCCAACTTCAGCACTTAACTACTTAACACAGCCCAGTGTTAAGACTTCAATGTTACAACATCAGCACCGTGACATCAATATTGAATATCCTTTGTTTTACCAAATTTCCAGCCAATCCAGGAACTATCACCACATATTTCTTACCGTTAATTTGTTCAGTTGATCCATAAGGAGCAACAGGAATATCATTGATCAGAACGTTGACAAACTTTTTTCATAAAAATTGCAAATTTTGTTGCCAGCATTTGAAGTGACTTCTGTAACGGTCCGTTTTTAATATTTCCTTTTCCCGTGCTTTTTGGTGTTAATTGGTCGAGTCTTTATTTTTAATTGAGCAATATATGTTAATTGCTAATTGATGTGAATATATGTTATTTTTGCACATTGTGTATTTTTACCGTTTTTGAGAGTTTGCGGGGAAAATTGGAATAAAGGGTATATGATATATTTCATAATTAATAGTGTTAGTTAATAATAGTTAGTTTAGATATTTATTAGAAATGTTTAGAATTTTTAAGTTAAGAAAATATAAAAGAAAATAGTTAGTATAAGTTTAGAAAAAGAAGAAAAAGAAAAGTTAGTAGAGTTTCCCAAAAGAGAAGAAAAAGAGAGAAGAGGAAAAGAGAAGAGAAAGAAGAAAAGAGAGGAAAAACTTGTGAAGGAAGAAATCAATCTCCCGACTTTCTAGAACACGATTAAATCGGGTAAGGGTGCGAAACTCGGTTATTATATCATTGTGTATGATTATGTATGTTTTGTATGGATGTTTTGGTTGGTTTTCCACATGTTTCCGTTTATGCCGTATTGGACGAACTCGATAGAAACTGATGTTTTTACGGTCGAAAAGTCGTATAAATACATGTGTTGGTTGGTTATATGTATGTGAGCTGCTGTTTGAAGTTTCATTAAGTTTGGTTATGTTTCGGTTAGTTTTCGGTATGGTTCCGTTGTTGTTTCCGTTTAGGTCGAATTATAGGAAATTGATAGAAAACGATGTTTTCACGGTTAGAATTCGAAATAAATTACGTAGTTGTATCGAGGAAGGTTAGGTCGTCGTATGTCGTGCTTTTTATTCGATTTGGTGAAGTTTAAAAATTCTGGTTTTTGAAAGGTTGAAATTTAATCGAAAAATCGAACGTCGTAGAAATTTCGTTTATGTGTTCTAAATTGTTCTTATGTATTTGGTGGTTGCGCGTATATGTTTGTTTCGGTGAAAATGTTCGATTTAGTCGAGTTTTCGGGGATTCGGGAAAAGGACAGCAAAGTTGTAATTTGAAAAATCTGGTTTTTTGTGAAAAACAGGGTTAGGGATCGATACATAATCCCAGGGACCGATCCCTACTGTGAAAATTGGGAAAAATGGAATTTTTACTACAGCAGGGATCGATACATGCGAGTTAGGGATCGATACATGAGGTCTTTATGTATCGATACATAAAGCCTATGTATCGATACCTACTGTGCTGAAGCAGAAATTCTGGTTTGTCGGGGAAACTTCGGAAATTCATATCTCTTGAACCGTAAGTCGGTTTTGATCCCCGTTTGAAGCGTTGGAAAGCTAACGAGATGTTCTTTCTAGGAAAAATAGTTTTGGGGTCTGAACTTGGTCCAATCGGTACAGTTTTTACGAACCTTTTCGTAGTGTCGGGCGTCCGGTTTACGTTTTCGCATTATCTTGAAATATTCATATCTTGTTAACCGTTTATCGTATTTAAGAGTTCTTTATACCGAATCGAAGCTGTCGATGAGTACTTTTTGATGATGATAGAAAATATTATTTTTGGCCGACTTTTAGCCGACTTTTTTGGAAAACCGAATAATGGAATTTTGAGTTATTTTTCAATATTGTAAGACATATTATGATATGTTATGAGATGGCTTGTGTGATGATTCTTTGATGGGAATTTGATGTTGTGGAATGGTATATTGGTGTTTGTGGCCATTTTGGGCAATTGTGTGCATTACTTTATATGTACTTGAAATACATGATTATTGTTAATGCATGAGCATTTGATGTTGGCATGAGTCATTAATGTGTCAAGTATCATGATATGCATTATTGCATTGGAAGATTCATAGATGAATCAGTTTTATCGTCTTACGCCCTGAAATAATGGTAGAAGCGATTAATCACAAATGATTGTGCGCCCTGAAATAGTGGACTATGGCAATCGGATTGTGCGCCTTGAAATAGTGGTCGAAAGCAATCCATAAACGTCGTACGCCCTGAAATAATGGTTTATAGCGACGGGGAACATCGTAGGCCCGACGGGGAGTTACTCTATGTAACGAGCGATGATTCCAAGAGTTCCTGGGGGACTAATGAATTACAAGGTTGGATTGGTACCGCATGCGTAGAGTCGTTGTGTCGGTCTCTGTGCATTTGCATAATTCATTACATGAATGTTTATGTGTTGAATTTTGAGAAGGATTTGTTATGCATTGTGTTAATGTATATGCTTATGTGATTGATGTGTGAAATGGGTTTAATATGTCTTGTGTTGGTTACAAGTATCGTATTTGTGTGGTGAGAATAATTGTGCATATTTTGCTAAGTGTTTTATAATGATATGCAATTATATTATAATCCTGTTTCTCACCCTTCTGCTGTGGTTTAATGCTGTAATGGCATTGCAGATTAGACGCTGGAGGTCTTTTGCGAAGATTAGTGTCTTCGTCTTTTTGTCGTTCCGTCGGCTCTGATATGTAACACGGGTAGTCGGGGTTCGAGTGTAGATGTTTCTTTTAGCTTGTATATAGTGGCCTTGTATGAACTTGTATATGACATACTTATCTTATGTGATGACATCAGTTATGGATGTTCCGCTTTAATTCTGTAACTGAACGATGGTATTTTGGAACTGAGTTCCTTTGTTTATAAAAACTATCCAGGTGTTATATATCTTTATGAGCAGGTTGTTTTTAGTTCACGTTGGTGTGGCATCT
Source organism: Lathyrus tuberosus (assembly GCA_022829125.1). Lineage (NCBI taxonomy): Eukaryota > Viridiplantae > Streptophyta > Magnoliopsida > Fabales > Fabaceae > Lathyrus > Lathyrus tuberosus. The sequence continues at coordinate 6,737,736 of JALAZF010000049.1, forward strand.
CTGGCTATATCATGATAAATTATTCTTTGCTCTGATGTTTTATTTATAAGATTAGTTTATTCCGGTTTTTGTACGGGGTATAGAAGGGGTGTTACATTAAGTGGTATCAGAGCCAGTGTCTGTTTGGTCTGTCCGACCGTGTCCTTGTGTCGTTGTTGGATTGTTGCACTCTGTTGAGTGGTTGTTTAACCATAATTTGCTATCATTGGGAATGTTCAGATTATGGCGGGAAGACGCGATGCTGCTATGACTGCGGCCATGCAAGCTATGGCGCAAGCGATGCAGAATTTACCCAATGCTACGGCAGACGAGGAATCGCGTAGTATGGATAAGTTTCAGAAGAATAATCCACCGAGCTTTAAGGGTACTCATGATCCTGAGGGAGCACAGATTTGGCTGAAGAAGATTGAGAAGATCTTCCGTTTCATTAGGTGTTCCGAGGATCAGAAGGTGCAGTTTGGTACTCATGTGTTGGAAAAGGAAGCTGAAGACTGGTGGGCGAATGCTTCTCAGAGGTTTGAGGAGGATGAGATAGTGGTTACATGGGCTGTGTTCAAAGATGCTTTTCTGGAGAAGTATTTTCCGGAAGATGAGAGAGGTAAAAAGGAAATTGAATTTCTTGAACTGAAGCAGGATAATTCCTCTGTTGCGGATTATGCTGCTAAGTTTGAAGAACTGGTGAAGTTTTGTCCCAATTATAATACGGCTGGTTCGGAGAGGTCTAAGTGTTTGAAGTTTGTGAATGGCTTGAGGCCAGAAATTAAGCAAGGTATCGGTTATCAGGAGATAAGACAGTTTTCAGTGTTGGTGAACAAGAGTCGGATTTTTGATGAGGATAGCAAGGCGCGTGCTACTCATTACAAGAATCTGAATGATAAGAAAGGAAAGGGGCAGTTCAGAGGTAGGCCTTATGCTACCCCTGTTGATAAAGGGAAACAGAAGTTTACTTTTGATAGGAAGCCTAGTGGTGGAGGAATGAATTCTGCTGTGAAATGTTACAATTGTGGTGGTTTAGGTCATCGTATATCGGAATGTAAGAGGAATATGAATAATGTGGATAAGTGTGCTAATTGTGGTTTGAAGGGTCATGTGGCTGCTGATTGTAGGAGGAAGAATGGGGTTACATGTTATAATTGTGGGGAAGTTGGTCATGTTAGTACGAGGTGCACGAAACCGAAGCAAGCTCAACCTAGAGGGAAAGTATTTGCATTGGCGGGAGCTCAGCCTACTAATGCAGATCGTTTGATCAGAGGTACTTGTTTTATTAATAGTAATCTTTTAATTGCTATTATTGATACTGGAGCGACTCATTCGTTTATTTCGATTGATTGTGCGAAACGTTTGAATTTGGTGTTGTCTAAGATGGGTGGAGAGATGGTTATCGATACTCCAGCTTCGGGGTCGGTAACTACTTCTTTCGTTTGTTTAAGTTGTCCTTTGACAATTTTTGGTAGAGATTTTGTGATGGACTTGGTATGTTTGCCATTGAAGGGTTTGGATGTGATTCTGGGAATGAACTGGTTAGAGTTCAATCGTGTTCATCTTGATTGTTATCTTAAGCGGGTGAGATTTCCTTCTCTTGAAGAAGAAAGGGAATCTGGTTTCTTATCTACCAAAGAGTTGAAGAAACTTTTGGCGGAGGAAGCTCAGTTGTTTGGATTGTTTGCATCGTTGTCTGTGGAGAGTCAAGTTGCAATTGGAAGTTTTCCTGTTGTGTGTGATTTTCAGGAGGTGTTTCCGGATGATTTTTCAGATGTGCCGCCAGAAAGAGAGGCGGAGTTTTCTATAGACCTAGTTCCTGGTACTAGACCTGTATCTATGGCACCATATCGGATGTCAGCATCTGAGTTGGTGGAGTTGAAAAGACAATTGAATGAGTTGTTGGAAAAGAGGTTTGTAAGGCCTAGCGTATCACCTTGGGGTGCTCCTGTTTTGTTGGTCAAAAAGAAAGATGGAAGTATGCGTTTGTGTATCGATTATCGGCAGTTGAATAAAGTGACGATTAAGAACAAGTATCCACTTCCAAGGATCGATGACTTGATGGATCAACTAGTGGGTGCAAGTGTGTTTAGTAAGATTGATTTGAGGTCAGGATACCATCAGATTCGGGTTAAAGAGGAGGATATTCAGAAGACGGCCTTTAGGACACGATACGGACATTACGAGTTTTCTGTGATGCCGTTCGGGGTTTCTAATGCGCCGGGTGTGTTTATGGAGTATATGAATCGTATATTCCATGAGCATTTAGATCATTTTGTTGTTGTTTTTATTGATGACATTTTGATTTATTCTAAGTCTCAGGAAGAACATGCGGAGCATTTGCGAATTGTGTTGCAGATTCTGAAGGAGAAGAGACTTTTTGCTAAGTTGTCCAAGTGTGAGTTCTGGTTGTCAGAAGTGAGTTTTCTTGGGCATGTGATTTCAGGTAATGGTATTGCTGTGGATCCATCCAAAGTAGAGGCTGTTCTACAATGGGAGGCTCCTAGATCTGTTACTGAAATTCGAAGTTTTCTGGGTTTAGCTGGATATTACCGAAGGTTTATCGAAGGTTTTTCCAAGTTGGCACTTCCGTTGACTCAACTGACTTGTAAGGGTAAGGCATTTATTTGGGATATTCAATGTGAAGAAAGTTTCAACGAGCTGAAGAAGAGATTGACTACAGCTCCGATTTTGATCTTACCGAATCCTAATGAATCGTTCGTTGTGTATTGTGATGCATCTCTAATTGGTTTAGGTGGTGTTTTGATGCAAGATGGTAAGGTGGTTGCTTATGCTTCGAGGCAGTTACGAGTTCATGAGAAGAATTATCCTACTCATGATTTAGAATTAGCTGCGATGGTTTTTGTATTAAAGATTTGGAGGCATTATCTCTACGGTGCTAGATTCGAAGTCTTTAGTGATCATAAAAGTTTAAAATACTTGTTTGATCAGAAAGAGTTAAATATGAGGCAACGGAGATGGTTGGAACTTCTGAAGGACTATGACTTTAGCTTGAATTACCATCCTGGTAAGGCTAACGTGGTAGCTGATGCTTTGAGTCGGAAATCTTTGCGTATATCAGCTTTGATGGTGAAAGAGTGGGAACTTCTGGAACAATTTCGAGACTTGAGTTTGGTTTGTGAGCTTTCACATGAGAGTGTGAAGCTTGGTATGTTAAAGATCACTAATGATTTTCTGTTGTCTGTTATAGAGAAACAGAAGTTGGACTTGAAACTTGTTAATTTGTTGCTAGTTGGAAATCAAGAAGTGAACGGTGACTTTAAAGTGGATGATCAGGGTATTTTGAGATTCCGTGGTAGAATTTGTATACCGGATGATGCAGAGTTGAAAAAGATGATTCTTGAGGAAGGACACCGGAGTAGTATGAGTATACATCCTGGTGCTAATAAGATGTACCAAGATTTGAAGAAAATATTTTGGTGGTCTGGTTTGAAACGAGATGTGGCTCAGTTTGTGTATGCGTGTTTGACTTGTCAGAAGTCGAAAGTGGAACATCAGAGGCCTGCAGGATTAATGCAACCGTTGGATATTCCGGAGTGGAAATGGGATAGTATATCGATGGATTTTGTGACGGGTTTACCTAATTCTCCGAGTGGGCATAATGCTATTTGGGTGATCGTGGATAGACTGACTAAATCGGTGCATTTCTTTCCGATTGATATCAGTTATTCTATGGAGCGTTTGGCTGAGATTTATATCAGTGTGATTGTGAAGTTGCATGGCGTCCCGTTGAGTATTGTTTCTGATCGTGATCCGAGGTTTACTTCCAGATTTTGGGAAAGTTTGCAAAAGGCGTTAGGTTCTAAGCTGAGATTGAGTTCTGCTTATCATCCGCAGACTGATGGTCAGACGGAGAGAACAATTCAGTCATTGGAAGATTTACTGAGATCTTGTGTTCTTGAGCAAGGTAGAGTTTGGGACAGTTTTCTTTCATTGATCGAGTTTACGTATAATAACAGTTTCCATTCTAGTATCGGAATGGCACCTTTTGAGGCACTGTATGGAAGAAGATGTCGAACACCTTTGTGTTGGCATGAATCTGGTGAAAGTGCAGTAGTTGGACCTGAGTTAGTTCAACAAACGACGGAAAAGGTGAAACTTATTCGGGAGAAGATGAAAGCTTCTCAGAGTAGGCAAAAGAGTTATCATGATAAAAGGAAAAGAGATCTTGAGTTTCAAGCGGGTAATCATGTGTTTTTGAGGGTTTCGCCGGTGACTGGTGTTGGACGTGCTTTGAAGTCGAGGAAGCTTACTTCACGTTTTATTGGTCCATATCAGATATCCGAAAGAGTTGGTGCAGTGGCTTACAGGATATCATTGCCACCGAATCTTTCAAATCTACATGATGTTTTCCATGTTTCACAGCTACGGAAGTATGTTCCAGATCCGTCTCATGTGATTCCGATGGATGAGGTTGAGGTAAGAGATAATCTTACGGTTGAGGTTTTACCGGTGAGGATTTTAGATCGCGAGTTGAAAAGGTTAAGAGGCAAGGAGATTGCACTTGTGAAAGTGGCATGGGGAGGTGCTGCTGAGGGTAATTTGACATGGGAATTGGAAAGTCGGATGCGGGAGTCGTATCCGGAGTTGTTTGAATCAGGTAATATTTTCGAGGACGAAAATTTCTAAAGTGGGGGAGAGTTGTAACGGTCCGTTTTTAATATTTCCTTTTCCCGTGCTTTTTGGTGTTAATTGGTCGAGTCTTTATTTTTAATTGAGCAATATATGTTAATTGCTAATTGATGTGAATATATGTTATTTTTGCACATTGTGTATTTTTACCGTTTTTGAGAGTTTGCGGGGAAAATTGGAATAGAGGGTATATGACATATTTCATAATTAATAGTGTTAGTTAATAATAGTTAGTTTAGATATTTATTAGAAATGTTTAGAATTTTTAAGTTAAGAAAATATAAAAGAAAATAGTTAGTATAAGTTTAGAAAAAGAAGAAAAAGAAAAGTTAGTAGAGTTTCCCAAAAGAGAAGAAAAAGAGAGAAGAGGAAAAGAGAAGAGAAAGAAGAAAAGAGAGGAAAAACTTGTGAAGGAAGAAATCAATCTCCCGACTTTCTAGAACACGATTAAATCGGGTAAGGGTGCGAAACTCGGTTATTATATCATTGTGTATGATTATGTATGTTTTGTATGGATGTTTTGGTTGGTTTTCCACATGTTTCCGTTTATGCCGTATTGGACGAACTCGATAGAAACTGATGTTTTTACGGTCGAAAAGTCGTATAAATACATGTGTTGGTTGGTTATATGTATGTGAGCTGCTGTTTGAAGTTTCATTAAGTTTGGTTATGTTTCGGTTAGTTTTCGGTATGGTTCCGTTGTTGTTTCCGTTTAGGTCGAATTATAGGAAATTGATAGAAAACGATGTTTTCACGGTTAGAATTCGAAATAAATTACGTAGTTGTATCGAGGAAGGTTAGGTCGTCGTATGTCGTGCTTTTTATTCGATTTGGTGAAGTTTAAAAATTCTGGTTTTTGAAAGGTTGAAATTTAATCGAAAAATCGAACGTCGTAGAAATTTCGTTTATGTGTTCTAAATTGTTCTTATGTATTTGGTGGTTGCGCGTATATGTTTGTTTCGGTGAAAATGTTCGATTTAGTCGAGTTTTCGGGGATTCGGGAAAAGGACAGCAAAGTTGTAATTTGAAAAATCTGGTTTTTTGTGAAAAACAGGGTTAGGGATCGATACATAATCCCAGGGATCGATCCCTACTGTGAAAATTGGGAAAAATGGAATTTTTACTACAGCAGGGATCGATACATGCGAGTTAGGGATCGATACATGAGGTCTTTATGTATCGATACATAAAGCCTATGTATCGATACCTACTGTGCTGAAGCAGAAATTCTGGTTTGTCGGGGAAACTTCGGAAATTCATATCTCTTGAACCGTAAGTCGGTTTTGATCCCCGTTTGAAGCGTTGGAAAGCTAACGAGATGTTCTTTCTAGGAAAAATAGTTTTGGGGTCTGAACTTGGTCCAATCGGTACAGTTTTTACGAACCGTTTCGTAGTGTCGGGCGTCCGGTTTACGTTTTCGCATTATCTTGAAATATTCATATCTTGTTAACCGTTTATCGTATTTAAGAGTTCTTTATACCGAATCGAAGCTGTCGATGAGTACTTTTTGATGATGATAGAAAATATTATTTTTGGCCGACTTTTAGCCGACTTTTTCGGAAAACCGAATAATGGAATTTTGAGTTATTTTTCAATATTGTAAGACATATTATGATATGTTATGAGATGGCTTGTGTGATGATTCTTTGATGGGAATTTGATGTTGTGGAATGGTATATTGGTGTTTGTGGCCATTTTGGGCAATTGTGTGCATTACTTTATATGTACTTGAAATACATGATTATTGTTAATGCATGAGCATTTGATGTTGGCATGAGTCATTAATGTGTCAAGTATCATGATATGCATTATTGCATTGGAAGATTCATAGATGAATCAGTTTTATCGTCTTACGCCCTGAAATAATGGTAGAAGCGATTAATCACAAATGATTGTGCGCCCTGAAATAGTGGACTATGGCAATCGGATTGTGCGCCTTGAAATAGTGGTCGAAAGCAATCCATAAACGTCGTACGCCCTGAAATAATGGTTTATAGCGACGGGGAACATCGTAGGCCCGACGGGGAGTTACTCTATGTAACGAGCGATGATTCCAAGAGTTCCTGGGGGACTAATGAATTACAAGGTTGGATTGGTACCGCATGCGTAGAGTCGTTGTGTCGGTCTCTGTGCATTTGCATAATTCATTACATGAATGTTTATGTGTTGAATTTTGAGAAGGATTTGTTATGCATTGTGTTAATGTATATGCTTATGTGATTGATGTGTGAAATGGGTTTAATATGTCTTGTGTTGGTTACAAGTATCGTATTTGTGTGGTGAGAATAATTGTGCATATTTTGCTAAGTGTTTTATAATGATATGCAATTATATTATAATCCTGTTTCTCACCCTTCTGCTGTGGTTTAATGCTGTAATGGCATTGCAGATTAGACGCTGGAGGTCTTTTGCGAAGATTAGTGTCTTCGTCTTTTTGTCGTTCCGTCGGCTCTGATATGTAACACGGGTAGTCGGGGTTCGAGTGTAGATGTTTCTTTTAGCTTGTATATAGTGGCCTTGTATGAACTTGTATATGACATACTTATCTTATGTGATGACATCAGTTATGGATGTTCCGCTTTAATTCTGTAACTGAACGATGGTATTTTGGAACTGAGTTCCTTTGTTTATAAAAACTATCCAGGTGTTATATATCTTTATGAGCAGGTTGTTTTTAGTTCACGTTGGTGTGGCATCTCTGGCTATATCATGATAAATTATTCTTTGCTCTGATGTTTTATTTATAAGATTAGTTTATTCCGGTTTTTGTACGGGGTATAGAAGGGGTGTTACATTAAGTGGTATCAGAGCCAGTGTCTGTTTGGTCTGTCCGACCGTGTCCTTGTGTCGTTGTTGGACTGTTGCACTCTGTTGAGTGGTTGTTTAACCATAATTTGCTATCATTGGGAATGTTCAGATTATGGCGGGAAGACGCGATACTGCTATGACTGCGGCCATGCAAGCTATGGCGCAAGCGATGCAGAATTTACCCAATGCTGCGGCAGACGAGGAATCGCGTAGTATGGATAAGTTTCAGAAGAATAATCCACCGAGCTTTAAGGGTACTCATGATCCTGAGGGAGCACAGATTTGGCTGAAGAAGATTGAGAAGATCTTCCGTTTCATTAGGTGTTCCGAGGATCAGAAGGTGCAGTTTGGTACTCATGTGTTGGAAAAGGAAGCTGAAGACTGGTGGGCGAATGCTTCTCAGAGGTTTGAGGAGGATGAGATAGTGGTTACATGGGCTGTGTTCAAAGATGCTTTTCTGGAGAAGTATTTTCCGGAAGATGAGAGAGGTAAAAAGGAAATTGAATTTCTTGAACTGAAGCAGGATAATTCCTCTGTTGCGGATTATGCTGCTAAGTTTGAAGAACTGGTGAAGTTTTGTCCCAATTATAATACGGCTGGTTCGGAGAGGTCTAAGTGTTTGAAGTTTGTGAATGGCTTGAGGCCAGAAATTAAGCAAGGTATCGGTTATCAGGAGATAAGACAGTTTTCAGTGTTGGTGAACAAGAGTCGGATTTTTGATGAGGATAGCAAGGCGCGTGCTACTCATTACAAGAATCTGAATGATAAGAAAGGAAAGGGGCAGTTCAGAGGTAGGCCTTATGCTACCCCTGTTGATAAAGGGAAACAGAAGTTTACTTTTGATAGGAAGCCTAGTGGTGGAGGAATGAATTCTGCTGTGAAATGTTACAATTGTGGTGGTTTAGGTCATCGTATATCGGAATGTAAGAGGAATATGAATAATGTGGATAAGTGTGCTAATTGTGGTTTGAAGGGTCATGTGGCTGCTGATTGTAGGAGGAAGAATGGGGTTACATGTTATAATTGTGGGGAAGTTGGTCATGTTAGTACGAGGTGCACGAAACCGAAGCAAGCTCAACCTAGAGGGAAAGTATTTGCATTGGCGGGAGCTCAGCCTACTAATGCAGATCGTTTGATCAGAGGTACTTGTTTTATTAATAGTAATCTTTTAATTGCTATTATTGATACTGGAGCGACTCATTCGTTTATTTCGATTGATTGTGCGAAACGTTTGAATTTGGTGTTGTCTAAGATGGGTGGAGAGATGGTTATCGATACTCCAGCTTCGGGGTCGGTAACTACTTCTTTCGTTTGTTTAAGTTGTCCTTTGACAATTTTTGGTAGAGATTTTGTGATGGACTTGGTATGTTTGCCATTGAAGGGTTTGGATGTGATTCTGGGAATGAACTGGTTAGAGTTCAATCGTGTTCATCTTGATTGTTATCTTAAGCGGGTGAGATTTCCTTCTCTTGAAGAAGAAAGGGAATCTGGTTTCTTATCTACCAAAGAGTTGAAGAAACTTTTGGCGGAGGAAGCTCAGTTGTTTGGATTGTTTGCATCGTTGTCTGTGGAGAGTCAAGTTGCAATTGGAAGTTTTCCTGTTGTGTGTGATTTTCAGGAGGTGTTTCCGGATGATTTTTCAGATGTGCCGCCAGAAAGAGAGGTGGAGTTTTCTATAGACCTAGTTCCTGGTACTAGACCTGTATCTATGGCACCATATCGGATGTCAGCATCTGAGTTGGTGGAGTTGAAAAGACAATTGAATGAGTTGTTGGAAAAGAGGTTTGTAAGGCCTAGCGTATCACCTTGGGGTGCTCCTGTTTTGTTGGTCAAAAAGAAAGATGGAAGTATGCGTTTGTGTATCGATTATCGGCAGTTGAATAAAGTGACGATTAAGAACAAGTATCCACTTCCAAGGATCGATGACTTGATGGATCAACTAGTGGGTGCAAGTGTGTTTAGTAAGATTGATTTGAGGTCAGGATACCATCAGATTCGGGTTAAAGAGGAGGATATTCAGAAGACGGCCTTTAGGACACGATACGGACATTACGAGTTTTCTGTGATGCCGTTCGGGGTTTCTAATGCGCCGGGTGTGTTTATGGAGTATATGAATCGTATATTCCATGAGCATTTAGATCATTTTGTTGTTGTTTTTATTGATGACATTTTGATTTATTCTAAGTCTCAGGAAGAACATGCGGAGCATTTGCGAATTGTGTTGCAGATTCTGAAGGAGAAGAGACTTTTTGCTAAGTTGTCCAAGTGTGAGTTCTGGTTGTCAGAAGTGAGTTTTCTTGGGCATGTGATTTCAGGTAATGGTATTGCTGTGGATCCATCCAAAGTAGAGGCTGTTCTACAATGGGAGGCTCCTAGATCTGTTACTGAAATTCGAAGTTTTCTGGGTTTAGTTGGATATTACCGAAGGTTTATCGAAGGTTTTTCCAAGTTGGCACTTCCGTTGACTCAACTGACTTGTAAGGGTAAGGCATTTATTTGGGATATTCAATGTGAAGAAAGTTTCAACGAGCTGAAGAAGAGATTGACTACAGCTCCGATTTTGATCTTACCGAATCCTAATGAATCGTTCGTTGTGTATTGTGATGCATCTCTAATTGGTTTAGGTGGTGTTTTGATGCAAGATGGTAAGGTGGTTGCTTATGCTTCGAGGCAGTTACGAGTTCATGAGAAGAATTATCCTACTCATGATTTGGAATTAGCTGCGATGGTTTTTGTATTAAAGATTTGGAGGCATTATCTCTACGGTGCTAGGTTCGAAGTCTTTAGTGATCATAAAAGTTTAAAATACTTGTTTGATCAGAAAGAGTTAAATATGAGGCAACGGAGATGGTTGGAACTTCTGAAGGACTATGACTTTAGCTTGAATTACCATCCTGGTAAGGCTAACGTGGTAGCTGATGCTTTGAGTCGGAAATCTTTGCGTATATCAGCTTTGATGGTGAAAGAGTGGGAACTTCTGGAACAATTTCGAGACTTGAGTTTGGTTTGTGAGCTTTCACATGAGAGTGTGAAGCTTGGTATGTTAAAGATCACTAATGATTTTCTGTTGTCTGTTATAGAGAAACAGAAGTTGGACTTGAAACTTGTTAATTTGTTGCTAGTTGGAAATCAAGAAGTGAACGGTGACTTTAAAGTGGATGATCAGGGTATTTTGAGATTCCGTGGTAGAATTTGTATACCGGATGATGCAGAGTTGAAAAAGATGATTCTTGAGGAAGGACACCGGAGTAGTATGAGTATACATCCTGGTGCTAATAAGATGTACCAAGATTTGAAGAAAATATTTTGGTGGTCTGGTTTGAAACGAGATGTGGCTCAGTTTGTGTATGCGTGTTTGACTTGTCAGAAGTCGAAAGTGGAACATCAGAAGAAATTTTGTTTCACGGTTTTGAAAATTAGCCACAGAAGAAATTATCGGGTCGAGTCGTGGACTACGTGCTCTCTTTAAGACGTTTCGCGCACTTCCTAAAGTTATGTAAAGCAGTCGAACTACCGCGCCGCGTCCAAAATAAAACAACTCAGTTCTATATTATATGATTACTACTTGCATGGTAGATAATTGGTTTAGAAATACATCATCTGATGGTACAAAGACCATTCGAATATGGTTAATCCCACTCGTAGTATCTGGTATAATAACCAGTCGTAATAATTTCTCAAATCAAGAGAAATTTCAATAATTTTTCAAAGAGAATTTAATAATGGTCATTCTATCACTCAAACTGATTTCTCAAATAAAGAGAAATTCGAATAATTCTCTAAAGGGAATCCAAAAAATTAATACATGTAATTTCTCAACTCAAACGAGGAGAAATTAACATAATTCTTTAAAGAGAATTAAAAAAAATACTCGGAAAATTCAACAAGTAGAAAGAAAGGGGGAGAAGTTGACGCTTCGACAATTCAAAAGACGCAGAGTTATGAGAGTGAGGAAGGAAAAAAATTCAAAATTAGTTTTTTTGATGTGTTTTGGAATGAAACAGAGAATTTCCTTATATAATAAAGTGAGTGAAAAAATATATACTAAGGAGATTTTTTCAACTAACACACTAAATGAAACTTGACTTAAGAAGCTTTTTCAATTCATTTCCCTATATTTAAATATTGAAATAATGTTCCAACAACCATTATTATTTATCAATTTAATATTTTGAAAATTTCTCCAACATAAAAAATGACTGAAAATGGTGGCAAAAGCCGATGGGAAGTTGCTATGTATGTTCAATCATATTTAGCTCTGTGATTGGCCCACGCGGATGAGTTAAGGAAGTTTCAGATTTATCATTTTCTCATTACTTTTATACGAATCTCTTACTCTTTCATATTCCGCATTCTGAAACTCTTTTTTCTTCTCATTACTATCAATTATCATGACTATGCCACCCTCTTCCTATGAATTCACATACCAAGTGTTCCTCAGTTTCAGAGGCACTGATACTCGCTATGCTTTGACTGCCAATCGCTACAAACCTGGAAGCTTGGATAAATCAACACTTGCAATAGCAATTTGTACTTTTGTTGCCGATCAATTTGTACATATACAAAAGATACTTGAAGTAAGTTTTGATGCTTTGGAGGAAGAGGAGCAAAGTGTCTTTCTAGATATTGCTTGTTGCTTTAAAGGATGTAGATTGACAGAAGGTTATAGAGACACTTTGTGCTAATTATGGCGACTCCATGACACATAGAATTCAAGTGTTGGCTGAAAAATCTCTCGTTAAGATCGGTCATTTCTTGGGGAAAAGGTTCTATAGAAAAAGGCTCAACTTGGAAATATTGGGCTGAATATCTTGTGGAAACAAGTAAAACTGTAACCCAGTAATATTTACAACAACTTTCAGATTTTGTATTCATAATTTCCATGTAATAATGGGTCGAGAATGGATGATTCTTCATACAAATATAATCACGTTTCTCTGTTTATTGTTTCTACTTTCTATTGATACATTAGTTTGAAGGCATGCTTATTTAATTTAAGCATTGTCTCCTCTGATATGGTATTTGTTTGTTCACTAACTCTAATGATTCGGTTTTCAGCCCCAGATTGCAAACAAATGAATGAAATATGGATGGATCATCACAAGGCTCTGTCTCAAACACCATTGTTGAATGATTGCAACATCATGATGTGCAATTTATGACATTAACTTTTTATACATGGTTCAATGATCTTAAAGTCATACTTATAAAAGAAATTTTTGACAATTTACAATGAATTATGGTTGTTATACTTGTTACACAATTTGTTATTTGTTCTTTCAGGCATTTTTGTCAAATAATGAATAGTAATCTGTGTCAAGATATTTCCAAGAGTCACATGGAAGGAGGATGAGGTGTTTCAACATGGCTATAAAATATTCTCATGCTGCCTTCAAGTCAACCTTTCTTTTTCCAACATTTATAACTTTAGAATAAACAATGAAGGTGAATTTACCTATCATTAAAAATTAGGTAATTTTACCCAACTGACATGTCCCAATCATAAATTCACATTTGTATTTATTTTTCTATGTCATTAAAAAAACAATAACTTTAATTAATTGTAGTTGTACCCTCTTTTTTATTGCATTAATTTAAAAACAATCTTTTAAGTTCACAATAATAAGTTTCCAAGACATTTTATAGTTTGTACTTTGCAGTGCCTCTTAAACCATCCATAAAGAACGTATAAAGAGAATCTACTAAAAACTTATAAATAAATGTTAAATTATGAACTAATTTATTTATGCAAAGTATTATATAGTTTTTAATTAAATAAATTGAATTATAGTTTTTTTATTGTATAATTATATTGTGAGAATTTTATATTATATTTTGATGGGTATCATAAATTTGAGTATTACTAAATTTAGTTTTTTTATTAACTATAAAATTTTCTTTTTTATTTATTGATTTTTATAAGTTAAATATATTTTAAACTAATAACAATATTCGTAATTCATTTACATTACATTTTTTAAACATTTTTTCATTGGAGTTAAAATAATTAGTGTGATTTTAATAAACAAAAAATGTTTTAAATTAAATGATGTATTACAATTTATTTTTTAAAAATAAAATTTCTTTAAAACTAATTTGTTTATTTAAAAAGTGATATTTTTGAAATATTTTTTTGAGAAAATTATCAATTAAGAAAGACATTGTAAGAAATATTTTTCATTTTCAACTTCACTTTATCCACCTTTTCACATTCTTTCTCACTTTCAATAATCTTAAAAAAATACTATTATAAAGTTAATTAAATACTTGTTTATTATAATTTTAAATTTTGGTTTTTAATAACTTTTTAAAAAAGTTTTTAAAATATTAAATGAAAAATTTATTTAACATTGTTTTTTATATAAATATATTTTATGTAATTTATCACAATTTCTTTTTTTTAGTAATAATAATTTCATTATGAAACAAGAATTGTGGATAAATTGAGATGGTGGACTGTTTTGGACATACCAGACGGATCTCATATGATCTAATGTGTTCTTATTCGATTTAGAATAATTTCAATTTCATTTCCACAAGATTTTTCAGATTTTCAATTCTTACTTTCATTAGAGATGAATGGATCAAAGGCTATCAGATCCGCTGTTGATGTTGCTTTAGCAGCAAGTAATTAGTCACCTCTTCCTCCGCCACAGATTGTCGCAGATCATGGAGCAACCTCATTTTCCTTCGCTACATCTAGATATAGTTCGAGTTTCACAAGTGTCCAAATCTATTCAAGTTAATTTAGTAGAAACTTATGTTCCACTTCCAGCTACGCAACATGAAGCCTTACTTAACCTTCGCCTTGTCAGCCCCTGCATAAGTTTTCTCTAAGATATCCCATGAGAGAGAGAGAGGGCGAGAAGTTATGATTGCATTAACCTAGGATGATAATGCATCATATACATTTATAAAAGGTTACAACGTGATTGGGAATAAAAAACAACCAACTAACATAACAGAAAATTACAATATTCAAACTCGTAACCGGTTACACCTGACATGGATCAATGATGGTGGCTTGTTAAACAGAAGCTCATATGGACATTTTGAATTAAGAAGAGGGCTGGGTAATCTATTGATAATATGGACAACATGTTGAATGCAAAATTTCCATAAATTCAAGGGAATATTAGAATGGAAAAAGATAGCCCTAGCAACATTAAGGATGTGTTGGTGTTTCCTTTCAACCACCCCATTTTGTTGGGGTGTCTCAACACATGTCCTTTGGTGAATGATGCCCTTGGAGAGAAAAAAATCAGAGAGAGCAAGAAATTATGTGCCATTATCTGATCTTAAACACTTGAGATTGGTTTGAAATTGGTTTTCTATATAGGCTATAAAATGAATGAGATTGTTTTTGGTTTGATCTTTAGTTTTCAAACAAATAACCCAAGTATGTCTTGTATAATCATCAACAAGGGTTAAAAAATATTTATGGCCTAATGTAGAAATAGTTGAAAAGGGACCCCATAGGTTAGCATGAAGAATATTGAAAGGAACATTAGATTGAGAGACACTATTAGGAAAGGGAAGTTTTCTTTGCTTGGCAAAGTGACAAGAGTCACAAGGTACATTGTCATTATTACAAGTAATGAAAGGAAATTTTTTTGAGATATTGTGTAAACCTATCTTCGATATATGGCCTAGTCTTAAATGCCATAGGTTACAATCATTTTGAGAAACAGAATTACATGAATTATTAACAGAAGAACTACAAGGAGTGGAGTCAAGAACATAAAGCCCCTTGTGTAAGCTAGCTATACCAATCATTGTCTTGGATTCAGTCTGCACAATGTGGCAAGTATTAGCAGTAAATTAAACGAAACAATGATTGTAATCTACAAGTTTAGATATAGAGATAAGATTGACATGGAAACTAGGCACATAAAGCACATTATGAAGAGTAAGGGAGGGATTA
Organism: Lathyrus tuberosus; assembly: GCA_022829125.1. NCBI lineage: Eukaryota > Viridiplantae > Streptophyta > Magnoliopsida > Fabales > Fabaceae > Lathyrus > Lathyrus tuberosus. The sequence continues at coordinate 6,753,100 of JALAZF010000049.1, forward strand.
ATGGCAACTGTGCCAGAGATGGAGGTTATAACCTGTGAGTCATCAGGGAGACTAACATGTATAGGAACTATATTTTTATGTGTAAGGAAAGAAGAAAAATCAAAAGCAAAATGATCAGTAGCTCCAGTATCAAGAATCCAAAGATTAGGGTTCTTACCATTCATATTGGTTGAGTGAGAGGTCATGACAAAAGGTGAAGTGGAAACTGAGTTGACAGTAGGTTGAGGCTTGGATTGTTGAAGCAAAGCTAGGATGTTGTCATATTGCTCCTTAGTAAAACCAAAAGAAGGTGAGGCTGAACTCTGAGGAGAAGCACTGGATGCATTACTGACAGTAGTATTTGAGGATGAGGATGATGAATTCCCTTGAGTTTTAGCTTTGTACCTATAACCTGGTGGGTATCCATGCTTAGTGAATCATGTTTCAATGGTGTGGTTCGTGCGTCCACAGTGTGTACACATTCTATTGTTTCCTTTTGGTACACTAGAACCTTGATTCCTAGCTTTAGATGCATTGTTATTGTGCTTAGCAGAATTGCCATCATGAGTCTGCACTTGCATAGCAGAAGCTTCATCATTAGAACCTGCAGAAGGAATCACACCAGAAGCCAAGCTATCCATCTCACGTTCTTGTTGAATGATAAGTGAGAAGGCCTTATTGATATCAGGTAGAGGATTCATCATCATAATCTGTGACTTCGAATGAGCAAATTTTTTGTTTAATCCTTTTAGAAACCGTATGACATAATCTTGTTCCCTATACAGTTTGACAGACGCAATAGCACCACAAGAACAGGGTATAACACAAGAACAAAATGGAATCGGTCGATAATTCTCTAATTCATCCCACAATACTTTCAGCTGAGTGAAATAGTTAGAGACGCCGAGAGTACCTTGACGAAACTTGTAAAGGTCTTCTTGAATGTCAGAGATACGGAAAATGTCGCCGTGAGAAAACCTAATCTGCAAATTTCTCCATACGCCAGCATCAGTGTCAATCCATAGAACTGATTTTGCGATTGATTCCGAAATGGATCATTGAATCCACGCAAGAACCATGGTGTTGCAGTGAATCCATGGCGCATACATGACATCCGAAACAGGCGGCTTAGTTAGGGTTCCATCGATGAATTTCTCCTTGTTCTTGGAGATTAACGCGATTTGCATCGAGCGAGCCAAGGTATGATAGTTTTTATCAGTAAGCGATGGCGTAACAAGAACGAGTGCTGGATTCTCGTTCGGATGAAGGTAGAATGGATTTGCAGTGTTGGTTGTGAAGTCGGCATAGCTCTGGTTTGCCATGAAAGAATCGAAAGAAAAATGACAAGAAAGGTGCGATCGAAAATGGAAGAACAAGCAAGGAACGCAAGAGAAAACGATCGCAAGGAAGATCAATGGCTACCAGAGCTCTGGAAGCTCTGATACCATATCAATAATGGAGAATTCTATCTAACTGAATGTAACTGAATGTAACAGAATTGTAACAGAAAGTTCAGCAAGGAGAGAATGAAGACATTGAAGAAGAAATGTAAAAATTGTTATGATTTCACTTAATGAAATAATACACAGTTACAGTATATATACAAGTATCTAAAGGCCCAATAATAAGTTGCCACCTATACATCTAGCTTATCTTAATAGAAAAACAGATAAAATATATAAATGTACATAAGAAAACCTATTATATTCCAATATAAGTTAATTAAATTTATTATATAAATAATGAATTATGAAAAAAATAAATGTTATTCTTAAAATCAATATATATATATATATATATATATATATATATATAGTATTCAAATTTTTATTTTTCTTATTTGTATTTCAATTATTATATCATAAAATATAAAATAAAAAAATAGAAAAACTAATGGATCATTATCATTTTCTGATGCTACTAAATTCATTTTCAATAAAAAAATGAATACTAGTAATGATTAATATTGAAAACATACCGTCAAAACATAGTATTGGGAATATGTTCTATTTTTTTAAAATATAATAAAATAAAAGATTAACTTGTGGCATATCTTTAACCAATCTGATTATGACAAATGGGTTGGGTAAATTTACCCAACTTTTATTAGTGGGTAATGAAGTTGGACCCAACAATGAAAATAGGAAGGCGGCTTCGCAACCAATATTAGATGAACACTCATAAATAAGCCTTGATATTTTTATATTGTTTCGCTTACAGATCCAGATCCTGACAATAATACAACGCTTCAAGGTACTCTCACTGCCATTTCTTCTCATGGCTACGCAATCAAATTCCTCTTCCTCCTTCTCTTATGAATTCAACTATGATGTGTTCATCAGTTTCAGGGGCACCGACACTCGCTTTGGTTTCACCGGTAATCTCTATAAAGCTCTTTCTAACCATGGAATCCGAACCTTTATTGATGATAAGGAGCTTCAGATAGGTGATAAAATCACACCTTCGCTCCTCAACAACATTGAAAACTCGAGGATTGCCATTATTGTGTTCTCATCGAACTATGCTGCTTCTTCATTTTGTTTGGATGAACTTGTCCACATCATTCACTACTTTAAGGTAAAGGATCGCCTTGTTCTGCCAGTTTTCTATGGCACCGAACCTTCTCATGTGCGACATCAGAAGGACAATTATGGCGAAGCGCTTGCTGAGTATGAGAAAAGCTTCCAAAATAGCAAGGAAAACATGGAGCGGTTGCAGAAATGGAAGATGTCTCTTACCTATGCAGCTAACTTGTCTGGCTACCATTACAATTTCAGGTTCCAGACTTTTATGCACATATATTTATTATCCTTTGGTTTTCAATGGACAATTCATTTCATCATAAAATGTTAAAAAGGATGAATAAGTTTTATATTTCTCATTCATGTTTAAACGGTTACTGCATGTTTCAATGGACAATTCATTTCATCATAAAATGTTTAAAAGGATGTGACTGTGTGTGTTCTGATGCATTTACTCAAACTTGTTTCATTGGCTGCAGGAAAGAAGAATATGAATACATATTTATCAATAAGATAGTTACCGCGATTTCCAGCAAGATCAACCGCGTTCTTTTACATGTTGCCGATCACCCCGTTGGGCTCAAATCTCGACTGCTGCAAGTAAAGTCGCTTCTGGATGTTGACTCTGATAATGGAGCTTGTCAGATTGGGATATATGGAAGTGGAGGATTGGGTAAAACAACACTTACTCGAGCAATTTATAATATGATTGCTGATCAATTTGAAGGTTCGTGTTTCCTTCACAATGTGAGAGAAAATTCAGTTAAATATGGCTTAGAATATCTCCAAGAGCAGCTCCTCTCCAAAACAATTGGAATGAAAATTCAGTTAGGACATGTTAGCGAAGGAATTGCAATCATAAAACAAAGGCTACATCAAAAGAAAGTTTTGTTGATTCTGGATGACGTTGACCAACTAAAGCAGTTGAGGGTTTTGGTTGGGGACCTTGGGTGGCTCGGTCTTGGGAGCAGGGTCATCATTACCACTCGAGACAAATATTTGTTATCATGTCACGGGATTAAAAAAACATATGAAGTAGATGGCTTAAATGAGAAAGAAGCTCTTGAATTGTTTAGGTGGATGGCTTTTAAATGTAACAAAACTGATTCAAGTTATGACTATATTTTAAACCGTGCACTTAGATATGCTTCTGGCCTTCCATTAGCTATAGAAGTATTAGGTTCCAATTTGTTTAGAAAGCCTATATCAGAATGGGAATCTACACTAGATAAATATGAACGGATTCCACATGAAGATATCCAAAAGAAACTTAAAGTAAGCTTTGATGCTTTGGACGAAGAACAACAAAGTGTCTTTTTGGATATTGCATGTTGCTTTAAAGGGTGTGAATATACACAAGTTGAAGAGATACTTAATGCACATTATGGTCATTGCATAAAAATCCACGTTGGAGTGTTGGTTGATAAGTCTCTCATAAAGATAAATGTTTATGGTTATGTGACATTACATGACTTGATAGAGGATATGGGTAAAGAAATTGTCCGACAAGAATCACCCAAAGAGCCAGAAAAACGCAGTAGGTTGTGGTTTCATGACGATATAGTTCATGTTTTAAAAGAAAACACGGTATGTATATCACGATTTCGCTCTTTTGGACTTGCATGATTACCTTACACTGGCTCCTTTGCTCTTGATTACATGTAAATTTCTCAATATATGTATGCCAAATTTATATATGTATCAGTAATTGATTTGTGAATTTTTTTGTGAAAAGGGAACTAGGAAAATTGAAATGATACATTTGAATTCTCGCTCAACTGAAAGAATAATAGATTGGAATGAAGAGGCATTCGAAAAGATGACAAGACTCAAAACACTCATCATTCAAAATGGTCATTTTTCTAAAGGTGCAAGATATCTTCCAAGTAGTTTGAGAGTATTGAAATGGAATAACTATCCTTTGGAGTCTCTATCATCTATGCTTTTGAACAAGGCAAGTGAAATTAGTTCATTTACCTATTGTATATATTTATAAATTCACTATTATTTTTATTTATTTGTTTGTTTTTTCTTTTATTTTTGTTTATGCAGATGTTCGAGTATATGAAAGTTTTGACATTTAACAATTGGCAATATCTAACCGATATACCTAATATGTCAAGTTTTCCAAATTTAGAAAAGTTCTCGTTTGAAAATTGTAATAATTTAATTACGATTCACAGTTCGATTGGGTTTCTAAATAAACTTGAAATCTTAAATGCAAAAGGTTGCAATAAGCTCGAGAGTTTTCCACCCTTACATTTGATCTCTCTTAAGGAATTGGAACTCTCCAAGTGTAGGAGTCTCAAGAGTTTTCCAGAATTATTAGGTAGGATGACAAATATAAAAGAGATTTGGTTGTTTGAAACTTCCATAGGAGAATTGCCATTTTCATTTCAAAATCTCAGTGAACTTCGTGAGTTAAAAATTCGGGGATGTCAAATGCTCAGGTTTTCAAGTAACATTTGTATGATGCCAAAGTTGTCGAAGATTAATGTAGATTTCCCTCTATTATTTCCAAAAGGTAATGATACATTGAGTTCCGTAGTATGTTCAAAAGTGGAATATCTTAATCTCGGAAGGAACAACCTCTCAGAGGAATGCCTTCCAATAGTTCTCACACGGTTTGCTAATGTGAAATATCTATACTTATGGAATAACAATTTCAAAATTCTTCCCAAGTGTCTTGATGAATGCCACCTTATTAGAATTCTTGAATTGGATGGCTGCAAGTCTCTGGAGGAAATTAGAGGGATTCCACCGAATCTAGAAAAGTTTTCTGCCATCCGATGCGAATCATTGACCTCCTCATGCAGAAGAATGTTATTGAGTCAGGTTTGTTATTTTTTCTTGATCTTGTGTTTGAAATAGTGTTTCATAATCCACATTGTGATATATCTTATGCTAAACTAACAGAAACTACCTGAGGCTGGATGCGCCGAGATTTGTTTGCCAACCGGAACAGAGGAGATTCCAGATTGGTTTGAGCACAAAATCGACGGACTTACAATTTCTTTCGCGTTTCGTGAAGTAATCCCTTCTATAAGTTGTGGTATTCTGGTTCAGTCTGATATAACTAAACTAACAGTCAATTTGCTTGTCAATAACTATAAATATACTCTTTCTGATGAAGTCCAGTTTCTTCCTTACCTTGCCAAGATGCGATTGAATCATATGTATCTATTTGATCTGAAATTGGAAGAAAGGATTAAATGTTATAACCGGATTTTTGGGAAACTTGTGTGTGAGCTGGACGAAGCACTTTTGAAAGATAACTGGATCCGTGTAGAACTTAGTTTGGAGAGTCTTCCAAATATGAATTATTATGAGGATGAGAAGAAGGGGTTATTATGCAGGGCAGAAATTGGAATCCACGTGTTCAAGGAGAAAAGCAGTCTGAGAGAGAATGTTAGATTCATTGATCCTTGTAGAAAGGCAATATCACAACCTCATAATGGAAGACGTTTCCCTCTATCGGAAAAGAAAATATTGGTGGGCGAGAAAGTTTCAAAGGCAGAAGTTGTGCAGCAGCACCAACAGCGTATGGCTCCCTCGCTTACACAGTTTCATTTACTGCATTGTATTTCTTTTTGTGTGTCGCTTGTTATTTTGTTTTGGAGAATTCTTTTTTAATATTTTTCCTTTTTTATTGGCTCGCTTACAGATAAGAGGGCTTTAGTATCAAGACCTTGCCCTCCGTTGACAAAGAAAGACAGGTCTGCATGGAAGTTTCTGTGGCAGAACTTGTGCAGCAGCAACGCGGTATGGCTCTTTCATGATTGATTGATACCAATTGGATTGGAGCGTTAGAATATTCTCCATTTCTTCGAATCTTGGCATGCAGCTATCTCCATCTGAAAGCTCGTTGGCCTCACATCGTATCGATGGAGAATCAACTCTCAGAGATTGGCAGATTGTAGTGTTTTGTAAGGCATAGGTAGGATCAAAGTAACATGGCCCCATCACTTACAGCCAAAACAGAAAGACTCAAGATAAAAATTTCCAAGTGAGTAGGTGTTTGTGTTTCTTTTGTACAAAGGGTATAGTAACCATATAAATGAGTAGACAAAGACGAGGAGGAAGAGCCTAGAGAATCATCATTGCCATAGTTGTGATCACAATTTTTGGAATCACATGAAGACATGGTTATAAGAGTGTATTTTATTTTGAAAAAAGAAATTTAGAGAAGAGTAGGGAGCAAGAGGAAGTCTCATTCTTTAGAGGACTTTATTCTTTGAAAACCAATTTGATCTATTTTGTGGGTTACATTTTAAAGCAACTCATTTAATTTTATCTTAAATAAGTATCCACAATTAATAATAGTTTATTCATATCTAATTATTTTTGTTTAAAATTCATGTTACAGTAACTTATTATTTTTTATTCAAAGTAACCAAAATTTCTTCTCTTTTTGTCTTAATAGGTATAGTTGCAACCCAAAAAAAAAGAATTTTTTAACACACCACCCAGCCTTCTTAGGCACCTGACGCGCTGACGAAAATACCCATGCTTTCCGGATGTGCACATCCGGACGCACCGTATTTTTAAAAGTTTTTAGTTTTTTCCGAATGTGCACATCCGTAACAAATTCGTATTTGCAAATCCGGATTAAATCCTGAGACAGAACTCCAAAAATCTAGCAATGACAGTCATAAAATTAAATCGGGATTACATTCAGAAATTCGGCATTACATCGACAGAAATTTAAATAGTACAAGATCAATAGTCCGGTGGACGCTTGCACATCTCTAAGATGTCATCGACCGTTCTTCGGATTTTGACGGTCGCCTCGAACTCGAACGGGAATTGTTCTTCGTAACCCAAATAAGTTTGCCACATTGCTCTAACATCGTCTTGATTCTTGAGCTCAACAAGGCTGTAAGCAACGTTCCCTTCGTTGTCAACCGAAGGTGAACGATATTGAAGCTTCACAACCTTCCGTTTGTCTCCGTAAGGTAGGAGAAGTTCGATGTCGTCAATGATCTGGCCGATGGAGATGTTCCTCGTTAGCGTAAACGTTTGACCGCGTGTTTTGTCGTCGGTGAAGGAGACACTAGCGGCATACCAACGGGCCTTGATTTGATAGAATTGAGACATTTTGAGCTTGTGTGAAAGATATCAAATGAAACCCCTAATTTATAGAAAAGTGAGGGTAAAGTTATTCTGCCTAAGTTCTTTCCGGATGTGCAGATCCAGACAAACCCTACAAATATGAATTCCGGATGTGCACGTAATCGTTGTCCTTCAACACTTTCAACAGTTGTTGCATCTCACTCTTATCTCCCCTAATTGACTTGTTCGATTGATACCGAATGTTATACACTTACTTTATGTTTGCAACATTTTCGGGTTCTTTCTGTTTCAACGTCGCACACATATTCTTCGGTTGGACAAGGTTCAAGGTCATCTCGGCTATACATGTCTTCTCTTCCGCCTTGAGCTGGCATACACTTGGATGGCCTTGAAGCTTTAAGCACATTTCGTGGTTATGTATACCACAATGAACGGTAAATCTCCATTTCTTGGAAACTAACATGTAACCACCAATCTTAAAAGGGCACTCACATCTTCTAGTACCGGTCTCGTCTTTCTTTAACTTCTGTAGAGGTGCTTGATATTTGCCGCTTCTTTCGCAACCCAAAATTACAAAAGCTTTTCTTCGACCCATTATCCGATCTCCCGATATTTACACCGAAGTCAAGCTCAATAGCCGTCCTACGAATGTATGCGATCATGCTTTCACGATCATCAAAGTCTTTCTTGTTGTTAAAGTCACCGCCGACAACAACCGACTTTACGAGCATGCCTTCATCTTTCGGGGAAATCAGCGCAACTAATTCTTTTGCCATGTTATCGCGGTGCACCATATATATTTATAAACAAGAATAGAATAATTAATATGTAAAAATAAAATATATTCAAAAATGCTGAAAATTTAAATTAATTAGCTTCAGGCATTTTTCCGGATGTGCACATCCGAAAATGTTCATGTTGAATTCGTTCCGGATGTGCAGATCCGGAAGCAGCGTAACTTATTTTTTCAAAAATGTAGATTGATAATGTGAGCAATGTAGTGGATGAAGTTGAATGTCTACCTGAAATTCAATATTTCCTTGCTCCCTTTGATTTGTTGCACCAAAAACTTGAACTTTTTGAGTGAGAAATGGGATTGATGAAGTAGGGTTTTTTGAGTTGGTGAGAGTGAGTGTAGTAGAAGAAATGTTGAGAATGGGAAGGGGGGAGTGATCATGCAGCTTTAAATATATCACATTTTTCGTCCGAATATACAGATCCGGAGGTATTCCGGATATGCACATCCGGAGAAACTTTTTATTTTTTAAGGATACGGTGCGTCCGGATGTGCACATCCGAAATCAGGGGGCAAAAAAATAATTTCACGTGGTGCCTAAGAAACTTGGGTGGTGCATTAAGAAATCCTCCAAAAAAATCTATATGACAAAATTCTAATAATTAGGGTTCGTTAGATCCTTTATTAAACAACATTGTTATTCTTACACTCTTTTCTTACACCAATATCTATATCATATACACTATTTACCGTATTACGGTGAATAATATTTTTTAAAATAAAAAAATATTTTTTTTATGAACAATGTTTGAGCAGTGCTCGTGAACACTACCCACGAACAATTACATTAAAGTAGTAAAACAAAGTTGGTTAATGAAATGTAAAAAGTTGATTAATGAAGTGATAAAATTGGTTAATAAATGTTCAGATATTAAAAACAATTTTTAGTTGTAAATCAGAGTTGGTTAATGAAAAGTAAAAAATTGGTTAATGAAGTTATGAAGTTGGTTAATAAATGTTTAGATATTAAAAATGATTTTTAACCGTAATCAAAATTGGTTAATACAATGTAAAATATTGGTTAATGAAGTTATGAAATTGGTTAATAAACATTCGAATATTAAAAATAATTTTTCACTGTAGTTGGTTAATACAATGTAAAAGATTGATTAATGAAATTATAAAGTTGGTTAATCACACAATTTTATATCAGTACTATTTAATAAAAAAAATTTAACAAATAAAAATTATTATAATATTTAACTTTTCTCCATATTAGTGAACAGTAAAATACGGTGTAATGTAAGAATATAGTGTAGGAATATCATATATATATATATATATATTGATCGTACCTGGATCAGACAATTGATAATGGCCAACGACGTCTGGACTTGTTGTTGCTTCAATGATGATGAAAGACGGTGGGGGGTGTACCTGCAGGACACTCCGATGCTTAAGTCAGTGAGTGCACAGCAAATACAGAGAATATGAGTGAGAGTAAGAAGTTAACTTATCCTGACCCTCTCAAGTGAGAGGGTATTTATAGGAGACCCCAGCGCGTGGCCAACGGTTACTTGCAACGGGTGGGACCAGCGTGTGACCCGTTCTAAGTAACTGATAGGGCTTACGTGTAGTAATAATGACCAGCTCATGGTCAACACCCTAGTGTAACTGTCTCTTTAATGCCATTATTAGACGGTTACATGAAACGTATCTGTGTAGATAAGACCGCTGATGGGCTCCTCGGGGGAGAGTCTATAATGTCGAGGAAATGTGGTGGTCGTGGTTTGGACATGACTCAATGGAGGCGAACCGTGTTTGTCGGGGACCCATGAGTCAACGAGGATTGGGAGTATTCTCGCGGGGAGAAGTTAATCTGTCGAGGAAGTCCATTTCATCAAGGTGTGATGTTTTCTTTTCCTGTTTGTCTTTAGGTGCTCGACATTGTCAAGGAGTCAGGTGTCTGACATACTTTTTGGCCTTGCGTAGGGTAGTCATGTGTCCTTCTCTAGGGCTTTATTGGGCTTCTTCAAGTTGTATAGATTGGGCCTGTTTGATTGTAGGAAACCACGGCCCAATCCAGAACAGGAGCCCCCCAAGTCGTTGCTTTGAGGTATCAGAGTAATGACTTGAGAGTTAATAATCGTGTCGGGGAAATACTAAGGGGTAATCCGAGGAGGATATCGGCATAGTCGAAATTTCCATGACGTCGGGCATTGGTGGCTTACGGGTAGTTAAGAGTTGCATCTGGTTGAAATGTTGGGGAGATGAGAAGTTTCCGTTTTGAAACGATGGGATGACGAAAGGACACGCGTGGATTTTTGACCGGTGTAAGTGTGCCACGTGTCACTGGTCATCATTGCGTAGGGTGGCTGCCTAGGGTAGAGTACTCGAGTGCCTCAGGCTTCTCGAGTTCCGTGATTTGTCTATAAATAATCTCATTTCCCTTCATTTCTCATTTTTCGCTCTTTCGTTCAAGAATCGCTTCCTCTTCTTTCTCCGTTTTCTCATCCTCCGTTTGCTGCCGTCAACCACCGCAAGTTCGCCGTGAACCGCTGTGCTGCGCCGTGGCTGAACCCTATTCCACCATTTACAAGGTAATTTCTTCAAAACTGTTATTTTCTCTGGTATCTTCTTTAAGTTTGACTTGCTTGAAATCATTTCTCTGATGAACTGGTGAAGTTCTCATGAGAAATGGAGGGATTCCTGGCGAGTACGGTAGGGATCTTTGGCTGTTTCAAGAGAAAGAGTGTATGCAATTTTCAAATTTTCTCTGTTTCTGTTTTCGTTGAATAAAACTGGGGAGCTAGATGAATATTCCGAGGATTTGTAGAAACTTTCCGGGGAGTGTGATGAACATCGCGGGGACCTGATAATGTTTTGGGTCCCCAACAATTACTCTTTCTCGTTGATTTCGAGGAGAAAGGGGGTAAGATTATCCGGGGAAGCGATGGGTTTCCCGGGATATCTGTTATTCGTCTCCGACTGGCTAGTCTGGTATGACTCGTCGAATTCACCTGTTCCCTTCTGCTTTTCAGGTTGATGGACAGATTGGCTGCTGAAGTGGCCGTAGGTGAATTCGAGGAGGATAACCAAGCTGAAATTCCGATGCCCCATATGGCTTTTAGGCAAGAGCGTCCGTTTGAGGATTGGGTGTGTGATGAGGCCCTCACTATGTCGTCCGTCTTCACATTCCCCGAAGAAAATGGGTTTTGCACTGTTGAGCATAGATTGCTCGGTTCTGAGAAATCTTGGAAAGTGTACCGTCCCAATGAGGACCAGCGTATATGTACACCTTATATGGGAATGCGCTTCCCGGTGTATGAGTTTATGTTTCAAGAGGCCGGGTGGAGGCCCCCCTTCACAGACTTCCAAGAAGGGGTCTTCAAATGGTTAAAACTGGCTCCATCGCAAATCCACCCGAACTCATTGGCCTTTCTCCGGGCTTTTGAGCTCGTTTGCAAGTATTTGGAGATCAGGGCAACACTGTCCCTTTTTCTTCCGAATTTTTCATCTGCAGCGGTCTACAACTGATGGTCGACACGGCTGGGTGTCGTTCAAACAAAATAAAGCTTTATTTCATACTTACTTGGACTCTGTTCGAGATTTCAAGTGGCGTTATTATTTTGTGAAGCCGGTCACCCCCAAGGCCGTCAATTCGATATATGAACGGGTGACTCAAGAAGTGGATGGGCAGTCTACAGAAGTGCTGGTGCCAAAATTCCCCCTCTACTAGATAGAAGAGCATTACAAAGAGGGGGTAGACAAATATAAAGTAAGACATCATAAGCTCAACGTCGAGGATCGCGAGGCTTATGACAAGATTGTCAAGTACGTGGAGAGTTTGAATAAACTCTCCAGCGTATCCGAGGACGGAGAGACCTCGACCGGTGGTGAGAGGCAGGTGACGAAGACCCGTCACCTGATTAATACTCGTGTTCTACTCGAAATTTTCTCCGATGAGGAGGCTGTCGAGCTCTTAGGTGGTGCACCATTTTCTTTTTGTAGGGAAAATGGTCAAAGCTGCAGAAAGATATTCGAGGTTGAGGGCAAAGAGAGCTAGGGAAGAACAATCTCGTCCGACTAAACAAAGTGCCTTTCAGCATATCTCTTCCACGACAGTGCCTGAGAGTATTCCCTCTACCGCAGTGCCCGAGGGTTCTGAGCAATCTCTTGCTGTTTTAACTGCAACTGTGAGCTCTGAAAATCAGTCCCCGGGGGCCCAAAGGACATCTAAGCGGGCAAAGACTGTTGGGCCGTCCATTGTTGATGTGGAAGGTAGTTCCCCTCCTCCTCCTGCAAGCTTCGAGATTCCTCTGTGTTATCTTCAGCGTCGCTATTTCTCCGAGGTTACTTGTCCTCGTGTTGCCCCTGCTGAAGTCCAGACTTTGTTGGGGAGTACAGCGGAAGCGAGAAGGAAGACAATTCTCGAGGATATGTCTGTCGTCATGCGGCTTTGTTCGGCTGCCCTTGTTCTGAATGACGAGAGTTGCTCTGCTACTGAGCTTTCTCGACTGAAAGATAGACTTCAGATATTGGAGGCTGAACTGCTCGGCGTGCAGAAAGATTTGAAGGACTGCAGGAGCTGAACAGAAAGTAAGGCGAGCAGCACGAACAGTCGGAGAGGAAGCTGAGGGAAGCAGAGAATGCGGTGAAGGACCACCTTGCTCGGGTCACCGTGTTGGAAGAGGAAAAACAACGTCTCAAGGATAGGGTAGCTGAACTGGAAGAGGCTGTTCGGCCAGCCGAGAATGAGACCGAGAAGGACAAACTATTGACTTCTCGAGCAACCCTGATAGCCAAGCTCAGGGAAGTCGAGAAGGATCTTCGGTTGGCTGAAGATGATGCTCTAGAGTTTGCAGATGTTGGGTTCCAGAACGCTGTGGCGCAGCTTAAACTCCTGAATCCGGACCTTGTAATAGATGGAGCTGATTCTAGGTTTGAGGTGGTCGACGGACAGATTGTGTTGCCCGGACAGATAGTAAATTCTGATGGGGGGAACGGGGAGCAGGAGAATCCCGAGGCCGCTGATGATGCTGCGGAGCGATAGTGTAGTTGGTTTGGCCTGCGTGCCAATTTTTTGTAATGATTGGCCTGCGTGCCATGTTTGCTGATTTTCCCGGCCTAAGGGCCAGGGCTTTATGTAATATTTTGACAATGGGCTTGCCCGATATAGAATTTCCATTTTGCCTCTTTATCTGCTCTGTGTGTGGTATTTTACTTATTTTTATCTAAGTTACTTTGAAATTGCTGGATACTTGGGAGTTTGCTCGACTCTAGTGATCCTCGACTGCGAAGAGAGCTGGTCGAGCGGTCAGGGGTTGTACCCCAACCTTCAATGAAGTTAAGAGGTCGATCGAGGTCTTAATTTCATGGCGTGAACTTCCCATCGCGAGCTGGTGTTCTTCCTACAAGGTACGTCGACGACGGAGCTCGATAGAGTACTCCTCGTCGGGCCAAAAGTTAACGCACACACAACGTGACTTTTGACCTTCGTTAGTATATAGAGGTGTCGTGCCTATACCATGGCACGCTCCCCGTAACAGCAACTTTGGTATAGTTATATGCAGTGTTCAACTGTAATATTGTTTAAGCTTCTCAACATTCCATGGTCGAGCAAGTTGTTCACCTTGGAGGTTTTCGAGGTAATAAGCACCTGTCCCCGTCTTTGCAATGACGCGGTAGGGGCCCTCCCAGTTTGCGGCCAGCTTTCCTTCCCGTGAATTTTTTTGATTTCACCGTAAGACAAGACTGCCTACCTGGAAATCTCGTTTGATGACTTTGTCGTTATAACGCAAAGTTATTTTTTGTTTTAAAGAGGCTTCTCGGAGGGATGCACCCGTCCTTATTTCTTCGACCAGGTCGAGTTCCTCGCGAAGGGCTTCGTTGTTTGCTTCTTTGTCAAGAGGAGCTTCTGTCCTTCTCGTCGGTTCCCTGATTTTCAAGGGAATTACTGCCTCGGTTCCATATGTTAACCGGAACGGGGTCTCCCCGGTCGTGGAATGAGGGGTAGTTCGATATGCCCAGAGAACGCTGTGTAATTCCTCGACCCACCGTTGTTTGGCTTCACCGAGTCGTCGTTTGAGTCCTCGGAGTATTACTCTGTTCGCGGCTTCGGCTTGCCCGTTGGTTTGTGGATGTTCGACCGACGTAAAGTGTTGCTTCGTACCCAGCTTGGCAACGAAGTCTTGGAAGTTTCCGTCGGTGAACTGTGTCCCATTGTCTGTGACAATGGCCTGAGGCACGCCGAATCGGGCTAGTATATTTCTCTTGTAGAAACATAATATGTTGAAAGCAGTGATCTTGGCTAATGCTTCTGCCTCGATCCACTTTGTGAAGTAATCTATCCCGACGATTAGGTACTTATTTTGGTACGATCCCACGACAAAAGGTCCGAGGATATCCAATCCCCACCACGCAAAGGGCCACGGGGATGATAATGATTTAAGCTCGTTTGGAGGAGCGAGGTGCATGTCCCTATGCCTTTGGCAACGGTCGCACTTTTTGACGTGTTCCTTCGCGTCTTGTTGCATAGTGGGCCAGTAATATCCTGCTCGGAGAGCTTTTTGAGCTAAAGATCTTCCGCCTAGATGTTGCGCGTTGATTCCTTCATGAATTTCCTGGAGAATCTCCGACACTTTACTTTCCTCGACGTACCGGAGTAGAGGGATGGAGAATCCTTGGCGATATAGCTTACCGTCGACTATGGTGTATGCACATGCCCGCCTCCTAACTATCCCAGCTTCTTTAGGATTGTCGGGCAATATGCCCGTCATCAGGTATTCGTGAATTGGAGTCATCCAACAGTTTGCGTCCCCGATAACGTTCACCTCTGTGGTCGAGGTAGGTTTGTTGATGCTCGGATGGGTCAGTATCTCTTGGATCACTGATTTGTTCCCTCCTTTCCTCTTAGTGCTCGCTAGTTTGGAGAGCACATCTGCTCGAGTGTTATGCTCGCGCGGGATGTGAGCCACCTCCGCGGAGGCAAATTTCTTCAACTTTTCTTGTACCAAGTTTAGGTATTCAATGAGATTATCGTTTTTGGCCTGAAATTCTCCCCGAACTTGTGATGCTACGAGCTGAGAGTCTGTAAACATTTTGACTTCTTTTGCGCCGAGGTCTTCTGCCAGTCGAAGTCCTGCAAGGAATGCCTCATACTCAGCTTGGTTATTTGATGTTTTGAAAGATATCTCTAGTGAGACTTCTATCAGGATACCCTCTTCGTTTTCAAGGATAATGCCTGCCCCGCTGCCCTTTGCACTGGAGGCTTCGTCAACGTAAATTGTCCACTTTTGGGAGCCATTGGTCGAAGATTCGGGGACTGTCATTTCCGCTACGAAGTCGGCCAGTACCTGAGCTTTCAAGGCTTTTCTTCCTTCGTATCGAACATCGAACTCGGATAGCTCGAGAGACCACCGGAGCATTCTCCCCGCCATATCTGGCCGACTGAGGAGTTGTCTGATAGGCTGCTCAGTTCTTACCACAACTGTGTGAGCCAGGAAGTAATGACGTAATCTTCTAGCTGCAGTTATGAGGGCTAAAGCGACCTTTCAATCTGTTGATATCTCAGCTCGGGACCATGAAGAGCTTTGCTCGTGAAATAAATCGGTTTTTGTCCGTCGGGGGTCTCCCGTATGAGGACAACACTTACCGCTTCGCTGGCGATGGCCAGGTACAAGAAAAGTGTTTCCCCGTTATCTGGTCGGGACAAGACCGGGGGTTGTGATAAGACTTGTTTTAGATGGAGGAGGGCTTGTTCGCATTCTTCACTCCATTCAAATGTTGCTTTCTGTCGGAGAAGTTTGAAAAATAGGAGTGCGTATTGGGCAGATTTAGCGATAAAACGAGAGAGGGCAGTTAACATCCTGTTAAGTGATTGTATCGACTTCTTTGACTTCGGAGTAGGAATCTCAGAAAAGGCCTTACATTTGTCGGGATTCGCTTCAATTCCTCTCTCCGTAAGGTAAAAGCCAAGAAATTTCCCCGCTCGGACACCAAAAGTGCACTTGTTGGGGTTGAACCTCATGCGACATTTCCTCGCCGTGTCGAACACCTTTTTGAGATGAGCAGCGTGGTCGACTTCCTCTGCGGATTTGACGATCATGTCGTCCATGTAGACTTCGAGCATGTCACCAATTTCTGCTCGGAAGACTTTGTTCATCATTCGTTGATAGGTGGCGCCATCATTCTTCAGACCAAAGGGCATTACATTGTAATAGTAATTTCCCGACTCAGTCATAAAAGCTGTATGCTTTCTGTCGGCCTCATCCATGGGAATTTGGTTGTATCCCGAATAAGCGTCCATGAAAGACAACAGTTTAAATCCTGCAGAGTTGTCGACCAGTCAGTCGATGTTAGGTAGTGGGTAAGAGTCTTTCGGGCATGCCCGATTAAGATCCGTGTAATCAATGCACATCCTCCATTTTCCATTAGATTTTTTAACAAGTACAACATTGGACAACCAAGTGGTGTACTTGGCCTCCGAAATAAAGTTTACCTCTAGGAGGTCTTTTACAGCTTTTTCAGCAGCCTCCATTTTTTCTGGAGACTGCCTACGCCTACGTTGAACTACAGCCTTAGCATTTGGATCTATAGTCAGCTGGTGACAAGCCACTTGAGGATCTAATCCGAGCATCTCCGCAGCGCTCCAAGCGAACAAATCTGCATTCTCTCGGAGACATGCCTTCAGCTGCCTCCTCGCCAGGTCGGGGAGTCCACGACCGATCTTCACAGTTCGCTCTGGGTCGTCGCCAAGAGGAATCAGCTCGAAATCTCCGTCTGGGATGGGGCGTGTTGGGTAGGGAGGTTGCCCGTTGACTTCAAATGGGAGGTCTTTGCCTGCAACTTCTTCCTGTTCCCCGGTGAACCTGCTATCAAGGTCGACCGCGCTGACCGGCCGTAGTGGGACCTGTGCGACATCTGAAGTTGCTCTTCTGGGGTGGATGCCACCGACAACACTTAGACCTTTGATCGCTGCATCGCAACACCTTCTAGCTGTTTCAATATCCCCGTGGAGGGTAACCACACGTCCTCGTGTCGTATAATACTTCATTTTTAGGTGAACAGTGGATGGTACAGCTGTTATTTCAGCCAAAGTGGTCCTTCCCAATATGCAGTTGTAGAGGGAAGGGCAGTCGACCACTAGAAAACGCGTCTTCGCCTATCGAGCTGTTTCACCTACTCCGAATGTGACCAACAATTCTACATAACCTCGAGGCCTAGTAGATGCGCCGTTGAAGCCTTGCAGATCAGATCCCACATATGGGGACAGGTGGTGTTTTGTCAGCTGGAGAGTGTCGAAGAGGTGAGTGTACATGATGTCCACCGAGCTTCCCTGATCGACCAAAATCCGATGCACATCAAAGTTGGCCATTTGTGCCCGAATTAGGAGGGGTATATTAGCATTCGGGGATCCACCTGGTAATTCCTCGAGATAGAAACTTATAGGGCATGATTTTCCACGAGATAAGCTGAGAGTTGGGTCTCGAGGAGTGGATGTCTTTAGCTCGTCAAATTTCCTCTTTATTGAACCGACGGTCGCTCGTTCAGGGTTTCCGCCCGATATGACTAGGGCTTGGGGGAAACTTTCCCAGGTGCTGCGAACACTTACTAGGTCTTCTTCCGGGAAGCTCTTCCACATGTTTCGAACAGCTTCGGCATTGCTAACATTTTCTTGGAAAACGAAGTCTTCAGGTCGTGTGATGCTTAGGGCAACCTGCAGTTTTCCAGTTTCTGGAGGGCTAGACTCCTCGGTATTTAGAGCTTCTTGGCTGGTAGGACGTGGAGCATCGTCTTGTTTGGCGTATTTTTTCAGGTAGCCTTCTTTAATCAACGTTTCGATTACGTCCTTAAGGTGGATGCAATCCTCAGTAACATGTCCGTGACTGCGATGGAACCGACAGTACTTGGATTTATCCGTATTTGGTTTGGGAGCTGTTGGTTTTGGGAAGCGGATTCCCCCTTTCACGAACTCCGAATTTGCACATTCATTAAAAATGCGTGCCCGGGACACGTTAAGTGGAGTGTAGTCTTTGAAAAGACCGGCAGGTCCCCGAGATTCGCGGAAGTCTTTATTTCGACTTTCTTTTTTCCTCTCCCCGCCTCGCCTAGGTGGAGGGGAGTCTTCTCTTCTCCTATCCCCTCCCCTCCTATTTGGAGGGGAGTCTTCCCTGTTCCGACCGAGGGGGCCTTCTCTGCTTCTTAAATCCAGGGCAATCTGGGCTGCTTCCGCTTCCTCGAACTCAATGTGTGATTGAGCTCGTTCGAGGAACCCTTCGAAGCTGCGAGGACGGTGTAATCCGACAGATTCTGCGAACTTGGAACCAACTCGCAGTCCTTTGATAATGAGATATAATTTTATATGGTCGGTCGTATGGACCTCGACCGCTTCTTTGTTGAATATTTCTATGTAGCTCCGGAGAGATTCTTTCTTATCTTGGAAGATGGCCTCCAAGGATGATATAGTTTTTGGATGTCTTCGAGAAGCTGTAAAATGCTTCCTGAAACGTTCTCTTAGAGCTTTCCACGACGTTATCGATTCAGGTGCCAGGTTTTTATACCAAGCCATGGCCCCTTTCCGAAGAGTCGTAGGGAATAATCGACATTTGATAGCGCCGGAGACGTTTCTAAAGTCGAGAAGAGCCTCGAAGCTCTCGACATGGTCGTCCGGATCAGATGTTCCATCGTAAGTCCCCAAGGATGGAGGTCTCTCCAAGCCTTTAGGAATAAGAGCTTCAATTATTTGTCTGGATAGAGGAGTCCGGTAGTCGTCATCATCGCTGCCCCCCGGGGATATAGAAGGGGAGTTATGAACACGAACATAGGGACGTCTCGGGGAGTTTTCCTTATGACGGCCTCTTGGCTCCTCGACATCAGGCTTATTCCTCTTAGTCTTCAAGGGATGAGGGGGCCCTTTTGGTGGCGGTGAGCGATGACGCTTCTGAGGATGCTCGGTCTGATTACGCTCCAAACGTGGCCTGCGACCTCTATTTACTGGGGAGGGGCTGCGAGATTCCACTGGAGATTGTGGATGTCTGGGATAAGGAGGTGGTGGATGTCTTCGCGGGGAAGTTCGACCACGACCTTTTTCCAGCTTCTCGATCCGTAAGCCTTGGTTGAAGATCATTTGATTGGTCTGATTGACCAACACAAACAAGGCAGTAGTGTTCGGATCTGCATTTGGCGGTGGATCCACGGGATGGTAGGTGGGCTGGAAGATTGCTTCCTGTCCATCTTGTTGAGCAGTCTCGTATTCCACCTCATCGGAAGATGGGGAGACGGTGATTCCATCTCTGACATCATTCTCCACGACAGGCTGAAGAACATCGTTGTCGCCATGGGTGTTACCACCAAGTTGTGTGATGACATTGTCAACAACTTGATTCGTTGACGGGTTGGCCATTGCTGGTAGTTGAATGAGGAAAGTTTGGTTTATCGCGAGGAAAACGGGGAAACTTATGAACTTCCCACAGACGGCGCCACTGATCGTACCTGGATCAGACAATTGATAATGGCCAACGACGTCTGGACTTGTTGTTGCTTCAATGATGATGAAAGATAGTGGGGGGTGTACTTGCAGGACACTCCGATGCTTAAGTCAGTGAGTGCACAGCAAATACAGAGAATATGAGTGAGAGTAAGAAGTTAACTTATCCTGACCCTCTCAAGTGAGAGGGTATTTATAGGAGACCCCCAGCGCGTGGCCAAGGGTTACTTGCAACGGGTGGGACCAGCGTGTGACCCGTTCTAAGTAACTGCTAGGGCTTACGTGTAGTAATAATGACCAGCTCGTGGTCAACACCCTAGTGTAACTGTCTCTTTAATGCCATTATTAGACGGTTACATGAAACGTATCTGTGTAGATAAGACCGTTGATGGGCTCCTCGGGGGAGAGTCTATAATGTCGAGGAGATGTGGTGGTCGTGGTTTGGACATGACTCAATGGAGGCGAACTGTGTTTGTCGGGGACCCATGAGTCAACGGGGATTGGGAGTATTCTCGCGGGGAGAAGTTAATCTGTCGAGGAAGTCCATTTCATCAGGGTGTGGTGTCTTCTTTTCCTGTTTGTCTTCAGGTGCTCGACATTGTCAAGGAGTCAGGTGCCCGACATACTTTTTGGCCTTGCGTAGGGCAGTCATGTGTCCTTCTCTAAGGCTTTATTGGACTTCTTCAAGTTGTGTGGATTGGGCCTGTTTGATTGTAGAAAACCACGACCCAGTCCAGAACATATATATATATATATATATATATATTCCACTAGAATTTTAATTTTGGTTTGTCTTATAATAAGAGTTTAATTTGTTTCGGTAGTCCTAATTCAAATATTTCATTTTATAAAACTTTTATTTTTTCTAAAAAAATTGGTTGTTGTAGATCCAAAAACTCTATACACGGCATTGAGTGAGGCTCATTTGGATTGGTTTTTTCAAAAACCTATGGACGTCCATCTATTAACCATTTAATTGGAAGAATGTTGAATCTAAAACCACATTTAATATAGTTTTTAATCCAGTTTTAGTCCAGATTAAAGATCACACATTCCTATATCCGGATTAAAACCGGATTTCCATGTCTCGATTTTAAAAATGTTATTTCCTCGTACAGAAACACGTCTAAGAACATTTTCCCCAAAAATGGCGTTGTCGCTGAATTCCACTCCGTTAAAACAATGCACGACTGCCTACAATTGCACGTTCACCGATGCTGGTATGGACGTCTGCAACCATCGGAGAAGACGACTTTGAAGGGATCCCGGTGAAACGGATCTCACCAAGAGGTTGGGGCTGGCGATCTGAATTCTGAACCTCGCAGTGAACAACGTCGATGCGTCCATAGATTTTCAGGTTTTTACTCTAAAACTTAGCTATCTTTTGTCCAGCGTTGCAAAATATGGATCGTGATCATAAGCGTGATAATTTTAGGGTTGTTCCATTGTTGCATTATCACACTCATTCATAATCGCACTCACAAATGTAGTAGAGGTTAAGTTAGAAAGTCTGGTTTTTGGAAATGGATATCTAGCTCAATAATCGGTTAACCCACCATATCTTATTAATAACCAGATTTTTAAGTGAATGTGGTTATGGATTTGATATTATAACCCCTTATTATGTGCACCCCTAACTACTCAAACTTACACACATAAATAAATAAATTAGTAATGGTTGCTATTACAATGCTTATTATAATTTCAAACTTTACACTCTTTTTTAGTAAACTATTTCCCCAACATGGAAGATATTGAGTTCACATTTGAATTGTTTAAATAAGTGATAGGGGATTGAAAAATAAGTGATTGTAGTTACTTATTATTATATATATTTCCCCAACATGGAAGATATCGAGTTCACATTTGAATTGTTTAAATAAGTGATGTGTGAATTGAGTTCACATAAATAAATAAATAAGTGATGGTTGCTATTAAAATGCTTATAATTTCAAACTTTACACCCTTTTTTTAGTAAACTATTTACGCTGCTTCCGAGAACATACAGAAAAGGGATTGAAAAATAAGTGATGGTAGGTAGTTACTTATTAGTTTTTATATATTGCCCCAACACAGAAGGTATTGTGTTCACATTTGAATTGTTTGAATATAGTCAGTCTGTCCACACGGAAGAGAAGGAAATGGGAAGGAAGTTTCATTTTGGCTAAATGGTTTCTCATGAGTCCTGACATATACATAACACTCTTGCCAGACTTTTATTTTAACACAACATTCCAACACACTCACACTGAATACCATTTCTTTTTATGGCTATACATTCATCTTCATCTTCCTCCTTTTCCAATGATTTTACCTTTGATGTGTTCATTAGTTTCAGAGGTACGGACACTCGATACGGTTTCACCGGTAATCTCTATAAAGCTCTTTATGACAATGGAATCCGAACTTTCATTGATGACAAAGATCTTAAGAGAGGTGACGAAATCACACCATCACTCCTCCATAACATTGAAAACTCTAGGATTGCTATTATTGTTTTCTCTGAAAACTATGCTACTTCTTCATTTTGTTTGGATGAACTTGTCCACATCATTCACTACTTTAAAACAAAGGGTCGCCTTGTAATTCCAGTTTTCTATGGCGTGGATCCTACTCACGTGCGGCATCAAAATGAGAGTTATGGTAAAGCACTTGCTGAACATGAAGAAAGGTTCCAAAATAACATGGAAAACATGAAGAGATTGCAGGATTGGAAGATGGCACTTACCTATGCAGCTAACTTGTCTGGATACCATTACAATCCTGGGTACCCAACTTTTATCCATATATATTGTCTTTTTTTTGTTTTCTATTGACAAAATTTCATTTTAAAATGTTAAAAGTGAAAAATATTTTTTTTATTTTTTTTCTTGTTTAGAATGTTAATTTATTGTATGATGGAACAATTTGAATTGTAATATCATCATCATCAATGCATGGAAGTAATTGTGATTTTGATGCATTTACTCAAACTTGTTTGATTGGACGCAGGAAAGAAGAATATGAATACATGTATATAAAAAAGATAGTTACAGAGATTTCCAAGAATATCAATCAAGTTCTTCTACATGTTGCTGATTACCCTGTTGGGCTTGAGCCTCGAATGCTGAAAGTAGCGTCGCTTCTGAACGTTGACTGTGATAATGAAGTATGTCTGATTGGGATATGTGGAAGCGGAGGATTGGGTAAAACAACTCTTACTCATGCAATTTATAATTTGATTTCCGCTCAATTTGAAGGTTTGTGTTTCCTTCACAATGTGAGAGAAAATTCAATTAAATATGGCTTAGAGTATCTCCAAGAGCAGCTCCTCTCCAAATCAATTGGATTGAAAATTAAGTTAGGGCATGTCAGCGAAGGAATTGGAATCATAAAACAAAGGCTGCAGCAAAAGAAGGTTTTGTTGATTCTCGATGATGTTGACAAACTAAAGCAATTGCAGGTTTTGGTCGGAGAGCCTAGTTGGCTCGGACCTGGAAGCAGAGTCATAATTACCACTAGAGACAATAATTTGCTATCTTGTCATGGGATTAAAAGAACATATGAACTGGATGCTTTAAATGAGGAAGAAGCTCTTGAATTGTTTAAGTGGATGGCTTTTAAAAGTGACAAAATTGATCCATGTTATGATTATATTTTAAAGCGTGTAGTTAGATATGCTTCTGGCCTTCCATTAGCTTTAGAAGTAGTGGGTTCCAGTTTGTTTGGAAAACATATAGGAGAATGGGAATCTGCATTGGATAAGTATGAAAGGATTCCTCATGAAGATATCCAAAAGATACTTAAAGTCAGCTTTGATGCTTTGGACGAAGAACAACAAAGTGTCTTTTTGGATATTGCTTGTTGCTTCAAAGGGTGTAGATTGGCAGAAGTGGAAGAGATACTTCAAGGTCATTATGGTCATTGCATAAAAAGCCACCTTCGAGTGTTGGTTGATAAATCTCTCATAAAGATTAGTCGGCGCCATTGGAACTATATGGATAAAGTGACATTACATGACTTAATAGAGGATATGGGTAAAGAAATTGTCCGACAAGAATCTCCCAAAGAGCCTGGAAAACGCAGTAGGTTGTGGCTTCATGAAGATATAGTTCATGTTTTAAAAGAAAATACGGTAAGTAAAACTGATATCCATAAAAAAAAAAACTTTACTCATTAACCATGATTTCGTACTTTAGGACTTATATATGACCATCTCATACTAGTTCTTTTACTCTTGACTACTTGTTAATTTCTCAATATATGTGTGCCGATGTTATATATATGTATTGTGGCTGATTCATGGTTTGTGTGTCAAAAGGGAACTAGGAATATTGAAATCTTACATTTGAACTCCCCTTCAACCGAAGCAATAGTAGATTGGAATGAAAAGGCATTCACAAAGATGAAAAATCTTAAAACACTTATCATTGAAAATGTTCATTTTTCTAAAGGTGAAAGATATCTTCCGACTAGTTTGAGAGTATTGAAATGGAATAGATGTCCTTTGCAGTCTCTATCATCTAGTTTTTGGAACAAGGCAAGTGAAATAAATTCATTTTTCAATTGTGTATATTTATAAGTTCACTGCAAAATTATAGTTTATGATATTTATATGTTTGTTTTTTTTCTTACGCAGAAGTTCGACAATATGAGAGTTTTGACATTTAACAATTGTAAATATTTAACTGATATACCCAATGTCTCGTGTCTTCCAAATTTAGAAAATTTCTCGTTTCAAAAATGTCACAATCTAGTTACAATTCACAATTCCATTGGGTACCTAAATAAACTTGAAATCTTAAATGCAAAGGAATGCATAAAGATTGAGAGTTTTCCCCCCTTACGGTTGACCTCTCTTAAGAAATTGGAACTCTCTCTTTGTAAGAAACTCAAGACTTTTCCAGAATTATTAGGAAAGATGACAAATATAAAAGAGATTTTGTTGGCTGGAACTTCCATAAAAGAATTGCCATTTTCATTTCAAAATCTCAGTGAACTTCGTGAATTAACAATATGGGAAACTGGAATGCTCTGGCTTTCAAGTAACAGTTTTATAATGTCAAAAGAGAGTAGTTGTCTATTATTTCCAAAACATAATGGTAAAATGAGTTCCATAGTGTTTTCAAATGTGGAGCATCTTAATATAAAAAATAACAACCTCTCAGATGAATGTCTTCCAATAATGTTCACATGGTTTCCTAATGTGAAATACCTATTCTTATCGGGTAACAATTTCACAATTCTTCCGGAGTGCCTTAATGAATGTCACCGTATTAGGATCTTTGAATTGGATGGCTGCACGGCACTTAAAGAAATTAGAGGGATTCCGCCGAATCTAAAAAAGTTTTATGCAATAAAATGTAGATCACTGATTTCCTCTTCTAGAAGAATGTTATTAAGCCAGGTTTGTTGTTTTTTCTTGCACTATTATTTGATATAGTATTTCATAATCCGTAGTGTAATGTATCTAATGCTAACCTATCAGAAACTACATGAGGCTGGATGCACCGAGATTTGTTTGCCAATTGAATCTGGTATGAATCCTATGATTCCATTTTGGTTCGAGCATCAAGCCAAGGGACATACAATTTCTTTCTGGTTTCGTAAAAGAATCCCTTCCATTGTTGTCTTCTATCATCCTGAATCATTTATACTTATTAAGAGTGGTGATAACACTGCATTAAAAGTCAAGTTGTTCGTCAATAATTACAAACATACTCTTTCTGAAGATGTTTTGTTTGTCTCTCACTATCTCAAGATGCAATTTGGTCATATATTTCTGTTTGATTTGGAATTGGAAGAACTAGTTAAACGCTATCAGAGCTATGGGAAACTCATGTCTAAACTGGACGAAGCACTTTTAAAAAATGAATGGATCCATGCGGAGCTTGAGTTTGAAAGTTCTCCGCGTTTCAGATTTGTCAGGATGTGCAAATCGAATTATCAAGCAGAGCAGAAATTGGAATACACGTGTTAAAGGAGAAAAGAAGCATGGAGGAGGATGTCATATTCACCAATCCTTACAGAAAGAGAAAATCGGACGAATATCTGAATCCTTCTTTATCACAATTTCACCTTCCGCTGAAAAAGCATCTAGTGGACATGGGAGTTTCAGAAACACAAATGTTGCAGCAAAAACGTATAGCTTTATTGTCATCCATGTGGAACTCGGTTCCTCCTGAAACAAAAGGAAAGGAACACAAGGGCTAGAGTCCTTGATCCAGGTGCATGCTATTGTTCTCTCATTTGATTGAATCAGTATTGACAAAATTCAGTAGGCTTTTCGCATTATTTCTAACTTTTTGTTTTTCCTTTATTATAGGATCAAGGATGAATTGTTATGTGGTGTACACATGAACATAGTCTAATTATGAATGGTAAACATTGATCATGCAAAAGTGTCTTTGACTCGGCATTGTTATATGTCAAAACCCCTCCTGAGTAGTATTTGCAAAGTAGTGGCCATCAGAGTTTACTACACTAAGTTTCTTATCCTTAAACTTACTGTAGGAATGTATGTTAATACCCTTTGAACTAAATCACCAATCTATCAGTTCTGATATGTTCTGGTGCATTGTGATGTGATGCACATTAGAGTATCTTCAAATTTTTAAAGTGTAAGCCTATAAAGTTGATATCTGAATGTCAAGTCCTCATAAGTTATTGTAAAGATTTAGAAAATGGAAGCTTGTTCTCCCTTTCTAAGGTGGGGTTGAATGGAAATTTTGTAGAATCAATTCAAGTGTAGAAGAAGTTGGATATTATATTTGAATGTGCTAGATGTTTTTAAGTATACGTTGAAGTGGAAAGAAAAGAAAGTATCAGACTAAGTTTCATTGCATATTCAAATGTTAAATCTCTTTCATTAATGAAATGCAACTTGCAAACAGCCAAATCTTGATTTACATAATTAGACACATGCAATGAATAATCATTGAACAGCAAAAAGTTAATATCAAGTTCTTTTTCTGGCAATAAGGATCTTGTGTAACAGAAATCCTCTGATCAATGATCCTTGCTACGGTCCTTCCTACTATGATATGATATCTCTGGTTATGTATCGATCAGAGGATTTCTGTTACACAAGATCCTCAAAGAGGCAAGTGTAGAGCATACTTTCATCTCTATGGGATACCTATGGATAGAACATAAGAATTTAAGCTTTCAGATAGAAGAGAAATGTTTAGAACATGTTTAGACTGAAAACACACATTTTATTGTATTTCAACTTGTGAAAATATGATACAAGAGCTTCTCTTATATAGGAAATGAGAAGCGTAGCAAGCAAGCAAGCACTCAGCAAACATTGACACGTTACAAGACTAGTGGCCGACACACTAATGCCACTTTTGACTAAAACGGAAAAAGATAAATACAGTACTAGTGGCAGACATACTTTTGCCACCTTCTGACTAAAATAAAGATAAGATAAGCTTATCCGGTCCCGCCACTAAGCATGATGGAGCATCTTTCAGTAGTGGAAGACAAACTTTTGACTTATCACAGATTGTGATAAGATTCTGGTCCTACGCGTCATTTTTTGATAATTGGCTCATGTGATGGTGACATGTTTGGATCAGAATATTCTCCTTCTGAGAGTTTGTTTGTCGTGTAGTGTGACTCATACTCACAGTTGTCCCTTATCATATCTTTGTACCGATTTTGTGCATAGTAATCTGGATCATAACGGGCTGAGTATAGCGCTATGTCTTCAAGAGTATCTTCGTCAAAATCATGTGGGAGTGGAGGATAGAGTGATGACTCATCCTGCTTGCTGTCTTCAGTTATATCTTGATCGTTAATTCTTTGATCATACCTTTGAACAAATTCTCGAAAACTCATTTCTGCAAGTTGTTCCTCAATGTTCATCTGGGATGCTTCATTGTTGACCCCTGAGCTTTCTCCAACTTCATGTGTTGACCAAGTGGTCCATGGAGGTTTCCAACAGTCAGGATCGGGATCGTCTGGTAGTTTCACAGCTTGCCATTGCGAAGGAAGGTTTCCATGACTAATACAAGTTGTATTGACTGGACTCTTAACAGGATCATAAAGATTAATTAAATTAACATAATCCATTAAAGCTTTTAATCCTTCCAGGCTTATGGGATAATCATTAATGGTTTCCCAAGCATTAATGTAACTCTTGCAAACTAGAAGCTGGGTTCTAGGATCAGTCTGATAAGGACGATGGAGGATGTACACTGTTTTGCAGTTACTTCGAGCTTCTACAGTTGGGCACCATTCTTTAAGATCGTTAATAGCTAGGCTGAGATTTTCTCTCCACCAGTTTAATGGAGAGAACCATTCTAGGGCAGTCCATATCAAAGATCTGTGCTTTCTAGGGTTCATCAGATGTTCATACATAGCAATGGTAGGAATAAGGACTGGCATAACGTATAAACTAGTAGCACACCAAAGATACCATAGTTGATTTTTTGTAAATCTGAAAGCAGGGTTTATCAAAAATGGTAAATGGAAAGGAGTATCTGGGAAGAAAGGTGTATGGTCAGGAAGAGGCTTCTTTCTAATGATTCTGAAAAGAAAGTAAAAAAGGTTATTCCTGGCATATTCTTTCAACTGAGATACGGAGAAGGAGTGGTTGACTCCTGGAGGAAGGTTCATGGTGACCGAGGCATTGGTTGGAATAGGACGGACCATTAAGATCAATGGGAAGGTATGCCTGGTGGTGATGATTTGGATGGGTTTCACGAGTCTGGATAATAGATCCGGGATCACGTTCTGGGTTCCTTTGATGTGTTTCACCGTGAAATCGTATCTGGAAAACCAATCTTTAAGTCTCAATGTCTGTGGATCCGGAGACATCTTGTTCTTGAATTCCATAATTTTGGGAAAGGACGAATTGTCCATCTGGACTTCAAAGTGGTAACCTCTGAGGTGGAAATCAAACTTCTGAATTCCCATCTTCACTGCAAGTGCTTCCTTGTAGGTGGTGTGGTAA
Source organism: Lathyrus tuberosus (assembly GCA_022829125.1). NCBI lineage: Eukaryota > Viridiplantae > Streptophyta > Magnoliopsida > Fabales > Fabaceae > Lathyrus > Lathyrus tuberosus. Next base: position 6,781,839 of record JALAZF010000049.1, read on the forward strand.
TGCTTCTCTGCATCTTTGATCAGAACTGCTCTCCAGTAGTGATCACTTGCATCAGTCTGGAGGACTCGTTTCCCTTCACCAGGGATTTTGAGAGCAGGAGGAGATTGTGCTATTTCTTTCAAAGCTTTTACAGCTTTGGTTTGTTCTTCTCCCCATGGTGGTGGTTTTTTCTTCAGCAATAGATACAGAGCACTGGAGTATCTGGCTAGTCTAGGAATAAAGTCTCTGATATAATTAATTATACCGAGAAATTGCTGAATTTGCTTGACTGTGAGATTCTCGTCTGGGAAGTTTAACAATTCTTGAGCGATGTGCGGTTGAGGACGATACTTTCCATTAGAGAAGTGCATTCCTAAGAAGTCAATCTCAGTTTGGCCCAATTGACTCTTTTTCTCAGAAAGCATTATTCCATGTTGTTGGGCTATCTTATGGAACTGGCCCAATAACTGTTTGTGAGCCTTTTCATCTTTGGAGAACAGTAACACATCATCAATGTAGATGAGAGCACTGTGGAGAATGGGCTCAAATATCTTTGTCATGGCCTTTTGGAATAGTGATGGGGCAACCTTAAGCCCAAAAGGTAAAGCAGTCCATTGGTATTGGGCATTAGGTATGCAGAAGGCCGTTTTTGGCCGATCCTTTGGGTCAATACCCAATTGCCAAAAACCTGACTTTAAGTCAAACTTTGAATAAATCTGAGCATCCTTGATGAACACGTTCAGAGATGATGTCTTCGGAATAGGGAACTTGTCATCTTGAAGGAAATGGTTCAGAGGCTTGTAATCGATCACAAGTCTTTTCTTTCCTCTGACCTTTTCAGATCTTTTTTCAACATAGAAGGCTTGGCAAGCCCACTCAGATTTTGTGGGTTCTATCAGCCCTTGTTTGAGCAGCCGACTGCATTCTTCTCTTGCCAAGGCATAATCAGAAGGACTCATTCCAAGATGAGTGGCCCTTGTTGGGTTGATATCTTCATTAAGCTTGAATGGAAGTTGGACAAAGAAGTCCTCGTTCTTCCATAAGGGTTCTGGATGAAGGAACTTGTCATGGCTATCTACACAAAGCTTAAGAAGCTTTGACTTAATCTCTTCATATCCCGTAGGAACATTTGACAAGGAATATAACTTCATGATTTGAGAGAATGGTCTTAATTCTCTCTTGAACTTGATTCCAGTGGCTAGGATTTGGAGTTTCTCGGCTGCCACATAAACATCCATTCCAATGACAATGTCTTTGGCTGGAAGCTTCGTTCCTATGACCTGTGTCCAGATAATGCAGTCTGGGAAGAACTTGATTCCTATATTATTCTTTGTTATCAAGTTCGTTGTAAAGGTCTCTCCATCTGCAGCCATAATATAAGCTTTATGAGTTTTCCATAACTCCGTTGGCAAGATGTCGGGATTCATCATAGTAATTTGTGCTCCAGTGTCCATGTATGCCATGACCTTCTTAGGTCGTGAGAATTTTTCAGCTAGGACATGGATTTCTACAAAGGGTAGAGGAGGAGTAGGAAGAGAGCTTCCTATTTCCTTGTAAGAGTAAACCGGGACAAAATCTTCACCTCCTGAATCAGAGAGGGAGGTTCCTTCAGATGAGTAGTCTTGAAGGGCGAAGACTGTTTCTTCGTCAGCTGAGCTTTGTTCAGAGTAAACTGATTCCAGGTCTCCTTCGATAGGATGAAGGGAGTTGATCAGTTTAGCAGCCTTGTGCTTATTGTTAGGACATTCTTTGGAATAGTCTCCCTTTTGTCCGCAGATAAAACATCTTTGGGATTTTCCCTTTCCACGAAAGGGTTTCTTCTTGAAGAACTTAACCCCTTTTTTCTTCTTTCTTTTGCAATCCTTGAAGGATTTGTATTTCTGTTTATGATGTTTCTTTCTGGTGGGACAACTACACTTCTTGTCTTTGCATTTGATCTCCAGATAAGACTTTTTACAAGCCTTGTTGTACTTGGACTTTTGACTAAGGACTTCTGAGAATTGTTGATGAAGTCTGCATAGTTTATCTAGGGCTTCTAGAGTCATCTGATGGATTTGTCCAAGACTCATAGAGGGAATGTCTTTCTGTGCTGCAGCTATCATTTTGTGGAGTTCAGGTTGAATCTCCTGGGGCAAAGATGCTACGTAAGTGTTCTTGAGGCTGGTATCATTAAAACCATTTAGAGCATAGAATCTTTGAAGCATCCTATGATAATGCTTATCTATGTCCTTGGTTTTGAGAGAACAACATTTCATCTCAAAGAACTCTTGTCTGTACTTCTTATTGTGAATGTCAATATCTCTAATGAATACCTGATGTATAACACCGAGGAGATTGGATGAAGTGTGCAAACGGTGTAACTCATCCTGTTTGACAGTTCCAAGATTAATGTACCACTCTTTCATTGTTCCCGTCATGCGGCAACAGAATTCTTTGATTACTTTGTAGGGATCAGCAGTGGTTTTCATTAATTGGGTGTCGAGCCAAGCACCAAAGTCTAGGATCCTTTTTCTCCATTTACTGGGTGGTATATCGTCAATGGTGAACCAATGTCCACCTATGGATTTGGTCTTTTCAGCTTCTGGAGTTTCCTGAGAGGATTCTTCAAAGAAGGTATCTTCCTCCTTTATGTTAGCCATGAAGAGCTTCGAAATAAGATCCTTTTCTGGTTCAGTTCCTAGAGATTCATTTTCTAGGGACAACGTCTGCTGTGTCTCATCAGAGCTCGAGCTTTGATATGACTTGTCTTCATCGTCTGGGAACCAGTTGTCAACTTTAGGCGTAGATGGTTCTGTGGCCAAATGATCTTCTTCTGGTGATGTTGAAGTGTCAACAACGGACTAGTTTTCTGAAGAAGATTCGTGAGAAGATTTATGCTTTGTTGTGATGGCCAAGGCTTCATAGGTTTTGTCAGGATTTTCTTCATTCCTGGGGAATGTAGTAAGAGGTGTTTTAGGAACATCCTGAGAGTCCGATGATGAAGTGCTCAATCGAGTAGTATATCTTTTGGATCTCGAAGTTGAGGCTTCTTGGGGCTTGGTAAACCTTAGCTTTCTAGCTTCGGCTGACCAGTATTTCTTCGGTGGAGCGGTTAGGAAGCCAGATAAGTCAGGCTGTGCAGGCCTGGCTGGAGAAGCAGTTAGGAAGCCAGATAGATCCAGTTCTGAGGGTCTGGCTGGTCTTGAGTAATAAGAAGGATAAGTGGGAATGCCATGGAATGATTCCTGGGCAGGCTTTTCCTCTTGCTTATGAGTTCTCCTAACATATTCTTCTATCTCTCTAATCTATGCTTGCAGATTGTTCATTTCTCTCTCCTTTTTGGTGAAGTCATAACTGGAGACTTCTGCGCCATGGATATGGCTGAGTTCTTGATCTAAGGAGGCCACCTGAGCTTTGAGAGATTTGTAGCTTCGTCTTAACTTTGTGGAGAATCCCTTGAGATACTCTTCTGTTTCTCTAGTAATCTTGTCCACCTTCTTGTCAAGATTCTGGAGCATCTCGTTTTGTGCCACCATGTTCTCGGATTGCCAGTTGAGAACTTCTTCGGCCTGGGTCAAAGGCTTCATTCTCCCATCAGCTTAAACTTCAGAGGGATTGATGAACGGCTTTGATGTCCTATTGGTGATAGGATATATTTTCCTTTCTAGAGGAGGAAAATGCTGGCCATATTCTGGTGTAGTGGTTGTATACATAAAGCAAGGGATTGGTTGCGTTTGTTGGGGAGGTTCTGCTGATCTGCAATGGTCTTTGGGAGACCATGATACTAAAGTGGGATCATCAGGAGGCAGAAGTTCTTCCTTTCTTAAGATTGCAAGTCCTTCCTCATAGATAGACAACGACTTCTTCTTTTCATGGATTCCAATCCATGGGCCATCTTCAGGGTCTGATCTTCTTTGAGGAGGAGGTTGTGGTTTGCATGCTCCTTTCTTCTTAGGCTTTGGGCGGATGATATCTATGTCGATATCATCGTCATGCATCCAACAATCGCAATCAGGGTCGCATCTGGAGGGATCAACATCCCATATGAAGTGTCCTTTTATCTTGTCCGTATAGATGGGTTTAGCATCTGATGTAACGGCATGAATAGGGCACCAGGTTTCTTCAAGAGCTGGTCTGATCATCATTGTTTGAAAGATCTGGGAAGACGAGCTGGGTTCTTCCTCAGGTTTCTTGAAGATAGTCTTAACCGTCTTGTCTGGGTATCTTCTGAAAGAAACCTCCTGTGACTGGATTGGTCTTCTATCCGCATGGAGTCTTTCATAGTTAGTCATCCATTCTAGAGGAATAAGATGAGTTAACTCTTTTCTGTCAATCTTCCTGGGGATCTGAATGATTGAGGGTACTTCTTCTCTGCCGGCCATAACCAACAAGGAATCGGAAGAACATCCTGCAGTGGGAAGATCTATGGCATGGTTCTGTAGACGGTAGATGATCTGAAGGTGAAGAGTATCCACCATAGCTTCAAGGACTTGGTCGGATCCAGTGATCTGAATCTGAACTTTTAATCTGGTAGACAAGGTACTGTCACTGAGGCTGACGTTGTAGTTGGGATACACCGTAAGGACAACACTTCCGGCATGAAGTGAGGTTAGCACAGTTCCTATAACGACATTCTCATAATTGAGATAGCTAGAGTCTAGCAAAGCTATCTTGGCAAAGACTGGCTGGTTCTTCCTTCCATGAAGTGAAAGGATCAGTCTGACAGCTCCAAAGTGGAGAGTTGTATAACCTTCACGTTTCCATCCGTTGATGAGATCTTGGGAGATCTCCAGATCTACATATTGTTCTTGGTTGGTAGCCTGGAGGCTACACTGATCTAGTCTTGACGTCTGGATGTATTCTTTGACGGTGTTGGGTCTGTTTGTAGATATGAGGGTTCTGATGGATCTCGTGAGGGAATTATGTCTTCTGAATATATTGTAAGGATTCAGAAGTGGAGGAACAGTCTCAGCGATCTGAGTGTCTTCCGGGACATAGGAATATTCTATAAGGTTTTCTATTTTATTTGAGAGAGTCTTTTTACAGAGTTTGGGAAGCGAGAGGGATGAGGTAGTTACAATAGGTTGAGTGTTTGTAGTTTCAGTTGTTTCCATGATAAACTGGGTTTCTCTCTTACTCACTCTCGTTCTCATGTTCACACCATATTTACTCTCTCTTCTTGAGCAGGCTCTGATACCACGCTGACCGGGAGCCTTCACATACCATGAAACCATTATTCTCAAACTAGTTGGAAAATATTTGGAGCCTTCTGAAAATTGACCACTTTTAATAATCAATGTTTTCCATCTTCTCGAATGCCTTTGCATTCCACTCCACTACTGTTTCATGTATGATTTCATTTTCTTGGTTCCCTTTTAATACAAAAAGTGCGAATCGGCCACAATACAGGTAAAAAAGTATGACACGAGCGTATAAAACCCCAAAATTATAAATCCAAGTTAAAAGATTTAGACCAAACTTAACATATTTTTTTCTAATACTCAACAATTAATTTAGATCTGAATAAGCGTTACGTACTGATTGATGCACTCTTATAAAAATAAAATAAAAAAATAACAAGGGCTTGCTTTTTAAATAAAACAACATGAGAAAGTGAATTAATAGCGGCTGTTATTTGTTAACTCCTCCATTGACCATCACTAGTTTATGTTTATACTAGCAACTAGGGTTTTCATAATAATTTAATGTCAACTCTATCTTTGGACCTTGTTAAGTGATCAATTGAGTCTCAAAATAATATCACTTACATTTTAATAAAAACAAATAAAATCAATCTGATTATTTTATTTTTCTTTATATTATTAAACATTAGTTAATTGATTAAAAAGCGAATGAAAATGAATTAAAACGAGCAAAATGCGGACGCGCAAACATCCGAAAAAAAACAAATGAATGCACTTAAATAAACTACGCGCAACATAGTTCAGTAAAACAGACAGTCACAAATCAAATATTGCAGTTAAAAATATTTATATGTAAAGACTCAAACTGATCAAAATGCGAACACACGTGGATGCAAAAAAAAAAAAACAGACCAAGTTAACCTACGCGTACTATAGTTCAATAAAATAGACAGTTGCAGACCAAAACCTAAAAACATTATTCTCCAATTTTATGCGCAGTTAAGAAATTAATTAAATCAGTTTGTCTGCAAAACTGAAATTTTATTTTAGACGCAACATAATTGATTGCTTGTAGGTTTAAAAATGCTTGGACAAAATTGGAGTATGACAGTATGAATCAGGTGAAAGTGTCGTGCTTGGTAGAACCGTCAAAATGGGCTAGCCCACATGGGCCGGCCCACCAGGCTCGAAGAATCATAGGGTTTGGGCCTTAAAATTAGAGCCCATATTTTTCAGGGCTTTTTTAGCGCAGTCCTAAAAAGCCCGCTACGCATTAGGGCTAGCCCATATGGGCTGTGGGTAGCCCATTAGGCCCATATCACTATAAATTTTAAAAAATTATACTAATACTTATATTATCTTACTCTAAAATAACACATTGATTTTTCCCACCTCACTAAATTTTATATATATTCTATTTAATATTTCTCTTTTAAATATTATACATTAATATAATCAACATTCTTTTCTCGTATTCTATTAGTTTCCATTATGTTAAATATTCGAGTATTATTTTATACAATTTAGACATGTATTATATTTAAAAACACATTATAGTATTGATAAAAGATAATATAATACTTAAAAATGTATTATAAAAATACATTATGTTTAAAATAATATAACTTTTAATTTTATTTATAATAAATATTATGACATTTTTATTTTAATTTTTTTATTTAAAAATGCCTATTTAGGGCTGGGTAGCCCGAAGCCCATCTAGGGCCGGGCTCGAGTAGTAATTTTCGAGCCCATATTAGAAATAGGTTTTTTTGGCCCAGCCCTAAAGCCCGAGCCCATCAAGGCCAACCCATTTAGGGCTGGTTAGCCCATTTTGACAGCTCTAGTGCTTGGGCTATAAATCATTCAGCAGACTACTGAGAAGATCATGATGATTCAGGAGAAGATGAAAGCTTCGTAAAGTCGACAGAATAGTTATCATGATAAGCGAAGGAAAACACTTGAGTTCTAAGAGGGAGATAAAGTATTTTTTAGAGTTACTCCGATAACTAGTGTTGGTCGAGCGTTAAATTCTCGAAAGCTCACGCCTCGTTTCACTGGTCTGTATCAGATCCTCTAGAGAGTATATGAGGTGGCCTATAGAGTTGCATTACCACTATCTCTTTCGAATCTTCATGATATATTTCATGTGTCGTAACTTCGGAAGTATTTTCTTGATCTGTCTCATGTGATCCAATTGGATGATGTGCAAGTTAAATAGAACTTGATATTTAAGGTATCGCCTCAAATGAGGATCGCGAGTATGACACTTGAGAGGCAATGAGATTGCTTCAGTGAAGATAGCGTGGAGAGTGTGACGTGGGAGCTCGAAAGTCGGATGAGAGAGTTTTATCCATAGCTTTTTCCTTCAGATAATTTTTGAGAGGAAAATTTGATAAGTGAAGGAGAGTTGTAACACACTGATTTTCATATTTTTGTTTTTTAATTTAGTTAAAATTGGTTTTATATAACTATTTGTATGCTTGGATATTTTTGTGGGGTTTATGGAGAGTGGTGAGAATTATTTAGAATTTCAGTTAATTTTAATTAATTAATTAAAATAATGAGAAAATAGGAGAATCATGAGATTTGTGTGGAAATTAGGATTATTGGGAAAATAAGGGAATGAGGTAAAAATAATAAGTTAGAGGAAGAGTGAAATAATTAAAATCTAAAAATTAGGTTAAGGTTAAAAAAGAGTTTAGTGGAGCCTTTGTTTTATCTGTACGTGAATAGGAGAGATTAGAAGAAAGAGACAAAAAGCAAAAGCAAGGGTTTGTGAGGAAGAGGAAGTCATATCTAGAGCTTGGAGATTGTTAAAAAATAAGGTAAGGGGATAACTACTCTTATATGGATGTTAAATGCATGAAGGGTAGAGAGGGATCCTCACCATTCTCTAGGTTTTTCTTATCTACTTCCCCATTGTTGATGTTTTATGAGTTTCGAATGAGATGATGTGAAACTTATCATGCTTGATATAATTCATATGAAATTCGTGCTTTGTTTTATTGATGAATTTTGTGTATGATAAGTATGTAGAAATATTACTGTCAAACAAAAAAAAGTATGTACAAATATGAGTTTGAATGTTTATGTTCATGGAGTTTTGGTTTGATAAACATGTTCTTAAATTTGTAATAGGTTTGATAATTTTGTGATAAATAGATGTTAATATGTCAAATATGTGTGGTAATTGATGTGTTATATGAGTAGGTGTGATTGTTCATGTTCAAACTGGATATTAAAGAAAAACCAGATGGACAATTAAGGTCACTAAGCCATAAAGAGCATTCAGGTCTTGAATTGAGGACCATAAAGTCTCAGATGAAGCATTATGTCTCAGATGGATCACAAGGTCTCAGATACCACTCCAAGCAAAGGGAAATACTAATTCCTAATGTTCAAGGTCCAAAATTCCAAGATGAGTGGATTAAAGTTTTTTAGGGTTTTAGCCATTTTATAATGTTTTTGGTCTTTTGAAACAAGAAAGCAATAAAGTGCATAAAAAAAATAAAAAATAAACAAAAATAAAAGACAAGAATGTAAATGACAATGAATGTAAATGACATAAATGTAAAGGACAAGAAAGTAAATAGTACTCATCTTGTAAAGAGCATGAAAATAAATGTTAGAAGTTAGTGTCATTAATATGTCAATGTTAGTATTAATGAGAATTTAATCGAGTTGGGACAATTTAGCACCATGTTAAGCAATCGTAAGTGGACTTATATAGAAGTCGCACCTATCTGAGGTCGGTCAATAACAATTTATGTGTTCAAACATGCTAGAGAAATGATACAAAATCATTCTCCTAAAGCAATGCAATACAATAATCAAAATAGAAAAAGAGATGGAGAAGAAGAGAGAAAGATTGGGGCACTCATGTATGAGATCATTTATCAATAAGCCAAAGGTTCAAAGTATGATCCAACTATGGATAACTTATTGTTGTAGTGAGAATCAGATATCAAGCTATTAATTAACTTGAATCACACATCTTTGAATTCACCACCGAGCTTTGATTTATCCAAAAGAAAGGGAAAAAATCAAAGAAAACCCTAAGTGCGCCATGTAACAACACAACTAAGAGATCTAAGGATCGGGGGTTGGTTATACTTAGAGAAGGTGTTAGCATCCTAAGCATCTGTAGTGCTCTACAGGAACCTCTTGTTAGTATTTGTGTTATGCTAAAGTTTGCTTGCTAAGGGAAATGTGCTAAGGTAAAGACCTATGCACTACTACAAAACGCGCAAACAACAACGCCAGGCTTACAACAGATTGCCTATACACAGTTGTAATAGATGCGCGCTTTTTTTTAATCTCGTTAAAAGGCTTTTAATGACGGTTAATATTCAAACCGTGGTGAAATGTGAGGCCTTTCACGACGGGTATGTTTTCAACCATCATTATAGGTAGCGCATGGTCATGGGTTCAATTCCCAGCACCAACATTTATGGTTTTTTACATATTATTTCAAAATGCCCACATCCTTTCACCACTGGTATGTTTTCAACCGTCATTATAGCCAATAATTTAGTTTTAGGTCTTGCACTTCAAAAAATCGGTTTTAGGGAAAATCGTCTCCTTTTTTAGATCTGTTTCGTGCATCTGAAGTAGAAAAATCGTGCGGTCATTAGTCCCTTACTCTGAAAGAGTTATGGGGCTTCACCCTCAAAACCCCAAATTAATCTTTTTTCTATTTTTAATGAATTTTTTACTGTTTTCATTGTCTCAAAAAATTCTAAAAAAAATTCTCAAAATTCTTATTTTACCTAATTAGATTAAATTTCGTGTTTTTAGATTTTTCTGAATTTATTTTAATCATTTTTTCCTATTTTTTCAAAATGCTGACAGACCTTTCACAACGGGTATTTAAACCAACCGTTGTAATAGGTAGCTTTTTTTACTTATTTTTTCAAAATGATGACAGACCTTTCACCACGGGTAATTTAAACCAACCGTCATTAAAGGTAGTGTCTTGTCATGGGTTCAAGTCCCAGCACCAGCATTTTTGGTTTTTTACTTATTTTTTCAATTCTCATTACCAACATTATAGGTGGCGCGCATATTGAGTTTATTCACTATCCTTAAACAAATCTTGGTCGTCCATTTAGTGATTATCAACGGCCAAGACACTACTATTAGTGATCCGCGTAAAACCTAAAACTCAGACGAACTACATCTTCTACCTCCAAACATCATCTTTCAGTTACGATACTCTATTTCTCCACTAAACCAAATTTCAGAACTCGAGTTAGCAATGTTAGGTATTGGTGTTCTTTTTTAATTATTTTTGTTCTTGTTATTCTTTTTTATTATTGTTGTTCTTGTTGTTATTAATACTATTATTGTTGTTGTTTTTGTTGATGTTGTTCTTGTTGTTATTATTGTTATTATTGTTGTTGTTGTTGTTGTTCTTCTTCTTCTTCTTCTTCTTCTTCTTCTTCTTCTGATTCTTTTTCTTTTTCTTGTTGTTGTTCTTGTTGTTGTTGGTGTTGTTGTTGTTGTTGTTGTTGTTGTTGTTGTTGTTGTTGTTGTTGTTGTTGTTGTTGTTGTTGTTGTTGATGTTGTTGTTGTTGTTGTTGTTCTTATTGTTGTTCTTGATGTTCTTACTGTTGTTCTTGTTCTTATTGTTGTTCTTGATGTTCTTGCTGTTGTTCTTGTTCTAATGCTGCAATTTTTATTTTATTTTATTAAAAGACATACAACAACGGTTTTTTTTTAAATAACCGTCATTATAGGTAGTTCTAATGCTATATTTTTATTATTTTATTAAAAGACTTACAACAACGGGTATTTAAAATAACCGTCATTATAGGTAGCGCATTTTCCATTTTTTTACAACGGTTATTGAGCCGTCATTGTACGTACCGCATATACAACAACACTCTACATAACAACGCCTTCGCCCGCGTCATTATATGTCATTTCTAACCGTTGTTAAATGGGTTTTTTGTAGTAGTGAGAGTATATACACTAAGTATGCTCGCCAAGACATCGCATCTCGTGCCTACGTATCCTGACGGGAATGGAATCAGAGCATTCATAGTTCCCCTTAATAAGGGTAAACCGGGTAAAAGGAAAAAGTGGCTCGCCAAGGATCGGGGTCTTGTGCCTACGTATTCTTAAGATGAACTTGAGAAATCAGAGCGTTCGTAGTTCCCCTCAACGGGGGTGAGGAACTCTTGACCGTGGTCAAGGTTCCAAGGGAAAGTAAGTGTCCATAGCGAGACACCTACATGGAGTGCGGCGACTCCAAACCTAAGGCTAGGTAAAACATGGAAAGAAGTGTGCACGGCGGAACACCTAATAGAGCACGGCGACTCTAAACCTAAGGTTAGGTTAAAAGGGAAGGTAAGTCTCGATCACGCGGCGGCGTGAGATAATGGAGTTAGTTGTTAGCGGTTAGTGGGCTCGACAAGATATCGCATCTTGTGCCTACGTATCCTGACTAGGAATGAGGAATCAGAGCCTCCGTAGTTCACCTAACTAGGGACGAGGAACTCTTGATAATGATCAAGGTTCCAAAGGGAAGATGAGTACTCAAAACTATGGTACTCACATAGAGTCAACAAACTCTCTACTTAATTCTAAGTTATAAAACAAAATGGCTCTAACAAGTCTAAGGCAATGATCCTAACAAGGCCACAAAGTGGGAAGAAAAGCAACACTAACTATCGTAAATATGACTTACTAGTCAAACAAGGAACCCTTCCTTTAGAATTGGGGCACAAGCAACTAATACGAGAAAATAGGATCAGGTAAGAGAACTAGTATGACAAAATGTATGAATTAAAGGAATAAAGATGATCACAAAACATGAGCAAAAGACAGTCAATTCAAGTGTCACAAGATCAACAAATACAACATAGTCTCTAAATGAAAGAACCTAAATCACAAATAGACAACATTAAAAGTCAAAAGGATTCAATAGAAATTAATTAACAAAACTGAAATCTAAATAACCAAAGATTAAAATCTAAACAATTACATTTTAGATTAAATAAGAAAATATTTTTACAAAACTAACTAAGAAAATGTTTATTTTTTTAGATTTTAAAAAATCAAAAATTACTAAAATAATTACTTTACAATTAGTAACTAAAAAGAAAAATAATTTAAAACCTAAAACATTACTAAATCTAAAAAAAAGTTAAGAGTAAAAATTTAAAATGAAATGACAAGAACTAAATAATAGGCTGACTATTGAAATAAAGTTCAAGTCCTAAAAGGGAATTTTTTTTTTTAATATAACTTGTTTTTTAAAAAAAAATAGTAAAAAAACCAGTTTTTTAAAAAATTTTCCAAAATGGCATGGTTTGGTAGGGACCCATAAGGGTGGCGCCATATGGGATGACGCCTCAGTTAGAGGCCAGAAGCCATCTCATATGGCGCCTCAGGCCATTCAAAAATGCCCTAATTTTTTTCAAATTTTTTTTAAGGGTGGCGCCATCCCAGATGGCACCTTAGTTATGCTTCCTTTTTTTTTTTTTTAAATTTATTTTATTTTAAGAATGGAAAATAAAAAAAAACAACATTAATTTTTTTTTAATATTTAGTACAATAGTACAATAGTTGGATACAAAAAGAAAATCAATGATTGTGCCTATTTAATCGACCACCGGTCCCACAATCAGGGGCTCTTGTTTGACGTCTCTGTCTAGCACCACGAGGTTGTTGAGGCGTGGCTGGTCTCTGTGTTTGTTCAGATGGCCCCGGCGCATCAGACGATGTCCCTGGAGCATGAGACAAATTCTGCAGCATCTGTCCCCAATAGCCGGGGGGTTGCCGCCGACAGCACTTCCATAATCCAGCTGCATGCCCATGTTCATGTAACTTGTATGAGGGGGTTGGGTTGGATCCATACGGTATGGTTGGCCAAAATGATGCATTGATGGGTGTTGGTATTGATGCAGTGGTTGATGTGGGGTTTGATAGTTGAAAAGAGGGGGGGGGGGTTTGTTGGGTGTATGATGATTGTGGTTCTGAGTGGTAGGAGGATGAGGTCATCATTTGTGGGGGGTTCATTTGTGGGGGGCTCATTTGTGGGGGGCTTTGGTGTGCTTCGGTAGGTTCGAATGACTCGTCAGGGCTATAGTAAAGATTTTGTTGTTGTGGTGGAGAGGTTGGTGAATGATGTTGGACGTATTGCTAGGAGGAAGACACACGTTGGCGGGGTCAATTAGATACGTCGGCTGAGAGAAGAAAGGTTGTGGTGTGGTAACAGACCTAAACCAGCTCATATATAGTTCCGTTGGCCGAGCAGGTTGTACAACGGGGTCTGTTAAGACGAGCTGGTGTCGCATCTCCCACTGGTGACACAACGCTGCTGCAAAGTTGGTCCACACACCATCCTTCCACTGCGTGTCGACTCTGCGCAGGTGCCACTTTCCCAAGTTGGTAGGATCCACTAGAATGTCCTGATGCATACCGAATTGTAGTTTCACTCGGCCGCTTTGGTGCATCTCAACAGTTGTGAACCGAATTATTGGTGTTTTCAAAGTCCACACGGCAGCATCGTTTGCGTTGGGCTGGTGGCCGAGATCGTCGTAAGGCCTCCAGACAAACTACAAGAAAAAATTGTTGAATGAGTAAGTATACAAAATGTTAGAAATATCTATGGATGAAATGTTACAAAAGTTGTAGGAAAATATACGTCGTCAGGGCCAATGTGGTCTAGCAGGTTGTGGTAGACTGTTATGGCGTTCCGGGGGTTTCTATCGTAGCTCATTTTCGGAACTGCGCACCTGAAAATGTAGTTATAAAATGAATTAGTTACATTTGAACATATCAGTATAGGTGCATGGATCTGTATAGTCTTACTTTAATGCGTATGGGAATGTGAAGGGGTTCTGGTTTATTGGAGCTAGTGTCGGCATTCTCGACCAACCCCACGCCTGAAGGAGATAGGTGCAACCATAAAATGTACACACATTTTTTTTGGAATTTTTGCAAAGTGCACTATACAGATGTGCCAGGACAGCTGAACCCCAACTATAGTCGTGCACACTGTTAATGTTAAATAACAACGGGAGATACATAATATTTACAGTGCTTCCAGTGCTCTCTGGAAACAAAAAACGACCGAACAATAGCAACAAATAACATCTAGGTTTTTGTATTATGTTTAAGGGGAGGGAATCCTCGTCTAATACGATGGAGTCATGGTATTCCCTAAGGCGTTTTAAGTTAATACCTTGTCCCCTACACCTACCGTCGGGTGAAGGCTCAGCTTCTGCAATCTCTAGGGGGTGCCCAACAAATTGAAGCATAATTGGCTATTTATATTTACGGGGCCGTTGACGGCCATGCCATCTATGCGGAGGCCCAGTAACATATACACGTCTTGTAGGGTGACCGTGCATTCACTAAAAGGAAGGTGAAAGGTGTGGGTCTCCGGCCTCCATCTTTCTAGCAAGGCCAGAATGAACTTTGGGTCTACATGGTATGATGGGATTTTAATCACATCTCCAAATCCACATCTTGTTAGATATGGTTCAATGATAGGGTCGTGAGGGAAGTATGCGTGCCCACGGCAACGGAACCTTGAAACTTCCTGAACAAAAAAAAAACAAGCAAAATTACTAAGAGAATAAAAGACATTAAGGTTTAATATTGTAAAACAAAATAATACAGGAAAACTTACGAAGTCTTCAATGTTTTCCGACGTTCCTCGGTGGTTGCTTCCCATCGTGAGTAAAACCATTTTCGTAACTGGTTGTGAGATGCAAAGGTTTGAACAGAAAATAAGAGAAGAAGAGGAGATAGTAGTTTGGGATGAGATGAAAATTGTAAATGCTGAGAGGGTTTTTATAATGGTGTAAAGGGGGAGTCACATGAGTAGGCATGTGTTCTCTTGCATGCTTCTTAGCCTTTTTAGTCTGCCATGTGTAGGCATGCTTGTGTAGTCATGTCAACAGTGGCCTGAAACAAAAATAATGGAGCAGAGGCATGCGAATGAATAGTATATGCAGTGTATAGGGCTGCAAATTCATCAGTCTAGAGGCATGTGAATGAATAGTAGATGCAGACTATAGGGTTGCAAATTCATCAGTCTAGAGGCATGTGAATGAATAGTAAACGTTTTAAAATTAAAAAAAAAATAGTAAACGTTTTAAAATTTAAAAAAAAAAAGAAAAAAAAAGACTTTGAACTGAGACGCCATCTGGGATGGCGACTCTTAGTTGGTTTTTTTCCAAATTTTTTTACACCTGAGGCGCCATATGAGATGGCTCTTGGCCTCTAACTGAGGCGCCATCCCATATGGCGCCACCCTTATGGGTCCCTACCAAACCATGCCATTTTGGAAATTTTTTTGAAAAACTTGTTTTTTTAGTATTTTTAAAAAAAAAAACAAGTTATATTAAAAAAAAATTCCCTAAAAGGAGATTCCGGGCCGGATCTGGGTGTATGGGTCGGATGACCCAATTTGATTGGTTACAAGCCAAAAGGGACTAAACCTAAATTGAAGGCAGGATCAAAGCAGAACGGCCTGAATAGAACGTGATCCTTCATTACTCTCCTTTATATCATACTTTCTCAAACACAATCACCAACAAATCGGTTTTGAAATCGGACACGAGAATACCATGGCCATCATCACGACAACCAGAACGTTCCAAAATGAGAAGGAAATAGCAAGTTCTCAGATTCATCATCATCATTGCGTCGGAACAAAAATCGGATTTGAAGCGAAATGAGAGTATGTTACCTCGTTTCAAACTTTCTTTTGCTGTGATTCGTTTTAACTCTCTCTTTTTCTCTTTATTTCCTATTTCTGTCTTGGGTCTGTGTGTTGATTGGGTTTCGAAGGTGGATGATTGTCACTGTTTGGATTTTGAATGGTTTTGGAGATTGAAGATGGGTAATGTTGGTTGTGACAACTTGTTGAATGGATTGAAGGACGAAAGTTTTAAGGGTTGGGTTAAAGAAGGAAGCGGTTTTTGTCAAGAGAGTTCTTGATGAGTTATGAGGTTGTCTCTAAATAGAGGAAGAACCCCAGAGGAGTCCGTGAGTTTCCCTCCTTCTGAATATTTCTTCCTCTCCCTCTTTTTTTTTTGCTGAATTTCTTCTTGTTCCTATCACCACAAAACAGTTCCCATTTTGTTCTGAATCACTGCTTTATGATAAGCAGCGTCTTAGCTGTTGTATCATTGACAAGTTATTTTCAAAATTCCTGCAGAATTGCAGGGAATGGTTGTTGTTGTGGGGTGAGGTTTGATGCAGGTTTGGACATGTTTGCGCTGGGTGTAGGCTGAGTATGCAGGGTGGTTTTTTTTGTCAAAGTTATGGCATTGATGCAGGGGAAATGCAACATTTGTTATTCCCTTTTTGTGTTAATTGCTACGGACCACAGTTCGCAAGGTTTGTCCTGGTCGTAACAGGTTTGGAGTTTTGGGTAGCTTGTATCAAGGTATAACTTTTGTAGTGATGTGGGTCTTGCATTATGTAGATGTTGTAGCTGCTGTTGAAGCAAAGCATATGTCATTGTCCTCTCTTTTTTTTTGTAATTCTTTGTAATTTGTGAAACTAACAACAATGGGCTTTTGTAACTAAGACTTTTTGAATGAGATTAGACCCATTTTTTTTGTAACATGGATATTAAACTTTGTTTAACTTATGGGCTTGCACATTTTGTAGTAATTTGGTACTTGTACATGGGTATTAGGAATGAAAATGGATTTCTGTGATTGACTTTAAATTGTGGATAAAGGACTTGTACTTTTTTTGAATTTTTTTTGTAATGAAATAAAAATAAAAAGGATAAAAATGAAAAGGATAATTATGGATATTAAAATAGAAAGTGGATAATTGTTGAAATGGATAAAAAGAGAAAATGGCTTAATGATGATAATGAAATGGATTGTGAATAGAAATTGGATATGATTTGTGAATTGAAAACTAGATTGAAGAATGGATAAAACGGTTACGGTATGGATATGGGTTTTGTAACGCGTCTCCACAACACTTAAAAAACTCCACAAATGCATTTGACCACCACAAATCCTGGACTTCACTTGACCAAGTTGAACTTCTCTTGATCAAATGATGTTGAATGAAGCTTGAAATGATTATGGCATACGATTATAGGTCATACCTTGAAGTGAAGGCTTTTGTGAACCATTTTGGACCAAACCTTTGCCCTTAGGGATCAAAACCCTAATTTAGAAACTAAGTTTGATCCATTGATTGCAAGCCCCTACCTTGTTCACCAAGAAAGAGAAAACAGCGCATATTGGGCAAGGTTAGCAATGTTAGCATACAAGCAAGCAAAGAAAACACAAAGGTGCTTGGTGATCTCTACCCAAAGGCAAACCCAAAGAGAGGGAGTTAGGAGGACACCATGCTTGCGATTTTGATGAGATGCAAATGATATGATAGGTGGAATCTTATAGGTAAAATTTAGGGTATGACAAATGCCCCTATTTAAGTTTCTTTTATCTAGAGATATGAAAATTGGAAAATCTTCATATCGACAAGATTGAAGAGACTTAAATACAGAAAACCCAATTTTTAGCCCTAAGATACCGTATGATGCTTATGATATGAATGCAAAAGATACAGACTCTGCAGGGAAGACTCTACGGGAGACACATTCCGCGTAGACAGATTACAAATCTGGTACTGCTGGAGAAAAGCTTGAAGGGGTCCCACCGGGGAGATATAACTCACTGGGGAGCGACATAAAATCACAAGGGCCCATACTAGGGAACAACCCAAAGAATAGCCAGAAGCGAGAAAACTAGCAAGCGACAAAACGGAGACTCCACCGGGGGACTTGCAGCAAGGAAACAATACTGAACTTGCTGAAGAAATGACCCATAATAATCAGTTGAAGAAGAACCACTACCAACTCATAGTCGAAGGTAGTAAACAGTATAATACCAAATCATAGATGACGATAGAGAAACAGGTAATACCGACTCATAGACGACAGTATACTACCAACTCATATTCGAAGGTAGTGACGAGATTTGAATTGATAATAAGTTTCCCATAACTTTTGGTCTTTCATCTGGAACGGGGCTCAGCTTCTTCTTTAACTAAGTCTTCCACTTGGAAAGGGTAATAAACCTCCCATGACTTCCGGTCTTCAGCCTGGAACGGGTCTCAGTTTCTTCTTTAACTAAGTCTTCCATTTGGAAAGGGTAATAAACCTCCCATGACTTCCGATCTTCGACCTGGAACGGGTTTCAGCTTCTTATTTAACCAATTCTTCCATCGCATCGAATGAGATATCTGCCCTTGTATTTCTTAACTGTTTGGGGCTTTAAATTTCTCAGAATGCACGCCCACCTTCGCTCCTCATGAGTACTGTCAGGAGCACTAGTATCTCCATGATCATAAGAACTGGTACCTCCATGACCATGAGCACTAGTATCATCCTCATCATCCTGCTCATCATGCGTAGAATGCACAGGTGATGAACGAGGCATGCTAGATCCACCAGCCTCCATATAAGGCATAGAATGCTGCACGGGTAATGAACGTGGCATGCTAGATCCACCAGCCTCTGTATATGGCATAGAAAACTGCATGGAAGGCATCGGAAAGCTAGGCCCGCTCGACTGCATGGAAGGCATCGGAAAGCTAGGCATGGGATGCATAATAGGTGCATATTCAGGAGGACTAATGAAGGCCGATGCAGATATCGGTGGGAGTGAAGAAAAATCAGGTGTGGATAATAATCTGGTAAAAGATCCACCAAACATGGATGAAGTCTGCATACGCGGTGGAGTACGGTGAACAGGCTGCGGAGTGAGGTGCACCTGACTCGAAAGTGGCATAGGAATAAACATAGAAGAATCAGGAACCTCTTCTACGATGAACCTTGTGTGGCGAGCCTTACCCTTACCCTTTTCCTCTCTTTGGGGTGGCATTTTCTGAATATTTCATAAAAACATAAAAGTAAATTAATTCAAGCAATTACAACAGTAGTATTATAACAATACATATTGCACAGTAGTATTATTACACAATAGTATAATTACACAACACTTATGATTTAACTTATTCATCATCATAATCATCACTGTCTTCATCAGATATGATATTGTTGTCTTCAGAGTCTCCTGCCTCTTCTTTCTCTTCTTCCACATAATTTGCTGACAACAAAATGGTTGAGTCAACTTGTTGACCCACAACTACAATATCAGCCAAACTTGTAATCGCCTCAATTTCAATTACCCCATTCACTGGTGAAATCTCATCATCTTGGTATGCAACATCATCTTCCATTACACCGTCAGATTCAATATAACCCATTGGATTGGACTTGATTACAACACTACTAAAAACTACTAAAAACTGTGCAAGATGCATCCTTTTTTCGCGCTGAACCCTACTAAAAACTATTTTCAAAATTCAAAAATTTTCCCCCTTATTTGCGAGGGGATAACCCCTAGCAATTGTTTTTGTTTTATTTTTTTTTCTATTTTCTTCTTTGCGAGGGGTTTAACCCCAAGCAAGCTACATTTTTAGTGAGGGGTTTTCCCCCTAGCTAAATTTAATTTTTCTTGTAGTGTGTGTAATTGATGTGTTACTAATTGTCACTATTTATTCCAATTAAAATATTTTAATTAAAGAATTAACAAATAAAAAATCATATATTAATATTAATATAAAGGGATAAAAAGTCTAAATTGAATAATACGTTAATCAAGAATTTGGGATTTAATTGGGTTTTTTTTTAATAAGTTTAATTAATTGGGATTTAAATAGGGTCTCATTTATTTATATTTTTAATTATTTGGGTTTAATTAATTAATAATTTAATGGGTTAATATTTAATTGGGTTATTTATTAAAAATTTTAATTATATAACTAATTTCTAACTTAATTAAATTATAATTAGAGTTTTAATATTTTAATTCTATTAGTTATTTGAATAATTAAATAATAATAATAAACTATTAAAGGTTTAATTTTTCTTCATTTGATGAATTTCTTTAATTCATGATTAAGTTAATCTTAATATATATTAATTCTATTATTAGGGATGAATATTAAATTATTAGGAATCATTGAAAAATATTTGAATGAGGGATTAAGGGATATAATTAGGATTAGAAAGTAGGATAATCACTTAAAATATTTTAATGGTTTAGGGATTAATCAGTAATTATAATTAGGGATTAATAATATCTAGGATTAGGGAAATAATATATTGATCGATAAAATACTTTGTAAAATCATTAAAAAATAAATTAATAATTTAAATATTAATTTGTTAATTAGTATTTAAGGGTTAAAATTACTTAATTGGATATTAATAATTTAAGGGTTAGTAAAATATTTAACTAAAATATTTAGGGTTAACTTAATTAATTTATATAAATTTTGGGTTTAATTTATAATTTTAGGTTTACTATAATTTACCTTTTTTACAATTATATAATTTTGGGTTTAATTTATATTTTGGGGTTTATTATAATTAACAAATTTGGGTCTAATTTATAATTTTAGGTTTATTACAGGTGATTTATTTTTATCTTTAATAAATTTGGGTTTATTTATAATTTTGGGGTTTATTATAATTTATGTTTATAAGTAATAAAATGGGGTTCAATTTATAATTTGGGATTTATTATAATCTATTATTATAATTAATAAATTTGAGTTATTTTATTTATTTAATTTATTTTTATAATTAAAAAAATGTGGATTTACTTTTCTATAAATTGGAATTTATTTAATTGAGTTTATTTATAAATTGGGTAATTAATAAATTTGGTTTCATTATAATAATTAAATATTTAGGGTTTGTTTTTCTTAATTTATTTATTTACTTTGGGGTTTAACTTGGTTAATTAATTTTATAATAAAATTTATTTAATTAATTTTCATAATTAGCTAAATTAGGGTTAGTGGATAACTTACTTGGGGCAAAATGGGGCTAATTAAGATTTAAAATAATTTTTTTATTTAAGGATTTTTCTTAGGGGTAATATTGGGATAATAAGGGATTAAATAGGGATAGAATTAGGATAAAAACTTGGGATATAACTCTTAAGATCCAAGATAATAAACATGAGACTAGCGATAAGGGTTAGGGGTTTTTATATAATATAATTATAATATTATATTATTTTCACAATAAAATTAAATGAGATATTTTCACAAATTAAAAAATGATAGGGGATAAAATACATTCAACTCACTTAAAAATTTGAGGCATTTCGCAAAATCAAATATTTCTTCGCCCCCGATGCGTGAGAACATTTTAAGGGATAAAAACAATCAACTAACAAAATAAGGGATACGAACTACAGAACTCTGATCCTTCAAACTTGAGGGTACGTAGGCATATGGTTGTAAACCCTAGCGAGTACTATAATAATAAAAAACTTAGGGTTCCCCCTTTCATGATTAAATCAATTATCTTGTAATAATAAAGACTTTGTAAATAAGTACGTAGAAAAAGCAAACATTAACCCTAGGACTTAAGGAGGATCCTATTGGATACAATATAGGTGAGGGTTGATGTTTAGTACAATCAAATATAAGTATTTAGTTTTATCGTATCCACAGGGATTGGAGCGATATCAAAACCGTTCAACAATTTCTATGATTCTAAGCAAAAGTTCGAAATGTTTGGTTTATAAGTTACGAAAAGTAAACGTGTATAATAAATAAAGATAAATTTCAGAGGAATAGGCTTGTTGGGAATTTGGTTTTCATTCACCGATTCAATATGCATATCATAAATCAGTTATACACAATTTAAGCATGCTTCAATATTATCACGTATCGCTCACAAACAGAGTTTATGTCTAAACATTTGATGAGGATTCTACCTTATTGTTTAATCGACGATTTCTCAGCCTATTAAACAATACGGCAACATTAAGAATCAATATTTACGGTGAATATTAAACTTAAATCTATGTCTAGAATTTAGAGTTAAATAGATGATTATCTTGGATCGAGATTAGAACAGTATTTCTCAATATCAATTCAAATCCATGAAGTTAAACAATAAAACAAAGATATCATCGATATTGATTCATAAATAAATTGCATATAACACCATGATTAATGAAAATACATACTGTTTCGGTGAACTACAACCAATCCTAACAAGAAAGGGATTTAGCTACTCATGGTAGCTTGATACAAAATGGAGAAATTGAGATGAATCAACATCAACGATGATTTCCCGACTCTTGATGCGTATCTAGCTCGTATCCTCACTTTCCCTCTCTTATTATCTATTACAAACTATATAATACCAAACTGTATTAAAACAATATGAGATGCTCCACTATAATGCACTTGATCTCTTTTTATAGTGTTTTTGGCCGCCTGAGTTCGCATAGCGAACTTATCTTTTCTTCTCCATTAAGATTTGAATTGTCAAACCGCCTTTCAGGAATCGCCAGACTTCGCTATGCGAAGTAAAGTTCGCATTGCGAACTTTCTCGCTTCTTCTCACTGCGTTCGCTTTAAGCGAAGTTGGGTGAGTTTGATTCTGTTTCATTCTGTTTTGGCTCGCTCCAACTTCGCATCGCGACCTTCGCTATGCGAAAGTTTCAGGACAGGAATTCTTTTTGCTTGTAACTGATGTTTTCCTTTGTCATTTCCTGCAAAAATAAAACCATTCAAGAGTAATATCCTTTTGGATCTTTTGTTAGTCAAATTTCATCTTAAAAGTTAAAGGAATCAAGCATTTCATTAGAGTTTTGACAAAAGATATATCAACTATTGGACTTCCATCAAATTCTCCCCAACTTAGTTTCTTGGTTGTCCTTAATCAAGAGCATGATCTTTTCAAGAAATGTTTTTAGGATTTTCAAGCAAGTATTTGAAATAACACTTTGAAAAATGAATGGTTCAAATGATTACTTGGTAAGCAAGAAACATGTTCAACTGATTATAGAGTTAGAGCATGATTATGGAATTAAGTTCTCGCCCACAAAATCACATCATGTACTCAAAATTTTAATGACACAACTTACTTGAATCTTTCCTAACACTCTTCTTCATAAAAAGGGATGAAGGCTTTGAAGTTTTATTTTAATCATGTGGTGTGATGACTCTCATCTAATCACTTGGTCAACATCCGGGTCGATTCATGTTTTCATCCAAACAATTCAGAAATTTGAGCAAATTAAGGCATAAATCACATAGGTCTTGTGAAGGTTGTAATGTGACCAGATTTCATAAAGAGATGGTTTTTCTCCTAAAACTAATTTTCTAAAAAATTTGTCCACTTTTGTAACTTGCTTTACTTATTGCTTCATCACCATGATCTTGATTTTTATTTTGTTTTTCTTTTCAATCTTTCATTTTCTTTATGATACCAGGTTCTTACTTTTTGTATCTCTTTTTCTCATTTTATCTTTCTTTTCTTTTTCTTTTCCTTTTTGTATCATCATCCATTTTCTCCCCAACTTATTTCTTTTCAAGAGTGAAGCTCTTGATGATTCATATCATTATAATTCAGGTTGTGCAAAAAAATAAATTGGAGTGGATCATAACTTCACTAAGTGGTTTTCTTAGTGGTTTTGTATATTCAAAATTTGATCCATCCTTTGATTTTTCTGGTTTCAAAGAGGGTGCACAAATGCTCACTCACTTACTGGTTTTGATGAAATTCTTTTTTGGCTATGGTGGTTTTTCTCGAAATCAAACAATTTCCTTGATCATCTTTATACCTTTACAAAGCTCAAATCGAATTTTCAGATTGAACATGAATCAACCGAGCTAAACACAAGGATTTCGCAGTTTTTGTAAACAATGGAAGTTCACCTCACTTTTCTGGTTTTTGCTAAATGATTCAAGCAAGTATGGTCAATGTAAAATGAGACATGATATGAGTTTATAAGAGAAAACAAAATCCAAAATCATGTTAACATTCTACAAAGCAAGTAAACCTGTACCTTGCTTGATTTTCATCTGATT
Organism: Lathyrus tuberosus; assembly: GCA_022829125.1. Classification (NCBI taxonomy): domain Eukaryota; kingdom Viridiplantae; phylum Streptophyta; class Magnoliopsida; order Fabales; family Fabaceae; genus Lathyrus; species Lathyrus tuberosus. The sequence continues at coordinate 6,805,844 of JALAZF010000049.1, forward strand.
CTTATCATTACCACTCACTCATCTTCCTTGTTGAATGCTCAAGATACTTGACTTGGCCTTTGTTCAAAATATTAGAAGAAACACTCTATGCTCATGATGAGGATAACAGGAACATAACAAGCATAACAACCAAAAATTTTCAAAACACAATTATGGCATACCAACCGGTTAAAGGAGTATCAAGTGAGTTTACAGAGTGAACTACCGTCAAAAAGTTTCAAACAAATACAACATACAACTGATAAACTGATATTGCAAAAGAAAGTACTAAAATTGAAACCGAAACTAAAAGAACTAAAAGCTAAAATAAAATGACTTACAATGTTGGGTTGCCTCTTTTCTTGCATCCTAACATGTTTGACATTTTTCAGGGCAGTGATGCCCTAACGTGTCCAGAGCAGTGATGACTTGATCCCATGTTTGCATTTGCATCTTTTCTTGCATCCTAACATGTTTGACATTTTTCAGGGCTTGCATCTTACCCTTAATTCCGGTTGTTGAAGTGTTCTCATCATGGATGCTCAGAGGAAGAAGAATGTAGCGTACACGTTCCCAGATCCGACTCTGAAGTTGATTCACAAGATGATTAGTATGACTGATCCCGAGATCTGTGCCAAGTTCAAGGAGGAATATGGGAAGATATTGAAGGTTGTCCAAAATATTTCACAAGAAGAGCACGATGCCATTCACACGCTCCTTCAGTTCTATGACCCTCCTTTGCGTTGTTTCACTTTTCCAGATTATGTATTGGCTCTAACCTTAGAGGAGTTCTCATTTATTTTGGGAATCTATGTCAAGCCAAGGATACCTTTCTTCTCTGAAGAACAGCCAGGACTGGAAGAAATGGCGGCTGCTATTCACATTGGGGAATCCATTCTGAGTGACAGTGTTATTAACAAGCAAGGGTTTAAAGGCCTCCCTTTAAAGTTTCTGTTTGACCAAGCCAGCTCACATGCTAAGGAGAAAAATTGGTCTGCTTTCAATGCTATTTTAGCCCTTTGCATTTACGGGATTGTCCTATTCCCCAACATCCCAGAGTTTGTTGACATGCATGCAATTCAGATTTTCATCTTGAGAAACCCTGTGCCTACCCTTCTTGGTGACGTGTATCATTCAGTCCATTACAAGAACGAAAAAAGACGAGGAAGGACTGTAACTTGCTGCGCGCCGCTCCTATCTACATGGTTTTTTAGTTATCTCCCTAAAGATGGGGCTTTTGTTGATGCAAGGGATTCTATGAAGTGGTCTAAGAAGTTGATGGGATTGACCGCTGACAACATCATTTGGTTTAATCACAGTTTTCTAGGGATTGAGCTCATTTTCAACTGCGGACGATTCCCAAATGTACCCTTAATAGGGAGGAAAGGCGGAATTAATTATAACCCTTCCCTTGCTATCAGACAATTTGGGTATGCATTGAAGACTCCCCCTGAGGAACGAGATATCAGAGAATCCTTGTTTTTCAATGGCACTGCAGACCAAGAGATGGTAAGGAAAGTCGTGAACACTTGGAAGTAAGTTTTTAAGAGAGGAAATACTTTCTTTGGGAAGTGCAACAACCAAGCTTTCTCTCCGTATGTGGAGTGGGTCCGAAAAAGGGCAGAAGAGGAGCTTATTCCTTTCCCAATAGAGCCGCCTTTGTACCCTCTGTTGATTGAGCCACCAACCACAGTGAAGATAGAGAAGTATAACAAATTGTGGGCCGAAAAAGAGAAACTTCGAGAGGAGAACAACGAGCTACACAAAGAAATCTACCCGCTGAAGCACGAGCGAGGTGAAGCTGTTCATATTGCCAAGTTGAAAATAGAGTTGCTCGCTGAGAAAGAAAAGGAGTTGGCCTATGAAATCACAGCTAGACAGAAGGTAGGACAAGCCTTAAAGGGTGTTAGCATGGTTTTGAAGTAAAAAAAGGAAGACTTGGCCAAAGCTTCACTAAGAATTCACAGGTTCAATGCTTATCGGAATACAGCAATCGTAGCCAATAAGCAGAAAGAGGATAAGTATTTGGAGCAGATTGAGAGTTTGAAGTTGAAGCTCAGGAAGAAAGACGATGAGATCTTATCAGGGACGTTCCAAAGACACGCAGTTGAGGAATGACTGAATGAGGCCATAGCAACCATAGAAGATCTGAAGATACGAGCTGAAGTGAAGAAGCCTAGGGGTGAAGGCTCTAGCTTAGGAGTGGGTGATAATCTGTAGTTGGCCATTTCTTTGTTGTATTTTGGGTCACCACCAGAATTGTTGGTTGGGATCTTTGTTTCTTTTGTTTCAGACTTATTATCTTGGGTTGTAATCTCTGACAGTGATTTTCTCTGATATATAAGCAGAAGTTTTATTCCATCTTGTCTTTAAACTGGAATCAAGGGGTGGATCGCCCTGCAAATATCCAAACATGTTTGCATTTGCATTTGCATTATCATATCATTTTGCATAACAGGTACTCGTCCCATGGAGTTTCTAACCTTTATTTGGTTGCAGACAGAATAGCTGATTTCAACATTCATCGCTACGCGACTCGACAAAATCAAGCCAGAGTCATGGAACAGGTGCAGGCAGAACTCACTGAAATGAGGACCCGTATGGAGCAGTTCATGAACCTCATGCAGGGCATAGCCCAAGGGCATCAAGATTTGAGAACTACAGTTTAAAGGTTGGAGGTGGAAATCCTCAATGCTAATCCTCCTGGCGGAGCGGCGGTTAAATCTCCTGGCGGAGCGGCAGTTAATCCTCCTGTTGGAGCGGTAGTTGATCCTCCTGGCGGAGTTCCTGGTGGTGTTGGCCATATTAATCATCAACATGTGGAGGACCATCAAGATGATCAGTTCTCTGTGCTGAATACTGACGCGGGGGTTCATAATGATGGTAATGACAGAAGGTATGAAGAGTTGGCTGAGAAGGTAAGAGCCATGGAATGTCAAAACTCCATAGGAATTAATGTTGCTGACATGGGGCTGGTGCAAGGGGTGAGGATCCCTCCAAAGTTTAAGCCCCCAACCTTTGACAAGTATAATGGCAGTACTTGTCCTAAGACTCACATTCAGGCGTATTTCAGGAAGATTTCTGCATATTCTGACGATGAAAAGCTGTGGATGTACTTCTTTTAGGATAGCCTGTCAGGAGCTTCATTGGAATGGTACATGAAGCTGGAAAGAGCTTATATCAGGAACTGGAGGGACCTGGGCGATGCTTTCTTGAAATAGTATCAGTATAACATTGACATGGTCCCTAATCGTACCCAGTTGCAGAATATGACACAGGATCCGAAGGAAGGTTTCAAACAATACGCCCAAAGGTGGCGTGAGCTAGCAGCTCGAGTACAACCCCCGATGATGGAAAGGGAAATGGCTGATATGTTCATGAATACTTTACGGGCCCATATCTGGATTGTTTGGTCGGATGCCCATCCATTGGATTCTCTGACATTGTGATAGTAGGAGAGAGAATTGAAAATCTATTGAAATCGGGGAAAATTCAAGATGGAAGCGGGGCAGGCTCTTCCAATGCAAAAAGGTTTTTTGGGAATGGCTCGAAAAAACGTGAAGGTGAAACTAGTGCTGCCTATGGACAGGGAGGCGAAGGTAAAGGACGTCAGGGCTTGTACCATCAAGCAGCAGCTGTAACTATTCCGGTTCCGGCTGCCGAATCTCAGTCACAATCTCAAAGACAATACCAACCGAGGCAGAGATTGAGTGATCACCACTTTGACACTTTACCTATGACATATGCCCAGATGTTGCAGAATTTACTCCGCTTGAAGTTGGTACAGTTGAGGATGCTGGCACCACCAACAGGCAGGCTACCTTTTGGCTATGATGCAAATGTGAAGTGTGAATTCCATTCGGGTGCGCCCGACCACCATATAGAGAACTGCAAAGCTTTTAAGCATGTAGTTCAGGATCTGGTTGATTCGAAAGCTATCAATTTTGCTCCTAATCCCAATGTGATTCAAAACCCCATGCCCCCGCATGGTGGACCAAAGTTCAATGCAATAGAAGAGGACAGAGGCTTGAATCTGGTGTCAGATGTCAACAAAGTCAGAACATCTTTGGAGATCGTGAAAAAGCGTTTGTTGAAAGGGGGCGTGTTCCCAGGTTGTCTGGAAGGTTTCTCAGAATGTCTGACTGCGATGAATGGATGTGATGAACTAAGGAAGGGCCTTCAGAAGTTGATGGACGAGGGTTGTTTACAATTTGATCAAATGGGAAATAAGGATGATATGATCTCGACAATTACCATTTACTTTACTCTGGCAGAGATTCCCGTGCATACACCTATACAGATCCCTGCGCCTGAACATGTAGCCCCTGTGACTATAACTGTTCCGGGTCCTATGCCATATGAAAGTATAAAAGCGATCCCATGGTATTACAGAGCTGATGTTTATTATCAAGGGCAGAAGCAGGAAGTGGAGGTTCACAAGGAAACTGGTTCAAGTGTGGGGAATGTAGGAGGAATGGGTGGTTTTACCCGTAGTGGAAGGCTCTTTGCTCCACAAACACTCTGAAATGATGATGCTGAAGCTTTGGCGAAAGTTAAAGGCAAGCAGGTAGTAAACGAAGAGCCCGTGCAAAGGGAGGAGCCCGGTAATTCCTTCGGAAAAGACGTCGAAGAATTTATGAGGATTATCCAAAAGAGTGATTATAAAATAGTGGATCACCTGCATCAAACTCCTTCCAAGATTTCTATCTTGTCACTACTGTTATGTTCTGAGGCACACCGTAACGCCTTGCTTAAGATTCTAAATATGGCGTATGTTCCACAGGAAATATCGGTGAATCAACTTGAGGGTGTTATTGCCAACGTCAATGCCAGCAACGGGTTGGGGTTTACTGATTTTGATCTGAAGCCAGAGGGGAGGAATCATAACAAAGCTCTCCACATCTCCATGGATTGCAAAGGGGCAGTCTTGTCCCATGTGTTGGTATATACGGGCTCGTCTTTGAATGTACTGCCAAAGAAAGCTTTGGCAAAATTAGACGTTGAAGGGGTTGTACTCCGACCGTGTGATTTGGTTGTGCGCACTTTTGATGGCTCCAAAAGATCAGTTTTTGGGGAGGTAGAGTTGCCTGTGAAGATTGGACCCCAAGTGTTTAATACAGTTTTCTATGTGATGGATATCCAGCCAGCCTATAGTTGCTTGCTAGGGCGCCCATGGATATATGCTGCAGGGGTCATTTCGTCAACACTCCATCAGAAGATAAAGTTTGTCGTGGATGGTCAGGTTGTCACAGTATGTGGAGAGGAGGATATATTTGTCAGCCATCTTTCATCGTTCAAATATGTGGAAATGGATGTCGAGATTCACGAAACTCTTTGTCAGGCATTCGAAACAAAGAATATTGAGAATGACACTCCTTTCAGTGAAACAAGAGCAGGGACTTCAATAATTTCTTACATGCAGGCTCTCGAGGTAGTACAGTCAGGCCATGCTGAAGGTTGGGGCCAGTTAATTGAGTTGCCTTTCAAAGAAGACAAGTGCGGAATTGGTTATCAGCCTCCTCGAACTTCTCTGCCGGAAGGCCAAGAGCGTCAGGGACCTATCTTTTTCTCTAGTGGGGGGATCATCAACCCTGGTCAAGTCTTTGCTACAACTGAAGACGAGGGGGACAACGATTATGATATGGACAATTGGGTGTACCCATGTGTCCCGGGGCAGGAGGTGAATAATTGGTTCTCTGAAGACCTCATCCAAGTCACTCTACAGAAAGAGTAATTTTCTTTGTTTTTTCATGTTGCATGTAAAATCCTAGGCTCTGCCCAAGGCCTAGTGATTTCATTGTAGGGCCATATTTGTTTCACATGCAAGTTTATCATCAATAAAAGGACGTTTTTGTATTAAAAAATTGTGATCCCTGTCTTTCATTTTACACTTTTCATTTGATTTCAAATAAAAATGGCAATGTTTTCTTTCTTCATAGTTTATTTTCTTTCTTTTCAAAAAGGCTCTTTCTAAAATAAAGCATGAACCATCATTCATGCAGAAACAATCCTCCGGATTCTGTTGATAACGGTCCTGCTATGGCTCGATATGACTTTGATAATCTAATTTACCAAGCTAAAGAGGGGGATGAGGAAGATTGTGAACTTCCCGAAGAATTGGCCAGATTATTGAAACAGGAGGAAAAAGCTATTCAGCCTCATCAAGAGTCTCTAGAAGTCATCAACCTTGGCACCGAGGATGCGAAGAAGGAGGTCAAAATAGAGGCAAGCCTAGCAGAGAATGTGAAGAAAGGGTTGATCGAGATGTTGTGCGAATATGTCGATATCTTTGCCTGGTCCTATCAAGATATGTCGGGGTTGGATACATATATTGTTATGCACAGGTTGCCTCTCAAAGAAGGTTGTTCCCCCGTCAAACAGAAGCTCAGAAGAACTAAACCGGAAATGGCTATTAAGATCAAAGAGGAGGTGCAGAAACAGTTGGATGCAGGTTTCTTGGCCGTCACCAGCTATCCACCATGGGTTGCGAATATTGTCCCGGTACCTAAGAAAGATGGTAAGGTCCGGATGTGTGTTGACTACCGTGATTTAAATCGAGTAAGTTCGAAAGATGATTTTCCACTACCTCACATTGATGTTTTGGTAGATAATACAGCTCAATTCTCGGTATTTTCCTTCATGGATGGCTTTTCCGGTTATAATCAGATTAAAATGGCACCGGAAGACATGGAGAAAACAACGTTTATTACCCCATGGGGCACGTTCTGCTATAAAGTGATGCCTTTTGGTCTGAAAAATGCAGGGGCAACTTATCAGCGTGCTATGGTGATGCTCTTTCATGACATGATTCATAAAGAGATTGAGGTTTATGTTGATGATATGATTGCTAAGTCGCAGACTGAGGAAGAGCACTTGGTGAACCTGAAAAAGCTTTTTGAACGATTAAGACAATTCAGACTGAGGCTGAACCTGAATAAGTGTATTTTCAGGGTGAGATCTGGTAAGCTGTTGGGCTTTATTGTCAGTGAAAGAGGAATCGAGGTCGATCCAGCAAAAGTAAAAGCAATACAAGATATGCCTGAGCCGAGAATAGAAAAGCAAGTTCGTGGTTTCTTAGGGAGGTTGAACTACATTGCTAGATTCATCTCTCATCTTACAGCCACTTGCGAGCCAATATTCAAATTGTTGAGAAAAGATCAATCAATTTATTTGAATAATGATTGCCAAAGGGCGTTTGATAAAATAAAAGAGTATTTGCAGAAACCTCCAATTCTTATGCCTCCAGTTCCAGGGAGACCATTGATAATGTATTTGTCGATACGTGAAAATTCAATGGGTTGTGTTCTCAGTCAACACGAAGAGACAGGTAGGAAAGAACATGCCATATACTACCTGAGCAAGAAATTCACAGATTGCGAGTCTAGATACTAAATGCTTGAGAAGACATGTTGTGCACTTGCATGGGCTGCTAAGCATTTGAGACAATACATGCTGACTCACACAACTCTATTGATATCGAAGATGGATGCAGTCAAGTACATTTTTGAAAAGCCAGCTCTCACAGGAAGGGTTGCCCGTTGGCAGATGGTGTTGATAGAGTATGACATACAGTATACTTCCCAAAAGGCCATCAAGGGTAGTGCTTTGTCTGACTATCTCGCCAAACAACCAATTGATGATTATCAGCCAATGAAGTTTGAGTTCCCTGATGAAGACATCATGTATTTGAAAATGAAAGATTGTGAAGAGCCACCAGTGGATGAGGGACCAGATCCTGATGACATGTGGAAATTGATGTTTGATGGGGCCGTTAATGTGAATGGTAGTGGTGTTGGGGCAGTTCTCATAACTCCAAAAGGTTCCCATATACCTTTCACTACTAGACTGACTTTTGATGTCACCAACAATGAAGCCAAATACGAAGCCTACATTATGGGTATTGAAGAAGCCATTGATTTAACGGTCAAGACTCTTGATGTATTTGGGGACTCTGCTCTAGTGATCAATCAGGTCAACGGAGATTGGCACACCAATCAACCCAACTTGATCCCTTACAGAGATTATACGAGAAGACTGTTGACTTTCTTCAAAACAGTAAAGCTGTATCATGTACCTCGTGACGAGAATCAAATGGCAGACGCTTTGGCAACGTTATCTTCAATTATTCAAGTGAATTGGTGGAATCATATGCCCAAAATTGATGTGATGTGGCTTGATAGACCTGCTCATGTGTTTGCAGCCGATACAGTGACCGATGATAAGCCTTGGTATCATGATATCAAACATTTCTTTAAGAGTCAAGAGTATCCGGCTGGGGTATCCAGTAATGATAAGAAGACTTTGAGAAGGTTAGCGGGCATTTTCTTCTTGAATGAAGATGGTGTGTTGTACAAGAGAAATTTTGACTTGGTCTTGCTCAGATGCGTGGATAGACACGAAGCAAACATGTTAATGCAAGAAGTACACAAAAGTTCTTTTGGTACCCATGCTGGTGGACATGCCATGGCAAAGAAATTGTTGCGAGCCGGTTATTACTGGATGACCATGGAGGCTGATTGTTTCAAATATGCTAGAAAATGCCACAAGTGCTAGATTTATGCTGATAAAGTGCATGTGCCACCGAATCCTTTAAACGTGATGAGTTCCCCTTGGCCCTTTGCCATGTGGGGCATTGATATGATTGGGAATATTGAGCCCACCGCCTCTAATGGACATCGTTTTTATTCTAGTGGCCATTGATTACTTCACCAAGTGAGTGGAAGCTGCGTCGTTTGCAAATGTCACCAAGCAGGTGGTTGCCTGGTTTATCAAGAAAAAGATTATTTGTCGATACGGGGTGCCCGAGAGGATAATCATTGACAATGGTTCTAATCTTAATAATAAAATGATGCAAGAGCTGTGCCAGAGCTTCAAGATTGAACATCATAATTCTTCTCCGTACCACCCAAAAATGAATGGTGCCGTCGAGGCAGCCAATAAAAACATCAAGAAGATTGTGCAAAAGATGGTCGTGACATATAAGGATTGACATGAGATGTTGCCTTTCGCTTTGCATGGGTACCGTACCTCTGTACGTACGTCCACTGGGGCAACCCCATTTTCTCTTGTGTATGGTATGGAAGCAGTCGTACCAGTTAAAGTTGAGATTCCTTCTCTGAGAGTCATGATGGATGTCAAGCTTGATGAGGCTGAATGGGTTCGAACGAGGTTCAATGAGTTGAGTCTCATAGAAGAGAGGAGGTTGGCGGCAGTATGCCATGGGCAGTTGTATCAGAGAAGGATGAAACAGGCATTCGACCAGAAGGTGCGTCCTCGGAATTATCAAACAGGTGACTTGGTGTTGAAAAGGATTCTTCCTCCTAACACAGATCACAGGGGCAAATGGACTCCGAATTATGAAGGTCCATATGTTGTCAAGAAGGTTTTCTCGGGCGAAGCCTTGATGCTTACAACTATGGATGGAGAGGATTTTCCGTCGCCTGTGAACTCAGACGCAGTCAAAAAATACTTCGCATAAATGGACCCGCTGGACAGTAAAAAGAGAGTCCAGGAAAAAAAGGGCATCCTGGCGAACCAAAAAAAAAAAAGAAGAAAAAAGGTTCGGGCAGAAATTAGGGATAAAATGAAAAAAAATGAGTACACCCGGTAAGTTAAAAACCCGAAAGGGAAACTTAGGCAAAAATGGGTATCCTGGTGGATTGAAAACCCGCAAAGGGCGATCCAGGAAAAAGAGGGATTTAGCGAAAGGCTGTGATCTAAGTAACCTGTATCCCGTCTCATTTCAATAAGGGGCATTTTGAAGGATAGGAATCGGTCCGATCATCCCCCTCGGAAAACGAATCACTTGGAGAGTCTTGAAGACATATGAACCATAACAGGATTGAAACTCAATGGATTTCCGTTTTCCATATTGCCTTTAGGATAGTTTCTTTTCTCTTTCAAGCAGTTACCTCTTTCCAGGAATTGCCTCTTGATGTAAACGCCTATTTTCGGGCTTTTCAATCAATAAAATTTTCGTTATTCAGAATATCTGTCTCTTTTGTTTTCCTTTATAGTTTGTTTTGTTTACAAAAAATGTCCGAATTTTTGATAAACATTGCATTTGAAAACATAGAGGTTCTACAATGACATGCGTGCAAAAGAAAATGATTAAAATTGCTTTAAATGTCAGGTGTTCTTGGGTTGTGAACTCAAAACCCATGATACTCTGGGGCATGTGTGTGCATCCTTTTTGTTTGCAGGTGGTAGTGTTCGCTGGTTAGCCCGTCAATAACACGTGATGTCTTCAGTTTCTTTTCCAGTAGGACTTAAATAATAGTTCTCCCCAAGCAGAAGCAGTCACCTCAACAGGAATTTTCTTCCTTAAGGTTGTCATTCCCCAACAGGAACATGGTTGATCTCAGTCCCTTAGCAGGTATTTCCTTCCTCAACAAGAGTTTGTTTGATCTCAATTCCCTAACGGCCAGGTCAGAAAGTTATCATTTCCCCAACGAAGTTCTATGGTTATAGTTCTTCCCTAAACAGAATGGTTCAGATGATACCTCCCCAGCAAGGTCATCATTCCGTACAGTAATCCTCAGCAAGCTTGGTAGTTCAAAGACCAGATTGTGTCAATATCCTCCCTAGCTGAGTCGATGTTTTCCCACGAGCTGTTAGAGGATCAGATTGATGTTTGTTTCCCCAGTTTAGTTTGCAACTACGAGGACAATTCGGGTTGCTATCCCCAGCGGAGTTGCCTTTCTTCCCTCAGCATTAATTTTTCTGAGGAACCTCTTTGCATCTTGCATGTAGTATTCATTGCATCCTAAAAAACACATAGCATTTCCATCCGAGATGGAGCATTACACCATGGAAAAATTCAAACATATGCATGTGAAGCATAAGCCAGTTTTGATGCCTCGTGCAAGAGCCCAAGATTGTTTCCCTTCTATCATATTGACAAAGCAAACAAATGCCTCTTTCATTCCTCAACGGAAATTTCAAAGCAGTACCAAGGTTTCACTACTTTCCTCCCCACTAGAGTCCTTTTTCTCGGTTTGTAGATCTTTTGATCTTACATCTTAACCGCATTTCTTAGGAACCATTCCCGATAGGATTCCTTTAGCCGTTCCCGACAGGAGACCTTTTGAGTTTTAAACCTAACCGTTCCCGACAGGCCCATTTACCGTTCCCGACAGGTAAGCCATAGGTTTTCAACTTTAGCCGTTCCCGACAGGCACCCTTCGAGTTTTAAACCTAGCCGTTCTCGACAGGCCCATTTACCGTTCCCGACAGGTAAGCCATAGGTTTTCAACTTTAGCCGTTCCCGACAGGCACCCTTCGAGTTTTAAACCTAGCCATTCCCGACAGGCCCATTTACCGTTCCCGACAGGTAAGCCATAGGTTTTCAACTTTAGCCGTTCCCGACAGGCACCCTTCGAGTTTTAAACCTAGCCGTTCCCGACAGGCCCATTTACCGTTCTCGACAGGTAAGCCATAGGTTTTCAACTTTAGCCATTCCCGATAGGCACCCTTCGAGTTTTAAACCTAGCCGTTCCCGACAGGCCCATTTACCGTTCCCAACAGGTAAGCCATAGGTTTTCAACTTTAGCCGTTCCCGACAGGCACCCTTTGAGTTTTAAACCTAGTCGTTCCCGACAGGGCCATTTACCGTTCCCGACAGGTAAGCCATAGGTTTTCAAATTTGCCGTTCCCGACAGGCGATCCTCTGAGTTTTAAACCTAGCCATTCCTGACAGGCCCATTTACCGTTCCCGACAGGTATTCTATAAGCTTTAGACCTTAGCCGTTCTCGACAGGCGACCTTTGAACTTCATTTGTTTCGAACTCTTTTCCACTAGCATCCATCACCACAACTGCTGTGTTTGTCATATATGTTTTTCCTTCCACCCACAAAGTGCAAATTTTCTGGTTATTTTTGTATTCAATCCCTATGTACCTTGAATTCCTGACAGCCGTTGCTCTCATCCCTTCAGGTCCACAGCTGATTGAATAGGGGCAGCTGTAACACCTCAAAATTTGCCCTCTTACTTTTAGCTAACTGGCTTATGTTTCATTTCATTCTTGTTTTATCATCTTTGCATATCATTGGTTCTTAGCATGGTATCAAGATATCCTCCAGCAGCTCACGGCGTCTTCAGTTCCGACATCATTTTCAACAATGTGCAGAGCCAAGCAGATAGCTTTCAAAGTCTTTTGAGCATTTATTTTGCTCATTAGATGATTTGATAATCAGAAGCTCCGACAGTCTTTTTGTCTTTTAATCACTGATTCAGCACCAGATGATTATTTTCAGTAGTATTCCAAGCAAGAAATGGAATTCACAGCATCTTTCAGGCATGATTCAGTGGTAATATCAAATGGCAAGTTTCAGAGGTCTATCATGGCACAGAACAGGTGAAAACAGGAAGTTCTGCAATATTCCCTCCTTTTGGTGCCAATTTTTGAATTTTTGAACTGAGTAATCGATTACTCAAAGTGGGTAATCGATTACTCTGGGCGAAATTGCAAAATATGGCAATTTTTAGCATTGCAGAATTTTTGATCATTGGTGATCATGTGCTTGGCTTGTGCATGTGTTGGAAGGATCTAGAACTGATATATTTTCATCATTTCCACCCCAAAATTCAAATTATTTTCCACCCAATTTCCACTCTAATTCCATAATCCCTTTCATAAATCATTTTCCACTTCCAATTCCCCCAACAAAACCTCACTCCAAAGCCAAAATTAACTCCTAACCTAGGGGTTATTTAAACCAATTCATTCCAAACCTCTAGGGATCTGGATCATTTTTTCACTCTCAATTTACATAATTCTCTCAATTCTCTCTCACTTTTTCACTCTCAACCTCCATTTTCAACCACACTCAAAGCTCTTTCATAGAGAATAACAAATTCTTCATTGGAACTTGTTAGTTCTTGAGCTAAAGCCTCTCATCATCACTCCATTGTTGCTTTTCATTGGTGATTTTCGTTTGGATCTAGATCTGGAATTTCAGAAGTGCTTATTGGAAGTGATTTTGGAGTATTGGTAGCTTATTGCTTGGATTTTCATCTTTTGCTTGCAAGGAGCTCATAGATCTTGGAATTTCTTGTTTGGATCCATCAAATTCTGTTTGCAACACTTACCAAAGCAATTCTCAGCTTTGTAGGTTGGTTTTTCTTAGATCTATGCTTGATCTAGCTTAATTTCAACTTATACAATGTAGAACTTTGGTTGTTGTTGATTTTGATCCATTTGCTTGAATTTGACTCTTGATGTTGATGATTATTGGATCTAAGTGATGTGTGTATGCTGTGGTTGAACTCAATTTACGTGCATTGTTAATTACATGATCATTGGAATTGATTGCATAAGTGATTTTGCTGCTGAAAGTGCTTTTCAAAATTGAAATTCTGCCTCTGTTTCAGTGGTACTCGATTACTCAAACAGGGTAATCGATTACTCTGCCTTATTTTCACATTTTTAGCCAATTTTCAACTGACTAATCGATTACCCTATGTGAGTAATCGATTACCACTGAAGCAGAGTGTGTTTTTCTTACATTTTCTTGCTTATTTGAGGTCTCTTGCATGTCTAAACTTCATGGATTGATACGTTGATGATTCGTAGATTATTCTTGAGCTATTTTACCTCACACCTTTGCATGAGCACGATTCTTTGACATGCGACTCTCGAACTTTTATCGTTTATGATCATGTTTGCGTTGTTGCGTTCTTGATGCGATGAACACATAGCACACACTCCTTGAGCATGCTAATTGTGAATTAATATGTGTGTTGCTGGAATTGTGTTGTGCATGCTGGTTTGCTTTCTCTTCCTTGAGATGCATACTTGTTTCAATTTGTTCACATGCTTAATGATATGCATCCTTTCATGATGTGCATTTTTCCATGATGTCTTCAAGTTTATTCAACTTGATGTGTGATGTGTTCGTGATCATGATTAATTGAGGAATGCATGATGTTGGATACACGTTTGCTATGCCATGATTGAATTATATTCAAATGCATTGCATAATGCCCTGTTTCTACTGCTGACTATGTGCATAGGTGCTGTTGTATGTGCTGCTGTTTGGCCTTTTATACCTATTTTTGTGTTGAATATGAGCTGTTATAAGCTGTCTTGCTGGTGTGCTGCTTTTTACTACTGTGTTGGTGCAGGTACGCTGTGGTAGCTGCTGTTTTTGTTTACTCCTCTCCTCTCCTCTCCTTCGTCTCTTTCACTCCTTCTCTTCCCTTTGAATCTCAAGACTTGTTTAAGTCTTGGGTTCACTCCCTTAGAGCTACCTAGTCCAACTTAATTTCCGATTAAGCTTGGAGTAGGATTAGCATTAGGCTTTCCCTTTGCATGCTAACTTAGGTAGATGTTTCCCCTTTCAAACTCAACTATAGGGGCACCTTTGCATGACAACATTAGGAGCAATTTAGTTTCCCCTTAGAGTTTCTCTTTTCCCCTTGAGTCTTCTCTTCTCATCTCATAATACTTCTAAAACACTTAATAAAGTTAACGTGTATTGCGCATGAGCCTCGCTTGTGGGAAGTGAGGAATAAGGGGTTTCCTCTTATTTTTCTAGAGTGTTTAGTGGACGTTCCATCTTGGAACGATTTGCTAAGCATTCGTTCCTACATCATAGACTTCGGTGCAATGCAAGTTATGAACTAACTTCAATCCACTTCGGTCTAAAAAACACAAAAACAAACTCAAATCTTTTTATCCTTCGGGATCACTAAGCTTCCAACCATTTTCAGAAAAGGGCACGTTACTTCTGTCTCGTCGCAAACAGGCATCGACCCTAACTGCCGGACGCGAATCTAACGTCGCTCATAAAAAACACTAAGACCTCGTTAAGTCGAACTACGACTACTCTGATTTCCTCTTTCTGGTTAGATTGAGGATATGTAGGCACAAGACGGCGATGTCTTGGCGAGCAACCTCCCCCCTAGTTCGCGTCCGAACTACGTTGCCTCTGACTTTCCCGCTCCCGAGGGAATACGTAGGCCTAGGACTCCGAGGACGTCCTACCGAGTCTCTTCTTTTTCTTTTCTTCCCCATTTCTTTGTTCTTTCCCGTACCTGTTCCTTTTCCTTTCCAGTAGCAGTGGAGCTCCAGACGACGACACCCTTTGATCGAGACAACAAGCATGGATCCCATCGAGTACGATGGACGCGAGGGGGTGTTAATACCTTCCCCTCACGTAACCGACTCCCTTACCCATTTCTCTTGGTCGCGAGACCATGTGCTTTTTCCTTCCCCCCAGGTTTACACAGTGTTTCCTTTCCCTCTCTTGGGATAAATACACATTGCTAGCGACTGTTTCCGCGCCACTTTCGCGTTTGTACTTGGATGAAAATCCTGGGAGCGACAGAGGCCCAAAGTGTATTTTTAAAAGAAAGATGGGACTTACAACACAAGGAGAGGCCCAAATGGTTTTCGTTTCAAAGGCGATGACCGCGCCGAGATTTTAAAATCGCAGTGGGACTTATACAATGACTGAGGCCCAAAAAAGGTTTATATTTACAAAGGGGTGGGACTTACACTCTATCAAGAGGCCCAAAAATGTTTGAAAAGATTTGTTAGGTTGATAGTGATCAAAACCCTAATTTTTGGTTTTAACATGTATTTTAATTGAATAAAAATTCAATTAAAATAATCAAACATGTGAAAAAAGGTCGTGGTCTTGGATTTATATTTGGAAAATCATGTTTCATTCATGGGATGATTTAAAAATCATTTGAATTTTGCAAAACCAAGAGAAAGAAATATTTTTAATGTTTAAAAATAAATAAAAACACAATTCTTTACAAAAATATAAAATATATAAAATAAATAATATTTTTTGTAAAATTTTCATGGAATAAAATATTTTAATATTTTTGTGAATTTTCAAAAAAAGAATCAATAAAAAATAATTAAAATTGAGAGAGAAATTAATTTTTGAATTAATTCACAAAAACATGAAAATATTGAAAAAAATAGCAAAAATGAGAGAGTAGTAAAAAAGGTCTGGGTGGGGTTTGAACCCACGACCTCATACACAAACACACATACGCGATACCACTGGGGTGATGATACATCCGTGTATCAAAACCACCCCATGTGCATATATGAGGTGCCTTATTTTCAGGCCTGGCCAAGGCAAGGCAAGGTAAGTTTTGGTAATTTACGTGAAGCCTCTAACTTTCTCATTTCTCCATGGATTTAGACAATATTTAGGTGCTTCTGGCCTAGAATTTCATGAGGAATCCAATAGTGCTTTTGGAATTTTCAGAAAGTGTCCCTATTTTAAAACCCGATAGTGGTTTCAAAATAGGCCTTGATTTTCATGTTCTATGCTATCTCACTACTCAGTCAACAATAGCAGGGAAAATTAGTTCAAACACAACATATACAACATGTATGAGATGTTTATGATCAGTGGACTTCAAAGCAATGCATAATTCAAAGAGTTCAAGTTGTCATGCATTTACCTCTTGGAGCTTCTTGTGCTAACTGTCAAAATCCTTGTGCCAGAAGTAATCTAATGCTTTAGACACTCTTGATTGACCCCTTAGAAGCTTTTAGGACGATCAAAACCAGCTGGAATCCTCAGGAACAAGTTTTAGCTCTTTCTTGCAAAAGGGGCAAAAGTGACCAATATGGCAACTCTCTCAAATGGTGTTCCAGATGAGGGGAACCAATTGGGACAATTTGAGGATGATATTTGGAGTGTGTTTGAGGCCTTGTTTGGTTTTGGAAGTGACTGAATCAAGGCATGGCTTGGAAAATGCAGAAAAGTCCAATTTTGAGGTTTTGGAAGTGTATTTTCTGATTTTGGTGTTTCAGGTCACAAGTGAGTGTTTGGACAGCTTAGATATAACATATTGGATGTGTTTGGATCATGAGCTGTGGTGGAATTGCTCTCTAACTCAAAAACTCAAGGATGACTTGTAAAAGAAGGCATTTTGGCCTAAAGAGAGAGATTTTGAGGAAAACATCAATTGTAGTGCTTTGGTGTACTCAAACTGATCACAATTGAGCTCTATTTATAGTGTGTCAAGTTTGTTTTGGCATCAATAGTGAATGGTAGCTGGTACAGGCCTTTGGCCAATGTTGATCCAAGGGAATCTTAAGTCTCCTCTAGCCATTGACTTGAGGTTAGGGCACAGGCCTATGGTTCTTTGATTCAGAGCATATTCTTGACTCATTCAGTTAGGAATGTGTCAGTCCGTGCCACCTTGGTGCATCCATTGAATGCTTGGAAACAAAATTGGAGTCTTGGCACCTTTTTAGCCTTTTTAGGTTTATTATGGCTAAGTGTAAATTCTTGGACTTTGGAGGCTTGGGGATCAGATCATTCTCCTTTTGTTTTATCCTCTGATGTGTAAAAATGGATGACAAGGCTTGGAGTTATCCAAATTTGTCAAATCGAGCAAAACACCAAATTCTGCCTTGCTTAGGACAGTTGGAAATGGTGATTTTGAGGGGATCATATCTCCCTGCTCAAGTTGAGTTAGGGGAGGCTCTTGTGATTTTTAGAAAGCCCTCATATGATACAAAACATGTGTGATCATAGTTTATTTTGAAACTATTTGGATCCAACTAAAAAAACCTCATGAACATTGATGTTCAAGGCTGGTAACTTAGGCAGATTTTCACTAAGTGTTGGAAAAAGTGTCATTTTCATGTTTTTGTGATTTTTATCAATCCATAACTCAAAATCCATGAAGAATTGGAGTCTGAGGTAGTTGAATCTTTTGTAGAGTGTAGCAAGACCTACAAATCCAGCTTTGGATCACCCAAAATGGCTGCTTGGATCTCAAGTTATGACCCTTGGAAGTTGATACCAAAATCACTTTTGTTCCATAACTTAGAAAATTTTTGGTTTCTTATGGTTGCCCCTTTTGCAAGAAACCTCACTTTTCTTGATTTTTCTTAATTAAAGATGATCAATACCATACATTAAAATTATTTTTGACTTAGGGGAACCATATTTGTGAAAAATTCCAAGAAGTCAAACTTGGTTTTGTGCACAGTTGACTTTTTATCGGATGAAATCCAAACTGTGCGATCCTTTGTGAAATCAAGTCCTTGACCTAAATCAAAATTAATGGATGGATTCCATAGGTGTTATAGGGTGTATTGAATCATGTCCCAAGGTTTGGGAGCATGTCTTGGTCAAAAGTCAAAGATACAATTGACTTTTTCCTCGAAACCCTAATTGTGGTCCTGGTGAAATTGAAACTTATGAACCAAGCTTCTTGGGTCAATACATTGTTGTAAATGGATCAATGTGGTGTATTGGAGGCCCTCAAATCATGTCTTGAGGTCTTGGCTCAGGCTTTGTCCCAAAAGTCAACTTAGGGGTGAATTAGGTCAAGAAACCCTAATTCCTGATTTTTGGTAAATGCATCCCCTGAGGTTAAATTGACTTAATTATTGGGTCCATAAGGTCCCTTGGAGTATCTTGGGTTGTGCTTTGAAGCACTGGCTCATGCCCAAAGGAAAAATTCCATCTGGAGGCCTTGGTCGACCAAAACCTTAATTTGGTGACACTGGCGATCTTGAGGCTTAATCCACTTGGAATGTTGCAACCTTGTGCTTAATTCTTGATGTGGGAGTCCTCTTGATCCTTTATAGGTGTTTAAGAGGTTAGACAAGTTGAAGATCATGTCATTCCTTGATTGATCCTTTGTCTAAGTGCTCTGAGAGGGCTCAAAATCTTAATTCTTGGTTGAGATGAATGCTCAACAATCTTTGAGAGGATTGATGAGGCATGAAGGTACATCCATATTGTGGTAATGATTTGCACAATGATGGGAAATCTTGGTGGTCAAAATTTAGGGTATGACAGATGCCCCTATTTAATTTTCTTGGACCCGAAGCTGTGAATGGCGAAGGTGTTCGGGCATTCGGGGTGCAAGAGGATTAAATATCGGAATACCCGAAATTTTGAAGGTGGTTATGAATGGCAGTTTAGTCATCCATTTTCTTTTGCTAAGTAATGATGCTCAGAAAAGGGTAAAACCTCCCCTCGATCCTAGTTTACAGCCACATAACTGGTCTTAGTTTCTTTTGTTAATAAACTTCCCCTTGATCCTGGTTTTCAACCACGAAACTGGTTTTAGTTTCTGAAATAAACTTCCCCTCGATCTTGGTTTTTAGCCATGGAACTGGTCTCAGTTTCTGATATAAACTTCCCCTTAATCCTGGTCTTTGGCCATGGAATTAGTCTCAGTTTCTGATATAAACTTCCCCTCGATCCGGGTCTTCAGCCACGGAACTGGTCTTAGTTTCTTTTGTCAATAAACTTCCCCTAGATCCTGGTCTTCAGCCACGAAACTGGTCTCAGTTTCTTGTATAAACTTCCCCTCGATCCTGGTCTTCAACCACGGAACTGGTCTCAGTTTCTTGTATAAACTTCCCCTCGATCCTGGTCTTTTACCGTGGAACTGGTCTCAGTTTCTTTTGTCAACAAACTTCCCCTCGATCCTAGTCTTCAGCCAAGGAACTGGTTTTTTTTTTGTCAAGTTCCTTCCTTGACAAGGGACATTATGTGTAGCGGTTTTCATCAAACTTCTCGCCGAATTTTCCTGGGGAGATGCCATTTGATGGGAAAAAGCTTTTGACGTCAGACTTGCTGGGGAAACCCATTCGTCTGAGCTATAGAGGTGCTCAAACTTCTCTGTTGGAGACGCCATTTGTTGACTCTACTGGGGGAAACGAGTCTCTTGAGAGGCTGTTTCCTGCTTGGGGATATTACATCATACTTTTCTTCAAGATAACATTGACTTGCTGGGGAAACCCATTCGTCTGAGCTGTAGAGGTGCTCAAACTTCTCTGTTGGAGACGCCATTTGTTGACTCTACTGAGGGAAACGAGTCTCTTGAGAGGCTGTTTCCTGCTTGGGGATATTACATCATACTTTTCTTCAAGATCTTCTTGGAGAAATGCCATATGGCGTTATCCAATTTGGAGTTGCTGATGACCTTATTAACATTGACTTTCTTAGGAGAAAAACCAATGTGTTGCTGAGAGTCTTTAGTTGCGAGGCTTTCTCTGGGGATTTTCCTTAATCCGGGAAAGCGAAGATATCATCTTCAATGGTGAAGAGTGACGTTTGTCTAATGTCTTCTTATCTTTCAGAGGTTCAAGTTATCAAAGTGGTCAAGGACCGTCTCTAATCCAAAAATAAACTGGGGAGAAACTGCTCAGACGCTGCATTTCCTAACAAGTAAAGGACTGACAACTCGATTGAGAAGACTTTTATCACTTGGGAACAAGACTGACCAGAGTGATAGTGATGCAATATAAATATGATATGAATCAATAATGCATGATGTATATATGTTTATGCTGACAAAACTGGTGCGGCATACATACTAATAGATGAACACGACTGGATACTCGGCCACGACAGGGGATAAAAGTACTACTGGTTCAAAATAGCAATCTTGCCTTGCTTAGGAGAGACGGTCCCTGTGGGAAGGAGAGAATCGTTCAATCGGTCTTAGGAGGTACAAACTCTGCCGGGGATTTCAGATGAAACATGGCATCTGAAACAGTTGATCCTTCATTCAGGTGCACTGGTTTAGAAGGAGTACTTTGATTATGCACTTTGAGGTTCAACCACCTTCGGAGAAGCGATCGATGTTCTTTCGATGTTCAACAGTAAAAAAAAATTGCCATCTTTATTTAAAAAGCAGAAAAGTTTTGACAAGTAAATTCATTTTGTTTTATTTCAAGAATCGTTGATCATGTTAAAAATGTCATTCTGTAAAGCTAAAACAAATAAGAATCGCAAAGAAAAGCACTAGGGCTCAAATTTTATTGATAGGATGGAAATCATCCAAGCGCGTGATTCCATAGAACATTTACAAAGTTTAGAAAATGGTAATTTAAGGGAAAAGGGCTACAATGAAACATAACAACCGTTATCCTTCTACCAAATTTGAATTATGGACATCCTGAGCTTCTGTCGAAGATGACCTTGACTAGAGTTTTCCTGATGGATGGCATTACTGTTGGGGATTTAACCTCGTCGGACGTAGTTACTTGCCATTAATCCCTAACTTTTGCCTGGATTGTACTTTGAGATTTCCAATCCATCGGGATGATTTTTTTGCTTATGTCTCTAATTTTTTCCTGGATCACCCTTTCAGGTTTTCAATCCACCGAGACGTTTTTTTTTGTTTAGGCGAAGTATTTCTTGACTACGTCAACATTTGTGGGGTAGGAAAATTCCTCTCCATCCATGGTTGCGAGTCTCAAGGCACCGCCTGAGAAGGCTTTCTTGACCACATAGGGGCCGTCAGAATTCGGAGTTCATTTGCCCCGGGAATCAGTGAGGAATGATTGTATCTTTTTGAGCACGAGGTCTCCTTTTCTGAAGACGCGAGGTCGGACCTTTTTGTCAAACGCTTTCTTCATTCTTTGCTGATACAACTGACCATGGCATAGAGCCGTTATTCGCTTTTCTTCGATCAGATTTAGCTCATCGTGTCTGCTTTGACACCACTCAGCTTCTGTTAGCTTAGCTTCCATCAGTACCCAGATTGACGGGATCTCTACTTCTATGGGGAGCACTGCCTCCATGCCATATACTAGAGAGAAAGGGGTTGCCCCTGTTGAAGTGCAGACGGATGTACGATAACCGTGAAGAACATAGGGTAGCATCTCGTGCCAGTCTTTGTAGGTTACAACCATCTTTTGAATGAACTTCTTGATATTCTTGTTAGTCGCTTCTACCGATCCGTTCATCTTAGGCCGGTAGGGAGATGAGTTATGGTGTTCAATTTTGAAACCAGCGCATAATTCTTTCATCATCTTGTTGTTCAAGTTAGATCCATTATCAGTAATGATCTGGCTTGGAACGCCATAACGGCAGATGATATTGTCTTGATAAATTGGACCACCACTTGTCTGGTCATATTGGCGTATGATGCTGCTTCGACCCACTTGGTGAAGTAGTCAATGGCTACCAGGATGAACCGATGTCCGTTTGAAGCTTTTGGTTCGATCATGCCAATCATGTTGATTCCCCATATGGAAAAGGCCATGGGGAAGAGAGAACTTTGAGATGCGTTGGCGGTACATGGATTTTGTCTGAGTATATCTGACACTTGTGACACCTCCTCATGTACTTATAGCAATCAGATTCCATGGTCAACCAATAGTATCCTACTCTCAGTATTTTTCTCACCATTGTACGTCCGTTGGCATGAGTGCCAAAGGTTCCTTCATGAATTTCCTTCATCAGCATGTTTGCTTCTGGTCTGTCCACGTATCAGAGCAAGACCATGTCAAAGTTTCTCTTATAGAGTGTATCACCGTTCAGGAAGAAGTTGCTTGCTAGTCTCCTGATGGTTTTCCTGTCTTTTCTTGATGCCCCAGGTGGGTATTCTTATTCTTGAAGGAAGCATTTGATATTGTGATTCCAAGGTTTGTCGTCTATGACTGCTTCGATCGTGAAGATGTAGGCGGGCCTTTCTAGGCGCATTATGTCAATCTTAGGTACGTCGTTCCATTGACCTACACTAATCATGGAGGAGAGAGTGGCTAATGCATCAGCCATGTGATTCTCTTCACGAGGGATATGGTGAAACTCGACTCTGTTGAAGAATGGTAACAACCTTCTCGCGTAATCTTTGTAAGGAATCAGTCTTGATTGGTATGTGTTCCAATCTCCTTTGATCTGATTGATAACTAGGGCTGAGTCTCCATACACATCCAAGTTCTTAATCCTTAAGTCAATTGCTTCTTCGAGACCCATGATACAAGCTTCGTATTTGGCCTCGTTGTTTATGCATTTGAAAGTCAGTCGGGCAGTGAAAGGAATGTGGGTACCCTGAGGTGTTACGATGATTACCCCAATTCCGTTTCCGTAAATGTTGACAGCTCCGTCAAGATTAGTCCCCATTGGGAACCTGGTTCTGGCCCTTCACTGGGTAGTGGTTCATCGCAATCTTTCATTTTCAGATACATGACATCTTCGTCTGGGAAGTCAAATTCGACTGATTCTTGATCGTGAATCAGTTGATGAGCCAAATGATTAGCTAAAATACTTCCTTTGATGGCTTTCTGAGCATGGTACTCGATGTCGTATTCTGATAACAACATCTGCCACCGGGCAATCCTTCCCGTGAGAGCAGGTTTTTTGAAGACATACTCGATTGGATCTATTTCAGAGATTAACCAAGTAGTGTGACAAATCATGTACTGGCGAAGACGTTTGGCTCCCCAAACCAGAGCACAACAAGTTTTCTCAAGCATAGTATACCGAGTTTCACAGTCGGTAAACTTCTTGCTCATATAGTAGATGGCAGACTCTTTTCTTTTTGTTTCGTCTTGTTGGCCAAGTACACAACCCATGGAGTCTTCCAAGACTGTTAGGTAGATGATCAATGGTCTTCCTTCCACTAGAGGTGATAGAATTGGTGGATTCAACATATACTCTTTGATACTGTCGAAGGCGGTTTGGCAGTCTTTTGTCCATACGCAGTCCTGATTCTTTTTGAGTAATTTGAAGATTGGCGCGCATGTCGCGTTCATGAGGAATACAAATTTGGAAATGTAGTTCAGACGTCCCAGAAATCCTCTAACTTGTTTTTCAGCCTTTGGAGAAGGTATTTCTTGAATGGCCTTGACCTTGTCAGGATCAACCTCAATCCCTTTCTGAATGATGATGAACCCTAGCAGTTTTCCTGGGCGGACACCGAACGTGCATTTGTTAGGATTCAAGCGGAGTTTGTACTTTCTTAGACGCTCGAATAGTTTTAATAGGTGGGTCACATGCTCCTCTTCTATTTTAGATTTGGCAATCATGTCATCGACATACACTTCAATTTCTTTGTGTATCATGTCATGAAACAGAGTAGTCATGGCCCTTTAATAGGTTACCCCAGCGTTCTTCAAACCGAACGACATTACCTTGTAACAAAAGGTGCCCCATGGGGTGATGAACAAAGTTTTCTCCATGTCTTCCGGCGCCATTTTGATTTGATTATAGCCTGAGAATCCATCCATGAAGGAGAAAACTTTGAACTTTGTTGTACTGTCTACCAGCATGTCTATGTGCGGTAAGGGAAAGTCATCCTTTGGACTGGCTTTGTTCAGATCTCTGTAGTCTACACACATTCTGACTTTTCCGTCTTTTTTCGGAACTAGTACTATGTTTGCTTACCATTGAGGATATTCTGAGGTGACGAGGAAACCCGCGTCAATCTATTTCTGTACTTCCTCTTTGATTTTGATGGCCATGTCTGGATGAGTTCGTCTTAGTCTTTGTTTTACCCGCGGATATTCTGATCTTAACGGTAGATGATGTTCCACGATGCTGGTGTCCAACCCTGGCATGTCCTGATAGGACCAAGCAAATACATCGGGAAAATCTTTGAGAAGTTTTATCAAGTCTTCTTTGACAACCGGACTGAGCAGTGCCCCAATCTTGACTTCTTTCCTCTCTCATTCTGAACCCATGTTTACCATTTCCAACGGCTCATTGTGAGGTTCAATGGACCTTTCCTCTTGTCTGAGTAATCGGGAGATCTCTTCTGGAATTTTTTCTTCTTCTTCTTCTTCTTCAGCCTCAAATACTGGGAATTCAAAGTTGGGAGAAGGCATTGGATTGTATGTTTCAATGGGGTTTAAAACAAGCAATCTGCATGATGTGATGATTTATTTTTAGAAGAGATAGAGAGAAATGCAAGAGTGTGTGCAGTGTTTTTTCTGAACAATGCTTGTTTTTTTTTAGTTATTTTTAGGATTACCATTTTCTGAAAAACAAAAAGTGAAAACAACAATAAATGAGGAAATTACAGAATGACATTTATTTATTTATGATTTTGTCGATTCTTGAAATTACAGCCCTATAAAACAAAACTCTGTCGCTTTGGGCAAAGCGAAGAGGGACATTTACAGAAAGTGAGCCCTATAAAAACATCTGTTTCACCTGGGCAGGGTGAAAGGTTAAAACAAAGATGGCAATTACTTAGACTTATGGACGAATTTCGAGACATCGACAGCAACCCCTTGGCGGCGAACCCCTCGGTGAATCACAAAGTTTGGCACCCTCTTCTTTGGTTTGTCCTCAGAAATGACTATGATTTCTAGCGGAGCAGGAAGGTTGGAGTCTTCCTCCCATGCAGAGTTGTCGTAGACGAACTCTTCTATTGTATCTTGCACAGTGCTTTCACTCTCAGGCAGATCTCCCCATCCAGTTGGCTGGATGTCTTCGAGCCTGATATGAGAGCTTTCAGGAGCGGTGTATTTGACCAAAAAGTCGTATGAAATTCTGGCCTATGCAGACATCAGATGTCCAAAAACATGTCAAGACATTGTGCTATATAATCTTTTAAACTCAGAGGCGCAACAACAAACTGATACATTGAATAGCTGAACTGCACACTCACAAATGTCACGGCATCTGATCCAACATGTCAGTGAAGAACAATAACAAAACTGTAAATTACAGAATGTTAAATAAGACAGCATGTGTTAACCCATTTCGGTGCAACTCACCTACACCTAGGGGATACCAATCCAGGATGAAGACATCACTATCTGTAGAACTGTTACAAAGCTAAACTCCCCTGTTTACAACTTTATCCCTAACATCTACCCAATGAACATCTTTACCAAGGCTAAACTCAAACGTTTACAACCCTGATATGAGATACCCCACTCACATCCTAATCACAACCTGTGATATCTCTGTCTTCTGCCAATACAAAACTGTCGCGGTTTCTTGACCTCCAAGTTATCTTGGACTTGCTTCAAAGCTTCGTTCAAAAACAATACAACAACCATTACCTACAGGCTTCTGGTTGTGTCCCTGTACCTATGCCTTCAACTCTGCATCCCATATTACAGAGTGGAGACTTATAACTCCTAAGAGAGCCAACGACTCTCAAACCCTAAACCCTTATTTAACACAAGAGGATTAGGTTACAAAGTTACAAGTGATACAAAAGTACAATTCCTTTAACCCTAGGTCTAAGTCTCCTTATATAGTCTTCTGTTATTGGGCTTTCCATCTTTTGATCCTTGATCCAGTCTTTAAATCTTCAACAAATCTCGGACAGATTTATTACTAATTTAAATCCTGCTAATCAATCCAGGATGTCGTGTCTTGCTGTTAGGACATCTTCTTCGACATCTTTATTCTGAGCAGATTCTTCATCTTCAATCTTCTTATGTTTTACCAAAATTTTGTCAAATCATCAGGTGCTTTCAATCTCCCCCTTTTGACAAATTTTGGCTAAAACATCTTCTTCTGCATTCTGCTCTCGGCAAGACTTCTCCATCTTGAGAATTGATTAGAGCTTTTTGTTCTGAGAGAGTCTCCCCCTCACACATTTCTTTTTCCTTCCAAGAAAGATCCAGAAAGAGGTTGACACCAGAAGACTCCTCCAGAAAAGAAACAATAATTGTAATGTAACTCAGGTTACAAGACACAACCTGCTTCACAACTCAGATCACAAGACACAAAAAGATAGAAATTTGAATGTTAAGACAACAGAACATATTTCTCCAACATTCTTGCACTGCCACTGCACAAATGATCCCAAGAACCAGAAAACTATTCTTCTTCCCCTTTTTAGCCAAAACTTGGCAAAAGTGACCCAGACAACTCCAAATCCAGACGTAACTCACCCAGTATTTGAGGAAAGCCATTGAACACTCACTTAAAGAAGGAATAATGAGACTAAGAAGAACCAAAACAATCTTATTTATAGCGAAGAAATTCCTTAGGAAGTAACAAACCACCAAAAAACACGTTGGTAAATTCAAAGGACCATTAACCAAAGGAATTAGCTCCACTAACTGAGCACCGGCCAAGACTGCTGACTGTTTCTTCTTTTAAGAACGCCGACCAAGGAACCCATTACATGCAAACATGTTTTATAACAATGTCCTGACATCATGTCAGACATTGTCTATTCTTCCCAGATTCTTCTTCTGATTTGACAATACAGAGACTTCTTCACAGGATTATGATCACAGTCTGCAGAGAAAAATAAATTCTCCCAAACTTAATCAATGATTCTTAAGCATCCAATAAGAACCATTTAACTTGCACTGCCAAGTTTCCCACAACTTGCAACAATACAAAAATGTCAAGACACCCTCCTTGACATCTCAGCTTGCTTGACACACAAATGAAAACTGGAACTTCAACTGCATCCTCGCAGTAATTCATCTTAGATCAAGGGGCATCTCCCCTTATCTCAGGTATTTAATGCTCCTCCACAGAACACCTAAGCTAATGAATGGAAAACATAAGACACATCTTCATGTCTTCAAGAGCGCACCTTCTGTTCAACACTCCTGCAGAACGCAATCATCAACTCTCTTATTGCTTCCTCTGACAAGAAACAATAATCACTCACACATGATCACCATCATGCTACCTGTGAGGAAGTGTATACCAACCATAACAAAATCTTGGCTTGAGATCAAAGTCCCATTGATCCCACCATCCTGCAACCATCTAAACACCACACGAACTCCTCTTGAATTCTCATGTATAGAGCTCCGACTTCCTGAGGCACAAACCAATTGAATCAGAATGCTTCACATTCCTCAAAGAGACGCACAGGGCCCCTTAGTTTGTTATAACGATGCCAGCTATCGTATGCATGCTCCCGAACTTCACAGATGCTAAACTGACCCACTACTAACATGACTTGCAGCCAGGGCAACATCCCCTTTGCCAGATTTTCCACTGACCTTACCCAGCCAGCAATAGAGATAGACACTCCGCAATCCAAGACACTCATTCCTTATCATTCTCCCGTATGATAACCTAGAATACTTCTGATTTTATGGTGAATATCCACTTCTGAACGTATCAGAATCTAGAACTTCATGCAATCAACATATGATCCACTTCAGTCTTCCAAAACCATACATCAGACCTTCAAGACAGTTCTTCTACTCCATCATTATCCCGTATGACAATGTAGATACTTCTTAGACCGATGCAAGTAACCAGTTCATCACAGAAACTGAAAACCTTCACCAAGGATAACTAACCCAAAGATGTTCTAACATCAGTTAAGGCATCTTCCACACACCACAGACACCACACACCATGGTTCTTGATATGTTCCACCACTGGACTTACTATTAGCATAGTAATCCACACTGAAGATCTTCACACAACACTGTGCCACCAGCTTGAACAAAGAAAACTTCAGAAACCCAGAGAGAAATAAACTCTCATCCACCAAAAGAAGGCATGCTTCCATTCTCAACCTAGAACTTCTGCCACAAGCTCCCAGAGAACCAGAACCTCCTTACAATTTCAACTAATTACTCTTCTGTACAAGAGCAATCAGTTTCAAGCATCCTGCTTGAAGGAACATTATGAAACCAACTAAATGCCACCTTTTGATTAACCTCACTCTTCTTCAGAACTCCCACAAGTTACACTGATCCACTAATGAAATCAGATCTTCAAGTCACATGAACTACTTGCCCCATAGCAAGACATCTTGGATTCACCAAGCCTCTTAGTCATGTAACATCTTCTCATCCACAGCTCCCGTAAACTGCATGAGATAGACCTTTTTGAAGAATCCATAACTTCCATTCTCATGTAGATCACCTTATCTTAAGCTGATGTGCCACATCACCAGCTGAGACCTCTGATGTTAAGCTAGATGTCAGAACATTTTGGTATGACATCCAACTGTTGAATTCAGCTCCTCTTTCCGCCACTTAAAAGAACCTCCTCCTTTCGCAGAACAAGAGTTCCATGCTCTCATTGACTTGATTCAACAACCAAGTTTGAGTAGACAACCTCTATCCTGCTTTGAAACTCCAAAGACTTCAAACCTGCCACGTCTAAATCTTTAGAAAATAAGTAGTCCAAGACTACCCCATAGCTATACCAAAGAATGCCACTTTCCTCAGTAGAGCCGTCAGTAGAAAGACAGAGATAACTGCCACTTATCCTCGACCTTTACAAACAGAGCAAAATCCATGCTCCAAAAAACCTAGATCAGAAATAAACTGATCCAAGCTGTAACCATCAAGATTATGATTTCTTCATCTTCATCTTCAACAGCATCAAAGTCCATACTAGTTTCTTGCCAGGAAACTCTCCAGAGAACACATGCTTCTGTCACACCCGACTGAAGCCACTTCTTAGGTCACCACCTAAGACTAAAACAGATGCTAAAGCATATGCAGTACCCCTCCCATGATTCTGCACAAACTCTGATGATGAGATGTTCCAACATCTTGTTGAACATCAACAATCTTGACTTTCAAGGATAACCAATTAAATACTTGTGGATTCCACAAATATAAATTGATCTTAAATCCTTGTCCAATAACCCTTCTTCGCTGCTGTAGCTGAGCTCGACCAGATCATGTAATGAACACTTATAAAGTATTCAATCTTTTTGCAAGTATCTTCTTCAAAGGACAATGTTGAGATACCAAGGCTGCCACCCTTGAATCAAGTAACTAATATTTTCTCTGAACAAATCTTATTTACCTCAACAATTCTTTAATCAGATTGGATCCACTCTTAGGGTCAAGAGAGATGAATCCTTCCTTGTTGTTTTTGGATGGTGAAAATAAATCACCTCCACTTTCTTCAGATTGTGTTTCAAAGAAACACCTTCGAGTCAGAAGAGTAACTAGAAGACTCTAGATACACGACATAGATGCCTTTCTGAGTGGACTTGAGAGAATTCTCAAGTATATTTGACAACCTAGCCGACCAAAAATTTATCAAACTCCTAGAGCAAGAACCTGATAAACTTAACTCAACTCCTCTCCTCTTCAACAGACTTCAACTGCACCAAGAAACTGTAACACCCCAAAATTTGCCCTCTCATTTTTCATATCATTTAACATATACTTTCATTTCATTGCATTCCATTCAAGCATAGAAAAATAAAGCATTCATCTTTGCATTCAGCATAAGGCATGTGATTAGTGGTCTTCAGAGTATTGATTATCCAGAGCAAGGGAACAAGAGCCAAGGGTCTTCAAGCAAGCCTCAAGAGTATCTTACATCTCATATCATCTCATTTTATCCCACAAGTCATTGGAAGAAGAGAATTCCCCAAGAAGATTGGACAGTTCATCATCTCCTATAAAAAACAGTCCAAATTAGGGTTTTGGATTCAAGCAGTCTCCTGATGAAATTTTGGTTCAAACTTGATCTCAATGTTTTCTACATGATGTCAAGTATCTAAGGATGGAAGATTGCCCATTGGTTCATTTCAGAAGAGGTTCAATTGGTCAGTTGCTTGAGAATCAAGAAATTGGGGAAAAAGTCAACTGTGCAGTGAAAAAAGTCAACTCCTAACTTTTAAGGTCAAATTCATGAAATTCAAGTTACATATGTTCATTGGACAAAATTTGATCAAGAAATGATGGAGGAATCATCAAAAATCAAGAATTGTACAAAGTTTCCATTTTTAGAAACTTAGGGTTTCTAAAAATGGCAAGTTTTGGACCATTTTGCACTACACTTTAAGGGATTCTTTCTCCATGATAAAAGATTCAAACTTCAGGCCCAAGTTGAGCCAATTAAAGATCACATTCCAAGCTTCAAATCCATATAAAGAACTCTTCCATTGGATCAAAATTGAGGGAGTTAAGATCAATCAAAGTTTGGTAAAATCAAGGCAAATTGCAAGTCATGGCAAGGCAAGTTCAGGCCCCCAGGCCATAATTTCATCAAACACTTGGTGTGCCAAATGTCAAGCTGGTTTTCTCTATCAAGGAAACTTAAAATGAAAAAATTTCCAACACCAAAGTTGTTCCTTTCCATGCCATCTACAATATTCATGTTTATCATTTTTTCATTTGATCAAAGGATGGAGAGTTATGATGGTCCAAACATGGAACCCCCACACTGAATTTTCCACAAGTCATGATGCCATGCACGCAACCACTTGCCTCGCCCATGATGTAGTTTCACACACATGACTTCTAAGTTATTTTCCACAGCTATGCAAGCTTTTATTCAATCCAAAATCAATACCAAACTTGTTCTCTTATATCTCCTCTTTCCAATGTCATCAAAATCTCATCATTTCATGCAATGTACATGGAGAATTCCATCATCAAAATCCCTTGTTTTCATTGAAACCATGCTGCCAAGAATGAAGTGTTGTGTATTGTTGTTGTTCAGCTTATTTGCACGCATGCCTTCAAACACCAACCATCATATACTTCATTAAGCCACACATGTTTCTTACACATACATGCTACATACATCTCCATGCACTAAAAAGGAAAAGAACAAACTTGTCCAACAAGCTTGCTGCTACACTACATAACCTCATCACCACCAATGATCATTTAAACCTCACCATAGCTGCCATGAGCTCACCATCACCATAACCGAACCCCAACTCGTGACACTAACTAACCTCACTCAGTTAGTAGACTCAAACTCACTTAACCCAACTCAGTTAACTACATTTCCAACTGTTAACCACACTAGTTAACAACTAACCACAACTATATAAGCTAAATTCACATAGATTTTTGGGAGCTTCATTCATTTCACACATTTCATAAATCACTCTCACTTTTTCTCTCTGAAAATTCTCTCTGCATTCTCTCTCTTGGCACGAGTTGCTTTCATATTTCATCATCATCATCATCACTTGTTCATCATCATTCAGGGACAAGCAAGAACAAGCTCATTCTCCTCAAGCACAGTTTCATTGCAGAGTGAATTTCTCTCTATTCTCTTCAAGTTTCAAGGCTCCATAGCATTTATTTTGCTCAATTGTAGTTCAGGATCACAACTACACCTCTGGTTTTCTTTTAATTCAAGTTTTCTTCAAGTTTCAGGTTCAACATTTCTTAACTCCTCTTGCTCGATTCATTGATTTTATAGCTTGTTTTTTGTCGATAATAGCTTAATAGAAGCAATGTGACAATTCTGGCTAGTTGATAGACCTCTTAGAGGTGTAGATCCAAACTTAGGGCAAAATGTTTATGATCGTTTCTTGCTGTGTGTGCATGATCTGTGAAAAATGCTTGTGGATTCGTGATGTACGTAAGTTCAGCTTTCGAATGGCGTATGATTTGTGTTTTTCTGGAGAGTTTTGAAGTTACAGTCGCCGGAGGTGGCCGGAGAAGATGACCGGAGGTCCTTCTCCGGCCGGTGAGGGTTGTTTAGGGTTTTGTTCTCAGATTTTATCCCAGCCGTTGATTTAATTTCATCCAACGCTTGGAAATGTGACAACGCATAAATGAGGAGGTTGCATGTCACATGCCTTTTTTTCCCTCAACATGATTGTATGTGTGTGCGTGCGTGTTAGATACCATGTGTATGCGTTTGGATCCATTGGATTGAATTGATTTCTATGATAATCTGATTTTGATTGATCATGTGGCCCTAATTGCATCAAACTGTTTGACTGAAGTGCACCCTATCTCACACACACACGCGCTTGTTGGGCTGGGTTCATAATTCCTTTCCACACACCCCACATTGTGAGCCCAATTATTTTCAATGTGATAATTGCTATGTCTCCACCCCCTACATGTTTTTATTCTTTTTTAATTTCTTTTGTTATATTGCTTTGATTTTCTTTTATTAAAAATAGTAAATGCATAATAAAAATTCTAAAAAAATTCTCCAAGCATCATAATTCATTAAACTAATTTTCCATATTTTTTGTTTCTGATTTTATTAATGTTTTTTAGTTATTTTCGTAATTTTCCTTTAATTTCTTTTTATGTGGTTTCTTCTTTGACACATGAAATTCATCCATTTATTTTGCATAGTTATAAAACCATTTTGCATCCAATCTTTTTGTTATGAATAACTAATGTCTTCAAGCAACTAAAACATTTTTCTCATGTTTTAAAAATCATTTTTACATACCTTTTGAACCATGTCTTTGTGCATAATTAATTGTTGACCTAATGTGACTTTGTTGCTTTGTTTGAGCATGCTCCTTCTTGAATTTTTGTGTGAGTTTTTGACATGTCTTTAGATTCTAACTTAGTTACTTTTTGACCTAATTCCATAATTTTTCCAAGTCTCTTCCTATTTTTTCCTTGTTGATTGATTACATGTGCATTTATGTGCTTCATTGTATGCATATGCTATGGTTTTGTGTCATATTGCCTATGGTCTCTTGAGATGATTGATGTTATCTTTTGACACATGTTTATTTGAATGTTATAGGTCCTACTTGATTCATTTTTAAATCCTTTTGATTTGGGTTTGCCTTTGATGTGTGGTTGTGCATTTTAATTTGCATTTTTGACCTAATTCCTCATCTCATCTCTTCTTGTGCTCTATATGATTTGTGTTTGCATTGAGTATGCCATTTCCTTTATATCATTTGCATATCATCAATTGTATGCTACTGGTACATATGCATCCATACCCATTTCATATGTTATGCCTCTTTAACATGTAAGTTTGTGCACCTAATTGAAACTTGTTTCTCTCCCTTTCATTTCTTCTTCATCTATTCTCTATTACTTGAATCATTTCATCCATGATTTGTATGATTGTTCATATGCATTGTGAGACATTTATATATGATGTATGCTTCTGACCTTGGCATTTCATTAAGCATAAATACATGTTCATATTACATTTTTATTCATGTTTCATCAACTAATTTCATGGTGCAATTTCTTGGATGGTTAAAACATTGTGTGTGCAAAGTTTGTTGGTGTTTGATCTCTTAACCTTAGAGAACATTCTTATGGTTTAGGTTCTGACCTTGAGTGATTTTCAACCTTTAGGACCTTTATTCTTTAGTTCTTAACTTGTTTGGTCTTTACTTGTTAGTCTTTCTTTATTTCTTTACTTGTAAATGGTTTTGCTAACATTTTCAGGGGCTTATGGTAAGTCAAGTGTGTGGGTCTGCACCCATATACAACTTCTTCTCTCTTATCCTTTTGAGCTTTCAAATTGTGATTGTGATAAGCATCTAATGCTTTCCTTGTTCAATCTCTTCCATTCCCTTTGAGTTCTTAACTTAACTTCCATCTTGGAAGTAAGTTAGAATTCCCTCTTCTTCTCTTTTCTTTTAGAGTTAGGTTTCTAAACCACACTTAACCATTAGGAACATCTATGTATGATAACTTTAGGGTTTGAATCTTAGTCTCCCTCATTAGATTTTACCTTTCTCTTCCTTTGAGTCTCTCTTCTTCTCACCTCAAAACTAAAGTAAAAAACACTTAATAAAGACATAACATATATTGTATTTGAGCCTTTCATGTGAGAATAAGATAGTGAGGGGTCTTCTCTCACTTTCTTAGAATGTTTAGCATATGTCCTGTCTTAAGTCGATATACGAGGCATTTGATCCTACGTGAAAGACTTAAATACAATATGCATCCTAAACACACCAATAATCAAAACACTTCTTAAAAGAAAACAAACAAGCAAATTCTCTTCTCATCTCCTTCATTCTATTCCTTAAGGACTCGTCATGTCCGTTCTACCGCAAACAGGTAACGCCTAAGTCTCCATACAGCGAGCTGCAACACCTAACTGCTGGGACTCGCACTCTGAAGTTTCCATAGAAAACACAAACAAAGCAACCCTTGTTGAGCCGAGCTACATTTGCTCTGATTCTTCTTTCTCATCTGATTGAAGATACGTAGGCACGAGAGGCGATATCTCGGCGAGCAACCCTTCCCCGTAGTCCGTCGAACTACGTTGACTTTGACTTTCCCATTGCACTGAGGGAATACGTAGGCCTAGGACAACGATAATGTCCTATCGAGTCACTTCTTTTTCTTTTCTTCTTCGTTCCTTCGTTCTTTTCCATTCTCGTTCCTTTTCCTTTCCAGTAGCAGTGGAGCTCCAGACGTTGACACCCTTTGATCGAACAACAAGCGTGGATCCCATCGGGTACGATGGACGCGTAGGGGTGCTAATACCTTCCTCTCGCATAACTGACTCCCGAACCCAGTTCCCTTGGTCGCAAGACCATGCTCTTTCCTTTCCCCGGGTTTATGTAGTGTTTCTTTTCCCTCTCTTGGGATAAATACACATTGCTGGCGACTCTGTTTCCGTGCCACTTTCGAGTTTGTACCTGGATGAAAATCCCGGGAGCGATAGCTGGCGACTCTGCTGGGGACCGAACCCAGAATCTCTGGTTCCCTAAGCGAGTCAATCCTAGCGCTTGTCTGTTTTTTCTTTCATTGGGTGTTTACTTTGATGCTGTATTTACTGTTTTTACTGTATTGTTGTTTACTGTGTTATTGCTTTGCTGTATTACTGTATTTACCGGATTTTAGCATTTTCATTTCATATACTGTATTATACTATACTGTGCTGTGCTGCTTTGTCTGTTTGGCGGGATGGGGTATTCTGAGAGATAGGCCCAGTACACAAACCTGAGTGCACTTATGTTTAGCATGTTTCATGTCCTCTCACACTCTATTTCAGTGCGAGGAGGGAATATGAAACACAATCTGGATGTGGTTCTCTCTAGAGAATTCTGCGTTGTGGGTCTGCCAAAATGGTAGAACTATTTGGAAGAGCTGTTAAGTCTGGATGACCTTTAGGATGACCCCTCTTTATTTTAAGGTGAATCAGAGGACGATATATTTGTATGGCGATAGCATTGTATCCTTCGGGCTGAATGTGCTATTACCTCTCATTTCGAGATCCGAATTTGAGAATCCTCACTTTCTAGTACATACATGTGAGATTGGGGGGATTGTTTACAGGTGTGCAGGAACCTTTGACCTTCAGCATACCCGGTTTCCTTATGTGTCCTGGATTTGTTACTGAATCTTTGATCCTGACTGGTTTCTTATTGTTTTGGATTTATTACCGGACCTTTGATCTTGGTTTTGTGTATTTCACCAAATTCAGACTGCAGTACAGTGGGTTCAGTAATATATATTCAACATTGATCACATGCCCTTGCATACATATCATCATTCCCATTTTTGCATTTAACCTTCATGTTTATTCATTTGCAGGGTATACTTCCTTTTGATTCCGGTTGACAGTTCCCTTTACAACTATGGATATTCCAAGAAAGTACAATGTGCATTACACGTTCTTTGACACCAAGGTGGGTCAGTTACAGAAGATGGTATCTCTTATTACTCCAGAGTATGCGGGTATGTTCAGAAAGGCTCATGGAGAGATTCTGACTATGGTAGATGATTTGAATGCTTCAGAGAGGAGTGTTAATCATACTTGCTTGCAGTTTTATGACCCATAGTTGAGGTGCTTCACTTTTTCGGACTTTCAGTTGGCTCCGATGCTAGAAGAGTATGCCCTTCTTCTAGGTGTGCCTCTCAAACACCAGATTCCTTTTAACTCTGATATGCATCCTCCAATGCATGAGGAGATAGCTAAGGCTCTCCATCTGAGTGTACCTGTGGTAAAAGATAACCTCGCCACCAAAGGAGGTTTATCTGGCTTTCATCTGGATTTCTTGGTTGCCAAAGCTGAAGAGTGTGCTGCTAAGGCTCAATGGGAAACAGTTTATGCTATTCTGGCCTTGTGCATTTATAGGATTATGTTGTTTGCTGATGAGTCCAAGTTTGTAGACATAAGAGCCATCCATATCTTCGATGTTGTGCACCTTTGTTTCATAAATGGCTCATGAGACACTTACCTAATTCCGAGGCTTTCTTGGAGCCTCATCCTTCAATGAATTGGGTTAAAAGGCTGATTAAGTTGACAGCAAAAGATATTCGTTGGTTTGATCAAAGAACGATGGGTGGGAATTTTATCAGCAGTTGCAGAAGACATTCAAATGTGCCGCTCTTGGGAATAAGGGGTTGCATCAATTACAATCCTGTTATCTTAAGAAGACAGTTGGGATTTGCTTTAATAGATCCTCCAAGGGATAGCGAATTAGAAGAATCTTTCTTTTTCCCTGTAAAAGATAATCTTTTGTTGGTAAGGCAAGCAGCCGGAGCCTGGGGCAATTTGCAAACAAAAGGTAAAGTTGTCTTTGGCAAGTGCAATAACGTGTCTTCTCTTCAGTATGATGCATTGTTGAAAAGAAGAGTTCAAATCACTCTTTTGCCGTTCTCTATGGAAGGTCCGTCAGACCCAGCTGCTGTTGAACCTGTGACCATGATAAGTGTTGTTGAATATAACAAGCTTAAGGCGGAAAAGGACAAGGCAGTTAAGATGAATGAGAAGTTAAGCGAAGGACTCCGAAAGACTCTTTGTGAAAAGCGTAAGGTGGAGCATGAAGTTCAAAAGTAAGCCAAGCGCCATGAGGAAAATGAGAAAAGAATTGCTGAGGACACAGTCTATATTTACAAGATTAAACAAAATGAGATGGCATTAAACGAGGCGTGCAAACATATCAACGAGCAGTTGGCAAAGTCTGAAAATGCACTTTCCAAAGGGCAGCAGAGATGGGATGAGTTCTCCGAGTGCCGAAGGAAGATTGAAGCAGGAATCAAGGCTGAAAATGATGAGTTGAAAAAGAATTTGAAGAATAAAGAAAGCAAATTTCTCAAGAAACTTAGTTCAGCTAACCGAGATATTGAAGATCTGAAAGTCCGTGCTGGAGTAAAGAAAGTGAAAGATTTAGCTGTTAAAGACCAAATCAGGAAACTGAAGGAAGCTGTCAAGATAAGGATTCAGCTGATCAGGAGTCTTATAGAGCGCCCTAGTGATCCAGTTACCGAAGCACTTCTCAAGGAGGTTCGGGAAGACTTGTATGGGCTTAGTGTCTGAAGCATTTTCGTTGTTATGCCGAGAACTCACCATCAGGCTTGTTGATGGGTTTTCTTTTGTTTGTATTCATGCTTTCAGTTGTATTTGTTCAGAACAAATTTGTATTTGACAGTTCCACACCTGGTTGTGGGTTTTCATTTATGCTATGGGTATTTCGTTTTGGGTATTATTGATTCTATGAGGTGGATTCTTCACCAGATTATACAATGGTTCACACACTCACTGGGCCGTATATGATGGATATTCTGATTCACTAATGTGCACCTCTGATGTTCTATCAATATTAGCAGTTGTAGGTGTATGTGTTACTCCATTGCAGTCAAACTGGAATCGAGGGAAGGAATGCCCCAAAATGAATAAACATGACATTGCTTATCATATATCATTTTGC